>CM060364.1:144211899-144872740 GCA_030545235.1 Helianthus tuberosus | reverse complement strand
TAAATGCTAAAAACTAAAACTCCCAAAAAACCTAAAAAACCAACGTAACCCCCCCCCCCCCCCCCCCCCCCCCCCCCGAAAAAAACCTAAATCCCCTCCCCCACCCCCTAAAAACCTAAACCCCCCAACCCCCCCCCCCCACCCCCCCCCCCCCCCCGCCCCCCCCCCCCCCCCCCCCCCCCCCCCCCCCCCCCCCCCCCACCCCCCCCCCCCCCCCCCAACCCCCCCCCCCCCCCCCCCCCCCAAGCTAAAATGCTAAAAACTAAACACCAAAAAAACCTAAAAAAATCTAAAAAAAATAAAAAATAAAATAAATTTTTTTTTTAATATTTATTATGCTCAAATCGCTACTTTTAGTGGCAAAAAAAATTTTTTTTTTGCTTCGAAAAGTAGCGATTTTTATATAAAAATATTATAATTTTTTTTTTTTGTGATTTTTAGCTATTTTAAGGCTTTTTTGGTTGTGTTCACATTGGTTCCCGCGGTTCTCGCAATAAGAGGTGGTTCTCGCATGATATTCTCGCTATATATATATATATATATATATATATAGGTAAGGTTATATAGAAAATCACTTTTAGCTAGAAAACCCGAGAAACTCTAAGCTCCCGACATTTTTTTTTGAAAAAAATAACACATGTAATATACATGTTTTTAAGACTTTTGGGCAAAAAAAAACAAAAAAGCGCCGAAGGGATTTAAAAAAAAATACAAATTTCAGCATTTTTTGTGTAACACGTGTTACACAGCAAAGTTGCTGAAATTTGTTTATTTTAAAAAAAAAATCCCTTCGGCACTTTTTTGTTTTTTTGGCCCAAAAGTCTTAAAAACATGTATATTACATATGTTATTTTTTTCAAAAAAAAATGTCGGGAGCTTAGAGTTTCCCGGTTTTCTATCTAAAAGTGGTTTTCTATTTATCTTTAGCCTATATATATATATATATATATATATATATATAAAACGGGTGTTACCACTCTACCCCTTAAATTCGGTGTCGTTCTCGAAACCTTTCAAAGCGTCATTAAATAAAAGAATGATTTCATCTCACCTTCATTTCCTATTTTTCCTTGATAGTAACACTTGTTTTATCAATTTATGGCATAACTGTTTTATTTACTTATCTACTTATTTATCTTTATATGTTACTTGTCGAATTTTAGTTTTTCATGTAACTATATATATATAAGTAGTTACGTCTACCAAAGATGATTTATTGTTGTATGAAAATTCTACGAGTGACAAATAGAATCTCAATTACCTAAAAAGTCTATAATACATGCCCTTAGCATGCCTTAAAGCATTCGAATCATATTGTTCCTTTTAAAGACGATATCTCTAGCATTACCTTATTAGCTACTTGAAATTCTAAAAGCTTACATCTTTGGTTTGTATAACCCTTTTGTCAATTGTGAGCACTTTTCATGATTTCTTTAATATGCTTTATATAACCATTTGTTTACTAATATTAGGTCCACATAATCAACTTTGGCCTACTTCAGTCTAACTAACAGGAGTCCTACATTTTCTTCCACATAAGCTTCATACGGTGCTCCTTTTATGCTAATGTGGTAACTATAGATGTATAAGAATTTGATCAAATGTAGATAGACGTCTTAACTACTACCAAAGTTGATTACGTATGTATGGAGCATATCTTCTAATGTTCGGATAGTCAGTTCACTTTTCCTATCATTATAAAGGTGGATGCAGTGCTTAATTTAATTCAAAATATGCACACTATAGAAACTTTGCAAAAATCTTGAGGTGGAACAACTATCTTTGTTGGTTCTGATTGAGATATGCACACTATGTCACGAGAGCAATCTTGTTAATATAGACATTGGCAAAACTTTTCTATCTTATAGTCCTTTCGGATAGGTATATAGTATGCTGATTTAGTAAACCTATCTATCATCACCTATATAGTATTGTGTCCATGACTCAATCTCTGGAGTTAGTAACAAAGTCCGTTGTTACTTTATCCTATTTCAATTTTGCGATTTCAAGTTGTAGGTAGCTAGAATGCGTTTAATGCTCTAAATTAACTCTTATGCATGTAACTCTTATGTACGTAAGGCTCTCTTTTTGTGCATTCTTTGTTTGGTCTAAGTGGGTTATCTTATTAAAACTATTTTCTACTGAGTGTATCCACGACCCCGTTCGCCTTACAAACCAAGTTCATGAGATCCATGAATGCTACATGTATGTTGTTCTTATATTAATGACATCACTAAGAACTCATAATGACTCTATTCAAATCTCTATAATAAATTCACATACACATATCATTTCTTTCTTCTTAACAAAGAATCTAAGCTTGCGGTTTTGGGTTACAATGATGTTTTTTATCTTTTCTATTCATTTCTAGATACGATTAGTTTCTTGTTGTTAAGCAATCTCAGTCGTGGTATCTTTCTGGTGCACACGTTTTCTGCTTAGTAGAGAGTTAGGCAATCCATTTCTGTGACTACATGGAATACTCTAAATTTTATATTCATCAAGTCTATAGGTACTAGGTTGTTGTCCAAGCTTAGCGTACAATTCCGAATTATTTCAATTATCTCCTTTGACACCCATTGATCATTTGACTATAGAGGTACGACTAAAATTCTAGGATTCTTAATTTAAATAGGGTTTAAATATGGCTGATACTAAGCTTCTACTCACACCAACTTCCACGAGTTAGAGAAATTCTTAAGGGCTCTAGGTTAAATTAACCTTTGGATTTCTAATAATAAATCCCACATGAATCGATTCATTATTTGTTTCGTTGTTACCATCACGTGAGGGACTAACCTAATTGTTTCATTAGACTTCATGACATATTCTCTATATATATAATTTTCCCTAGTTCTAATTTGAAGAATTTTCATTCGAGATGTTCTATCTCACTTAGGGGACATAACATCTTAGTACATTCTTGGGTGATTTCTTCCCAACTCATTTGCTTGGCGATGTCTTTTCCTTTGGTACGTAGTATACTAATGTAATAATGAAGTGCTTTTGAATGAAACCAACGAACTAAGAATTAAACTCTATTGCTTTTTGCGCAATAGCATATGTCTGTGACATATTCCATTGAACTTAGCAACTCGTGTGCCTACAAAGCTCCTATATGGACATCAACGGTTGGAGGGTTACGAATCATGCTTAACTCATAAGTACACTCCTTGTACTTACCTTTCTTTTTCCCAGTTTCTTTATCTAGAACTTAGTCATAAATAACGAAAAGAGTAAATTGCCATTTTAGTCCAAATAGTTTTTTTTCGCCTCTGGGTCCCTGAGTTTTCCATTTTCTTGCCATTTTGATCACATTGCCTAACTCATTTAAAAACCCTCAGTTTTAACCTGGGGTATTCTTGGCATTAACAAAAAAAAAATGTTTCAAAATTGCCATTTTCATCCAAAACCATGTTTATAATTTTTTTTCTTTTAATCATTTATATATAATAATTATAATATAGGTATTATAAAAATTATTATATTAACAATACTAAACCCACAATACACAGACGTTTCATCTGCCACCACCCCCATCATCTCCACAACCGTCGCCACCACCACCGCTAGCACCACCCCTACCCACCGTTCCCCAAATCAAAAGCCACCATCATCCCCAAATCATCTCCACCATCGCCAGATCCAGCCAAAAACCACCACTATCTCACTTAAAAATACCTAATCGAGTTCCCCAAGATCACTTGGAATCACAAGAAATTGGATCTGAAATACTTATCTCCTCCCGATAACCACTGCAAAACTATCCGGAACCCAAGTCCATCTATCTGATGTCGCTGGAACCGACCGCCGCACACCTCCCACCGACGCCACCCACCTCCCCATTCACCTCCCACCGCCACAAAATCTGAATAACTGCCATCATCATCACCGGAAATAGCCTAAAACGCGCCTAAGACACTTAATACTCGCCTGAAACAAAGCTTGGTACTCTACCTACTCGCCAGAAACGTGTTTCGCCGGGAAACACGACTCGTCGGAAAGTGGATTCGCGGTAAAACGTGGCTCGTCGGAAAACTGAGATGGGAATGTGGGTTTTAGGGGTTGTGTTGTCCAGATATTGAGGAAGAAAGTGGGTGGGTGGTGATGGGTTGGTTTTGTATAATAAAGAAATAAATAAAACTATAAACAATTCATTTTTTTAAATGGGTGAAATTATATTTGTTTTATAATATGTGTTTTATATAATAAAAAATAATAATAATAACATTAATTTTTTTCTTTTATTTGTTAATGTAAAATAAATTTTGGATCAAAATAGCAACTGAAAAGATTTAAATTAAAATCCCCAAAATACCCCTGGTTAAAAATGGGGTTTTTGGATGAAGTTAGGGTATGTGATCAAAATGGCAACATAAGGGAAAAGTCATGGACCCACAGGCAAAAAAAAACTATTTGGACTAAAATGGCAAATTTGGACAAACCTCAGGGACTAAAATGGCAATTTACTCTAACGAAAAACTTTCCTCTAGTTTATTCTCTGAATTGATTCCTAGTTTAACTGTACTTTTGCGCTTCCCTGTGTCCGGACGTTTTGGTTCTAGAAGTACCCTTGTTTCTATTATTAAAGGAGTGTCCGGTTTTCAGACATAGTTTTTTCCTGATATCTTATATAAGTTAATACATAGGTTACATTTTTTTATATGGTATCATAAGATATCATTTTTTACTGAATAACATCGTTGTACATAATAAAATATGTTCTCATTTTTGTTCTTATTGTGCAAGGATACCCTTACGTCACATACCACAACATGTGCTTTTACTTTGGCCATTATGGGTTAGCCACGTCATACCCATAGCCACAAGTATTATCTTAGTTTAGCCACAATTTTAGTGCATGGGCTCGTCATATATCACAATACATGTTCTTAGTTTAGTTGTTATTTTATGCATACTTGTATTGGTGTTTCAGATCTTAGGACATAACACACGTTTATATTGGCCTCATATTAAAGTTTTAACTATCATTCTTCTAAGTGAAGCACAAACTAGTTACGATGCCTTACAACAATATTCTTAGTAACATTTCTATTAAGTCCCACTATTACTAAGTAGTCGTAATCTTATCCATCAAGTGTAAGAGTTCCAATATTCAAACTTAAGTATTCTTAGGACAACGGAGGTAGTCAAGTCCTAATGTAAAGGTCTTATACATTCTAGTACTTAGGGTGTTATGTCGATAATTTTCAATAATTTCAAGAAATACAACTTCAACATTTTATACATTAGGAAACAGTTACAATAAACAAGTTCATATAATACACATAGTACAACACGTTGTCAAATACAACCCACAAAAGTAGAAATTAATTGCCCTCCCCAGGCACGAGCCAAATCTAGTTCCTGCTGAACTGTTTATGCTTCTACATTTGTTAACCTCTGGTTCACAACCTCTAGTTCGGCTATTCTAACTCGCATGGCTCTTATTTTTTTTTCCGGGTTTCTCCTTGTATACCTATCGTTTCACAAGGACTACGTATAGTTATATGGGCTACTTGGGTTTATAGGCACTTCGCGGTAGGGTTTAGGTTCCAATGGCGATGGGAATCTCTCTATAGGATGGTATGGATTGGAGGCTTAGGTGGTTCATTGGAATCTTCTTCATCTTTAGATGTGGGATATGCCTTATGATGTGCCCTTACTAAGTTTCGTAACGAGTAATAAAACAAGAGGTAATGGTAATTGTTATTGAAGGCGATGGGTAAAGAGTGATAGCTAAATGAGGGTGGTGTGTGTAAGGTGTGATATGTTTTTTTATTAATATTTTAAGCCCATTTTACGCATTAATCAACTTTTAAATTTATAAAACACGATATTCTACTAACACTAAACACACACTTGGGCAAGTGCACCCATCGTGAGCGTAGTATAGCGTTGGTAAGATACCGAGGTCATCCAAGGACACAATAGCTATTAATACCGGTTTATCCTCAACGTCTAATCAATCTAAATTTTGAGAAAAGTTTTAAAACATGAAAATAAAAACTAAAAATGCAGAAATAAATAAAATAATGTTAGTGCATACGTCTGTCGACTTCGTCTTGTATCGAGTCTTATACTAGAATTGATAGATCAGGGCACGTTATACGAGAAGTAGGGTAGGTTTTAGATGTATTTGAGGTCAGTTCGTTTGAAGAGTGCCTGACCATTTGAAGCGTGCCTGACCGTTTGAAGAGGTAACCGTTTGAAGTGTCCTGTCCGTTTGAAGCATGGCATGTCACCTTCAAACGGACAGCTCTAGTCTATAAATACCCTTCAAACGGATTCATTTGTAACATTCTAGATTCCGACGCCGAGGTGCTGTCGAAGTGTCTCCAGATTGTAAATTGTTCAGAGATTAATATACGAGACATTTAATAGTGAATACAAGCTAAACGAAGACCGAATCAATGAATTCCACCTCTGATTCTGTCTAAGCACTCTTCTGATCGACTCGTTAGGTCGTTTCACGATCCTACAAGTGGTATCAGAGCTCAGGAGGAATAGTTCTTACCGTTTAGCTCGTTTTCGCTAGCAAATTCTAATTTTCTACACCTTCTTTCACAAAATTGATATTTTTCACGGTTAAAATCGGCTAAAATTTTCACAATGTGTGCGTAATTGTGTTTTAACAAACCCTTGAGAATATCAGATCAAAACTCGAAGTAAAACTGGTAAAAATGGACTGAAAATTGGTGACCGTTTGAACGAGGCTTGCCTGTCCGTTTGAAAACTGACATGTCCGTTTGAAAAACTGACCTGTCCGTTTGAAAACTGACCTGTCCGTTTGAAAACTGACCTGTCCGTTTGAAACTGACCTGTCCGTTTGAAAACTGACCTGTCCATTTGAAACTGATCCGTCCGTTTGAACAAGCACCATTCTGTTTGAAAAGGGTTCCGTTTGAAAAGGGTTTCGTTTGAAAGTGGATCTAGTTTGAACTTGGTATTTTGTTTGAACAGGTTGTGTTTGAAATATGGCAAAAATGTTTGATGAAAAAGAAAATGATCATATTGAACGATTAAATGATGGATATGGTTGGTATAGAGCAAGCAGTTATGAACAAGATGATAAACGGATTTGGATTATGCGACTTGAAAATTTTCTGTGTAAAAAGAATGAGACATTTGAGGAGTTGAAAAGCAGATTTAACTATTTACTGGACAAATTGAAAATATATGAGATAAAATTGACAGATGCTGAACAAGTATCAAAGCTTGCAGATGCATTTCCTGCAGAATGGGATGATTTTTTAAAAAATCTTAAAAGAGATTCTGGATTTTCTGGGTTCTCAAAATTACATCCAAAAGATTTTATCAAAAAGCTCAAAGCATATGATTATGTAAATAACAAGAAAAAGAGAGAATTGATGGATAAAATAAAAGGAAATTTAGATAAAATGAGTTTGGATGTAATTGTTGAAATAGACAAAAGAGTTTGTGTGTGTCTTGCAGCAAAAAGTGTCATGAACTATGACATTAAGAGGGGTTGTTATATTGATAAGAATATGAATCCTCTTGATTTCGTTAAAATTTTTTGTGCAGGAACATACAAGATAGAGGAAGAGAAAGTTTTAATGAAAGAAGAATCTGGTTCTGAATCAGTGTGCTCTAAATGTGATAAATTTGAGGCTGAAAATGGCAAACTCTTAAAGGATGCAGAAAGTTTGACATTGGAAGTCAAAAGGATGAAGGATGAGAAGTGATGATAAACAGATTCTTGTTTTGCAGGAAAAGTTTGAGATATTGAAATCTGAAAATGTCAAACTGTTAAGTGGGTTAAATAGTTTGACATTAGAAAACAAAAATTTGAAAGAAAATGAAAGAGATTTTGAAAAGAAAATAATTTAAAAAAAAAAGAAAAGAAAAAAAACCGAAAAATGTTCAAAAAGAAAATAAAAGCTCATCAGTTCAATCATCCAATCGTGATAAAAAATCACAAAAAGTAGATAATCAAAACTCAAAAATTGTTGGTAATAAGTGGTGCAGGTTTGACCACAGTGCTCAAAAGCCAAATCCATCATACAAGAGGAGCAAGGATTATCACCAAGCCAAACAGTGCTATGATCTGAATGTTTGGACTGAAGATGGTGATTGGTATGATAACAGAGTGAGTTATAGATGCGGTTATCAAGGACACATTGCTGTTAACTGCCAGAATTAGAGTTATGAGACGAGAAGATGCTATAACTGCCAAATCAGATGACACATTGCCAGAGATTGCCCAATGAGATTAAAGGGAAGATCAAGGGCTGAATCTCAGAAAATGGCAAAGAAACCAGTCAATGTCAAAGCAAAGCCCAAAGAACAGAAAGTTCTAAAACCGAAAGTGAAGCTTTCACAGGGGCAGAAAGACAGACTGAGGAAGAAGAGAAAGAAAGCGAGAGAATATCTTGAAAGGATTTTGTCCTCGGATACAACTGGTAAAACAGATAAAAGTTCTGATAAATCGTCTTGCTCGCCAAAGAATGACAAATCAAGCAAAACGAATTCATCAGATACAAATCTGAGGACAGAAAAGAGAGTAAAGAAAGAGAAGACAGTTAATCAAGAGATTAACAAATCTGGCGACGAGTTTGTTTCTTTGGAAACAAAGGAGATACATGTTGGCGATGAATCTGACTCTTCAAAGTCAGACAAGCCAAGTTCAGGCAATGAATCTGGTGTGGTAAAGCCAGAGGAGCCATGTGTTGAGGTAAAAGTTGAGAATTCTGGTCTAACAATGGATGATGCAAATTTTCCACCATTGTTGTTCAAGAATTCAAAATCACCCAAGGACCGTCAGGCTTGGGTGAATCTGTTTAAATGAAAAACCTGACATGCCGGAGTTCCCAGGTTGGTAAGCGTGGAACATGAATCGGCATATTTCTTGAGAAATTCATGAAAGTGATTTCGATTTAAAAGTGGTAAATCAGGGACATTAAGTTGTACTTGATTTTCTACAAGTGATGTTTGTGGATTGATCTTAAAAATGTTAGTTTTTACAAGTGATTGAAGAAAACAAAGTGATGAAAGATCCCCGAATTTGTGAAAAGACACACAAAACTTATTTTCCGGAAAAACCATTTTGATTAAAACAAACTTAAGTGTTTTGAAATCACTATGGGAAAATAGTTTGTTGTCAGGGGGAGTTCTGATTGTTCAAGCGAAGTGAATGGAGAATTGAAGTGATTCTCATCATGTTGTCACATTTCTTGTACAGCTTGTTTTCAATTTTTCCCAGAAAATCAAAATTGAGATATATTTTGATTTTAGGGGGAGTAAAAATTTTAAAAAAAAATTAGAAAATTTGAAAAGTCAAAAACATTGAAAAATGCAAAAAATGAGTTTTGTTGTGAAAAAGAGGAAATGATAGTAGATCAGTTTGACTGTCACAGCATGCTAAAGAAATGGAAAGATATAATGTGATAAACGGTCTCACTAAAGATGTGACGGTAGGCTCAGCTAGACTAGTAGATTTGTGATAACGATACAAACCTAAATGAAAAGGCCTAGTTCTAGTGGGAAACATGGTCAAAAGCATAGTATTTAGTTTTGTCCTTCTTGATTGTATGCCTACTCAGTAATCGCTGATTGTCGAAAGACATAAAACTGGTTAAGTTTGTGAACTTTCACAACTTTGCTAAAAAGTCGCTGTGATTGTGCATTTTATTTTGCAAAGATTTAAACTTGTCTTATTTCTTTATTTTGTTTAAGCATTGGACATCCTCTGCGTATACGTGAGTATCGATCTGGATGTTATTGCCTAAACGTTCTACTTTATTTTCTTTGGTGTTTCGTTTAAGCTTTGGATCACCTCTGCGTATACGGAAGTATCGACATGGTGGTTAAAGCCTAAACAACTTCAACTTATTTTTATTTTCTTATTTTGTTTAAACATTAGACTTTCTCTGCGTATACGGAAGTATCGACCTGATTGTTAATGTTTAAACATTCTGCTTTGTTTTCGCACAAATCACAGTTGATAAAAGTTTAAAGGCATTACTTGAGTCAGTGTATTGCATGATGAGGGGATATGCTGAGATCGTGGGGTCCATAAGAATTTTAGTGCTATCTTAATATACCTTAACGGATCAGTAAGCATTTCGAAAGTTTTTAGATTGAGTTTAAGTGGACAAATATATCGTCAATCGATGTGAATCGTTTAGAGCTTAAAATGTTAAAGCTTAACGGTGCTAGTGATTGGTCACAAAAACTGATATGATCCTCTTACACAAACTCACAAAAATATTGTATGTAAATATTTCTTTACTGTATTTCATTCTATATCATAAATCCAAAATGATTTTAGTGTGTTTTAGCATATATATTTTGAAAAATTCAAAAAGATTTTCGACAACTGATGATGAAGAGCTGATTTTCGAAATTTCAAGTGATGAACAGGTTTGGGAGTGTGTGTGCTGAATTGTGAAATTTATTTTGATAAAGAAAGTTAGATTAGTTAATCAAGGTCATTAATTTGAACTTGATGTAACTATTAATAGTAAGTTTTTCTTATTGATTTAAGTGAAAACTTATGTGGTGGTGAGAAAATTTGTGCAGGAGATGAACTGAACAGAATTAAAGTCAGTGTTTGATCTCAAGGTGATAGCTAATTCCAGACAGCAATCCCAGCATGATGAAAGGGGGAGTCTGACGAGGTTAGAGCCAAAGAGAAGATACTGGTACATGATAAGAAAGAAAGAAGACCGATCAAGATTGAAGAGTCGTCATGCTGAAGACTCTCACTGAATATTCCGTCAACATTCAAGGGGGAGTCTGTTGGTGCAGTTGTTTGTCGACTTCATCTTCGTTCGAGTCTCAGATTGTGAAAGAGCCCGAAGACCGGTAAAGACTGAAGAATGAGAAGACTCGATACTTCAGACTCGTCAACATCCGAGGGGGAGTCTGTTAGTGCATACGTCTGTCGACTTCGTCTTGTATCGAGTCTTATACTAGAATTGATAGATCAGGGCACGTTATACGAGAAATAGGGTAGGTTTTAGATGTATTTGAGGCCAGTCTGTTTGAAGAGTGCTTGACCGTTTGAAGCGTGCCTGACCGTTTGAAGAGGTAACCGTTTGAAGTGTCCTGTCCGTTTGAAGCATGGCATGTCACCTTCAAACGGACAGCTCTAGTCTTTAAATACCCTTCAAACGGATTCATTTGTAACATTCTAGATTCCGACGCCGAGGTGCTGTCGAAGTGTCTCCAGATTGTAAATTGTTCAGAGATTAATATACGAGACATTTAATAGTGAATACAAGCTAAACGAAGACCGAATCAATGAATTCCGCCTCTGATTCTGTCTAAGCACTCTTCTGATCGACTCGTTAGGTCATTTCACGATCCTACAAATAAAAACAAATAGACAAAATAGAATCACTTGGATCCGACTCTTCGTTAATGTATCCTTTGATGATTTTCGCACTTTCGGACTTTTTAAGAGATTATCTTGGTTATAGTAGTAGGCCCCTCTTTTGAGGGTGACATTACCCTCAACCCAGTGGTTTGAGTCAGGATCTATACACTGAACAAGGCAAGAACCTTACCAAACCATTCCCCTAACCCCCACCAGGTAGTCAACATGCTTTTATATAGACCGTAAAAACATGAATGATGCAATCTTTTTCTTTATATAGACAGTAAAGTAACTTCAACATAAGAAACTAGTTATTAAAGTCATTAATACAAAACCAAATAAAAAGTGCCGAAAGATTAAAAATCAAAAGTAATACATAAAAGACTTGTCTTCACCAAGTGATGTAAGAGGCTTAAACAAACATGGCCTTTGATTGGTAAGAACCCTTACAATCAATCTTGGATCCCGAGACTACTACATACTCTAAAGATGGATAATGGATGATGGTGGTGGGTGTTGGTGTTGTAGTGGTGGTGGAGTGGTGGCAAAGTGGGAGAGTAGTGGTTTGCCAAGGGATGCCTTTGAAGTGAGCCAAGCACCCCTATTTATAGCCTGCATAGTACTCTAGCCACAGCCCCGTGTCCAGCTTTTTCTCTTCCTACATTAATTGCAACTGGCAGCAGAGGGTCCCACACGGCCCCGTGTCCAGCGGGCACGGCCCCGTGGTCAGCATCGTATCTGTACTATCAACATTTGGCAAGATTCTACGTATCTTTGCGTTGACCATGCCCCGTGCTGAGCTGGGCACGCTCCCGTGGTGGGCATGGAAGCTTCTACAGGTTTGTCTTTTGTGCAGGACCCTTACCACGCCCCGTGTTCGGCTGGGCACGGCCCCGTGATCAGTCTTCTGTTGCCTTGTTTTTGCTTTGGAGATGCTGCCGAGGGGTCGGGCATGTCATGTTTATTCCTTTTCTTTGTATTTATGTTGGTTTTGGCTTCTTATTTGCTCCTTTGGTTCGTTCAAGCTCATTTGATCCTGAAAATTCAAAAGGAAGACAAAAACAAGCTTTTTCCTACATTAGTACTAAAAAATGTTAGTTTTATGCCTCATTTGATGTAATTTATATGTTACATTTTGCATAAATCAAATACCCCCACGCTTGAATCTTTGCTTGTCCTCAAGCAAAACTCTTTAATATGTGGCTTACACACCCAAATGGAGTAGAGGAGAAGTTTTTGGTTTTTCTTGAGTGTCAGGAATCCAAGATCTTTTATTGGGTTTTATTTTTATTTTATTTACAATCTTATTCGTCATGATTTATTTAGAACATTTTATAAGAAAAATTACTTATTTGGGCATAACACGCCTCTTTAAAATTCCATTTATATACAAGTTCACACACCCCACGGGAGATCACTCAACACTCGGCCAAAGATGTGTTTTTGTGAAACACTCGAGGCCGGCATGGAACTTACTTCTACCATATGTTTGGCAAGCGATCAATCCTCCTCCTTTTTAACTATAAACCTTTGTAAATATCAAAAGGACTTTGGGGAAGGGTTATGCTTGGGCTAAGGGTAGGTGGTTTCGGTTAGTGGTTATTAAAAATGGCGAAAAGCGTAAAAAGCGTCGGTCGTCATAAAACTTTTTGTTTTTGTAACTTTTATTCAAACTAAGCATATTCAAACAAGATTTCTTTGAGGAACTTGTTTTTTTATTGCAAGACTTTCATTTATTTATTTAATTATTTTTGTTCAAAAGATAGCCAAGCTTTTTACTAAAACAAATGGGTTGAAAAGAAAAAGATTTTGGTGGGTAAAGGGTGTTTGTTTTGTGGGTTTTGAAATGAAAAGGTTTAGGCTCAAAGGGGTTAACTAGGGGGATTTTGGGTAGGTGATAAAAAAATGGAAAATAATGGTGTTGAAAGGAAAATGGGTTAGTCCTAATGCCTCCATCATTTACTTACTTGGGTTCAAGTTGGTAAGGACCGGGAATGTATCGTCGTGTCAAGTTCTAGAGTCGTAAGAACCAAGGGGCTATTCACACAAGAAATGAAAAATGAGCATTTAGTTTAAAGTTATATGTTTGTATGCTCAATAAAGGCTCCAAACTCACTTGTTGTGGGAATGGGTTTATAATGTTATCATGTATACATAATCAAATTTTAATTAGATTTGTCATGCCTTTTCATAATTTTCTTATTTGGTTCTTTTTATCACGACGCTATCGGTTGTAAATTTGTAAAAATATAACCTTTTTAGAACTTGTTATTCCCGGAGTAAACCAAGACATGTAAAAAAATGAAAATATTTTGAAAAAAATTGGGGTGATTAGCGGTTCCAATAGAGTTTTGTGTAAGGCTTGTTATTAGGACTTGCAAGATTCAAGGTTTTAGCATCCCCCCACACTTAAATTACACATTGTCCTCAATGTGTTCCAAAAATAAGTTTTTAGGTTGATTGAATGTGTAAAAAGGTGTTGAAAAACAAGATTTGGTGTTACTGGGCACCTGGCCATAGCCACGTGCTGGCTGAGCACGGCCCCGTGGTCAGAGTGCCTGTAACACACAAACTTATAGAAACTTGGCCACGGGGCGTGTCTGGTAGCGACCACCCCATGGTGAGCAGGGTTTAGACAAACATCAGTTCAGGGATGTGGGCACGGGGGCGTGATCGCTGACCACGACCCCGTGGTGGCAATCTGCAATTGATGATTACAGGTGTTGGGCTTTTGTTTCAGGTTTTCAGATGTTGCGCTCCACTGCTCCTACCCGGGTAAAGGTCTTGAAGAGGCGGTAGATCCATCCACCGAACAAGATTGGTGTCGGGGAGAAGGCAAATTGGTTCAAATGCATGTTACTTAGGAGTAGGTGAGTGACATCAAGAGGAACGCGGTTGTGGATGCAATACAAGACCGTAAGATCACGCAAGTTGACAACACCAGTGCTATCACACCTTTGACATAGAGAGTTGCTAAGGACCCGGTGAATGTAGTGGTAGAGGGGGTGGTCCTGCAATTGAGAGCTCTTTGTGACGCTTGGATCATATGCACCATCCCCGATTTGAGCCTATGCTGTTTAGCGCATGTTGTTTGGGAGTTCACGGAGACCACCCGTGTTCTCCTTTTCACCGGACTCTTCCTCGGTGAATAGACCCACATTCACTCCAAACTGTGCGATGGAAATTGAAAGCACCTCCCTCGCACATCTGAATTGAACCCCTTCTTCATCAAATGGCTCGGCCTTTGCTTTGAATGCGAATGAACTGTAAAACTTCATGCTATACTCATGAACCGCATGGAGTCTTGTGTCGAGGGCTACCAGTTGTGGACCCGTGACTAGCGTGTTGTAGTGGTCTAGTTGCCCCACAACTTCCAAGGTTTCAAGGCATGCTTATTTTGGTTTTTCTTCGGGCCTTCTCTGAAGAATGTAATAGCGGGCTTGGTAGTCCCACTCTGTTGGTTTGTACCTAGGGAACTTGCTGGCCATCTTCTGCAAAAGAAAAAACATAAAACAATCAGCATATTACGACAAATTTCGAAGAAAACTGAAAACAGGAGGCTGGAGACGGCCCCGTGCTCGCTGACCACGACCCCGTGGTTAGGGTTCTGTTTCCCCAAATCTTTATTTTTCTATCTGGTTTCGAAAACATGAAAATTTTTGGTTGAGTAGGGGCGGTTTTCCCGAAAATGAAACCCCAAGTGCCGTTTTTCCAAAAACAAACCGTTTACCCCATCAATTTTATCTTTTTCGGTTAAAAAACAAGGGTTTGAGGTTTATGCTTGAAAGCAGGCAAATCTACAAACAATTTCAGTTGATTACTTCCTATAACATGCAACTACACTAATACTACTAGATCTAAGCAAAAATTTGGGGTTTGGTTCGGTTCAAGTTCAAGAACCCTAGATTTTTCCCCAAATTTTTGATTTTAATCTACATGAAAATCGTTAAACTAACTACAGAAGATGATAGAATCATACCTTGTTGATGTTGAACGGAGGAAAAACGTAAAAAAGCTACAGAGAATCGCGGAGGAACCAGAGAGTTTTAGGGGAAGCGGGTCGTGGTGAAATGAGGAAATGAGAAGACAAAAGGGGTTTTATTCCCGACAGTACCCGAACACAGCCCCGTGCTCGCTGGGCACGCTCCCGTGGGCGGCTAAAAACTCAATTTTTTTTATGGTGCACGTGTGAGTGGCCTGTTTCCCGAAACTTGGTTTAGATATCTTAACGATTTTTGAAGCTTTCCCGAAGTCCATTACCTACAAGACATGATGTTAGTACACCAACCTTCGTTTAATCATTCTTCGACCGCTTGTAGCGAGATCTCTTCCTCATCATCCTCAATGAATCTTTGATAAAGCTTAAGCCGTTGTCCGTTGACTTTGAATGGAATTCCATTTCGAGATTTAATCTCAATTGCACCGTGTGGAAAAATATGGGTGAAAGAAAAAGGTCCCGACCACCTAGACTATAATTTTCCAGGAAATAATCGAAGTCGTGAATTAACCAATAGAACTTGATTTGCTACTCGAAATTCTTTAGGTTTAATATGTTTATTATGCAAGTTTTTCATTCTTTCCTTATAAATTTCAGAGTTAGAGTATGCTTGATTCCTTAATTCATCTAATTCGTTTAATTGACAAAATCGATTCTTTTCGGCGGTTTCAATGTCTAAGTTTACGTTTTTTAATGCCCAGTAGGCCTTGTGTGCTATTTGTACTAGCAAATGACAACTTTTTCCATAGACAAGCTTATATGGGGTGGTACCTATTGTTGTTTTATACGCAGTTCGAAAAGCCCATAAAGCGTCGTCTAATTTATCGGCCCATTCATTTTTATTTAATCTTACGGTTTTTTTAAGTATTCTTTTTAAACCTCGATTAGTCACTTCGGCTTGTCCATTTGTTTGAGGGTGATATGAAGTTGAGATCCGGTGATAGACCCCATATCTTGTTAAAAAAATTTCAAGTTGATGATTACAAAAATGGGTACCCCTATCACTTATTAATGCTTTTGGAGTTCTGAAACGAGAAAATAGTCGTTTCAAGAATCTTACCACAACCCTTCCATTATTTGTTGGAAGAGCTTCGGCTTCGACCCATTTTGACAAGTGATCCACTGCCACAAGTATATATTTGTTTCCTTTTGACGGTGGGAAAGGTCCCATAAAGTCTAGTCCCCACACATAAAAAAATTCACAAACAAGAATGCCATTTTGTGGCATTTCATTTTTGGAAGAAATATTACCTGATCGTTGGCATGCATCACATGTCTTGATAAGACTTTGGGAGTCTTTATAAATGGTTGACCAATAGAATCCTAAATCAAATATCTTTCGTACTCTACTAGCGGCTCCATGATGTTCTCCATATGGACTTTCATGACAATGGCGGAGAATTTTTCTTGCTTCACTACCATGTACGCATCGTCGGATAAGTTGGTCGGAACACATTTTGAAAAGATAAGGATCTTCCCAAAAATAATGTTTACATTGGCAAAGATTTTTTTTTCTTTGATGATGTGACCATCCTTTTGCAACTATTCCACTAGCTAGGTAGTTGGCGTAGTCGGCGTACCATGCTTCTTCTCGGTACTCCATCATTTCTAAGGATTCCGTTGGGTATTTTTCATTGACGAGCTCGTCCCTAGTTGCCTCTAAAGCTGGATCTTCCAAGCGGGACATATGATCTGCAACGGTGTTTTCTACTCCTCTTTCGTCTTTTATTTCAATGTCAAGTTCTTGGAGTAGAATCCATCTGATTAAACACGATTCGGCGTCCTGATTTTTTAAAGAGATAACGAATGGTTGCATGGTCTGTATAAACTATCATTTTAGAAAGAACAAGATAGGAATGAAATTTATCAAAAGCAAATACTACAGCTAGTAATTCTTTTTCAGTTGTTGTGTAATTTTCATGTGCATCGTTAAGTGTTTTATTAGCGTAGTATATTGGGTGAAAATGCTTATCTTTTCGTTGTCCCAAGACAGCTCCAACTGCAAAGTCACTTGCATCGCACATGATTTCGAAACGTAATTTTCAATCAGGCGCTATCATGATTGGTGCATTGACTTGCATTTCTTTTAGTGTTAAAAATGCTTGGTTGCAATCTTTGTCAAAGATGAACAATGCACCTTTTCAAGTAATTTCATCAAAGGTCTTGAAATTTTAGAAAAGTCTTTGATAAATCGTCTAAAAAATCTGGCATGCCCTAGGAAACTCCTGATGGCTCTAACAGAGGATGGGGGTGGTAATCGGGAGATGGTGTCTATTTTAGCCCGATCAACCTCCATTCCTTCGCTTGAGATTTTGTGACCGAGTACTAATCCCTCCGTTACCATGAAATGACATTTTTCCCAGTTAAGGGCGAGGTTAGTTTCCTCACATCGGGATAGCATTCGTTCAAGGTTATCGAGGCATTGGTCGTATGAATCTCCAAAGATAGAAAAGTCATCCATGAAGACTTCCATAGTCTTTTCTATCATGTCATGGAAGATGGCCACCATGCAACGCTGGAAAGTTGCGGGGGCATTACATAGACCAAAAGGCATGCATCGATAAGCAAAAGTTCTGTAGGGACATGTGAATGTTGTGTTTTCTTGGTCTTCGGGAGCTATCGATATTTGAAAGTAACCTAAAAAACCATCTAAAAAAAAAAAAATTTATGACCGGATAATTTTTCTAACATTTGATCAATAAAAGGTAAGGGAAAATGATCTTTCCTCGTTGCCTCATTTAATCAATGATAATCTATACAAACTCTCCATCCGGTGACGGTTCTTGTTGGTATTAATTCATTTTTTTCATTAGTGACCACCGTCATACCTCCTTTCTTGGGAACTACTTGGACGGGACTCACCCAATGGCTATCGGAAATTGGGTAGATAAGTCTGGCGTCAAGTAGTTTGATGACTTCGTTTTTAACCACTTCTTGAACATTTGGATTTACTCTACGTTGTGGTTGTATTACCTATTTTTAGTCATCATTCATTAAAATTTTGTGCGTACACATGGAAGGCCTCATTCCTTTAATATCTACAAGCTTCCATGTGATCGCGTTTTTACGTTTTTTCAAAAGTCTAATTAATTTTTCTTTTTCTAAATTAGTTAATTTTGAAGAAATAATTACAGATAGCTTACCATCCTTGTCGAGAAAGGCATATTCCAAACCTTTTGGGAGTTCTTTGAGCTCAAGTGGTGGGTCTTTAGGAGACTCCTTATTTGGTTTCTCATTTTGGTCAAGGACCAAAAAGGTTTGTTCAATGGCAACCTCTTCTTCGACAAAGTAGTCGATTTCGTCTTCCGTAGCGGGTGGTTCATCTTCATCTTCAATTAGGGGGTCGTCATTGCCGATTGGATATTTTATTGATTGGTCAAGATCGACATACTTTTTGTCGGCCCCTAATTGAATGGGTAGGTTGTTTTGCTTCCGATTGATTAAAGCTTGATGGGTTTTCACAAAAGTTCGTCCCCACACAAGTGGAGCGTCATCAAGAATGACGAAGTCGGTTGGGACTACCGTTTGATTTGTTTGCACTAACACATCCTCAATTACTCCCGTTTATTTTATTATTTTCCGATTAGAAAGAAAAATGGGGATTTGAAGTGGAGAAAAATCACTAATACTTAACTTTTCAAAAATGTAGTTTGGCATTATATTAACACAAAGATCTTTATCGATTGTAATATTACTAATAAAGGTGTTTTGAAAGAAACATGGAACCGGTGTAATGTTAATTTCAAATGGATCATCTTTTATTAGCATAGTTTGATCGTTTGTTAACTTAATGCTTACCATTTTTCAATTTTAGTGCTAGTGTTTAACTCTTTTAAAAACCTAGCATGAGTAGGTACCAAACAATGGTTTTCAAAAGAAGGTGTTAAGAGATTAATTTCTTGAAAAATAGATTTTTATGAAGATTAGCGTTTTCAGACTTACCTTTTTTCGTTGTTTGGTATATGCGTCGGTGTTTCACTTTCTTGTTATATTTTTACCTCTTCTACTATTACCTCTTTAGTACAAACTACCTCTTCCCTCGCGCGGGAGTCTTTTATATGCGTTCGATAGTTTTGAGGTGTTATATTATTCTTTCAGCTTCGGGGATGATAGTTGGTGGTTCGTCAAATTGAGCGGGATAAGTGTCCCAAAAGCTTGAGTGTGGAAGTTCAAACCTTGGTCCTTCATAATACCCATATGAGGTAGATGGTTCATATCATTGTTCCTCATAGTGAGCATATGATGGAGATGATTCATACCTTGGTTCCTCAAGGTACGAGTATGAGGTAGAAGGTTCATACCATGGTTCCTCATGGTAGGTGTATGAGTTGGATGGCTCGAAAAGGTCACAATATTGTACTGAGTGAGGGTTGCCACAAATGGTACAATACTCTTCTTCGTAATCATCCTCTTCATAGTAGTAATTGTAACCTCCTGAGTATTGATCCATAAGAATCACTCAGGAGATCACAAAAGAGTCTCGGGACCAGAAAACAAGATTAAATCTGAAACAGAGGCTCACCACGGCCCCATGGTCAGTGAGCACGGCCCGTGGTCAGGGTCTGTATTTGGGCGTTTTAAAAAATGTTACTGGTTTTGTGCAACACGGGGGCGTGTTCAGTGAGCACGGCCCCGTGTTTAGACCTGTAAGGAAAAAAAAATCATAAAAATAAAAAAAAGTGCGCGCAATTTTAAAAACGTTCTGAAAAATGATTTGGCCGTCAATTTTAAGCTTTCGTAAAATACTTGTGTCCCCGGCAACGGCGCTAAAAACTTGGTGTGTGTAAGATGTGATATGTTTTTTATTAATATTTTAAGCCCATTTTACACATTAATCAAGTTTTAAATTTATAAAACACGATATTCTACTAACACTAAACACACACTTGGGCAAGTGCACCCATCGTGAGCGTAGTATAGCATTGATAAGATACCGAGGTCGTCCAAGGACACAAGAGCTTTTAATACCGGTTTATCCTCAAAGTCTAATCAATCTAAATTTTGAGAAAAGTTTTGAAACATGAAAACAAAAACTAAAAATGCTGAAATAAATAAAATAAAAACAGAGAGACAAGATAGAATCACTTGGACCCGACTTGTCGTTAATGTATCCTTTGATGATTTTCGCACTTTCGGACTTTTAAGAGATTATCTTGGTTATAGTAGTAGGCCCCTCTTTTGAAGGTGACGTTACCCTCAACCCAGTGGTTTAAGTCAGTAGGGATACAATCCCAAAGGGTCAGAATATTGAAAGATAATTAAGTTAGTTATTAATGCGAAAAGTGGCAGGCCCCTCTTTTGAAGGTGACGTTATCCTCGGCTAAGTGGTTTGAGTCAGCAAGGATACAATCCCAAGAAGCCGGTTTAATGTATTAATAGTAGTTTACATATGAGGGGTTCAAGCTATTCGCATCCCCGCCATCCACTACCAGTGGGTATTGAAGGAGGTCCAAGTAAGCTTGAACCAGGTCCTTGCAGGATCTATACACTGAACAAGGCAAGAACCTTACCAAACCATTCCCCTAACCCCCCACCAGCTAGTCAACATGCTTTTATCTAGACCGTAAAAACATGAATGATGCAATCTTTTACTTTATATAGACAGCAAAGTAACTTCAAGACACCACGAAAAAATGATAGGAATAATTCACATTCAACATAAGAAACTAGTTATTAAAGTCATTAATACAAAACTAAATAAAAAGTGCCGAAATATTAAAAATCATAAGTAATACATAAAAGACTTGTCTTCACCAAGTGATATAAGAGGCTTAACCAAACATGGCCTTTGATTGGCAAGAACCCTTAAAATCAATCTTGGATCCCGAGACTACTACATACTCTAAAGATGGATAATGGATGATGGTGGTGGGTGTTGGTGTTCTAGTGGAGGTGGAGTGGTGGCAAAGTGGGAGAGTAGTGGTTTGCCAAGGGATGCCTTTGAAGTGAGCCAATCACCCCTATTTATAGCCTGCATAGTACTCTGGCCACAGCCTCGTGTCCAGCGGGCACGCACATGTGGCCAGCCTTTTCTCTTCCTTCATTAATCGCAAGTGTTAGCAGAGGGTCCCACACGGCCCCTTGTCCAGCGGGCACGACCCCGTGGTCAGTATCGTATCTGTACTATAAAGATTTGGTAAGATTCTGTGTATCTTTGCGTTGACCACGCCCCATGCTGAGCTGGGCACGCTCCCGTGGTGGGCGTGGAAGCTTCTACAGGTTTGTCTTTTGTGCAGGACCCTTATCACGCCCCGTGTTCGGCTGGGCACGGCCCCGTGAACAGTCTTCTGTTGCCTTTTTTTGCTTTGGAGATGCTGCCGAGGGGTCGGGCATGTCATGTTTATTCATTTTCTTTGTATTTATGTTGGTTTTGGCTTCTTATTTGCTCCTTTTGTTCGTTCAAGCTCATTTGATCCTGTAAATTCAAAAGGAAGACAAAAACAAGCTTTTTCCAACATTAGTACTAAAAAATGTTAGTTTTATGTCTCATTTGATGTAATTTATATGTTACATTTTGCATAAATCAAATACCCCCACACTTGAATCTTTTGCTTGTCCTCAAGCATAACTCTTTAATATGTGGCTTACACACCCAAATGGAAGAGGTAGAGGAGAAGTTTTGGGTTTATCTTGAGTGTTAGGAATCCAAGATCTTTTATTGGGTTTTATTTTTATTTTATTTACAATCTTATTCGTCATGATTTATTTAGAACATTTTATAAGAAAAATTACTTATTTGGGCATAACATGCCTCTTTAAAATTCCATTTATATACAAGTTCACATACCCCACGGGAGATCACTCAACACTCGGCCGAAGATGTGTTTTTCTAAAATACTCGAGGCCGGCATGGAACTTACTTCTACCATATGCTTGCCAAGCAATCAATCCTCCTCCTTTTTAACTATAAACCTTTGTAAATATCAAGAGGAATTTGGTGAAGGGTTATGCTTGGGCTAAGGGTAGGTGGTTTTGGTTAGTGGTTAGTAAAAATGGCGAAAAGTGTAAAAAGCGTCGGTCGTCATAAAACTTTTTGTTTTTTGTGACTTTTATTCAAACTAAGCATATTCAAACAAGATTTCTTTGAGGAACTTGTTTGTTTATTGCAAGACTTTCATTTATTTATTTATTTATTTTTTGTCACAAGATAACCAAGCTTTTTACTAAAACAAATGGGTTGAAAAGATAAAGGTTTTGGTGGGTAAAGGGTGTTTGTTTTGTGGGTTTTGAAATGAAAAGGTTTAGGCTCAAAGGGGTTAACTAGGGGGATTTTGGGTAGGTGATAAAAATGGAAAATAATGGTGTTGAAAGGAAAATGGGTTAGTTCTAATGCCTCCATCATTTACTTACTTGGGTTCACGTTGGTAAGGACCGGGAATGTATCGTAGTGTCAAGTTCTAGAGTCGTAAGAACCAAGCGACTATTCACACAAGAAATGAAAAATGAGCATTCAGTTTAAAGATACATGCTTGTATGCTTAATAAAGGCTCCAAACTCACTTGTTGTGGGAATGGGTTTATAATGTGATCAAGTATATATAATCAAATTTTAATTAGATTTGTCATGCCTTTTCATAATTTTCTTATTTGGTTCTTTTTATCACGACGCTATCGGTTGTAAATTTGTAAAAATATAACCTTTTTAGAACTTGTTATTCCCGAAGTAAACCAAGATAAGTAAAAAAATGAAAATATTTTGAAAAAATTTGGGGTGATTAGCGGTTCCAATAGAGTTTTGTGTAAGGCTTGTTATTAGGACTTGCAAGATTCAATGTTTTAGCATCCCCCCATACTTGAATTACACATTGTCCTCAATGTGTTCCAAAAATAAGTTTTTAGGTTGATTGAATGTGTAAAAAGGTGTTAAAAACAAGATTTGGTGTTACTGGGCACCTGGCCACGACCACGTGCCGGCTAAGCACGGCCCCGGGGTTAGAGTTCCAGTAGCACAAACTTATAGAAACTTGGCCACAGGGCGTGTCTGGTGGCCACGATCCCGTGGTGAGCATGGTTTAGAAAAATAGCAGTTAAGGGATGTGGGCACGGGGGCGTGGTTGCTAACCACAACCCCATGGTGGCAATCTGCAATTGATGATTACAGGTGTTGGGCTTTTGTTTCGGGTTTTCGGGCTTATGTAGCACTAATGCATAGTGCATCCAAGCTTCCTGGGTACCTATTTTGCTAAACACTACACCATACATAACATAACAAACATTCTAATTTACCCAGGTTCATCATACGTCATCACACACATATAAAGAAATGAAATGCAGAAAATAAAAATTGTTTAGGAAAGTAAATTGTTCAAACCATAGCACGCAGGCCAGAAATTGTTTATGGGATAGAAAGGGTTAACCTGGGACATTGCATCCGTCATCACACCACCTCCAATGCCACCGCTCAGTCCATATCCTCATCCTCATTGTCTTCCTCTCCTTGGTACACCATAGGCTCCCGGATGTAGGTGATGTCATCCTGCATAGCGGAGATGTTACGCTCCACTGCTCCAACCTAGGTAAATGTGTTGCTAGCCATATTGTACGTGTTGCGGGTGCACATTAAGTTTTCTTTACCCGACCATGGACCCTTACAGAACGATTTTGCCATGCGTTGAACATTGGTCTTGAAGAGGCGGTAGATCCATCCCCCGAAGAAGATTGGTGTCGTGGAGAAGGCAAATTGGTTCAGATGCATGTTCCTTAGGAGTAGGTGAGTGACATTAAGAGGAACGTGGTTGTGGATGTGGATGCAATACAAGATCGTAAGATCACGCAAGTTGACAACACAAGTGCTATCACGCCTTTGACATAGAGAATTGCTAAGGACGCGTTGAATGTAGCGGTAGAGGGGCTGCAACTGAGAGTTCTTTGTGACGCTTGGATCATATGCACCATCCCCGATTTGAGCCCATGCTGTCTGGCGCATGTTGTTTGGGAGTTCACAGAGACCACCCGTGTTCTCTTCTTCACTGGACTCTTCCTCGATGAATAGACCCACATTCACTCAAAACTGTGCGATGGAAATTGAAAGCACCTCCCCCGCACATCTGAATTTAACCACTTCTTCGTCAAATGGCTCGGCCTTTGCATTGAACGTGGAAGAACTGTAAAACTTCATGCTATACTCATGAACTGCATGGAGTCTTGTGCTGAGGGCCACCCATTGTGGTCCCGTGACTAGCGTGTTGTAGCGGTCTAGTTGCCCCACAACTTCCAAGGTTTCAAGGCATGCTTGTTTTGGTGTTTCTTTGGGCCTTGTTTGAAGAATGTCATAGCGGGCTTGGTAGTCCTACTCTGTTGGTATGAACCTGGTTAACTTGCTGGCCATCTTCTGCAAAAGAAAAAACACAAAACAATCAGCATGTTACGACAAATTTCGAAGAAAACTGAATTTAGTTGATGGATTAAGATTTTAGGAATTGACTAAGAGAGTTACCAAGATGGACTCTTCCATTAATGAAATGAAAGACATGCTAAAACGCTTGGTGTAAAACTCAAAGCCTCCACCATCAAATACAAATATTTTCAAAGATTTATGGTCATATGTTCAACCATTTCTTCATTTACAAAAGCAATCTGTAGATGCCACCCACAACATTCACTTGGAACTTATCAAAAATATGGATAAAGCAAGGTACATAGATACTCAAGTTGAGATAAAGGCCATTAAAGATCATTTTCTCAAGACTACAGTCTCTGATCCCCACCCTGAGTATCCTGATGATGGCAAAAAGGGGGAGAATGAAGAAGGAATGAGAAAATTACCTCCTCATATTGAGAAAGAACAAAAGAAACCTGATCAGTCTGCTAGCAAAAAAGGCAAAAGAGAATGCCATAGAAAAAGTAAAGAGAATAGATACTAAACACGGGCAAAGATGCCTTTGTAGTACAAGAGAAACTTGAAAAGAAGAAAGCTCAAGAAAATCAGGGTACTTCAACAGATGCACCTGCTAGAAGACAACCTACAAGGCAAATTTAAATCACTGCAACCACTGCTCCTCAATCTATTAAAACTAACCAAACAATTGAAACATCAATTGGCATAAAATATGCTAACAGATGTTACAACCACAACAACCCTTGTAACCACTCTTGAACCATTTAAACCCATTTCTCAAAAGGGTTATGCTGGTTTACTAAAAAGAAAACTACCAACACACTCCATTTACTCCACCAACAGCTCGCATTCCTTTCACAAGGGGAATGACAGAAATTTATCATTCAAGATGATGATAAAGAAACTCCACCTGCTACACCAATCAAAACTGTAACTTCCATCCCTACCACTTCATCACTACCACCAAGCACAAAACCAATCATTACCACCACTTCTGAACCTAATCCAACATCTACTCCATCAATTACCACAACCTTAATCGCCATTAGACATCCTTTGGAAGTATCCTATGTATCTTCTGAAATACAATCCTTCACTACAAATGATTCAAGCCAATCAACCTTTCCATCTCTACACAACTTTCCAAACCTTACAAATGTCAAAGAATACTTAGATCTAAAAGTAAAACAGACTGAAAAGATAGCTACTAAGAATAGTAAAGGGAAGGATGATAAACATGCACAATATATTCTGTTTCAAGAACTTAGAGAGGTAAATGATCTTGAAGATTATACAAAGGATGTCTGTATAAAACTTTATCAGGCACCAGTCAAAGATCCTAGACTCAAAAAGGCTCTGAGATAAGATTACTTGGATCACATAATGAAAAAAAACCTTATAAAGCAACCAGAGCACAGTTCTCAGGGTGGGCAACTGAAGCCTTACTGGATGAAATCCTAAGGATAGAAAAGATGCTCCATGCCCCATTGCAAAAACCTACACCTCCAATTGGAAAGCTAGGAAAAAGGCCAAATGATAAAAAGGCCATACAGTTAAAGAGAATGAAAGAAGAGATGGTTGCTACCAACTTTGGAGGTTTAAGATCAATGGAAAGACGGAGTGAAGCAACTATTGAAGAATGCTACAAAAGGTTGGAAGCACTTAGAGAAAAGATCCTTCAATTCCAGGAAAGCCAGTATAGGATCAAGTGGATTTCCCTATAAAGACCTTGGTTACCCCAACAAAACTTCCTTCAGCCAAGAACATCTCCTCAGCTATAGGAAGCTACTTAAAAAGACAAAAGGGGATGTCTGCCAAAGAAATGAAAGAATTGATGTACCATCAATTATACATATTTATAACATGAATTTACCCCGTTTATGTATACTTTTGAGGCAATTTATGAACGAAACACTACCTAAATTGTTCCTTCAGATTTTTTTTAGGATTTGCAGGTCTAAAATAAAAAAAAGAAGCAAAAAATAACGAAAATGCATGAAAATACGGCGTTTCCAAGAAGCACCCCCGTGCAGAACAAAGCACGGCCATGCCTCTCGCCTCAGCCCGCCTTTTGGAAGAACTAGAACAATTTGGCGAGCAAAATAGAAAAACATCAGGCATGCCCGTGTGTGCTGTAACCGTTGTTGTGACAGATCACCATGCGCGACTGTGTATTGCTAGGCACGCCCGTGTCCAAGACCACTGGGAGAAAGAAAGGACAAATTCCTGAAGCTACCAAAAAGACTCTAGGACAAGCACGGCCGAGCGCCCCTGCCTTTGATCAGCCTATAAATACCGTCCTTATTCACCTATTTGAGGTATACCCTTCTTTGCTCTGTTGTTTCCGTGTGAGCTATAGCTCCAAGGCTGATAGACTTATGCCTCGAAGGCCTTGTTCTTTCACCCTTGAAGGTTCTAGACCCTTGGAGAAAGTGTAGATGATCCATGGAGCTTGACTAGCCCATAGCCAAGTATGCCACGATCATGATGCTTCCTAACCCCCCTTTACTTGGAAGTGAGAGGTTTATCCTTTAGGATGGCCTTCATGCTGATCGAGACCTCTGTAAAGTTGAGATCCTGCACCCTACCATTGATCATCCATTTTAAGAATACGACATCGTTCTATTAGTTCACTAAAATATGTAAGAAATGAGAGTTGAGAGACATTTGTTGCACACATGCTTGCACTTAAGCCAGAGCTTGAAGATCATGAAGAGTGGCAATCGCCATTGGTAAAAGTGTTTCATATGGTTGTAATCTCTTTGTCTGCTCAAACCCTTGGATTAGTTAATCTTATTAGTGTAGTACTTGTATCTTATTTAATGTCTTTATCCTTTACTAGTTCTTGCTTTATTATCTTTTTTGAAAGGATTGCATACACTTTTGAAACTAAATTAACTTAAAATTTTTATTTAAGTTTATTAATTTAACCTAACTTAACTTGACTAAGGTGCGCATATGACTTCTGGTACCCTTAATAAGATCCAGTGTGCTTGATAACCTTGGGAGGTGAAGCTTATTAGTCCACTCATGGCATGTCACAACCCACATACTAATAAGGAAAATCCAAACTTGGCCTATCAAGATTATTATTATGTAGACTTTTTGTATTGAACCAGATTCGGGTGACATGCTTCTAGTATCGAACCAGATCTTAGCGTAATAAAAATACTTTTGATATCACATCAAGATCCTTTGGGAATGCTTCTGGTAATGCACCAAGATCCTATTGGGGGTGAAAGTTAATACAATAAATTAATAGAGGAATTATGCTAAGTAATCAAACTTGTATACTCGTCAATATATTTTTTGATCATTATTTTAATACATGTTGCAGGTTGATAGACGATGTGATGAAGAAATGAGTTCAGGGTGGACTTAGAAACACACCTAGGTAATAAACAATGTTTGAATTTTGTTTCATGTTTGATACAATTTGATCATGTTTAGTTTTGGTTTGAACAACGTAAGACATTTAGTAATTTATGAAATTTGGTTTAAATATATATTGTCACAATTTAGCATTATGAAGTTTTGAGCGATTTATTTTCGTCTTACTCTAATACTTCCGCCATCGGTTGGGGTGTGACACGACCACCTTTCACCACCGCTATAACGACCACCTCTCCCGTACATCGTCTTTGCCACCATTTCCATCACCATATATCTCTCTCTATTGTATCTACTATCTTGACGAAGTTTTTGGTTTGTATGATTAAAGAAAAGAAAGGAGAGTGATAAGATTTTGGTAGCTGAAATTTTCAAAAGTAATTAGGGTTTTGGTGTGGGGTATTTTAAAACGAAGAAAAAAAGAGGATTGTTTTGAGACAATTTGTTGGTGTCGGGAAAAGGTTGTCGTTTTTCTATTAATAATAATAACGTTAATAGTTTTAATAATTATAATAACAATAGTTAATAACTTTAATAAAAAATGTGTTATATAAAATTAACTAAAAAATGGGTTAATTTATATTAAAAAAAGGTTTTGGACATTATATATCATTAGATTTGTAATTTCGAGATGAGTAACGGTATAATTTGGTAAAGACAATTTTCGGACAATTTTTGAACAAGATGGATAGTGCTAACGATTTGCGTTTTCAAATTATTTTTTCAGGAGATGGAGCAGGAAGGTTGTGGGATCGAGTGAAGGAAAAGCTATATGAGTTTTTGGGAAACTAAAATGTTGATCCTGTTGTGGAATATGTGATGTGTTTGCTTGAAAATGGGAGGTGAAAAGAAGATGTAAGGAATGAGCTACATATTTTTTTGGGTGATGACAGAGACTCCTTTGCATCTTGGTTGTTGGATCATTTACAATCGAACCTAGATCTATACGCACAATCAAAAGAATCTCATCCCGATGAAGTGGCCAAAAATAAACCTCAAGCGTAGAAAGCTGCAAGCACAGAAAGCTGCAGTCAATAGCCCAGCACCTCATGTCCAAACTCAGACTAACAAACCAAAATCGCTCATTGACACGGTCAACTATCTTTTATGTTCTGAAAATTGCAGGAATAAGGTTGCACAACTCAGGGCACTCAACTCTAATATGGTTAATGATTATAATAGTGCTACGACTCAGTACATTAGCCTTAGACAAAGCAACGAGTTGCTCATTGAAAAGGTTGAAGCACAAAAGGAAGACATAGTTTAGCTTCACAGGGATCTTAACCAACAACAATGTTGGGTCTATAATTACAAAACAAACTTAATGTGAAAAACATGGAACTTGAGTCTGTGAGAGCTAAGCTAGAGCTATTGACTGGTAAGTATCAACAAAATGAAATAAATCTAAAGAAAATTGATACATCAAGCAAGGTCATTCAAGATGTGGGCGATGTGCAACTGGCATACAAAGAGAACAAGGGGAAGGATTTGGGATACAATCAGGTTGCCCCACCCTATAATCACAATTACACTAGAATGCCTGATCCCGAGGAAGAACTTGAAAATAAACAACATATGGTGTATGGCAAACCTAGTGATTATACATCCGAAAAATGGGATGTGAAACACATAGAGTTGGTTAATAATGTTAAAATGAATAAAAAATGTGTGAACAATAACAATGCTTCTACTTCATGTGCAGAAAGAGTGTCAATTGTAGATTGGACAAAAGAGGATGATGAACCGTCTTCTGTTGATGACTTTTCTAATGATTCAGCTGAAGTTTCTGCTGTTTCATCCAATAAACCAGAACTCTCCAATTCTATCAAAGCTGATGAGATGAAAGATGAAGTGAAGAATAATGTATACGAGGCTCCAAGTACACAATCTGAGAAGTCTAAATCCTCTGCTTGTGATGAAAGGGTTCAAAGCAAGCAAAAGGAGCCGAAACGAGCATATTGAAGATGAGGGAATGAGAAGTCTAAACATCAAAGATAATCATGCTCTCCAAGATCATCTACGGGTATCAATAGTCCTCAAAAGGCTCGTGATGTGAAAAATACATTTGTTAAGCTAGTAAAAATGGCAAATGTGAGAAATTTACATTTGACTATGCTAACAAAGATTTTAAGAAGGTAGATAAGATTTCTGAACAATACATGTAATCCAAGCAAGATAAAAGGAATCAAAAGAAATCTACTCGACAAAAGGCCTTTGCAAACGACAAGTATAGGCATCCAAATTCATCTTTGTTTGTAAGAAACGTGCAAGAAAAATAAGCACAAAAAGAATTAGTTCGTCCTTCAGGGCCTGCAAGAGCTGCCCAAGCTGATCAGAATGTCTTCTACATAAAGAGACAAACATGCTTCAATTGTGGCATTCCTAGTGACATTGCTTGGAACTGCACAAATCATCCTTATGTACCATATTATGTGCAAAACAGAGGGTTACACCAAAGGATAACTATCATTCTAAGCCAATGAAGGTATCATCACCTAAGGAAAGGAAGAATGTGAATCCCAAGGTTAAACCATCTGATGGGGATTAGAATGCTGCTAAAAACAAACGCAAGGCGGTTCGGGAACAAAAACCGTTTTCTAAAACTAATAAACCTGACATAGCTAAAGTTGCTCAATCGAAGTCAACAAACATGTTTGTTAAGCCGAACAAATTTGGAAGCCCAAATGTAAAGCAGCAATATCACCAATCCTTGAAATCAAAGGGGGCATGTGTTTAAAGGAAGTGTCTTATTTTGATGCTTCAGGAATACCCAGGACCACGATGGCCTAGGTACCAGTGTCTTACTAATCCCCTTATTTTTCAGGGACAACCAAGGAGGAGTTGTTGACATTCCTTGGAATGTTGATATCAGTTGTTCTAGAGATATAATGGGTAACATTTCATTGTTGCAAAAAGTTGAATTTTACAGATGATATGTTTCCTTTGGAGGAGATACATGATGTAAGATAAGATCAGCAAGAAAGGTACACTTTAAATTTCATGCTTTGATTTTAACATTGATTAGTCTTCAATCTGATGATGGAATGGTTAAGTAAAAACAACAAAAATATTTTTCATTTTCTTTCGTTTATCTTTTTGTACATAGATTTTCTTTATTAGGTAAATTTGCGCATAAAGTGTGATGCATAAATTTAGGGGGAAAGAGGGTGATATATGCACATATGCATTGTTTTAGGGGGAGAAAATGAGAGAAATCTAAAAACAGTTGAAAATAGAAAAATCCAAAAAGATTTTATTGCAACATTGGGAAATGAAATGAATATTCGTGTTAAAGGGCTTGACCAACACATGTAAGGTGCAATAGCAGAAAAGACTAGGATCTATTGTGATATGTCGATAGGCTTGATGCTCAAAGTGATAAAAGATACCAAGTGATATAAAAATAACGAATTATGTACCATGTGGGTAACAAACCATCGACGTATGATTTTATGGTCTTAAATCTTGCGTTGATAGATAGCCAATGTCTGAGGTTTCGGGTCTTTAGGCTGTTGAGTCATTCGGGGATATCATGGCTATCCTTCTGTTGCAACCAGACTATAACCCTTGTGCAAAATTTCGGGCTTTCAAAATCTTTTTCTTTGAAAGCAATTAGATAACCGATGCATATACGTTATCCGTTTAATGCAACGTACACACCAGGATGAGGACACAAGCTACACGTACCCTAAATACCCTTTACATAACTTAGAAATAAGCTTCGAAGGGTTAGGGACGACAAAAACAAGTTTATTCGATCACAAGGACTATTTGCGACAAACAGGAAAAGTCTGTCGATTCGCATAAGAGACGAACACTCTGGAACAAGATCATAAGCCAAACATACCCTAAATACCCTTAACATAGCTTAGAAATAAGTTTTGAGGGGTTCGATATGTGAAAATGCGCTTATTTGATCTTAGGGACTAAAAGCGTAAAAAACTGCGAAAGTTTGCATACGCGTGCATATCTTGCGTTCTTGTCACACCCCGATATTTCCATGTATTACCGGTGGGCCCGGTGTGGAGTATCGTGACGTAGTTGATATCATCATAGCCAATAATCACAGTTCAATGCACAACGGAAGTCTAAAATTAATAATATTACAAACCGAATGAAAGTATCATGAGTATTACAAACGGAATGTAAAAGGATCCACAGGCGGATCAAAACTTAGGAAATATTCTTCAACAGATTTTTAAGTGACAAAGCTTGCAAGACTTCTTTATTTATTCACTCAGGAGTAGCCAGCCTATTTCGCATAGTACCTGCACTTAACCTTTTGGAAAATACGTCCGTTTACATTGGTAAATACAATTAACCGACACTTTTTGAAAAGTTGTTTAAGAAAATTTATTTAAATGCACAAGGCACAAATAATCTTTTATAACTTGGGATAATTATTTAAAAATAATCTTGTAAAAGAATTATATGTTTGTTATACGTTCAGTAGCCCGGGTTGAATACCGGGTTAAAGATTAATAGACACACCACATAATATAACCTACGGCGAGTTATTCTCGAACAGGAAGGTATCTCATTTTACATACGCACCGACAGGTGTATGCCTACACCCCGTGCTTAAGTCGTGGCCATTTCAATGAATGAGCCGAGGATATCCAGGACATGGTCATTAACCCCCCCAAAGGCTTAAAACAAACAAAACAGATTAAATGGGTTATCTCAATGATTTAACCTTCATATGATTAAAAATTCAATACCCGACCAAGCGGTATTTTATATATACCGTACCCCAAGCCCGTATAAGGGAAAATAAGTTAAAAGTATTTACTTGAGCAAAATATTCAAATTTATCTCAGCCATATACAATCAGCAAGTGCAAATATCTTTTACTGGGCTCCTAAATCTGGAACGAAGGTTTTAATAACCTATTAGATTCCTAACGGGTCTTACTTAAGTTTAAACTTAGACCGGTTAGTTTTAAAGAAAGGTTTACAGTTCAAAACGCAAGATTAAGCGAAGACCGGATTAGAATGTGATTTAGACCCGACAAGTATGAAGACTTGTATAATATGGGTAAGATAAACACATTATGGATTTTGAGGAAAAAAATGATAAGGTTTGACCCGTTTCGGTAAATTTATGCAAACTAGTCACATAAACTGTACCAAACGCGAAAAGTTAATATGCCTTAAATATGTTGTGATATCAGTAGGATGGATACCTTCCATTATGCCCAAAACGAATTTAAAATCAAATTAAGCCCCGTAGGGGTATTTTGGTCATTTTAAAGGTTATAAAAGAGGTTAAATATTAATCTGAGGTTCTGGTCTAAAATGAACAATAAAAATATTTATTTTAGTTGGTTATATCAGTAAGATATTAAACATATGTGAAATTTATCATTTATAACCAAACTATGCACCGTAGGGGCATTTTGGTCATTTCACATAAGCTTTAAAGGTCAAATTTGGAAATCTGAGTTCAAAACTTTTACTTACTATTAAAGTATAAAAATTTACTTAAAAAATCAGTAGGTATTAAGTCTTATGTGTCAAAAATAGTTTTAACCCATACTATGCGTTTAAAACGCGTAAAAAGTCGGTTTAAGGCGATTTTCAGGTTATATAAGGAAATCTGAGTTTTTGATCAGTTTATAAAGTTCAAAATATTTTATTTATCATATAAAATCAGTAGCAAAATATTTGGTATCAAAATGTTATGTAAAACTTATTTTATTAGCAAAAAGGGTATAACCGTCAATTACCGAATCAAAGCAAGAACCCTAAATTATGATCAGTTTAAAAATAAATAAAAATCTTCAAAAATCTCAAAATATTATATTACATCAGTGGGTAAAAAGTTTGGTGTCGAAATTTGGGTTTAAATAGGCTTTATGCCAAAAATGCCGTTTAATTAATAAAAAGCTTTCAAATTATGATATTGAGCATAACTCCTAATTTAGACCTCAAACTGATGTCAAATTTTTAGGAAATGTTTATAAACCAGTAATAAAGGTTTTTGTCCTCTCACATTTTCAAAAATCTCGTTTTAAGGTCAAAAGGGCATAATGGTCAACATTTAAGCAATTAACGGAAACATGCAAATGAATCGGATAAATAAGGAACCATTTTGTATAACCTCAGAGGGTTTTAATAATTTATAATATGGTCCTAAAGGAACCTTTAGGCATATCTAAAATAAGCTAAATCGGGTCAGAACTGAAGGTCAAAGCAAAAGTCTTCTTTTGCGACTTTCGGTTCCGAACCGAGCCTAAACTCAGAATTGTCGGGTTGAACATGCTTAGACATGTTCTTACATTATTTACCAAGTTATTTTAGTGTTAAAACAGGTTCCATAAGTTCTACATTACTAGTTATGAATTTATTTGTAAAAATAGTTTCTGTTGACTTTTTAATATTAAGTTTGACCCGACAATTGACCAAGTTAGAGTGGAAATCAGAGGGTGCCCTTTTTAGGGTTTATTACCCACATAATTACCAACTCATAGCCACTTTCAATTCGAAAAATGACTGGACCATTAGTGATTAATCACTAAGTCAAAGCTTAATTACGACGGCTTTGACTTTTTGTCATTAGACTAATAAAACATGAACTAGGAAGGCTAAGAATGCTTACAAAGGCTCTTAGCACGAATTAGTAGCTGAGAGAAACTTGCTTGAAGTCCAGAGAGCTCCAGAGAGTGTGTTGAGAATGATTTTTTGTGAATGTGCATGTCAACTAGCAAACAAGAACTCTTATATAGAACTTCAAAACTCACAAGATCAATCCACACAAGCCTACAAATGATTCCTGATCATCCCAGGTGTCCCCTATGCATGAAATACCATTGGTTCAGTCTCTGAATTCGAAAACTAGCTTTCTAAGGCGGTGGAACAGGCCAAACCCGCAGCTGTCAACATATTTCTGTATCTGGGCGTTCTACGCAGGCCGCATAGACTCTTTATGAGTCTTACGCGGGCCGCGTCACTCCTTGATGACCGGATTCCAACTTTCAAATATTGCAATTTCAGTCCCTGGTCCTTCTAAACTTGTTTTAACTTTCGTTTATTGCACTTTTAACCCCCAAACTTGACTTTTAAGGGTCTTAAGTCTTTAAACATTTATCAAAAAGCTTTCGGTTAGTTACGAGGTCACCCGAATGGTCTTGAAATGCAATATTAACGCATTTAACCTTTATTACTTGTAATTAACACTTTGATTATTTATATGCGTCGAAACTCCTCGAATTTAATATCCGTTATTCTTGGGATCAAAATAGATTATCACAATGTTTTTGGGATCGTTAAAGGTCACTCAGAGGTTACTTTCAACATGTTGACACTTTTAACCCCTATGTTTCATAAGATCCTTATTTTAAGCACAAATGACTTCCATTGTTTGACAATTTATTCGTTAAAGAATACGAACATCGTGTGAGGTCAATCAGAGGCACAAGAATGGTGTGTTGACACTTTGGATCCCTTTATTAACATATTTACATTGTTTAACAATTTTAGTCCTCCAGAAATAATTCCTTAGACGTTTAAAGTCCATGACACATGTCTTCATAATATTGGTCGTGATTTTACGAGGTGTTACGTCCTCACCCCCTTAAAAGAAATCTCAACCTCGAGATTTACTGAAATAAATGAGGGTACTTCTATTTCATTGTGGATTCAACCTCCCACGTATATTCGGGACCTCTACGGGCATCCCACTTAACCTTCACAATCGGCACATGCTTCTTTCGAAGCTTCTTAACCTGTTCATCCTCGATTGACAAAGGTTTTTCAACAAACTTTAAGCTCTCGTCTATATGCACATCCTTATGTGACATGGCTAGCGATTCATCGGCTAGACACTTTTTCAAGTTGCAGATGTGGAACATATTATGGATTCCGCTGAGCTCTTCAGGCAGATTTTGCTTGTAAGCTACAGTCCTAACACATTTGATGATCTCGAATGGTCCTATGTATCTGGGGCTCAACTTTCCTTTCTTGCCAAAACGCATTACCCCTTTCCAGGGTGATACCTTAAGTAACACTTTGTCACCTACCTCAAATTTTAGAGGTTTATGCCTTTTATCTGCGTAGCTTTTCTGCCTATCCCTGGCAGCTTTGAGATGATCACGTATCTGCATAATTTTATCTGTTATCTCCAGGACTATATCAGGTCCTCTTAGTTGGACATCTCCAACTTCCACCCAACAAACTGGCGTTCTGCATTTCCTTCCGTACAATGCCTCAAAAGGTACAGCTTGAATACTCGAATGATAGCTATTATTATACGAGAATTCAATCAACGAAAGATGACCATCCTAACTTCCACCTAAATCAATAACACAGGCCCTTAACATATCCTCCAGCGTTTGAATTACACGCTCGCTTTGACCATCCGTCTGAGGATGATATGCAGTGCTGAAGTTTAATCGAGTGCCTAGGGATTGCTGAAAGCTTTTCCAAAAATGCGACGTATATCTCGTATCCCTATCAGAGATGATAGACACTGGCACTCCTTGAAGAGATACAATCTCGTCCATGTATAGCTGAGCTAACTTATCTGAGTTGTGTGTTTCCTTAATAGGTAGGAAGTGGGCTGACTTAGTCAGTCTATCTACTATAACCCAAATAGTATCATTTCCTTGCTTTGTTTTTGGTAACTTAGTGATAAAATCCATAGTTACCATTTCCCACTTCCAGGTGGGAGGTTTATGCTGTTGTAGCAAATCTGACGGCTTCTGGTGTTCGGCTTTAACTTGAGCACACATCGAACATTTGGCGACATAAGTGGCTATAGATTTCTTTAAACCTATCCACCAATAATTTGCCTTTAAATCCTGGTACATCTTATCACTCCCAGGATGAACAGAATACTTGGAATTATGGGCTTCTTGAAGGATCACGTCCCGAAGTCCTCCATAGATTGGAACCCATATTCTTCCATTCAATATTAAGATTCCATCCTTGCCATATGATAACCATTCAGCAGTGACTCCCAGTTTTTCATTTGGATAGTTAGCTTCTAGTATGGCTTCCTTTTGAGCGGCTAACAACCTTTCATTCAAACTGATCTTCAATTCAATGCTCTTGACATTGATTCTAATGGGCTTAACTCGTTCTTTCCTGCTCAAGGCAGCGGTGACCACATTCGTCTTGCTTGGATGATATCGGATTTCACAGTCATAATCGTTCAGTGTCTCCATCCAACGATGTTGTCTCATGTTCAGATCCTTTTGTTAAACAGATGCTGAAGGATCTTATGATCAGAATAGATCACACACTTGGTACCATATAAATAATGCCTCCAAAGTTTTAGTGCAAACACAACGGCACCCAATTCCAAGTCGTGGGTGGTGTAATTCTTTTCATGCACCTTTAATTATCGGGAAGCATAGGCAATAACTTTTCCTTTCTACATAAGAACACATCCCATACCTGTGTGCGATGTGTCACAATAAACCACAAATTCTTCAATTCCTTTAGGCAATGTCAATAGAGGAGCATTACTTAACTTCTATTTAAGAATATTAAAGGATTCTTGTTGCTTAGGACCCTAATCGAACTTTATATTCTTACGTGTCACTGAAGTTAGGGGTGCTGCAATCCTTGAAATTTTTTTAATAAAACGCTTGTAATATCATGCTAAACCCAAGAAGCTACAAATATCTGTGGGCGTCTTCGGTTCTTCCCAGTTCATGATGCCTTCAATCTTAGCGAGATCCACCTGGATACCACGCTCGCTAACCATATGTCCAAGAAATTAGACTTCACGAAGCCAAAACTCACATTTTGAAAATTTGGCGTAGAGTTTCTCTTGCTGGAGAAGTTTAAGGATACATCGAAGGTGCTTTTCATGATCAGCCTGATTCTTTGAGTAAATGAGTATGTCATCAATAAAAACAATGACAAACTTGTCCAAATAAGGCTTGCAAACACGATTCATGAGATCCATGAACGCTGCTGGTGCATTAGTGATCCCAAAGGCATCACTAGGAACTCATGGTGACCACAACGAGTTCTGAATGCAGTCTATGCACATCTTCATCTATAACCTTCAACTGGTGATAGCCTGACCTCAAATCAATCTTGGAGAAGTAACTTGCCCCTTACAGTTGATCGAACAGATCGTCGATCCTGGGCAATGGATATCTATTCTTGAGTGTAACCTTGTTAAGCTCGCGATAATCGATGCATAGTCGCATCGATCCATCCTTTTTCTTTACAAACAGAATCGGTGCTCCCCAAGGAGATGAGCTAGGTCTAATAAATCCCTTTGCCAACAAATCATCCAACTGAGTTCTCAACTCTTTCATCTCAGTCGGCGCTAACCGATAAGGTGCTCTTGCAATCGGTGCAGCTCCAGGAATAATGTCAATTCTGAACTCCACTTGCCTATCTGGAGGTAAACCAGGTAGCTCTTCAGGGAAAACTTCTGGATATTTAGAAATAACAGGGATGTCTTCAATCTTGGGCTTTGGTTCATCCACGGTTACTTGTGCCATATAAATGACACAACCTTTCTTCATACATCTCGACGCCTTAAGCATAGACACTTGCTTAGGCAACCTGTACTGAGTATCTCCTTGTATGGTAAGTGGCTCACCATACGGAGTCTTGATAACTACTTGTTTCTTGTCACAAACAATCTGAGCTTGGTTTTGAGATAACCAATCCATGCCTATCATTATGTCGAAACCAGCTAATTTCAAAGGAAGCAAGGACAGAGGAAAGGAGTGGTTCCTAATGGATATAAAACATCCATCTAACACAGTTAAAGCAGTTTCTATGGTACCATCGCCCAATTCTACTTCATATTTTATGCTTAGGGTTTTAACAGGCAGATTTAATAACTTACAAAATTTATCATCCACAAACGACTTATCTGCACCCGAATCAAACAATACCCTTGCATAAACATCATTGATAAGAAAGGTACCTGTTATCACGTTGTCATTCTGGATTGCTTCTTGAGCATTTATTTGAAAGACCCTAGCATTGGTCTTCTTACCTTCTGCAGGTTTCTTGTCATACTTTGGGCAGTTAGACTTGATATGCCCCTTCTCGTTATAGTTGTAACAAGTCGCATCCTTTATCTTCTTACAATCCAACATCTTATGCTCACTAGATTTACAGATCCCACAAGCCCTAGGCTGCGATTGGGATTTTGATTCATACATGCACTTTCCCAGATGGCGCTTCTTGCAGGTCTTGCCTTTGGGCTTCACACCCGACTGTTGGTCATCCTTCTTGAACCCTGAACTCTTCTTGTGATCAGAGTTCCCTTTATGCTTCTTATCTGAACGGTGTGAGTTATCATCCTCACGTTTCCTCTTCCCCGCATCAGAAATCCTAAGTGATCTCTGCCTGACCGCATCGAGGGTAAGAGATAATGACAAATCAGCTACTAACCTAAAGGTAGTAGGTCTTGATGCTTTCACACTAGCTTTAATCTCCAGGGCTAAACCCCAAAAAAAAACAGGCTATACGTTTTGGTTCCGGTGTCACCAAAGTAAGGAACCAATCGAGACATGGTGTTAAAACTCGTGAGATATGCCTAACAGTCTAAGTTCTTCATAACCAATGTCAGAAAGTCAGTCTCGATCTTCTCAACTTCATGTTGAGGACAGAAATTCTCTTTGATCAAAGCAACAAACAGAGCCCATGTTAAGTTGTATAACGGAATCTTTCCAGTAGGTTGGATTAAGGACCTCCACCAAGCTAGGGCTTCTCCCTTGAACGACTGTGAAACACACTTCACAATATCTTTCTCGGCACATCCACTAATATCAACCACCGTATCCATCTCATCTAGCCACGTCATGCAATCAATGGCTCCTTTTTCCCCGGTGAAATCCCGTGGCTTGCAGGAGACGAAATACTTATATGAACAGGTCTTTGTACATGGCTCTTGATCGAATACAATCTTCTTAGACGGGATACTGTGCTGATTTGATGAGTGTTGGGCATCGTCCTTCTTCGACTCATGAGATTTAGAAGGTGGCTTACTGTGAGCCACATAGTGAGTCTTAGAGCGTGTACCACTAGACTCTCTAAACTGCCTGTCAATGGCTTTTGAAACAACGTTGTCAATCAATGCTTGAAGTTCTGCACCAGTTACGTTGATTCTGCTAGTATCATGATTCTCTATAGGGTGACTGTTGACTTCTTCAGAATAAGCCATGTAGCTTGGTTGCTACATAAAATGATGACAATCTTTTATTTAGAGATCTATAACAGAATTGTCATCTTGATAATTTATTAACCATGGTATTAATAAACCATATTGGTTAATTTATTAAGCATATTCATTCAGGATTTTCATTATAGTTATCCTTAGTTATAATTTATTAATATATTATAATGGCACTAAAGGCCAAGTCACAGGGACAATTTAAATTATAAGCCATGATCTTATAGGATCGAGGCATTAAGGCATTGAATCGTAGTTCATTACCTTTTCTTGACAGGGAGTCGTAGACTACAACTGTCTTTTGTCTTACATGGCAATAAATATGGCCCGTAGGCATTACATCACTAATGAATGTTTAAATAGTAAATAGAGGAAAGGAATTGGAAGGATCCAATATAAGGATGACTTTTATGATTTTATCGAATCACATTTGCCAGGAGTGTTAACATGTTTTCAGATGTTAACAAGGAAATTTGAATCTTTTTAAACATGTTTTACCATCATGGCCAGGTCTATAATGACATACACGAAAGGTTATACCTTTTAAGATTCTGTTTAATATATAATTGCAGATTAATTAAAAAGGAATGATATTTTTGATTTATTTCATATATTATATACATGCATATAATGACAAAATGAAGCTTAAATTTAAAACATTCCATAAATAAATAATTAAATTGAAAGACATACATATTTTCCCTAAACGAGACTTTTAAACAAATAACTTGCCCATGCAAGGGCTAAACAAGAAAGACAGGTCCACGCAGGGACCAGGTACATAAATAAATATGTCCACGCAGGGACTTGATTGAAATAAAGAAATTACAATACAAATAAATAAGGAATCTTCAAAAATCCCTCTTCTTCTTCCTCTTGATTAGATTCATCAAACCCTTAAGAAATCCCCGGTGGCTCCTACGCTCCTCTTGAACCTTGCGTTCCACCTGTCTCAACCTTTGAAGAATCTCTTGTTGTTGTGGTGGCGGGATCAGCGGTGGATGCGGCGGCTGATGCTGCAGGGGTTGAGCAGGTGGCGGGTATTGGTACCCATATGCTTGGTACCCAGATTGGTACGAAGGTGCTTAGCGCCCTTCAGGGTGAAGAACATTGTATTTTGCTGCCAAAAGATACGGGTCAACATCAGGGGTATTGTAGTAGTTATATCCCGGGTAGGCTGGCTGCTCAAAAGGGTTATACTCCGCTGCACCGGCGTAAGAAGGAATTGGGTTATCAAAACCCACATGTGGTGGTGGTGGTGCGACTGGTGCAGAGTCCACCTCAGAAACGGGGTTTGAAGGCCCACCCATATGCGGGTCTTCATATAGTGGCGGGTAGTGGCTACCACTTGAGTGTTGAGGGGTGCTGAAGTGGAAATCCCCTCCTCGCACGGACATCCGTGCACATGTTCTTCTTCGCCTCAGTGGCTCCGGAGGTAGTTGCTGCACTGGTGGCGGCGGTGGCGGTGGCGTGACCGCTACAAAACGTGAATCCTCAGAGGGATCCTGCTGCTGTTGTTGTTGTTGGTTGAAGGAAGGAGTGAACTCCCAAGGGTATGAGGCAAACCTTGCTTCATAGCTGTCTGGACCCCGATAAGGTGATCCATGAAAAGATGACCCATCCGAAATCTCGATGGGGTGTGTGGGCGTCCCAGATGGCGGCTCGGCAGGATCGGGATCATCATCCATATCCATACCCTGGGCTTCAGGGAAATGTTCTTCAGGGCCCAATGGGTTATGGCCCATTGGTTCTTCAATTTGATTTGCCGGGTTGAACCGGCTCTGAAAATATGGGGTCGGGTCCTAGAAGGCCCGATGAGAACCCGACCGCTGCAACGACAAGTAGGAATGGCGTGAATGGTCGGACTCGTTTCCCTGATGGAGTCCGAAAGAATCGTGGTAGGAAGGCGAGGAGCTAAGCGAGACAGAACTCCTCGTAGGCTCTAAGTAGGTCCTCCAGTCTTCCTGAGGACTAGTGCTCATAGTAGCTGACGGAGTTCGCCGATGGGAAGGCCCAGCCTCATGATCGTTGGGGGCTGTGAATGGCCCCTTGCCTCATCCTCCTCTTCGGAATCTTGGGGGCATTTTTGTTGATCCTGTCAAAATAAACAAAAGAAACAACAAAGGAAAACAATAAAGGACAAAATAAAAGATTAGGATTTAGTCCTAAGTCATTTGCCTAGACTCGGAAGTCGAGGAATGTGCAACTGTGTCATTGAGATTAAACACAAAAGGCTAGTGTTTAATTCACTCAATGTTGGCTCTGATACCGACCTGTCACACCCCGATATTTCCACGTATTACCGGTGGGCCCGGTGGGGAGTATCGTGACGTAGTTGATATCATTATAGTCAATAATCACAGTTCAATGCACAACGGATGTCTAAAAGTAATAATATTACAAACCGAATGAAAGTATCATGAGTATTACAAACGGAAGCTAAAAGGATCCACAGGTGGATCAAAACATAGGAAATATTGTTCAACATATTTTTAAGTGACAAAGCTTGCAAGACTTCTTTATTTATTCACTTAGGAGTAGCCAGCCTATTTCGCATAGTACCTGCACTTAACCTTTTGGAAAATACGTCAGTGTAGACTGGTAAATACAATTAACCAACACTTTTTGAAAAGTTGTTTAAGAAAATTTATTTAAATGCACAAGGCACAAATAATCATTTATAACTTGGGATAATTATTTAAAAATAATTTGTAAAAGAATTATATGTTTGTTATACGTTCAGTAGCCCAGGTTGAATACCGGGTTAAAGATTAATAGACACACCACATAATATAACCTACGGCGAGTTATTCTCGAACAGGCATGTATATCATTTTACATACGCACCGACAGGTGTATGCCAACACCCCGTGCTTAAGTCGTGGCCGTTTCAATGAATGAGCCGAGGATATCCAGGACATGGTTATTAACCCCCTAAAGGCTTAAAACAAACAAAACAGATTAAACGGGTTATCTCCTAACCTTCATATGATTAAAAATTTAATACCCGACCAAGCGGTATTTTATATATACCGTACCCCAAGCCCGTATAAGGGAAACTAAGTTAAAAGTATTTACATGAGCAAAATATTCAAATTTATCTCAGCCGTATACAATCAGCAAGTGCAAGTATCTTTTACTGGGCTCCTAAATCTGGAATGAAGGTTTTAATAACCTATTAGATTCCTAACGGGTCTTACTTAAGTTTAAACTTAGACCGGTTAGTTTTAAAGAAAGGTTTACGGTTCAAAACGCAAGATTAAACGAAGACCGGATTAGAATGTGATTTAGACCCGACAAGTATGAAGACTTGTATAATATGGGTAAGCTAAACACATTCTGGATTTTGAGGAAAAAATTGATAAGGTTTGACCCGTTTCAGTCAATTTATGCAAACTAGTCACATAAACCGTACCGAACGCGAAAAGTGCATAACGGGTAACCGAAAGAGTTATATACAGGTTTCACAAGTTAATATGCCTTAAATATGTTGTGATATCAGTAGGATACCTTCCATTATGCCCAAAACGAATTTAAAATCAAATTATGCCCCGTAGGGGTATTTTGGTCATTTTAAAGGTTATAAAAGAGGTTAAATACTAATCTGAGGTTCTGGTCTAAAATGATCAGTAAAAATATTTATTTTAGTAGGTTATATCAGTAAGATATTAAACATATGTGAAATTTATCATTTATAACCAAACTATGCACCGTAGGGGCATTTTGGTCATTTCACATAAGCTTTAAAGGTCAAATTTGGAAATCTGAGTTCAAAACTTTTACTTACTGTTAAAGTATAAAAATTTACTTAAAACATCAGTAGGTATTAAGTCTTATGTGTCAAAAATAGTTTTAACCCATACTATGCGTTTAAAACGCGTAAAAAGTCGGTTTAAGGCGATTTTCAGGTTATATAAGGAAATCTGAGTTTTTTGATCAGTTTATAAAGTTCAAAATATTTTATTTATCATATAAAATCAGTAGCAAAAGATTTGGTATCAAAATGTTATGTAAAACTTATTTTATTAGCAAAAAGGGTATAACCGTCAATTACCGAATCAAAGCAAGAACCCTAAATTATGATCAATTTAAAAATAAATAAAAATCTTCAAAAATCCCATAATATTATATTACATCAGTGGGTAAGAAGTTTGGTGTCGAAATTTGGGTTTAAATAGGCTTTATGCCAAAAATGCCGTTTAATTAATAAAAAGCTTTCAAATAACGATATTGAGAATAACTCCTAATTTAGACCTCAAACTGATGTCAAATTTTTAAGACATGTTTATAAATCAGTAATAAAGGTTTTTGTCCTCTCACATTTTCAAAAATCTTGTTTTAAGGTCAAAAGGGCATAATGGTCAACATTTAAGCAATTAACGGAAACATGTAAATGAATCGGATAAATTAGGAACCGTGTAGTATAACCTTAGAGGGTTTTACTAACTTATAATATGGTCCTAAAAGAAACTTAAGGCATATCTAAAATAAGCTAAATCAGGTCAGAACTGAAGGTCAAAGCAAAAGTCTTCTTTTACGACTTTCGGTTCCGAAACGAGCCTAAACTCAGAATTGTCGGGTTGAACATGCTTAGACATGTTCTTACATTATTTACCAAGTTATTTTAGTGTTAAAACAGGTTCCATAACTTCTACATTACTAGTTATGAATTTATTTGCAAAAATAACTTCTGTTGACTTTTTAATATTAAGTTTGACCCGACAATTGACCAAGTTAGAGTGGAAATCAGAGGGTGCCCTTTTTAGGGTTTATTACCCACATAATTACCAACTCATAGCCACTTTCAATTCGAAAAATGACTGGACCATTAGTGATTAATCACTAAGTCAAAGCTTAATTACGACGGCTTTGACTTTTGGTCATTAGACTAATAAAACATGAACTAGGAAGGCTAAGAATGCTTACAAAGGCTCTTAGCACGAATTAGTAGCTGAGGGAAACCTGCTTGAAGTCCAGAGAGCTCCAGAGAGTGTGTTGAGAATGATTTTTGTGAATGTGCATGTGAACTAGCAAACAAGAACTCTTATATAGAACTTCAAAACTCACAAGATCAATCCACACAAGCCTACAAATGATTCATGATCATCCCAGGTGTCCCCTATGCATGAAATACCATTGGTTCAGTCCCTGAATTCGAAAACCAGCTTTCTAAGGCGGTGGAACAGGCCAAACCCGCAGCTGTCAACATATTTGTGTATCTGGGTATTCTACGCGGGTCGCGTAGACTCGTTAAGAGTCTTACGCGGGCCGCGTCACTCCTTCTAAACTTGTTTTAACTTTTGTTTATTGCACTTTTAACCCCCAAACTTGACTTTTAAGGGTCTTAAGTCTTTAAACATTTATCAAAAAGCTTTCGGTTAGTTACGAGGTCACCCGAATGGTCTTGAAATGCAATATTAACACATTTAACCCTTATTACTTGTAATTAACACTTTGATTATTTATATGCGTCGAAACTCCACGAATTTAATATCCATTATTCTTGGGATCAAAATAGATTATCACAATGTTTTTGGGATTGTTAAAGGCCGCTCAGAGGTTACTTTCAATATGTTGACACTTTTAACCCCTATGTTTCATAAGATCCTTATTTTAAGCACAAACGACTTCCATTGTTCGACAATTTATTCGTTAAAGAATACGAAAGTCGTGTGAGGTCAATCAGAGGCACAAGAATGGCGTGTTGACACTTTGGATCCCTTTATTAACATATTTACATTGTTTAACAATTTTAGTCCTCCAGAAATAATTCCTTACACGTTTAAAGTCCATGACACATCTCTTCATAATATTGGTCGTGATTTTACGAGGTGTTACAGATCTGACCATATCCGGACATCCAAAAATTCTTGTAATCAAGAAACTATTTTATTTTAGTGATAGGAATGCAAAAATACCATTCGTCGCGCAATTTGGACCGTTTTCGCGTTCCTTACGACTTCCGTCGTAATTAACCACAAAACGCGACCGTACGACCAAACGAACCGACATCCATGACATTTCCAAACATATTTCAAGTCCCCTGTGCTTTAACGTCCTTGTAGAGCCTTGAAAATGGGTTAAGTGAAGGGTACCATCATTTGGATGCCTTTTACCTGAGTTTTCTAGTTCATTTTCCAGCCTTAGAGCATTTTGTAAGTGTTCTTTCATGGCTTGTTCATTCATTTTAGCTATTTCAAGCTAAAAGTCAAACAATGTTTGACTTTCGGGTTTGACGGTTAATTGGTCAAGTCAAAGTTCAATTGAACTTTGCAACATGATCGTAATCATGATGGTTATAATCCCTGCAATTATACCTATTGATTACCACATTGACTAGTCGAAGTGACGAGTCAAAGTTTTGGTCAAAATGCACAATTATGTGCATTTTACGACAGAGCTATTTTAAGATATCAAAACACTTTGTTTTGATGCCAAATCAGTTTTCTAACTTAGTTAAACATGTTTTAACATGTTTAACTCGTCACTTTTAGTTTAGTGCTTGTTTAGGGTCGGAAGTCAAGCGGTCTCGACAACCGCTTAGACTTTCGAACCCGACCCATTTGGTCGATCATTAGGATACGACCTAACATAGTTTGTGACCAAAGTTGTATAGGGAATAACCTTCTGTGGTTATACCTTATGGTCACTTCGTTTAATTAGTTGTATGATAGGTAGTTTATATGCCTTAGGAAAATGACCAAAATGCCCTTTTTGTGCATAATTTCAATTTAAGCCTATGCAACCTAAATTTTGACACTTAAACTAGTTTTGCAACTTTATTAAACATGTTAAGGAATATAATACTTATAATAGGGCTAATTAGACCATCCGAACACGTTTTTGTGCAAATGACGCGTTAAAGTAGCGTAAACTACCTTAACGGGTCATAACGGGTCAAAAGCACTTAGGATAGGTTTCAAATCAGAATGTAGGCTTTGTTAAACCTTTTCATATGAGTTCCAACACTCATTTGGTTTACAATACCTCATTCTTTCCAAATTACTCGGTTTATGTCCCGTTACACTAATATAGTATCCAATACACTAGGAACCACTTCAACACTCGAACTCTTGGTCCTTTGAGCTTTGTTATATCATTTGATCCAGACTTATACGCAATCCTAAGTGAGTACATAGTTCCCCTCTTTTACCATTTTTCAAATGTTTTGGGGTGATTCATATGTGTAACCAATTTTTTTTCGAATGTATGGCATATATGTGTTTACTAAGTGCTTTTATGTGTATTATTCTGATTATGCAAACAAGACGATTATCTAAATCCTTATAGGATCTATCTATCTTCATAGATTGATTCTTATAGGATATTTGAAGTACAGTCTTAGATCTTCCTATCTTCATAGTGAGATTTTTAAGAAGTACTTTACAAGACAATGGTTATGGTTTATGTGTAGAGATTGTTGGTGATTTAGATAACGAAACTAGAGTTATACAATAAGGACATGGTGGATACCCCGCTGGTACTTCTTATATATAAGTGTGCTTATTGTATTACCCTTCGTGGCGTTATCCCGAATCACCATTAGGATTTAGGATGTTATGATTCAATGATTCAATGTGACAGAAATCAAATCCTTTTAGCATCGATCTATCTTCATAGATTGATTCTTCTAGGATGTTTAAAGTGCTAATATTGAATTCCTTGATTGGATTTAATTGTGTACTTTAAATGCATATTTGACTAGACAATGTGACAGAAACCAAATCCTTATAGCATCTATCTATCTTCATAGACTGATTCTTGTAGGATGTTTAAAGTACTAATATTGGAGTCCTTGTTTGGATTCATTGTGTACTTTAATGCGTATGTGACAAGACGATGTGACAAAAACCGGATTCCTGTAGTATCTATCTATCTTCATAGCTAGACACTCAAGGGATGTTTAAAGTACCAATATTGGGGTCCTTGCTTGGATTCATTATGTACTTTAATGCGTGTTTTCAAGTTGGTGACAAGTTTATGATTTTTGTGTTTATGTGGTAGTTGTGATTTAGATAACGAAACGGGTGTAATAAAATAAGAACATGGTGGATACGCCGCTGGTACTTCCTATATATAAGTGTTCTTATTTTATTACTCTTGTAGCGTTATCCGAATCACATTAGGGTTTATGTGTTCAATTGATTCAATGTTCAAGTATTCAAATCCTTGTAGAATCTTCCATATCTTCATATGATAGATTCTTAGAAAGATATTCAAAGTATTGTTATAAATCATTAACTTGATTTTAATAATACTCACACAAGTTATGGTAGATTTCAAAACAGTTATTACTAATCCTTGATTGAATTTCTAATAACACATTTTACGGTGATTTCAAAGAGATTACAAAGTACAATTTCAATGGCATAAAAATTACTTAGTAATAATCATATTGCCATAAACAAAACTCTTTGTCACAAGTTTTCACAATCAAGATAATGTATATGTTTCAGGGTTTCAATTATTCGAGCATGCAACGCATAGGACCGCATCCGGGCCTTAGACTTCTTAAATCAAAAGACAATTATATGTATTCTTTGTTTGTAAAACAATGATAATAATAACGAAACAATTTAGTACCATTAGTTGTGAGCAATTTGTAACGTGACTCCCTGATATTCCCGCCGCGTATTGTTTATTACGCGATTGGGGTGTTACAGATTAGTATGAGAGCACTGGTTATAGGGAATTAGGTTATTAGTTTGCCTTTAACCTAGTCTATAACCTTCTTAGGGACCCAAACATGAGCAGAGTTAGGATTTCTATCCTAATCCTCATCCTTATCCGTGCCATAACTACTCTATGATTTACGAATCATCTAACCTTAGATGATTTATCCTAAACCCTTAGGCTTTATACCTTAAGGTATTCCTCAAAATGTTTTTCTCAAAACATTTTCATTGAAATATTTCTCAAACGTTTTCGTTAAAATATTTCACAACATGTCAATTTCAAACAATTTTTATCAAAAGATAAACATTTTTCATCGAAATCTTGGGTTCTAATAATGTGAACACATGCAATCTGGAAGAGTGGATGCCTGTATCCCGAGTTTTCTCTCTAAGGCTAGAGTGTTCGTACAAATCCGCATTTTCGGACCAGTCACTCTTACCTTGGAATTCTTAGGGTGAGTGTCCACTTATAGGCTAAAGCATGTCTTCTCGAAACATTATGTAAACCTGTCCACTTTGACCATGTTGAACGATTTCAAAACACTACAACCATTGTGACACCATTCCTCCATATTACCCTCGGTAATATGTTTGTTATTCACAACAATCGAAGCGAATTTCCCTTTTATGATACTAATCCATCATATTACATTCGGTGATATGTTTTATTCGAGACATTTGAAATGAGTTTCATTTCGTCTCATGACACTATGTAATCCTATTTCATTTTCAAAACACTACCTTTTGCCTTTCAAAATTTCAAAATTTTTACCATTCGGATGAGAATTTTCCCAATTTTAAACACACATTTCTTTATTTAATTTTTTTTAATTTAAAACATTTTATCCTAAAAACAACAAACTTTTAAAAAAGTAAGAATTTATAACACAAACCATTAACTTGGTTTGTATCCTCTCATCCAAAAATATTACAAAAGCTTATTTCTCAAACAATTCTTGTTTCAAAACAAAATCCATAACACTATATTTTCTAAGTACAAGAACAAGACTTTTGAACAATATTTTTACTAAGTCGAGATTTTCAATTCACTATGATGATTCAAACTCATGACAATTTGATGGAATCTCACTTACTTAATTTTCAATATAGTTACTTCTTCAAGATACCTCCTCACTGTGATGCCACTTGGAACGCTGAAATGGCAGCAATAATTGCTCAGCATCTAGCTGCTGTACTCCCAAACATTGTGACCCAAGTTAACCAAATCCAGAACAATAACAACAACAATGTTATCACACCTTGCAACTATAAATAATTCATTTCAGCTAAACCACTCCAATTTAATGGGTCTGAAGGAGCAACTGGGCTCCTACAATGGTTTGAGAGTATAGAAAGCACATTCCGCCATGTTCAGTGTCCCAGTGAGCGCAAGGTGGAGTTCGCCTGGAGTGTTTTCCAAAGGAGAGCCCTCACTTGGTGGAACGGTATCATGAGAGACCGAGGTGCCGATATAGCGATGGCACAAACTTGGGAAGAATTTAAGAATCTTATAAAGAAAGAATTTTGTCAACGAAGCGAAATGAGGGCACTTGAAAACGAATTCTATTACCTAAAATAAGATAGTGGGGAAAACCGTGCCTACACTGACCGGTTTGAAGAGTTAAGCCTACTCTGCCCTACCATGGTCACACCTTTGGATCAGCCATTGAAAAGTACATTGATGGCCTACCTGATCCAGTCCAAGACATTGTCACTGGCAGTAAACCTACAACGTGTAGGATCGTTTTGACGACCACATGAGTCAATCAGAGTCAACACATAACTGTATGAAAGGCGAAAACAATCAAACAACCTAGAATCCGTGAAAGAAAGTGTAGAAACAGAGTATGATACTTAAAACAAGCTTCTCATTGATAATTGACTTGAAAACACGGTGAAATTTTGACAGCACTTCGTTACACCTCAGATATTTTCGTACCAAATGAGAAACTAAGACTACCTATTTATAGGCAGGTAATTTCGCATGGAATTACACATGACAGTTCAAGCAAAATTACCTTATGTAATTTCGTGCGAAATTACATTAAGTAATTTCGTGCGAAATTACCTTAAAACATTATAAAATTACAGTTAAACCCCTATACAAGTTGCCGACATGACCTAGACTTTAGACGTAGGCTATAGACATTATGCACCAACAAACTCCCCCTTGGATATTGCCGGAGACTTCAGTCAGGTCTTCAGCGCTATCTTCACAACGACTTGAACATTTCTTCTCTCGGCTTAGGCTTCTTCAACAACAGCTTCCTAAGCTTCTCATTTTCTTCAACCCTTTTCTTTTCCTCAGCAGCTATTCTTTGAATAAAAGTATTCCTCAGCATGTTATCTCTATCTTCATGAGCCTTTCTTTCTCTTTCAGCCTTCAACGCTTCCTCTTTCTCAATCTCTCACCACTTAGACGTCCATTTATTGTCAGCATTAATACCTTTTTGGAAGCAGATGGATACAACCTTCTGAAATTGCATAGCCTGGTCTTTATCTTCAGCTTTAAATCCGATCTTGTTAACAAACAAGCATTCAATGTCTTTTGCCGAACAGTTTACCAACCATAAAGGATCATACACAAATATGTGTCTGATTTCATTTTCAGCTCTGTAGGTGATCACAGCTTCAGTCGACAAACAACTGTATACCCAGTACAAGAACCCCTTATGAAAATCTTGCTCCATTTTCGGTACTGGAATGTTCTTTATAACTCTAGGCTTCTTCACATGTAAGATCGTTTCTTCATTTCCATTTCCAGTTTCAGGATTCACTCTCCTCACCTTCTTTGGATAGTGAGGTTTCCAGTGTTTGAAACCTCTGAAAGCTTCAAATTTCATCAAACCCCAGATGGGTACATCATGCTTTCTTACAGGATAATCCAGAGTTCTAACTTATGATAACTCTTCAACATCCCACCAGGGTAGTGACATGATATCCTGTATGTACTCAAAATACTGCACTCCAAATTCTCTTCTAATAGCATGCACGTTCACTTGTGGTAGAAAGCCCCAACTGATAATATCCCCAAGTGAAGCATCCCTGTCTCTCTTATAATACTTCAATGGCCGCTTGAATTTTCTTTCATTACTCTTTCTAAACCACTTCTTGCGTTCTTCGCGCTGTGCATCTTTCGTTGTACCATCAAAGTTCTTATCTTTTAGACATTATACGACTTTCCTTCTTAAACCCTCTACATTTGCTTGACTGAAAAATTCAACAAGCGTCGGAAAATCAAAAGTATCAACATTCCCACTTTCTTCATCGCTGCAATCTTCAACCTCAATCCTGTCATAGTTGTCTGCCTCATCAACATACTTGTACTGATAGTATGGCTGTTGATTCATATCAAATGCATTCAACTCTTCTTCAAAGTCAAACTTGAAGTTAGGATCATCAATACGCGTCATCTCGATAATATCAGCCATGGTATAAGTATGCCTGATTTCTCCTTCCTCAACTTCAGGCTCTAGACGCAAAATCAATTTTTCTCCTTCCTCAACCTCCTCAATCTTTATTTCATCGAATTTCTGCTCAACAGACTTTCCAAGCAAGTTTTCTAACACTTTATTCATCATGCATATCTCGTGTTCTTTCATTGCTTTAGCAGCTTCCAATTCTTTGTTCTTTAACTCAAAGTACTTGTTCTGCTCATCTCTACGTGCTTTCTCTTCCTCTAACTCAGCAACTTTCACTTTAAGAATATCAATCTCTACCTGATCAGCTTCAACTTTCTTTAACAATGAAGAATTTTTAGCTTCCACAATCTTTACACGCTTCTCTAGTTTCTTTTCACGATCTAACAACTTCTTGTTCTCAACCAATACTTCTTCAACTTTCTTTTCCAAACTCTTAACTTGCACATCAGTAGCAAAATTGAAATCACCAATATCTTCAATAGTAATACCCTCCGGAATATTTGGAAAAGTTTTGTAACCAGAAGAACCATGTGTAGTTTGGACAGGTGGTTGTGTGGATGGCGGTGTTTGAAAAATTTGCTGAGATGTAACAATAGGTTGTTGTTCATGTGGAGGTGTAGCAATATGAATATGTGGTGGTGATAGATGTGGTGGAGATGGTTGATGTGGTGGAGATTGAATTGGTGATGTTTGATGTTGTGGTTCAGGTGGTGGTGTAGGTGGTTTACTAGGTTCTTTGATTGGTTTCTTCTTCAACAAAACTTTCAACCTTGGTGCTGCCTTTGGAGTTACAGCTCTCTTTCTTGCAGATTATTTCTTCTTACCACCAGAAGATGGAGGTGTCTGAGATTCTATAACATGCTTAGGAGATGGATTGTACAATTCATCATTCTTATCCTCTCTCCTCTTTCTCTTGAGCTGCTTCTCCTTTTCAATCTCATCTTTAATTCTCTTTGCACGTTCTGTTTCATCAATTTCTTCATCAGACGAGCTTGATGAGCTTTTATCTACATCATCACCTTTATCATCAGCTGACTTCCCTATTTCAGCATTATAATCAGTAAGAGATTTCAACAACTTTGCAGATTCAGGAGACAAACGAACATCTCCTTCAACATCAGCTTCAACTTCATCTTCATCTTCCTCCTCAGATTCATCAACAAGCATAGTTTCAACCGTTTTCTTTTGACACTTTCGCTTAGGTTGAGAAGATGAGCCCTCCTCTACTTGAACTTTCGGAGTTGATTTTCTGGTCCTCTTCTTTTTCTCTTCTTTCAAGAACCACTAATTTCTTGATTCTTTGAAATCTTCAAGGATTTTCAATTCATCTGCATAACTTTTTTCTTTCATTTCTTTCTCATTTCTCCAGTTTTGATGATTGATTGGATCTGGATCTTGATAATTCTTATCTTTGATGAAACCAAAGAATTCAGCTTTCGTTTTTGGCTCCGGATGATTTGGATGATATCTGGCTAATTGTTTCAAAGACTCATTATCCATATGAAATAATACTAACATATCATTATTTTCATCTCTCTCCAGATCAGGATAAGCGTGATCTATCATCATCTAAACAAATCGTGGATATACCCAAGTCTTGCTCTTTGAAGTGATATTTTCTACCATGTAATGAAACACAATCTTTGAAAAGTTATACTTTTTTTTAACACGAGAGCTGTCACCATGTTCATTTGATAGTCCCTCATCACATCGTAACCACCTTTCCTGTGACTGAGTGCATGCAATACAGAATGTATAACAAACTTGTAAGACTTTGGAAAACATGCTTTCAAGTAGTTGGCTTTGTTTAATGGACCATTGTAACCCATCCGCAACATGCAACCTTTGACCATTCTCTTTGGGAACTTTGTAGGAGAATTCTCATCATCCAGAAAATTTATCACCTCTCGTACAAGCTGCTCAGTGATGATGATTGGTTTTTCTTGGCCGTTCAGACTAACAATTGAATTTATCGTCTTGTTTTCCTCATCATAAGTTGCCTTCTCCCAAAAAAGCTCAATATGTGATTTGAAAACCAAATGTTGATTCGTCAACGCTATCTGAATCGGTAACCTTTCCATGAACTCAAGAATCCTTGTGAATTCAGCCATCTTTGGTATCTCCTTATCGTAAACACAACATATGTTGTGTAGTGGATCAAAGAGCACATTCGAAGCATGAAAAATGACAACATATAAACAAATCAAACACTTAGATTTTTTCATCACAAACACATCATTCATACGAAATTACCAATTTCATGCGGAATCACATTTCATGCGGAATAACAGCTTATGCGAAATCATCTATACAAACGAAATACCATTTCAAACGGAATAAGCAGTTCAAACGAAATAAAACATTCACATGAAATGACAGTTTGAAACGGAATCAGTTATTCAAATGAAATCACAGTTTGGAGCGAAATCACAGTTCAAACGGAATGACATATTGAAACGAAATTACAGATGAAATGAACAGATGATGAAATTGATTAGCTTGGTTTGTTCTATGAAGAATTCCGAGCACAAGGGTCTGTTTATTGTTCAATTTTAACCACAAAATCCACCTAGATCTAAGTCCAAACTTTTAGATCTACCGACTTCAAACGGAATCAAGTCATCAACATCAAATTTGAACCCTAAGCAAAATCTATATCATATTCCGAGTTCATTAATGTGTTAATCGATCATTTTACACACAGATAAACCCTAGATCTAAGTTATTTGACTTGTTCATCGTCGACCAAATGAAATTAGTCAAATCTGGGTTAAACCAACAAGAAATATCACCTTTCCCATGACTATAGTTGAGTAAACCAAATAAAATCAGGATTTCAAACAACAATCGGGCAAAATAACGGCTGGAAATCGAAGGTTATGTAATTCCGCGTGTCTGAAAGTGGTTTGAAGCGAAATAACAGAAATGATCCGTTTAAGCGAAATATCCAGCTATTTATAGACTACCTAATTTCGTGTGAAATAGGCATAGGGACAAGTTCAAGCGAAATTACCAAATTAAGTGAAATTACCTATTTTAAGCGGAATTACTATTTGAATTACTATTTCATACGAAATAGTAATTCCGCTTGAAATGACAATTTTTCAAAATTTTCAAATTTTTAACTTTTTGATTTTTTTACCGACACACACAGTTAACCAAGTCCAAGTTAATGACCCTGGTCAACTGTTTAGCCTGCCAAGTCCAAGTTAATGACCCTGGCTGACCAGATTATGAAGATGCTGATTTTCTGAAACAAATTTTAGTTCAAGTTAATGAACTTTTGAACTTTCAAGCACTTACCAATCATTTTCTCAATCTTCTGCTTATCAAACCCTCATGATCCAGACTTGTTCAGCACATAAGACTTTGATCATCTGATCCCCAACGTTCGTTGTCGAAAATAAGATGTAAAACAAATCTTTTTGGATTTTTGATTATGATAAGCAATAAACTGTACACACAATATTTTTGTGAGTGTGTTAGGGGATCATATCAGCTGTCGACAAGATACGAGCACCGTTAAGCTTTGATTACATATTCAGCATTAAACAGTTCGCTTTGATTGTGGATATACTGATCCTCTTAAATTTTCACACAATTTTCAATATGTTCAGGATACGAGTTTAGTGTTTTAAAGACTTAAACTTATACGCGTGTCCCACCTCAGAATATACTCCCGTATCCAGATCCCAATATTCAGTCTTACAGGTGAGTATACCTAGATGATATCTGTAAGGGATTAAATGCGAGGGCAGTGAGAGCTCAGGCTATTGCTTCCGCAAAATCTGAGAGATGACGGCTTCGACTTTTAGTGGGTCCCCTTTGGGGATCTTCTTTTACAACAGCACATGATTAGCATTTTTCAATGTTTCATCATTTTTTATGCTGAGGGGAGGCTTATATTTCAAGCAGCGTAACGTATTCTCCGGGGACTAGGCCATTGCTTCCGCAAAATCAGAAGTCCCGGGATAACACCCCAGATATCACTAAGTATAAAGACCTAGTATCTCAGAAAGAGGGACCTTTCAAACAAGATTTCGGGGGTTACCCATATCCTAGAGATGTTCCCCACGTAAAAGCAAGTGATGATTTTATGTTTATATCTCGAACAAACCTACTAAATGTGTAAAAACCTATCGACACATCATCAGCGAGACTGCTTAACACATTTTAAACATTACATTTCTTTAGCATACTGCATCTGTCTAGCTGATGTACTATCATTTCCCCTTTTTACACAAACTCATTTTCAGTTTTTCTAATGTTTTTGGATTTTTGAAATTTTATCATGTTTTTGGATTTTCTGCAAACTTTCTCCCCCTAAAAACAAAGACATATTTTTGTGTTTTTATCAAATGCAGAAAATAAACTGTACAAAAACATTGACAACACAACGTGGATCACATCAGATCGCCGTCCTCCTCGGCTTCACATTCAACAACCCTCCCAGAAAACAAAATTTTCATCCCATTTAATTTCAAAAGATAGTTAAATCTCTTTTTATCAAACGGTTTGGTGTAAAAATCAGCTTTCTGTTCATCTGTGTGTATATGTTCAATGCGAATCAATTTCTTCTCATGACAGTCACGGATAAAATGATGTTGAATTTCTATATGTTTTGTTTTAGAATGGTGAACCGAGTTTTTCGTTATGTTAATTGCTGCTTCATTGTCCACAAAAATAGGCGTGTCCAAGAACTGCAAACCAAAGTCTCGCATCTGTTGTTGGATCCAAAGGGTTTGAGAGCAACAGCTCGAGGCCGAAACATAATCTGCCTCGCACGTAGAGAGCGCTACTGAGGTTTGTTTCTTGCACTGCCAAGTGACTAATCGAGTTCCGAAGAACTGACAGCCTGCAGTGGTGGATTTAGCATTTTGCTTGCAGCTACCAAAATCCGAATCAACAAAACCTGTGAGAGAGAAATCGGCAGACTTAGGATACCACAAGCCGGTGCTTGGGCAGCCTTTCAAATACCGTAAAATGCGTTTCACGATCGTCAAGTGTGATTGGCGTGGGCTGGACTGATATCGGGCGCATAAACACGTCGGATACATGATATCTGGGCGAGAAGTAGTAAGATACATCAAAGATCCAATTATGGACCGGTAATACGTCTCGTCCACTTTCTCTCCACTCTCATCTGGAGAGATTCCGTGATTTTGAGCCAAGGGGGTTGAAGTCGGCGCAGATTCAGACATGTTAAACTTCTCCAAAACATCGTTCACGTATTTGGTTTGATGAATGAAGATTCCTTCGGACATTTGCTCAAACTGTAGCCCTAGGAAGAACTTCATCTCTCCCATCAAACTCATCTCAAATTTTGTCTTCATAACTTTCTCAAAATCTTTACACAAATCGTCATTTGTCGAACCAAAGATGATGTCATCAACGTAGATCTGCATGATTAACAGATGTTCTGCAACCTCTTTTGTAAACAGAGTGCTATCAACCGTCCCTCTGGTGAACCCGTTGGCCAGCAGAGGTTGGGAAAGCGTCTCATACCAGGCTTTCGGGGCCTGGTGAAGTCCGTAAAGCACTTTATCCAGAAGATAGACTTTGTTTTTGTGTAGTGGATCAGTGAACCCCAGCGGTTGTCCAACATACACTTCTTCTTTGATTTTGCCATATAGGAATGCAGATTTCACATCTAGTTGGTAGAATTTGAATCCTTTCCAAGACGCGAACGCCAGGAAGATCCTAATCGCCTCGAGTCTAGCAACAGGCACATACACCTCGGTAAAGTTAATGCCTTCTTGGTGACTGAATCCCTGTACTACCAACCGTGCTTTGTTTCGAACAATGACTCCCCTATCATCCCTCTTGCATTTGAATACCCACTTTGTTTTTATCAACTTTTGATTTTCAGGAAGGTCTACTAATCTCCAGACTCCCAGCTTCTCAAACTGCTGCAACTCTTCCTGCATAGCATTCACCCAGCTTTCTTCAGTTAAAGCTTCTTTATAAGTTTTTGGTTCAACCTGCGAGATGAAACACTTAAGTGAGAATTCTTCCTGTAAAGGAGCAACAGATGTATAAAAACATGCAAGAGCTCTGTTGATCTGATCCCGCATTTTTACTCCGCTCTGAAGATCACCAATAATCTGCTCTGAAGGATGATACGACAAAGTTCTTGGCATAGCAGTGTCAGGCACGCTCACTTCCGATTGCAAGTTCGTAATATCTTGATCACCGGTGTGATCCTCAGCTTCTGTTGTAGCAACATTTGGTTCCTCGTCAAAAGTCGGACCGTCTTCCGATTCTGAGTTGTCAGAATTATCAAACGTTGGAGCTGGTTCCTCTGGTGGTTCGTGAGTAGTTCCACTTGGATCGGCCTCGTGATCGTTTGTAGGAATGTTTGTAGCCACATCAGGTTGAGAAACTACCAATGGTCTTGGAACCTGATCTTGTGACATAGATTGTTGATGTTGGTATAGTAAAACAAGTTTCTCTACACTTGGCTCAGTCGGCAGTTGGAAAGACTCCCATAGTTTGTCGTAATCGAACAGAAACCTTTGTCCGGAAGTTGAGGTGGAGCAGTATGCCTCTGACAATCAACTTGCTGAACTTGAATTATCTTCCCCAGGCATGGTACGAACACCCTCTTCATCAGACTCGCATATCCTACAAAGAAACCGTCATTACTTTTAGCACCAAACTTACCATCTGGATCAATGAAAGTACAAGGCGATCCAAACGGTTCTAAAAACTTCAAATTTGGCTTGTAACGATGAAGAAGTTCAAAGCAGGTTTTCTTGTATTTCTTCACTGTTAGAACACGATTCAGTGTATAACATGATGCCGCAACTGCTTCACTCCAGAAAAATATTGGCAACTTGGAATCGGCGAGCATAGTTCGAGCTATTTCAATCAAGGTGCGATTCTTTCGTTCAGCTACACCATTTTCCTGTGGAGTGTATGGTGCACTAAATTCATGAAGAATTCCTTTTTCATTACAAAACTCGAGCATGCGATTGTTTCTGAACTCCGTTCCGTTGTCACTTCTTATTCTTCTGATCGGTAATTTGTACAACGTTTCCATCTTTTTGAATAACACCATCAACGAATCAAACGTTTGGTCTTTGCTTTCAATACACATCACCCATGAGAATCTGGTAAAGTCGTCGGTGACCACCAGACAATATAAATCTCCACTCACGCTCTTGACATTAACTGGTTCAAAAAGGTCCATGTGTAGCCTCTCAAGCGGTACTCTGATTGAATTCAACAACTTCTGCGGATGTGTCTTTTTGGTCTGCTTTCCCTTCTTGCACTCTACACAATCATCATTCAAATGAAAATTTTTCAAATTTACACCTTCAACCAAATCATTGTGTACAAGGAAATTCATTTTTCTGACTTGAATATGGCCCATCTTTCGATGCCACATTCTGGACTCTTTTCCAGTCGCTTTCGTTTTTGTCACAAAACATTGTTTCTGATGATCTGTTGTTGTTGCGACACTCATATCCAGGACAAACAAATCATTTTCCCGGGGAGCTTGCATCTACACCATTTCCTCAGGAATTTTAAAACCAGGTTTTATGATTAAACATTCATTTTTAGTAAAGTGTACTGTAAAAGACTTGTCACAGATCTGTGATATGCTCAGCATATTGTTTTCAAGTTTGATGATATAGTTCACTTTTTCAAACGATACAACTCCATTTGTTAGAGTTCCTTCACCAACTATCCTGCCACCCTGATTTCCTGCAAATCCAACATATCCACCGTTGATTGATTTAACATCGTAGAGTAGAGCAAGCATTCCAGTCATATGCCTTGAAGCTCCGCTGTCTATGATCCACTTTGAGATTATTGACCTCGGCAGCCCCTGTATACATCAAAGAAATTCATTCAAACAATGAAGCCCATGATTTCTTTACCTTTGGAACACTACCAAACACTAGATCACATGACACATCAACTTTCGGAATGTTAAAGATGACGTTTGGAACAACAGGTTCAGCTTTAGGTTTTAAATTTTTCTCTTTAATTGGAGGAAATTCCTCAAGCAACTTGTCCAGTTCAAATTCCAGTTTTTCAACATCATTTGCAAAAACTTTTGGTTCAGATTTTAGCTCATTTTTGTCACACCCCCAAAATCCACACGCGGGGTATCACCGCTTGGAGGCGTGACTGACCTGTTGCGTATATAAGAACAGGACAAGGTTAAACACAAGAGTTGGTTTTTGAGAGTAGGATCTAAAGATCCTAGAGTGAGTTGCGACTGCAGGATATACTTCCTGCTTGGGCAGCTGCGAGTGATGCAGTAACTTGTTCGGTGATCAAAGCTGCCAACTGGGCTTGAGTCATGTTGACACGTCCACTCATGATCTTCATACCAAAGGAAACATGAGTGAGAGAGGTTCGCGAAAGTGCGATGACAGAAGAGAGTAAGCACACAATTGTTTCCAATTAACAGTTGCTATGTTTATCTAAGCATACCATGAGCAAAGTTCTATGTAACTAACAAGTAGGCAATAAAACATAAACCATATCACCTAGAATGTCGAGTCTTGCACGTGGAGCGAAGCGTCGTTGTGGATCGTTGAGCACTGTACAGGTTATAGTCTGGTTTTAACAAAAACTTTTTCCTTATTAAAACCAAGTTCACTATAACCAATGGCTCTGATACCAATCTGTCACACCCCAAAAATCCACACGCGGGGTATCACTGCTTGGAGGCGTGACTGACCAGGATCAAGCCACCAATCATAGTGAACAAGCATGTAAGTAAACATAATTCAACCAAACAATATGAAAGGTGTTCAAAACCAAAGCATAGTTAAGTGTTTAGCGGAAGCATAATTGTAAAACCCATTGTATGTATTAAGTACGAAATAAAGTAATGTTCATAGCATGGCACACACTGCCATATCCCACAACGATCGTTCCTCCCTGTGCAAGCTCCATGAGTACCTAATAACCTGCAAGGCATGTAGCAACGAATCAACAACAAAGTTGAGCGAGTTCACAGTTGGTTGTTTGGTTATAGTATTCGTTTCGTAAATCGTATGTTCGTATTGTAAACCATATATCGTATTAATTCGTATCGCGGTCATCCTGACATGTTTGCGAAGATTAGTGGGGGCTTCCCTTGTGTAATTAGACCACGCGTATCGACTGCTATGAAAATGTAAGATGTGCCCTAAGTTAATGTCTATCAGCATTAACCCTTTGCCCATAGTCCATTAGTACACGCCCGTCCGACTGGCACGGTGTGAGGTTTGTTAAACCTAATAGCGCTATTAACTAATGACCCGCTCGCCATAGGCCTCGGCGATTAAGTCGATAAATGAGGGACTTCATTTGATAGAGTTGATGGTCTTATGGTCATGTACGTAGTTTTTACGTACGTGCCCTTCAATCTGAGAACAGTAGTAAGTATAACTGTACGTAGGTTTTACTTACGTGCCCTTCAATCCGAGGACAGTAGTAAGTAGTTTAATAGTAATGGTTGTACGAGTAGTTATTCAATCCCATTCCCAACCCACCGGGAATCCCATGCCTTAGAAGTATGAACTCACCTTGGTTTGCTCGGTTTGGTAATGTACTTCTAGTGTTAATCACGGGTTAGGTCGGTTACGCGCGACCTAATTTATATTTAATGTATCATGTAAGTAAGTATTCGAGTGAGGTTTTGCAATACCCTCGTGTTCCCAAAAAATATACATTGTCTAATGCAATAATTTTAAGCATGCAGTGACACACAACACACAGTAAATACCCTTGTTTTATGTTCGAGATAATAGGTCCACAACTAACCTCACATTACCTCAAGTAATTAGTCAAGTTATTATCAATTGATTATATATATAGCTGGTAGTTAATAATTTAATACATAACTAATCACTAATGTGGATTTTCTATTGTTGGCCTATTATAATTTTCAATATAGGAACCACTTTTCACACCCAAGTGCACCACATATACGAATGTGCAGATTATATATTGACTAATTAAATCAACTAATATGTGAGTTCCTTTATTTAATATTGCATACAAAAGAAACTTTGAGAATACAGGTTCAGACATATACAAAACTCATGTACAGACGTTATTTAATATCAAATGCGGACATCCAATTTCAAGTTAGGTTCTGATTACATTCTAGCTACTATATTCGGACCGTATTATTGGAATTAAGCATGTGCAGACCATTCTTGCAATTTGTCAAACGAAAATCATGAAACATCATCACCACGTGCGGCCCACTCGAACAATGACATCATATACTCGAACGAAACCAAAACAAACAATTATTGTTATAACCTAACATTTGACTAACTGTCATACCACAATCCACATTCAACCTTCATCATCACTTACAATAAATTTATCACAGACACATACCAGAACCGATTGAACCATTAGGGATTATTAACAACATATCATTGGTCAACATCATGTGCTACAACAATCACGATCAAATCAATGAATTTATTAACACGATTACACTATCATGCATCCCTATCCCTACTGTTTTCGTCAAAAATTACCTAAGCAATTAAGTGATCAAATTAGTTAAGTGAGGTAGTGTGCTAAAATTTATATGTGAAAAATGTGTTAACCAAATTAGTTGTGAAAACAGTTTCAGGATACGGCTCAGGATATAGAGCTGTATCTACAATCAAACAATGAGCGAAAATGTAAAGGTTGACACGTGATGTACGAGGAAAGCCCTTGATCAATCTAGATCGCCGGCATAAAACCTCGGGAGCTGACAATCGCAGCTGCCTTGTTCTTCTATTGCTTCAAATATCAGGATACAGTGCAGGATGTGGTGCGGATCGACTATGTGTTACAATGTAATTCGAATACAAGTGTTGTGTGTAGTGTTTGCGATGAGCTAGAGAGAAAGTGTTTGAAAATGTGTAAGTTGAGTGCCTTAATCTGATCCGCCCCCATCTATTTATAGTAAAACAAATGTAACTAACTATCCTACATAACCGGGATCCAACGAATATTCCTTAGTTGAACGTTGGAGACCTGGTCTTTCGGGCTCAACGTCTCTTCTTTAACAAACACGCCCGAGTCTTGAGGAGATGGAGTCCACTTGACCGTTGGCAAGTCCCAGTCTTTAACCTGCACGTGATTAATTCGATATACCTTAGGATATCACCCAGGATGTTAGCAATATCCCCGTCCAGTATCCTGATCATAGATAAACAATAAAAAGCAGGATATTAGTCAGCATGCATACTCAGAAAATGGCCCATAACAATTGTCCCCAAATATATCAGTTGGTATACCAATCCAACGGATATATTTTAAAAACTTTATCTCGTCGACCGAGGCAATTAAAATGAAACGATGGTTGAAGTGACATTGTGCCATTTTCAATGCAATATTTACTCTTTACCCCCCTATATTCAGCCTATAATTAGCCGAATCATTTCTGCTTATTATCATCATTCTTCAAGCGATTTCCAGGTAATCACTTTTCTCTTCATCCTCTATCCTTCTTTCTTGAGTTTCTTTTAGTTTGCCCAACACCCTTCATGGCATCACGAACAAGATCTCGATCGGACGGACAGGCCTCAACCTTCGTAAGCCAAAACTTCATCCGTGATCCAGCAAAGGAAATCTGCTGCTTCAACAACGCCGACATCGCTGCTCTTAAAGATTCCGACGCCTTCCCCACCGGAACAGTCTTTCGCCCTTTTGATCGGGAAGCCCGATCAGATGCATCATCTGACGAGTGGGTTTGTTTCTTCGCCTACCCTTTTTCTCTTGGACTCTGGTATCCATTTCCACCCTTTATCTCTCGCTTTTTTGACCTCACCAGCCTTAGCTATGCCCAGACTATGCCAATGGTCTGGCGAGTTTTGATAGTGCTGGATCAAATCAAGTCTCGTCATTTTCCTGACCTGTGTATTGAAGACCTCCCTATAGCATACCGGTTGAGATCCCATGGCGATCACCGTTTTCTTTTGTTTTCTACCTCCAAGAACCCTTTGGTTCTTAAGGCCACCAAGAACGAGGATCGATGGCGACGAAAATTATTTTTCGTAAAAAGAGACTCTATTGATAAGGGTTTCGATCTGCCGGTTAAATGGTTAACCAAGGGTAGGATTTAAGGTTTTAGGAATATCCCCAATTATATCTTCAAACTATATCTCAGACTTATATCCTGATGTTTTTATGCAGCGAACTTCGGAGATTTAGTGCCTCCCAGTGCAGAATCCGAATCCAAGATCAAGGAAATCTACCGACTTCCTGCCAGTGAAAGAACTTTCTCCCTGTCTCTCACAGATTCAAGCCAGAAATCAAGCTCGGAGATGTCTGGTAAGCACATTCTCAGCAATTATACATATATTTTAAATGAATTATTTTTCAAAAGTATGATGAGTTTAAGAATATCTTCCCTTGTGCAGTACCAGTTGTCAACCTTGAAGGTTTCCAACTTGACGAGTTGGATTGCTACTCCAGCCTTGCACCCATCAAACAAGAATCCAAGCCAAAGTCGTCTGCTACACCAAAGCCTACCTCTTCAAGGACTGTTTCTGCTTCCAAAGCCCCTCCGGCATCCAGGACCCGGGCATCTAGCTCTCGGAAGAGAAAGGAGACGGACTCTCCAGCTGTTTCTGAGACATTCTCTCTCGAGAATCATGGGTTTAACGAAGCCACCTCATTCCTCAAACAGGTAAAATTTTCCTTTCGATATCCTGCACAAGTATGTTAGTCCTTTTCCTGCTTATTTTTACATCGATACCTTTGTCCTTATCGATAGGGCTTGGAACGTCTTATGCACTTGTATGAAGACGCCTGCGGGCTTAACAAGATGTTGGAGATCAAGCTGGAGAAAACTGAAGCCACCATAGCTGATCAAGGAACCATTGCGGCTGCCAAATCCCAGCATTACGAAGACAAATACAAGGCAATGATCCAGGAACACCAAGCTACCCTCCATAAAGCCAACGAGGATGCCCAAGCCAAACTAGATGCCGCCCTTCTCCAATACCAGCAGAATATGAGTTCATATCGGGATAGCCTCAAAGCATCCGTGGTCGTCTCTCTTCTCCAAGCCAGGATAAGGATGGCTTATGAGGCCAGGGATTTAGGTTTCGAATGCCCCTCCTGGAACATAAAGACTTGGGAAGCGAAACTAAAGGATCTCGGAGGTCATCCCGTTGCTCATCCTGCAAAGCATGCTGGTGAAGAGCCTTCTAAGGCGGCAGAGGAAGTGGCCAATTCTGATGATGGTGATGCCGAGAAGAATCCTGAGGCCGATGCTGGTACAGATGCTGGGAAGGAGGCTGTTGATCAAGAAGGTGCCGCTTCTTAAGCGGCGAAGTGGGCGATGATGGATATACGTGCCAAGGCCGGAGCCCACTTTTAAATTTCGTGGTTGTGGTTGTGTAAACAATTTACTTTTCCTGTCTTCGAACAATTTATACTTCCTGCATTAGAACAATATGATGACCAAAGGTGGATGGGTCCTAGGTTTTAGGATGAAGCCCTTGGTCATCGATTAGTATAACCTGTTTTGAATGTGGTAACGGTTGTAGGTGGACAGGTCCCGTTTTGAGATAGATCCTCCAACCGTTACACAAGTATGGTAGAAACTAATTGTGCTTTTGGTGAACGGGCCTCGGTTTGAGGTGAATCCAAAAGCATAACTTTTGACATGTTAATAATATAACTATCTCTTAACTTACTTGTTATTGCCTTGCATTACTTAATGTACCTTTTAACTTTGCAAAAATTTTGTATTGTTATCTTATGAAAATATCCTGATCAATATGCTCAGCGATATATTATAAAAACTTTTTATTGGAGAGGACTTCCAAACATTCGTTCAACTTTGTAGAAAGTTCTTTAAAGAGTGAAAAACAGTCCACTTTTCCAAAACCTGTTTTGATAATACCTAAATGATCAAAGTTCCAAACCAGTATTAATTTCAAATATTTTAATCAAATATTCTGTGAAGTATTTTGAAAATATATTTTGAGAATATATCAAGATATTTAACCTTTTACCAAACATAGTATTATCAAAAATTAAACATTGTTTATAAAGGAAAGATCATGCCAGGAATAGGGTATAACCCTATCATCAAACCTCAATCCCTTTGCAACTTTTCCAATGAAGATATCCCCTGTCTGAGACACTTTGTGCATTAGTTCCGAGCCTTATCCTTTGAGCTTTACATTATTGCTTTAGTGGGAATGTCCCCTGTGTACAATGTCTTCAAATACTTAGAAATCTTCTGGATATCAGTTTCCATTGTATAGGCAATTTTTCATGTCACAGGGGTAAAACCCAAAAATGTTTTGGGAATAAATTCCTCGTATCCTGGGGAAAATCCCAAATTTTCGTGCGCTACAGGCGGGAGTGTATAAACTCCAAGACTTAGAAAGGTGAAAACCTTTAAACCTTAGAGAGTATGAAAATACCCTTTCGTGAGAGAGGGTGATCAATCCTCATATACCTTTAGGATTCAGGATATAGCCAACAGTAACGAAATTGTCAGCCACTTTTACATGGACTGGTCCCGCCACCTTGAACTATCCCTGAATAACTTGCGCTCCAGGCGGAGTGTTTAAACCCAATTCGGAAGAAAGGTGAATACCTTTAAACCTGTGAAGGGATCAGGATCCCTTGTACGTGAGAGAGGGGGCCAATCCTCTAATCTTCTGAAGTATCCTGAGTGAGCATCCTGGAGCTATATCCCGAAGCATATACTGCAAAACATCCTTAAACTAAGGTGGGTGTTAGCTTGGCTAACACCCCTCCGATGCTTAAGTTAGTATTGGGTTTCAAAGAATAAATTAAACCAAACATATTTAAAAAAGATAGAATTCATACCATCCTGAGTTAGAAATTAAATTCTAAACTCACTTGAAATAAAGCTTAAGGTGTATAGCATTCCAAGATCTCGGTAGCATATCCCCTTTCATATTCTTGAGTCTATATGCTCCTTTCCCTGCTTCTGATTCAACTTCATATGGTCCTTCCCATTTTGGAGCTAGCTTTCCATCGGCAGGATTAGTGGTATTCTGAAAAGCCTTTCTTAACACCCAATCTCCAACCTTAAATCTTCTGGTCCTAATATTCTTGTTATATGCTCTGGATATTCTTTGTTGATATGCTGCCATCCTTAGCCTTGCTGCATCCCTCTTTTCATCTATGGTATCCAAATCCTGACACAAGGCTTCAGGATTCTATTCAGGATCCCGTAGGGTAGATCTTGCAGTAGGTATTGCCATTTCCGTTGGAATCATTGCTTCTGCTCCAAATACCAAGGAAAATGGGGTTTGGCCTGTTGCATTCTTTACCGTTGTCCTATCAGCCCACAAAACAAAGGGTAATTCTTCTGCCCATCTTCCTTTTTTGGCTCCAAGTCTCTTCTTTAAGTTATTGACAATTATCTTGTTTGAGGATTCTGCTTGTCCATTCGCTTGAGGATGTACCGGAGTAGATGTTATCATTTTGATTCCCCAACTCTTGCAAAAGTCAGTAGTTCTCTTGCTTATAAACTGAGAACCATTGTCACAGATTATCTCGGCTGGTACTCCGAATCTGGTCAGGATATTTCTCTTTATGAAGGATACTACTTCTTGATCCCTGACTTGGACAAATGCCTTGGCTTCAACCCATTTGGAGAAACAATCTGTCATTGCCAACATAAAAACCTACCCTTCTGGAGCCTTTGGAAGCTTTCCCACTATATCCATACCCCACTTCATAAATGGCCAAGGGGAAACAATAGGATATAATGGTTCAGCAGGCTGATGCAGTATGTTACTATGTCTCTGACATGCATCACATCTTTGAGCATATTCTGAGGCATCTTTTCTCATTGTTGGCCAATAATATCCTATCCTTAATACTTTTGAGAATAACGACCTGCCCCCAGTATGGTTACCACAATCCCCTTCATGTATATCTTGAAGTACTTCTTTGGCTTCAGGATCCTCCAAGCACCTCAAATACGGTCCTGCAAGAGATTTCTTGTATAAAACATTATTTATAATAGTGAATCGTGATACCTTCATCCTAAATGCCTTAAGATTTTCATTTCAGAGGATGTGTCCTTCTTTGAGATATCTCATGATTGGAGCCGTCCAGGATTTAGGATCCTCTTCAGGATGCTCTGCTCCAGGATCGTGAATACCCGCTACTTCTTTATCCCGAGGATTCGTTGCAGGATATAAGACATGTAATATTGGTATTTGGGTTCCTTCTGGTATCCTGATCGATGATCCCAAATTTGCTAAGGCATCTGCTTCAGCATTATCCTCCCTTGGTACCTGTTCAAGTGTAAAAACATCGAAATATCCTGCTAATTTTTTGAGAATATCGAGGTATTCGATTAATTTCTCACCCTTGACTGCATAGGATCCATTAAAATGGTTAGTAATTAACAAGGAGTCAACATATACTTGCAAATTCTTGATACTCATATTCTTAGCCAATTGTAATCCTGCAATTAAAGCTTCATATTCTGCCTCATTATTAGTAGCAGGAAATTCACACCTAATAGCCTGGGGTAATATGTCCCCCTGTGGCGATTTTAGTAGTATACCTAAACCTACACCTCTTACATTGGATGCACCATCAGTATATAATGTCCAGGATCCTGAAGATTCTCCTAAGTGTTGAACTTCTAGGTCTACCTCGTCCTGAATGTCACTACTGAAATCAGCCACAAAGTCAGCTAAAGCCTGAGACTTTATGGCATTTCTAGGTTCATATACTAAATCATAAGCACTTAACTTTACTGACCACTTGGCCATCCTGCCTGACATCTCTGGTTTCCTAAGCACATTTTTGACAGGATAATTCGTTTTAACATGGATCCTATGTGTCTCAAAATAATGTCTAAGCTTTATCGATGCCATGACTAGAGCTAATATCAATTTTTCTAAATGAGAATACCTAGTTTCAGCATCAAACAAACTTTTACTAACATAATAAACAGGATATTGCTGACCTTCAAGGTCTTTTATAAGAACGACACTTACAGCATTCCCTGATACAGCGAGGTATAGGGATAGTGGTTCACCATTTTCAGGCTTCATCAATAGAGGTGCAGTTGAGAGATATCGCTTCAAATCCTGCAAGGCTACTTCATGCTTTGCTCCCAATTCAAATTTCTTATTCTTCTTGAGGATATCATAGAATTCCTTGCATTTTTCCAAGGATCTTGAAATAAATCTATTCAAAGCTGCTACCCGGCCTGTTAACCGTTGTACGTCCTTCATATTCGAGGGTGATTTTATATCCAGGATAGCTTTAATCTGCTCCGGGCTTGCCTCTATCCCCCTTTTCGTCACCATATATCCAAGAAACTTTCCTGCCCCCACTCCGAAATGGCACTTAGCAGGATTCAGCTTCATGTTATACTGATCCAGGATATCAAATGCTCCCTTGATATCCTGGAGGTGATCCTCAGCCTTTTTAGATTTCACCACCATATCGTCAATATATACCTCCATGGTGTCCCCCAGCTTATCTTTGAACATCATGTTTACCAATCTCTGGTATGTTGCACCTGCATTTTTCAAACCGAAAGGCATGGCAGTATAGCAATATATACCTGTTGGTGTCATGAAAGAAGTATCCTCCTGGTCCGAAGGCTCCATTTGAATCTGCTGAAATCCTGAGGATGCGTCCATGAACATTAACATTTCATGTCCAGCAGTAGCATCCACCATTGCATCGATATGAGGGAGAGGAAATGGGTCTTTAGGACAAGCCTTGTTCAAGTCCGTGTATTCTACACAGACTCTCCATTTCCCGTTTTTCTTCTGTACCACAACTACGTTTGCTAGCCATCTTGGAAACTTGACTTCTCTGATCATCCTGGACTTCAACAATCTTTCAACTTCCTCTTGGATAATCGCATTCCGCTCAGGAGCAAATTTTCTTCTTTTTTGCTGAACAGGCTTGAATGATTTGTCAATTCCAAGCTTGTGAGTGATAATGTCTTTGGATATGCCTGTCATATCCTCATGCTTCCATGCAAACGTTGACATCCTGCATTTCAAAAAGTTAGTTAACTACTCTTCAATATCCTTAGGGATATTGGTTCCTACGAGCACCGAGATATCAGGATTATCCTGATCCAGGATAATTTTCTTCACATCCTGCTCCGAATCCTCCACGATATCCTGGGCCCGCATCTTTAATTGCTATGCTGTACTAGGCTTAGTTGAGGATTTCATTGAGGATGTGTAGCATTCTTTTGCTTCCTGCTGATCACTTTCAACCTTGACAACTCCCCAAGGGGTAGGGATCTTGATGCATTGGTGATATGTTGATGGCACAGCCTTCATATCGTGAATCCATGGTCTTCCCAGTATGATGTTATAGCAGGATAAGGAGTCCATCACGCAGAAGCGTTGTATCGAGTTGACCCCTTCAACATATACTGGTAAATTTATCTCCCCTACGGTATTCCTAGCTTCTCCACTGAAACCAACGAGCACAGTGGACTTCGAAGTAATGTCCATCGGAGATACATTCATCCTCTTCAATGTTTCCAGCTGAATTATATTGACAGAACTACCGTTGTCTACCAGTATCCTGCGTACAAAATGGTTAGCCACATATAATGTTATTACCAAAGCATCATGGTGAGGATCCTGAACAGTATCCCTGTCATCACTATCGAAAGTGATCACTTTATCAGTTGTGAGGGTAGTTATCCTGACTGGTCTATCTCCCCTCTCACTCTTAGCTTCCTTTGCATGTCTCTTGGCCGCCGAATATGAAGTTCCACAAATATCGGATCCTCCTGAAATAAAGTTAATTATCTTGGCATCTTCTGGGGGTGATGCTGCTCGTTCAGGATCCTTCTCGGGATCCTGACCTTTATTCTTCTTTTTTCCCAGCAAGTCCTTCAGATACCCTTTGCTTAACAGGTAACTTATTTCTTTCCTTAAAGAAATGCAATCCTCGGTCATATGTCCGAAGTCTTCGTGGAAGGCACACCATTTGGATTTATCCTTCCAATCAGCTTTCTGCTGGTTCTTTCGAGGCCACCTAGCTTTGTCCCCTAAACCCTGCATAGCATACATTAACACAGGTATATTAATAGAAAAGCAGTATTCAGATAAGTCATGATATTCTTCAGGATCCTCGTCTTCAACAGCATTCACTTTCTTGTTATCATTTCTACCATATGGCTTGGAGCGATATGGCTTATATGAGGTTTCTGATTTCCTGTTAGTTGATTCATAGGTTGAGGTAGAATTCATCCTCTCCTGCATCTTCTTGTCATCTTCCAAACGGATATATCTCAAAGCCCTATTACGAGCTTCGTCGAGATTCCTGCAGGGATTCATTACAAGATCCTGATAAAACTGAGAATCCTTTTGTAACCCCATCTTAAAAGCTTGCACAGCTGTCGCAACATCAAGATGTGGGATATCCAAGGATTCTCGACTGAATTTGTTCACATAATCCCTCAAGGATTCCTGAGGCCCTTGAGTTATCCTGTAAAGATCACTAGTTAGTTTCTCAAAACTCCGACTACAAGAAAATTGGCTGTTAAATAAATTAACCAAATGAGCAAACGAAGTAATTGAGTGATGAGGGACGTTTAACAGCCATTTTAAGGCTGATCCTGTCAGGGTAGAACCAAATCCCTTGCATAAGCATGCTTCCTTGAGATCGGAAGGGATAGGATTGATTTCCATCCGTTCCCTATACTGGGCAATATGCTCCTCAGGATCCGTAGTCCCGTTATACAGTTTCATGTTGGGAGTCTGGAATCTTTTTGGTATTTCAGCATCACAGATAGGATATGCAAAGCGAGATATCCTGTGGCTGTCTTGGGATACTTCCGGAATTGGCTGGACCACTCTAGGTACACTGGATATCATGTCCATCAATTTTTGGAGCTCCCGGGTAAATGTTGACGTCATACCTGCATCCTGCAAAGAGCCATTGTTGTTAGTAGCAAGAATGTTATTATTTGACACATTACCAGTCTGAGGATTTTGGCCATATCCTGAAGTATATCCTGAACTCCTCACAGTCGACATCCTGAACGAAGAGGGTATCTCAGGGGTATGATTCTGATAATGGCTTGGGACGATATTCCCCCTGTTATCCTCAGTGTAAACTGCGGAATTGAAGTTCAAAGCCCTGGGCTGTATAGGAGTGACAGTTTCTTCAGCAGGTCTGCTCGAGCTAGCTTTTAAGAGTTGTATTTCTCTTAACAGCATTTGGTTAGTCTCCTGTTGCTGCCTCATTTGTTCCTGCACACTTCCAAATAAAGTCAGAATTTCATCATTAGAGGCTAAAACGGGAGCAGATCCCTGAACACTCCGAGTAGGGATAACATCTTGAGATTGTGAAGAAAATGGCATCCTTGGAGGAGGTGGTGGAAGCACCGAACCGGTAGTAGCAGAGGTTGCAGCAGACACAGTAGAGGAGCTCATGTTTGATCTTGAGGCCATTGTAAACAATGTGGCGAAAAGTTTTGAAAATAGAAAACCGATTAACGATTTCACAAAGATTTTTAGTTAAAGTAGCACCACTTGCCCCACGGTGGGCGCCAAATTGTTTTAGTCAAAAATTACCTAAGCAATTAAGTGATCAAATTAGTTAAGTGAGGTAGTGTGCTAAAATTTATATGTGAAAAATGTGTTAACCAAATTAGTTGTGAAAACAGTTTCAGGATACGGCTCAGGATATAGAGTTGTATCTACAATCAAACAATGAGCGAAAATGTAAAGGTTGACACGTGATGTACGAGGAAAGCCCTTGATCAATCTAGATCGCCGGCATAAAACCTCGGGAGCTGACAATCGCAGCTGCCTTGTTCTTCTATTGCTTCAAATATCAGGATACAGTGCAGGATGTGGTGCGGATCGACTATGTGTTACAATGTAATTCGAATACAAGTGTTGTGTGTAGTGTTTGCGATGAGCTAGAGAGAAAGTGTTTGAAAATGTGTAAGTTGAGTGCCTTAATCTGATCCGCCCCCATCTATTTATAGTAAAATAAATGTAACTAACTATCCTACATAACCGGGATCCAACGAATATTCCTTAGTTGAACGTTGGAGACCTGGTCTTTCGGGCTCAACATCTCTTCTTTAATAAATACGCCCGAGTCTTGAGGAGATGGAGTCCACTTGACCGTTGGCAAGTCCCAGTCTTTAACATGCACGTGATTAATTCGATATACCTCAGGATATCACCCAGGATGTTAGCAATATCCCCGTCCAGTATCTTGATCGTAGATAAACAATAAAAAGCAGGATATTAGTCAGCATGCATACTCAGAAAATGGCCCATAACACCTACCATCATTTATGTTATACACAAAACTCACAATCATGATCAACACCATATCAAGACGTATGCGGCCAAGAATAATCTTAACAACAATCAAAACAAGTACAAGAATACTAACCCAAGAATCGTGAAAGAAAAGAATGCTTGAGAGAAGAGACTTGCCGAGCACAAGAGCCTGCCGTCCCCTTTGTGTGCATGTGAAATAGGATTTAGGGTTACTAATGATTCGGAGGGAGGTTGTATATTCGTACATATGTAATGCGCATGCAATGGAGATCAATAGGCTGGGCCCTAGATCAGCTGGGCCGAGATTAGAGAAGGGCGGTTCAAGTTCAAGAGAAGTGGGCCGAGAGTGGTAAAGCCCAAAGGCTTGTGCGTTCAGGTTTCTATTGTGTGATCGGTTTATCATATATATATACATACACACATTCACATAATTCAAACATAAAGTCTCATAACATTCATTGAATCAACATATCAGACTATCACACAAGGTTCACATACGTTACATAAGTTCAAAACATGCTACCCTTAGCACAAAGATAGGTTCCGAAATACGAGTTGTCACATTTGGTATCAGAGCCACCTGTATGCACATTCAAATCTTCATGGACTGTCGTCCTAGTACTTTTAGTGGCACTGAAGGGGCTGTTGGACTCCTCCACTGGTTCGAGTAGCTCGAATCGGTCTTCGAAATGTGTGAATGCCCTGAGACTCGTAGGGTGAAGTATGCCACTGGTACTCTCGAAGGCGTTGCGTTGACTTAGTGGAACGCACAAGTACAAATGCTGGGGCTGGCGGCTGCTAATGCCACCCCATGGAATGATTTTCAGGAACTGATCAAATGTGAATACTGTAGTCGTGATGACACCCACAAGTTGGAAGTGGAGTTCTTTAACCTGAAGATGACAGGGTCAGAGATAGAGGCGTATACGAAGCGATCAAATGAACTGGCAATCTTGTGTCCAACTATGGTGGATCCTCCCATCAAGCGCATTGAGCTGTACCTCAAAGGCCTAGTAGCAGAAATTCAAAGCCATGTAACAACTGCAAACCTTGCTACCATCCAGGATGTTACCCGTCTTGCTCATCGTCTCACAGACCAGGCAGTGGAACAGAACAAGCTGCCTAAGCGTATTGGTGCTACTACTATTACTACTTCTGCTGCTCCCAGTGACAACAAGCAAAAGTGGGATAGAACCTCTAGCAAGGGTTCCACTTCGGTTCAGTCTCAGTCGCAGCAGCGAAAAACGGATGAGTACAGGAGCCCCAGTCAGTAGTCTTTTGGTAATCGAAGTCAGGGTGGATACAGGGGAAACCACCCTAAGTGCAATCGATGTAATTCGCACCACAGCGGGCAGTGCAACAAAGATCGTTGTCAGAGATGCAACAAGCTTGGTCATGGAGCCAAAGATTGTAGAAGCTCACGTCCTGCAAACTGGAACCGACAACAGCAGCCACAAGCTCCACAGAATCAGCAGCAACAGCAGGGTAACAAGGGATGTTATCAGTGTGGTGCTGAAGGTCACTTCAAGAGACACTGCCCACAGTTGAACCAGAACCAGAATCACAACCACAATCAAGGAAACGAGAACAATAATGGAGGCAACAACGGGGGTAATAACGACGGCAATGGTGCCAGGGGTCGAGTGTTCGTGATTGGTCAGGGGGATGCTAGCAATGACCCCAACGTGGTGATGGTTTCGACATCGTTTTTGGTATGGATTGGCTACCTCAATATCGAGCAGAGATTTCTTGCAGGGAAGAGATCGTCCGCATTCCTCGTGCTGGTGGAGAACCTTTGGTACTTCATGGTGACAAGAGTGGTGCTGTAGTGGGCATCATCTCCTTCCTTAAGGCCCAGAAGTGTTTGCGAAAGAGCCACACCGCTATCTTAGCACTCGTTACTAACGTAGCAACGAAAGAGAAGAAGATAGAGGATATTCCACTAGTACGTGATTTTCCTCAAGTGTTTCCTGAAGATTTACCTGGGCTACCGCCTCATCGCCAGGTCGAATTCCAGATCGAGCTAGCTCCTGGAGCAGCACCCATAGCTCGAGCACCGTATCGCTTAGCTCCAACCGAACTGGAAGAACTGTCTAAACAATTGCAAGAACTCTTGGAAAAGGGTTTCATTCGTCCTAGATCTTCGCCTTGGGGAGCACCAGTATTATTTGTGACGAAGAAAGACGGTACCTTCAGGATATGCATCGACTACCGCGAACTAAACAAGGTGACCGTAAAGAATCGCTATCCTCTTCCACGCATTGAAGACTTGTTCGACCAGCTGCAAGGGTCGAGCTACTATTCAAAGATTGATCTGAGGTTAGGCTACCATCAACTGAGAGTCCGGGATGAGGACGTCTCCAAAACAGCATTCAGAACACGCTACGGCCATTACGAGTTTCTGGTCATGCCATTCGGGTTAACAAACGCGCCTGCAGTCTTCATGGATCTTATGAACAGAGTGTGCAAGCCTTACTTGGATAAGTTTGTGATTGTTTTCATCGACGACATTCTGATCTACTCTAGGAGTTGGGAGGAATACGAGCAGCATTTATGACTCATTTTGGAACTCCTCCGAACAGAATAGTTGTACGCCAAGTTTTTGAAATGCGACTTCTGGCTTAGTGAAGTCCACTTTCTAGGCCATGTGGTAAACAAGGATGGGATTCATGTTGATCCATCCAAAGTAGACTCGATTAAGAACTGGCCTGCACCGCGTACACCAACAGAAATCCGCCAGTTCATGGGTTTGGCAGGTTACTACAGAAGGTTCATCAAGGATTTTTCCAAGATTGCGCAACCTCTCACTTCACTAACTCAGAAAGGAGTCACCTACCGTTGGGGTGAGACACAAGAATCTGCATTTCAGCACCTAAAGGAGAGACTTTGTAGCGCGTCGATTCTTTCATTGCCAGAGGGCACAGATGATTTCGTGGTTTACTGCGACGCGTCGATCTAGGGTCTTGGTTGCGTGTTAATGCAACGGGATAGAGTCATTTCTTATGCATCGCACCAACTCAAAGTTCACGAACGGAACTACACTACGCACGATCTAGAGCTGGGAGCTGTTGTTTTCGCACTCAAGATATGGAGACATTACCTGTATGGTACCAAGTGCACTATCTACACCGATCACAGGAGTCTCGAGCATATCTTCAAACAGAAGGAATTGAACATGCGGCAACGTCGATGGGTCGAGCTTTTAAACGATTACGAATGTGCTATAAAGTACCATCCGGGCAAAGCCAATGTTGTGGCTGACGCCCCCAGTCGGAAGGATACCACACCTAGGCGTGTACGAGCATTACAACTCACCATCCAGTCTAGTCTTCCTGCACAGATACGAGATGCTCAGGTGGAAGCGTTGAAACCAGAAAACATCAGGGCTGAAGCCCTATGCGGCTCAAGGCAACGACTAGAACAAAAGGAAGACGGTGCTTACTACGTAACAGGACGCATCTGGGTCCCACTCTATGGCAACCTACGAGAGCTTGTGATGGATGAGGCACACAAGTCTCGCTACTCAGTACATCCTGGTTCGGATAAGATGTACCACGATATCAAAACTACGTATTGGTGGCCTAGCATGAAAGCTCACATAGCAACTTACGTTAGCAAGTGCTTGACTTGTGCGAGAGTCAAGACGGAATATCATAAACCCTCAGGCCTACTCCAACAACCAGAGATACCACAATGGAAATGGGAGCAAATTTCCATGGAATTTGTTACTGGCCTGCCTAGATCTCAACGTGGTAACGATACTATTTTGGTGATCGTGGATCGACTCACAAAGTCTGCTCACTTCTTGGCTATCAAGGAAACGGATAAGTTCTCCACTCTAGCAGACGTATATCTTAAGGAGGTTGTCTCGAGGCATGGAGTGCCCACCTCTATTATCTCGGATCGTGATGCACGTTTTACTTCAGAACTGTGGCAAGCAATGCACAAGTCCTTGGGCTCACGTTTAGATTTGAGCACAGCTTATCACCCGCAAACGGATGGGCAGTCTGAACGCACCATCCAGACCCTTGAAGACATGCTTAGGGCATGTGTAATTGACTTTGGCAATGGCTGGGAAAAGCATCTGCCACTTGTGGAATTTTCATACAATAACAGCTACCACACCAGCATTAAAGCTGCTCCATTTGAGGCATTGTACAGGCGTAAATGCCGGTCACCTCTTTGTTGGGCAGAAGTGGGGGATAGTCAGATCACTGGCCCAGAACTTGTGGTAGACACAACAGAACGAATTGCTCAAATACGACAACGAATGGCGGCAGCTCGTGACCGTCAGAAAAGCTACGCCGATAAGGGCGGGAAACCACTCGAGCTCCAGGTTGGGGAGCGAGTGCTACTCAAAGTTTCACCCTGGAAGGGTGTGGTTCGTTTTGGTAAATGAGGCAAACTTAACCCACGATATGTCGGACCTTTCGAAGTCATAGAGAAAATAGGCAAGGTGGCCTACAAACTGAACTTACCAGCAGAACTCAGTGCAGTTCACAACGTTTTCCACGTGTCGAATCTGAAGAAGTGTCTGTCAGATGAGACCCTCATAGTTCCTTTGAAAGAGCTCACTATCGACGAGAGTTGCGATTCGTCGAAGAACCAGTTGAAATCACAGACCGAGATGTTAAGGTCCTCAAGTGCACTAGAATACCTCTCGTTCGAGTTCGTTGGAACTCACGTCGTGGCCCAGAGTTCACCTGGGAACGCGAAGATCAAATGAAACAAAAGTATCCCCAACTATTCGCAAACAGTACAACCACTACTGAGGCTGAAGCTACGGAATTTCGGGACGAAATTCCAGATCAACGGGAGGAGGATGTGACACCCCAGGAAAACCAAGAAAACCATGCAACTTAACTAGCTTCCTCAGTGAGTACGTACCAAATTTCGGGACGAAATTTCTTTCAACTTGGGGATAATGTGACAACTCGTATTTCGGAACCTATCTTTGTGCTAAGTGTAGCATGTTTTGAACTTATGTAACGTATGTGAACCTTGTGTGATAGTCTGATATGTTGATTCAATGAATGTTATGAGACTTTATGTTTGAATTATGTGAATGTGTGTATGTATATATATGATAAACCGATCGCACAATAGAAACCCGAACGCACAAGCCTTTGGGCTTTACTACTCTCAGCCCACTTCTCTTGAACTTGAACCGCCCTTCTCTAATCTTGGCCCAGCTGATCTAGGGCCCAGCCTATTGATCTCCATTGCATGCGCATTACATATGTATGAATATACAACCTCCATCCGAATCATTAGTAACCCTAAATCCTATTTCACACGCACACAAAGGGGGGCGGCTGGCTCTTGTGCTCGACAAGTCTCTTCTCTCAAGCATTCTTTTCTTTCACGATTCTTGGGTTAGTATTCTTGTACTTGTTTTGATTGTTGTTAAGATTATTCTTGCCAGCATACGTCTTGATATGGTGTTGATCATGATTGTGAGTTTTCTGTATAACATAAATGATGGTAGGGATATGGATGCATGATAGTGTAATCGTGTTAAGAAATTCATTGATTTGATCGTGATTGTTGTAGCACATGATGTTGACCAATGATAAGTTGTTAATAATCCCTAATGGTTCAATCGGTTCTGGTATGTGTCTGTGATAAATTTATTGTAAGTGATGATGAAGGTTGAATGTGGATTGTGGTATGACAGTTAGTCAAATGTTAGGTTATAACAATAATTGTTTGTTTTGGTTTCGTTCAAGTATCTGATGTCATTGTTCGAGTGGGCCGCACGTGGTGATGATGTTTCATGATTTTTGTTTGACAAATTGCAAGAATGGTCTGCACATGCTTAATTCCAATAATATGGTCCGAATATAGTAGCTAGAATGTAATCAGAACCTAACTTGAAATTGGATGTCCGCATTTGATATTAAATAACGTCTGTACATGAGTTTTGTATATGTCTGAACCTGTATTCTCAAAGTTGCTTTTGTATGCAATATTAAATAAAGGAACTCACATATTAGTTGATTTAATTAGTCAATATATAATCTGCACATTCGTATATGTGGTGCACATAGGTGTGAAAAGTGGTTCCTATATTGAAAATTATAATAGGCCAACAATAGAAAATCCACATTAGTGATTAGTTATGTATTAAATTATTAACTACCAGCTATATATATAATCAATTGATAATAACTTAACTAATTACTTGAGGTAATGTGAGGTTAGTTGTGGACCTATTATCTCGAACATAAAACAAGGGTATTTACTATGTGTTGTGTGTCACTGCATGCTTAAAATTATTGCATTAGACAATGAGTTATTTGGGAACACTAGGGTATTGCAAAACCTCACTCGAATACTTACTTACATGATACATTAAATGTAAATTAGGTCACGAGTAACGAACCTAACCCGTGATTAACACTAGAAGTACATTACCAAACCGAGCAAACCAAGGTGAGTTCACACTTCTAAGGCATGGGATTCCCGGTGGGTTGGGAATGGGATTGAATAACTACTCGTACAACCATTACTATTAAACTACTTACTACTGTCCTCGGATTGAAGGGCACGTACGTAAAACCTACGTACAGTTATACTTACTACTGTCCTCGAATTGAAGGGCACGTACGTAAAACCTACGTACACGACCATAAGACCATCAACTCTATCAAATGAAGTCCCTCATTTATCGACTTAATCGCCGAGGCCTATGGCGAGCGGGTCATTAGTTAATAGCGCTATTAGGTTTAACAAACCTCACACCGTGCCAGTCGGACGGGCGTGTACTAATGGACTATGGGCAAAGGGTTAATGCTGATAGACATTAACTTAGGGCACCTCTTACATTTTTGTAGCAGTTGATACGCGTGGTCTAATTACACATGGGAAGCCCCCACTAATCTTCGCAAACCTGTCAGGATGACCGCGATAAGAATTAATACGATATATGGTTTACAATACGAACATATGATTTACGAAACGAATACTATAACCAAACAACCAACTGTGAACTCGCTCAACTTTGTTGTTGATTCGTTGCTACATGCCTTGCAGGTCATTAGGTACTCATAGAGCTTGCACAGGGAGGAACGGTCATTGTGGGATATGGCAGTGTGTGCCATGCTATGAACATTACTTTATTTCGTACTTAACACTTAACTATGCTTTGGTTTTGAACACCTTTCATATTGTTTGGTTGAATTATGTTTACTTACATGCTTGTTCAATATGATTGGTGGCTTGATCCTGGTCAGTCACGCCTCCAAGCGGTGATACCCCGCGTGTGGATTTTGGGGGTGTGACAATTTTCCATCTTATTTTCTTCAACTGATTGTATTGGTTTTGCCACCCATGATTGGTTTTCAAAAATTTTCGTCTTTGGATAAACCTTTGAAGTCTTTCGGGTTTTCGAAGATTCGCCAACCTCAAAAGTTGATTTCGGCTTTTCTTCGAACTTCAAAGATTCACCTTTTTTCAAAATAAGAACGGGGGAAACCATTGATGTTTTACCCTTAACATCAGTTGTAGTTTTAGGTTTGGGTTTTTGCAAAACTGGTTTCTCAAGCTTTTTCATACACTGCTTGGCCATATGACCAATTTCATTGCAGCGGTAACACATTCATTTGTCGTACTCGACAAAAGTTGATCTGTAGGTCTCCTGTTTCAACTTCTTAGCTGTATTGAAATCGTCAATGGCTTTTTGACTGAATATATAGTCCTTTTCAGCATCAACACTAGGACCAACAACAAACACATCACTCATCTTTTCCTTTGGTTTTACCTCATTTAAGCCAATTTCTTTTCAAAACCAACACCTTTTCTTTTGAGATTATTACCATTTCTTTTGTTATTCCCATTGTTACCCACCCAATCTTTCTTTCACGGGTTGGTTGGTTTTTTCACAAAAGACCTCTTTGGTTTTGAAAAGAACTCATTGTTGTTAACCTCTGAAATGTCACACCCTGGCTTTGCGGAAGCGTGGTTAATTTTGGTGTGACTTCTTAATACCATAGCTTAACCATAACAAAGCTATATGAAATAAAATCATGCAAGATCATCCATTTGATTAAGTTTTAAAACCAGAGTATCATACCATTGTCTTAAAGACTTACAACATCATAACATAAAACATTGACTTTAACAACATAACCATTAACATGAAACCAGAGTATCATACCATTGTTTAAGATTTGTGACTTGTCCAGGAAAAAGTCACATTTCCTAAACTGGGATGACCTTGGAACCCTTATGCAGCGGGAAAACATAACATACCGCGCCAGATCTTTAATTTCCTGAAATACATGTAAGTTGAAAAATCAACAATAATGTTGAGCGAGTTCATGTGTAAGTGAGTATGTAAAACACTTGTAAGTATAAAATCCCTGGTATGTAGCAGTGTAAGGAAAAAGAGATCACCAATGGTTTGCAAGGCCATTAGTATGTGTGAAGTGCAAGTAGTAAGACTCAAACCTAGCAGATTTCGCGTTGGGTACAAAGTCACTCCAAGGTCCGTTCTGTTGGGCCTCTCTGTAGTCCGTTCTGTTGGGCCTAGAGTTGGGCTCGCTACACCCAGATAGATCTACCGCTTACGTCCCTCGGTCCTACAATGAGGATTAATGGTCTCCAGTTTCTGTCTACCCACTCACATGATCTAAGTAGTAAACCTCCTTACGCTAACCATACCATGTATAAAGTACTTGTAATCAAAGTAACATGTATTTCACCCCCGCAGTTAAGAAAACTGAAAATAGTTAGAGAAAAGGGGGACATGAACTCACAGTGAAGCGTCTCTACCAAGTATCTCCTGCTCACGCAGCTGTGCGGCGACCTACAGGTGCTAATTTCTATTAGACGGACGGCCGTGCCTTAGCTTTATAGTTTAAGTCTTTGGGAAATAGTTAGACAACTATTTCGTGTTTACATTCTGTATATACTTGGTAGTTAATCTCCTTCCCAAGGATGGGGGATGCAATACATGTGCGTTCAAATTAAATCATTAAGTCTCACTTAATATATATATATTTCCAATTCCAAAATATAAGTATTTTTCTCAAAAATATTATATTTTCATTTCACATATTTTTTCTCCAATAATACGTTGTTAAAATACGCGTTCATAAATATTTCCGTAAGTGCGTAAGTTACGTTTTAACAATTGAGTGGTAATATACTTACCGGTGTAACTTATATATTTATGGTGAAAGCGTTCGTATTATTTTGGATTCGTTAACGTTCGTAAATATTATTTTTACTCTAAAAATAATATCTATGTATTTTCACAAAATAATCATAAACAGTGTGTGAAAAATATATATTTATCACGTTAAATTTTGTGAAAATCCCACCTCCGAATATTTAGTAAATAAAGTCATGGCGAAATTCATATTTCGAAAACATGTCAAAAATAATTCTAACACTTGTAGTGTAAATAGTTCTAAGTGTTAGGTTTTTAGAAAAAATTTCGCCAGAGTTTCCTCTGTAACTGGAGGTGGCCACGCTTTCAAGCGTATCATTTTCTTTAACAAATCAACTCAACAATTTTCTTTATTTGATCAGAACAACTTTCATCACAACAACTAATCAACATATGTGTAAATTGCCAAAAATTACATGAACTTGCAGTTTTCCCAAAACTGTGGTGTAAATCCCCTTAAATTTAGTAGATCTTCATATAAGGAAATTTGATCTTGTAAAAACCTCGTTTTTAGAGAAAATCCATCTTTACAACTTCCCGTCATCTTTTACAAAAACTGTTATTTTGTCGGATCTTTTTATTTCACATGTGTTTACACACTTGTGGTTTATAAAAATCATGCGTGTTAGTGTAAAATCCATCTTTTAAAATACATGATTTCTTTGATACATGGTTCTTTGAAAATACCACTTGCAGATGTGTAGATCTGCTAGTTTTAAACACAATTTCACAAGTAAAACTCTTTTACACAAGTTCATGATCCGCGTGTGGTAGAGTTTCACCTTTTAACCCTTGTATCATTCAAAACAAGCTTATGTTAAGATCCATGATCTTACCAAACCGGGTTAAACGATGATCCGAGCTACCACATCATAGATCGGGCCTAAATAACCATACATTTCGAATACTATATCATTTACACAACATATAAGTTATTAACCACCATTTTTAGTGTTTTAAGTAGACTTTAAAGCATCAACTTGTAAGATTTCATGTTTTAATCATCATACATCCTATTAACCAACTTAGATTAGTTCAAGTACGAGTTTTAAGCATTATACCTCTAGCTCGAGGCTAGGGAAGAATCTACGCGCAAAAGAGGTGGATAAAAGCAAGATAAAGAGGTCCTTCAAACTCCGAGTGCACCAAGCCTCCTAATACGTGATCCTTGAAGCTTGTATGATGTTGGAATGAAGTGAACTAAACTCGAAAATGGATGTAGGGGAGGGGGGGGGGGTGTTCGGCCGTGACTTATTTAGAGAGAAAGAGGAGAGTTGTGTTGTGTGAAAGTTTAAGTGAAAGACCAAGTGTGTTTAGTGAGCATCTTATAGACATTTAACAAGTGCATTACCCAATGGATTATGTGCACCCTAGATATTAAACATACTAAGATTATAATAATCAAGATGGTACATTGGGGGTCACAATGTGACCGAGTTCGGCCAAGGGGGGGGGGTCTCCTAGTCCATTTCCAACTAAAGGTTAAGTATTAGTTAGGTTAAACCAAGTTAGTTAAGTAGTTAACTTGGTTAGTTGTGTGTCATGCGTTACAATGGGTGTTAGGGTACTCAGGGACCCTAACTGGCTCAGAAAAAGATAAATAATGAAAATAACAATATTTTCACGTTCCGGGTATAGTCCGGTTGTTTGGTTGGATAGTAATCCGTTAAAGCGTTACTAAAGCTTTAAAGTGTCGTTATTACTCTTTTTAGTGACACTACTCATTTCTGACACTTTGGAAAGTGTCTAGTAATATTTTTCTCATGTTTTGGCACTTTATTAGGTAGCTAAAAGCTGAATTGTTATGTAAAGTGCTGAATTTTGTTCTTAGAGTACGTTTTAGGCACATCCAATCATTGTATCTTATTCCTAGAGACGCAGTTCTACAACCCTTGTATCCCTACACTCACCACTAGTGTAGCAAAATATCTCAGGCTCTTACAGGCCTTAGAGGCAGTGTTTGCCTGATGCTGGCTTTATCAGCATGTTCAATAGGTTATCCGTTATAGTGCTACTGTGCTTTTTGTGCATCATGTTTGTCACTAAGGTGCTGTAAGCAAAATGTGGAGTGACAGCAAATAAAGTATGATGCAAGTAAGTGCATGTATCAGTATGCAAGTAGCAGTTTATTCACAAGTTCAAGCAAGCACAGTAATTAAGCAGTAATTAATTATTAATTAAGTCGTACGGATACCTGGTTTAGTGCGGGTTGTCACATTCTCCCCCCGTTAAATAAATTTCGTCCCGAAATTTTAAGTTCTGCTTGTAGATGCAGGGTTCTTAGGAAAAAGGTGGGGGTATTTATCTTTCATCCGGTCCTCACGTTCCCAGGTGTACTCAGGACCGTGTCTGGCATTCCAACGAACTTTGACGAGCTTGACACTGCTCCGGCGGGTCTTGTTTACTTTCCAATCCGTGACCTCGACAGGTTCTTCAACGAAGTGGAGCGTGTCGTCAACATGAATCTCGTCGGTGGGAATGGCAATGTCATCTTGAGTTGGACTTTTCTTCAGGTTGGATACATGAAATGTATCGTGAACAGAATGGAGTTCAGCAGGTAGGTCCAACTTGTATGCTACTAGTCCTATTCTTTCCAGAATTCTGAAGGGACCAATGTAGCGCGGATTTAACTTCCCACGCTTTCTGAAGCGTGCCACACCCTTCCAGGGTGAGACTTTCAATAACACCATTTCTCCAACTTGGAAATCCACATGTTTTCGGTTTGGATCCGCATAGGCCTTCTGTCTGTGGCGAGCTGCTTCGATGCGTTTAAGAATCTGCGCGATTTTGTCTGTCGTCTCTTGGACGATTTCGGGACCAGCAAGCTGCCTATCACCTGCGTCAGCCCAGCGTTGGGGTGATCGGCACCTGCGTCCGTAAAGGGCTTCGAATGGCGCGACACCAATACTGGTGTGGTAGCTGTTGTTGTATGAAAATTCGACCAAAGGCAAATGCTTATCCCAGCTACCGCCCAAATCCATAACACATGCTCTCAGCATGTCTTCCAAAGTCTGTATCGTTCGCTCGCTTTGACCGTCAGTTTGCGGATGAAACGCAGTGCTCAGATTCAATTGTGAGCCAAAGGCTTCTTGGAAGGATTGCCATATCCTTGACACAAACCTTCCGTCTCTATCAGAAATGATTGAGAGAGGCACTCCATGGCGCGCGACGATCTCTCTCATGTAAATTTCAGCCAATTTGCTCGTATTATCCTTCTCTCTGATAGGTAAGAAGTGTGCTGACTTTGTTAATCGATCCACTATTACCCAAATAGTGTCATGGCCTCTTGGCGTTCTTGGCAATTTCGTAATAAAATCCATTGAGATTTGTTCCCATTTCCACTTGGGAATCTCTGGTTGTTGCAGAAGTCCTGAAGGCTTCTGGTATTCCGCTTTAACCTTAGCGCATGTTAAACATTTGCTCACATAAACAGCAACATCGCCTTTCATCCTAGGCCACCAATAATAATCTCTGAGATCCTGGTACATCTTATCCGCTCCTGGATGGATAGAGTACCGCGACTTGTGAGCTTCATCGAAAATAACTTTCCTTAAATCACGAAACAGAGGAACCCAAATCCTTTTCTCAAAACATAATGTTCCTTCTTCGTTTGGTACCAACAGCTTCTCCATCCCACGGAGATATTCTTCTTCAAGGTTTCCTTCCTTGAGAGCTTCCTTCTGCGCGGCACGAATGCGCAAGGAAAGATCGGTTCGTATAATCATTTCCAAAGCTCTAACCCTTATGGGCTTGATTCTCTCTTTTCGACTTAGGGCATCGGCGACCACATTCGCCTTCCCTGGATGATACTTTATCTCGCAGTCATAATCGTTCAGCAACTCAACCCATCGTCTTTGCCTCATATTCAGCTCCTTCTGATTGAATATGTGCTGTAGGCTCTTGTGATCTGTAAAAATTGTACACTTCGTACCATAAAGGTAGTGTCTCCAGATCTTTAAAGCAAAAACCACTGCGCCGAGCTCCAAATCGTGTGTGGTATAGTTCCTTTCATGCACTTTCAACTGACGCGATGTGTAAGCAATAACCTTTTGGCGTTGCATCAACACACAACCCAGTCCTTGACGCGATGCGTCGCAGTATACCACAAAATCATCAGTACCTTCTGGTAGTGCTAAGATTGGCGCATTGCAGAGCTTATCCTTCAGTATCTGGAACGCTTCTTCCTGTTTGATTCCCCAATCAAACTTCTTATCTTTCTGGGTGAGGAGCGTCAATGGTTGAGCGATTTTTGAGAAATCCTCAATGAACCTTCGATAGTAGCCAGCCAAACCCAAGAATTGTCGAATCTCGGTTGGCGTCTTTGGCGTTTCCCAATCCTTGATCGCCTCGATCTTGGTTGGATCCACGTGGATTCCATCTCCATTTACCACGTGCCCAAGGAATTGGACTTCACGTAGCCAAAATTCGCACTTGGAGAATTTGGCATACAGCTGTTCCTTCCTTAGCAGCTCCAAAATAGCTCTTAGATGTTGTTCGTGCTTGGCCTTTGTTTTTGAATAGATCAAGATGTCGTCGATAAACACAATCACGAACTTGTCCAAGTACGGCTTGCAAACTCTATTCATCAAATCCATGAATACCGCCGGTGCGTTTGTCAAACCAAATGGCATAACGAGGAACTCGTAGTGCCCATAACGAGTTCTGAAGGATGTCTTCGGAATGCTTTCCTCTTGTATCCTTAACTGATGGTATCCAGATCGAAGATCGATCTTTGAATAAAAGCTTGAGCCTTGCAGTTGATCAAACAGATCATCGATTCTTGGCAGAGGGTATATATTCTTGATCGTCAGCTTGTTCAGCTCCCGGTAGTCGATGCACATTCGAAAACTACCGTCCTTCTTTTTGACAAACAGGACCGGAGCTCCCCAAGGCGAGAAGCTTGGTCGGATAAAACCCTTGTCTAACAACTCTTGAAGCTGTGTCGACAGTTCCTGCATCTCAGACGGAGCAAGTCTATAAGGTGCCTTAGCCACAGGCGCGGCGCCTGGGACTAGATCGATGTGAAACTCTACTTGCCTCTGAGGTGGCAGTCCAGGTAAGTCCTCGGGGAAGACTTCTGGATATTCCCTCACGACAGGGATGTCTTCGATTCTTGGCTCAACAGCCTTCTTATCCACAATGTGTGCCAGGAAGGCAACACATCCTTTCTGCAAACACTTTCGCGCTTTCAGGCAGCTGATAATTCTTAACGGCGTATCACGCTTCTCTCCGTGAACCACAATTGTCTCGCCATCTTCGGTTGGGATACGAACAATCTTTTCGTGATAAACTATCTCAGCCTTGTTGCCTGATAACCAATCCATTCCTACTACCACGTCGAAGCTTCCCAACTGGACTGGTAGTAGATCTAAAGCAAACTCACGCTCTCCTAATTTGATCACACAACCTCTGATAACTTCATTGGCTTCTACTAACTTCCCATTGGCCAATTCGATTGAGTACGGAATATCTAACTTATTAGCGGCTAACCCAAGCATATTCTTAAATTCTAACGATACGAAGCTATAATCGGCACCAGTATCAAATAAAACGGATGCATAGCGTTGGTTCACAGGGAACGTACCAGTAACGACATTGGGGTCCTGGCGCGCTTCCCTTGCTTCGATTTGAAACACCCTTCCACGTGCTTGGTTTAACTCTGGGCAGTTCTTCTTAAAATGCCCGATATCACCGCAGTTAAAGCATCCAAGTCTTTGCCCGTTTCCACCAGCTTGATCATTCCTCTGATTACGATTCACGGCGCCCGCTTGGTTAGCATTGTTGCCTCGATTCTCGTTACCTCCATAGTTTCCTTGTGGGCGATTTCCATTTCCACCCCGGTTGTAATTTCTGTTTCCGAATCCTCCCTGGCCTCCCTGACCAGCAGTGGCCCAACAAGTGTCCTTCGAGTGGCCACGTTTCCCACATGCTTCGCATACTTTTGGCCCGCAATGACCAGAATGGTGGCGCTGGCAGGTGTTGCATTTGGGCTGGGTGCCCATATACCCTTTTCCTTTCTTTCCCCTACCAGTTGTAACCTGAGCTGGCGTGTCTGATCCTCCTTTCTTAACCACCACACTGGCGCCCTGCTTGAAGTTTGAGAACTTCCGTTTGTTACCTCCTGATGACTCGACGTGAGTCTCTGGCTTCTTCGTCTTGATCTCATCAAACTTGTTCAAACGAATAGCCTCCTCAGTGAGAGCTACGCTCAAATCAATCGCCCCAGTAATAGTTGCAGGCTTGGATGAGGTTACCATGCTTATGATTTGAGGAGCTAATCCCCAAATGAAGCGTTCAATTCTTTTGAACTCAGGAGTAACCATGTAGGGTACCACATGCGATAAGTCATGGAACCTTTGCACGTATTCTGCGATCTTTGGACCGTCCATTTTCAAGTGCCAGAACTCGGTTTCCAATCTCTGGATTTCCGCGCGAGAGCAGTACTTTTTGCGCATAAGTTCCTTTAGTTCGGTCCAGGTCAGCGCGTAGGCAGCAGCTTCACCTAGTGTCTGAACTTGTAGATTCCACCAGGATAGGGCTCCGTCTAGAAACAGCCCTGAGATATAGGTGACTTGCTGATCCAGCGCGCACTTGCTCATGCGAAGAACAGATTCGGTTTTCTCAGCCCAACGAACAAAGGCGACAGCACCTCCTGTGCCATCAAAGTTTACGGGCTTGCAGTCTAAGAACTGCTTGTAGGTGCACCCATGAGGTGGATTATTGTTGTTGCCAGTGTTGCCAGAGTTGCTTCCACTAGTCCCTCCTTGAGAGGCGGCGTATTGTGCAATGGCAGCAGCGATAATTTGCTGGAGTTCTGCCTCATTAGTAGGCATGTGTGTCTCACGTCTTGGCGGCATCTTCTAAAAGATGGTTTACGTTGGTCAGGCCATAGTAAAACATACGTATATAGTAATAGTAATAGCACATAACATCTCATGTTATCAATACATCACAAATATCAATCACACAACATCCCATGTCATAAAAATATAAATAAGCAATCAAGCGAATCAAATATGGTGAGAATACTGCGATTGCCATATATCGAGACCACATAGTAAGCGTACAAGTACATCACAGTGTCATACAACATCAGTCGACTAAGGGCTACATCACCCTAGTCCAAAAACTATATCAAATCAGTGTCAATACATCAAATACATGTCAACAAAAGTCAGGATCATAAAGTAGTCTCCAAAAATGCTGTGCAGTCAAAAGCATTCGCCGTCTTCTCACCAACGTCTACCCAAACAGCACTGATGAGCTCTATACAGATGGTGGTGGAGGAGGGGGAAAGTGGGTGTAAAGCAAACGACGTAACTGGAGCCAGTCCTCCTCCATAGCTCGCTGGGTACGAATGATAGAAGCAACCTGCTGCTCTAGTGTAAAGAGACGGGCAGCATAATCTGGAGGTAAGGGTCGAAATGGCTGCAGAGGAGAGTGTGTCTGACCATGGCACTGGCATGGTGGCAGCTGAGCTCTCTCAAGCTCCTGGATGCGCTGCGTGTGTGACTCGTGCTGGGCGACAAAAGACATCAAAACGTCCTCGATAGTATACCCCATGTGGAAAGAATGGTAGGGGTCAGTAGGTGGCATAGCAGAGTCTGGTGCCCAAAGGAACGGCTCACTGGTGGGATCAAAAGGTGCCACATGAAATGGAGAAACAGTGGGTGGAACAGATGACATCTGGGGTATGAAGGGGATAGACATCGGTACATGCCCAAAAGGGTGTGCCGAAGAACCTTCTCCAGCTCGTGCTGGAGGTGTAAACTGAGGAACCTGAAAAGAAAAAGCAACATGTCGTGTATCAGGGATCTGAGGGGGAAATGGTGGAACATCCTCATCAGCAGGTATCCAACCGTGCTGTGCATGCTCATCTGGTGGATCCATGTGTGCCGCGAACAGTGCATGCTCGGGCTCTAGTGGGATGGGATCAGATGGGGGAGCAACAAAAGGGTGAACAGGTGCAATGTGCTCAACAGGATGGTCAACAAGTATATCAACAATAGGTAGAGGAACAACAGGATCAACAATGTCATGACCGCCCTCTAACAAAGGAACATCCACGGGGAGATCATCAACAGGTGGGTCTGCTATAACAGGCTCAATAGGGATGCCAGCATGCACGGGGTCATGCTCAAGTATGGGGTCTAGAGCGGCTGCCTGCTCAGGGGCGACGGCAGGCTCGGGATCATCAAAAGCCATCTCGAAGTCAAACTCGGGGTCGATAGGATCTACTGGGTCAGCTGGATCCTCCATTGGCTGATCCATAGGTATAAACTCGATATCATGATCCGGGTCGTATCCCGGGGGAAAGATAGGATCAGAATCCTCTATGTCGTCATGGTCAAACGCAAAGCTGGGAATAGGTGCAACAGAGGATGCCTGGTCAGGATCAGAATCATGCGCAAAGTGCTGTGCGCTCAATGTGTGAGAAGGTGCGGATGCCACAGACTCGAAGGAGTCTGGGACAGGAGAATGTGCAGGCGAATCCTCAGCGGGAACATCAGCGATCATCAGAAGATCGTCCGCAGGAAGAAGGGCCTCGCCCTGGATCTCATCCTCAAAAGGCTCCTCCTCAAACAGGTCAACATCGCCGTTAGCCTCAGCGTCAAGAGGGAAATCATATGCTGGATAAACGGCTAAGGGTATAGGAGCCGGAATCTCTACTAGGGGTAGGTACTCAGCGGGAGGGTCATCTGCAGGCTCATCAGCACCATCGGGTAGTGCGAAAGGCTGGAAATCATCCTCGTCAGTACTGGTATAGTCAGACGTGTGCACCTCGTGCTCGGAGGATGTGAGGTCATCAGATACGATAGGTATGGGTCCAGTGGTGTCCGAATCGCCAGTACCGGCTGAATCCATGAGTCTGTAACATAAACACAAATATGCTCAAATAATCAGTCATACAATCAGATAATCACATAAGTCACCAAGTAAGATATCACATAATTCTCCTAGTCCCACTAGCCTCCCAGCCTCTCAGACTGCTCTTCCTAGTCTCACTAGCCAATTCTCCTAGTCCCACTAGCCATTTCTCCTAGTCTCACTAGCCAACTACCTTGATCTCTCAGACCGAGCCTCGGCCTCTCAGACCGAGCCTCAGCCTTTCTAGGCTGAGCCTATAAATAATAAAATGTGCTCAACATTTGTTTGTAAAAAGTTTTGGATCTGGACTTAAGTGGTATGCAGAAAAATGTTATCGTGAGAGCCCTATTGATCATAGTCTAGACTCGAGAAAGAATCCTAGTTCGCTATGATCAGAGCTCTGATACCAAGCTGTCACACCCTGGCTTTGCGGAAGCGTGGTTAATTTTGGTGTGACTTCTTAATACCATAGCTTAACCATAACAAAGCTATATGAAATAAAATCATGCAAGATCATCCATTTGATTAAGTTTTAAAACCAGAGTATCATACCATTGTCTTAAAGACTTACAACATCATAACATAAAACATTGACTTTAACAACCTAACCATTAACATGAAATAAGCGCAGTTTAAGATTTGTGACTTGTCCAGGAAAGAGTCACATTTCCTAAACTGGGATGACCTTGGAACCCTTATGCAACGGGAAAACATAACATACCGCGCCAGATCTTTAATTTCCTGAAATACATGTAAGTTGAAAAATCAACAATAATGTTGAGCGAGTTCATGTGTAAGTGAGTATGTAAAACACTTGTAAGTATAAAATCCCTGGTATGTAGCAGTGTAAGGAAAAAGTGATCACCAATGGTTTGCAAGGCCATTAGTATGTGTGAAGTGCAAGTAGTAAGACTCAAACCTAGCAGATTTCGCGTTGGGTACAAAGTCACTCCAAGGTCCGTTCTGTTGGGCCTCTCTGAGGTCCGTTCTGTTGGGCCTAGAGTTGGGCTCGCTACACCCAGATAGATCTACCGCTTACGTCCCTCGGTCCTACAATGAGGATTAATGGTCTCCAGTTTCTGTCTACCCACTCACATGATCTAAGTAGTAAACCTCCTTACGCTAACCATACCCTGTATAAAGTACTTGTAATCAAAGTAACATGTATTTCACCCCCGCAGTTAAGAAAACTGAAAACAGTTAGAGAAAAGGGGGACATGAACTCACAGTGAAGCGTCTCTACCAAGTATCTCATGCTCACGCAGCTGTGCGGCGACCTACAGGTGCTAATTTCTATTAGACGGACGGCCGTGCCTTAGCTTTATAGTTTAAGTCTTTGGGAAATAGTTAGACAACTATTTCGTGTTTACATTCTGTATATACTTGGTAGTTAATCTCCTTCCCAAGGATGGGGGATGCAATACATGTGCGTTCAAATTAAATCATTAAGTCTCACTTAATATATATATATTTCCAATTCCAAAATATAAGTATTTTTCTCAAAAATATTATATTTTCATTTCACATAATTTTTCTCCAATAATACGTTGTTAAAATACGCGTTCATAAATATTTCCGTAAGTGCGTAAGTTACGTTTTAACAATTGAGTGGTAATATACTTACCGGTGTAACTTATATATTTATGGTGAAAGCGTTCGTATTATTTTGGATTCGTTAACGTTCGTAAATATTATTTTTACTCTAAAAATAATATCTATGTATTTTCACAAAATAATCATAAACAGTGTGTGAAAAATATATATTTATCACGTTAAATTTTGTGAAAATCCCACATCCGAATATTTAGTAAATAAAGTCATGGCGAAATTCATATTTCGAAAACATGTCAAAAATAATTCTAACACTTGTAGTGTAAATAGTTCTAAGTGTTAGGTTTTTAGAAAAAATTTCGCCAGAGTTTCCTCTGTATCTGGAGGTGGCCACGCTTTCAAGCGTATCATTTTCTTTAACAAATCAACTCAACAATTTTCTTTATTTGATCAGAACAACTTTCATCACAACAACTAATCAACATATGTGTAAATTGCCAAAAATTACATGAACTTGCAGTTTTCCCAAAACTGTGGTGTAAATCCCCTTAAATTTAGTAGATCTTCATATAAGGAAATTTGATCTTGTAAAAACCTCGTTTTTAGAGAAAATCCATCTTTACAACTTCCCATCATCTTTTACAAAAACTGTTATTTTGTCGGATCTTTTTATTTCACATGTGTTTACACACTTGTGGTTTATAAAAATCATGCATGTTAGTGTAAAATCCATCTTTTAAAATACATGATTTCTTTGATACGTGGTTCTTTGAAAATACCACTTGCAGATGTGTAGATCTGCTAGTTTTAAACACAATTTCACAAGTAAAACTCTTTTACACAAGTTCATGATTCGCGTGTGGTAGAGTTTCACCTTTTAACCCTTGTATCATTCAAAACAAGCTTATGTTAAGATCCATGATCTTACCAAACCGGGTTAAACGATGATCCGAGCTACCACATCATAGATCGGGCCTAAATAACCATACATTTCGAATACTATATCATTTACACAACATATAAGTTATTAACCACCATTTTTAGTGTTTTAAGTAGACTTTAAAGCATCAACTTGTAAGATTTCGAGTTTTAATCATCATACATCCTATTAACCAACTTAGATTAGTTCAAGTACGAGTTTTAAGCATTATACCTCTAGCTCGAGGCTAGGGAAGAATCTACGCGCAAATGAGGTGGATAAAAGCAAGATAAAGAGATCCTTCAAACTCCGAGTGCACCAAGCCTCCTAATACGTGATCCTTGAAGCTTGTATGATGTTGGAATGAAGTGAACTAAACTCGAAAATGGATGTAGGGGAGGGGGGTGTTCGGCCGTGACTTATTTAGAGAGAAAGAGGAGAGTTGTGTTGTGTGAAAGTTTAAGTGAAAGACCAAGTGTGTTTAGTGAGCATCTTATAGACATTTAACAAGTGCATTACCCAATGGATTATGTGCACCCTAGATATTAAACATACTAAGATTATAATAATCAAGATGGTACATTGGGGGTCACAATGTGACCGAGTTCGGCCAAGGGGGGGGGGGTCTCCTAGTCCATTTCCAACTAAAGGTTAAGTATTAGTTAGGTTAAACCAAGTTAGTTAAGTAGTTAACTTGGTTAGTTGTGTATCATGCGTTACAATGGGTGTTAGGGTACTCAGGGACCCTAACTGGCTCAGAAAAAGATAAATAATGAAAATAACAATATTTTCACGTTCCGGGTATAGTCCGGTTGTTTGGTTGGATAGTAATCCGTTAAAGCGTTACTAAAGCTTTAAAGTGTCGTTATTACTCTTTTTAGTGACACTACTCATTTCTGACACTTTGGAAAGTGACTAGTAATATTTTTCTCATGTTTTGGCACTTTATTAGGTAGCTAAAAGCTGAATTGTTATGTAAAGTGCTGAATTTTGTTCTTAGAGTACGTTTTAGGCACATCCAATCATTGTATCTTATTCCTAGAGACGCAGTTCTACAACCCTTGTATCCCTACACTCACCACTAGTGTAGCAAAATATCTCAGGCTCTTACAGGCCTTAGAGGCAGTGTTTGCCTGATGCTGGCTTTATCAGCATGTTCAATAGGTTATCCGTTATAGTGCTACTGTGCTTTTTGTGCATCATGTTTGTCACTAAGGTGCTGTAAGCAAAATGTGAAGTGACAGCAAATAAAGTATGATGCAAGTAAGTGCATGTATCAGTATGCAAGTAGTAGTTTATTCACAAGTTCAAGCAAGCACAGTAATTAAGCAGTAATTAATTATTAATTAAGTCGTACGGATACCTGGTTTAGTGCGGGTTGTCACATGAAATATCAATCTCAACAAGTTTAAACACCTTCTCAATGTTTTCCAATCTGACATTTTGAAATGGATACTCAAAATCAGAATAAAGTTTGTCAGTTCCGGTCATTGTGTAAACCACACTGATCGAATCATCATTCACAACTATATCTGATTTTGGTATAAATTTGTCCAAGAAGTTACCATCTTCTTCAGAATCAGAAATGGAGTTTTCAAAATTAGTTTTCACAGTATCAAACTCCGAGTTATCACTTTCTTCATCTAACACTTGGTCAACAACGGTTTTGATCACCTGTGACTCATTATCAGTGTCGGATGGAGAAAATGTAACATCAATGCTCTCAGGAAACTCATTCTCAATAGTTCTCAATTTGAGATTCAAAGCAGATTCCACCCCATCTGGATACTTTTGAGTATAATGATTCCACATTGGGGGTGGAACACTTTTGAATACAGGTTTCGCATCATGTTGTTTTGGAAGAATTTAATCAATCACATATGATGAAGCATCATAACTCATCAGTTTCTTATCAATTCTTTCAGTTTCAATTCTCATTAACTCAAGTTCTTTTTTCAAAGAAGCAATTTTTGTCTAGATGGATGTTAATTTCCATCTGTTTATCCATGAGAGTAGATTTTAGCAATTTCATGGCTTTATCATTTTCAAAACTTTCTGTTTTAATCATGTTGATTGATCGTGCCAAAGTGTCATATGCTTCTTTTATCTCACTGAGATCAAATTTTACTTCATTAGTAAATTTCTTCAATTCTTGAAGTTGTTTGTCTTTTTCAAGACAATCCATGCAGGGTTTTGAACAGTTTTTGCATGGAACTTCATGAATCAAATCATCCTTTTCAGAAACCTTTTCATCATTGCCAATTTTAATATCTGTTTTACCAAAACCATTAGACTCAGACTCGTCTCCTGATTTGATCTCCTCATTTTCTGATTTCTCGTCAGACTCCTTTTTGACCGTTTCGACAGACACACTTTCAACAGACTCGGTTTCGACAGACTTTGATTCAACATATTTTGTTTCTACCTCTTTTAGCTTGCCCATCAATGCTTTATCAGCAATCTCTTTTAGAGTCTCTTCATTGATTTCTTTTGAAACGTCTACTGTCTCTTCAACTGGAGCTGGTTCAACATCATATCTTGGACAAAGACCAGTAGTTGGCTCACTGAAGAAACCTGCAAAAGATTCAAACATATTAGGAGGCATTATTGATTTGAAAGAACTAGCAATAATCTCTTGTTCAGACTGATAGTAATAGACTTCTGCAGCAACTTCTTCAAGATCAGCTAAACTTTCTTCAGATGTCACTTCACTGACTTCTTTTGTCTCAACAATGCATTCCGGTTGTTCCATAATCTTTGCCATCATGGCCATACCCTCACTACCAGGGATGTACTTATCCCAACTAATCCCTTCAGCAACCTTCTCATCATCTTGATTGACTAAGAGAGTCTTCTCCGGCTTGTTCTCAATCTGAGGTCTTTGTATGAATGGTTGTTGACTTGTCTTATGGTAGATCGCTTGTTTATAATAATCATTTAAGAACGGGTTTTGATGGTTGTTAACCTCCCTGTTTGGACATTCCCGCTTGAAATGTCCCTTCTCTTTACATTTGAAACATGTGACTTTCGATTTATCAAACCCAAGCTTTTGATCAGGTCCTGAAAGACTGTTCCGACCAGTAATTTCCATAAAACGTTGAGCTCTTCTCACCAAGCTTGCCATTCCCCATTTGATGTCGATCAACTCCAGCTCCTCTGGATCGATCTGATCATAGTCTTCCTTTGTCATATCAGGGTTCCCAATTCTACCTGCAACCAAGCTTTCATATGATTCAAGTACCAAAGCAAGAAGTGCTATGTGCTGCTTTTCTCATGATTCAGTAAAGTCTTGAGCATTCTTTATGTTCACTGCTATGTTGCACATAATTCCTGGACCTTGACTTTGACTGTTTGATCCTCACGAACTTTGAGTGTAGGATTGATCAGGTGAATTTTGAACCTTTAGATTTGGCTCAAAACTTGCAAATGGTGAACTATTGTTGCTTGATGTGCCAGATGTAATTCCGGATGTTGAATCTGCACTAAAAGCTGTCTGGACTTTTTGACTTAGATTTGATGTTGCTGGAGTACTTCCTTTGTAATATAATGAGACATCTTGTTGAAGACTTGAAGACTTTTTCTTTCTAATCTTTGTCAACTCAAGCTCGTGTGACTCAATCTCTTCAATGAATGTGCTAAGGTTGAATCCCACATACTCCAAATTATTCTTCAACACCAACAGATAAGTTCCCCATTCATCATATAGCAGTGCATCTGCCAATTTATTGACCCATTCCTCATCCGTCTTGGTTATGCCCAACCTCTTCATCTCAACAACCATATGGCAATATCGTTCAATCAACTGCTTTGTTGTTTCTCCCTTTATACCCGTAAAGATATCAAACTCTTTCTTCATCACAGCAGTTTTGCTTTTTATCATAGACACGCTTCCAAGAAACTTTACTTTAAAAGAATTCCACACTGACTGTGAATCACCCTGATGTTGTAGCAGAACTAAGATATCCTCTTTGATGGCTTGTTGTAGAATGCTCATCATTTTCTTTTCTGCTTTGAAATCATCTTGTTCAATTGAAGTCAAACTACCAATCGTTTTCTCAATTCTCGAACCATTCTTTGGAGGAACATATTTAGACTTGATTTTCATCCAGCATTCAAAATGGTTGGCTTACACCCAAGTCTTAAACCTTTCCGACCACCCAGCATACTCATCAATGTCCATGTCACACCCCGACCACGTAAAACAACAAAACGTGGCGGAAACATCGAGGCGTGTTGTAACAGAATTAATGTTTCATAACCATGGATACCAAAGAGTGTTTCGTTTTATTAAACATTGAATAATTACATCGTCTTGAAATCTAAATACACTATTTAAACATAGTCTATCATTGTTATTGAGTCACTAAGGCCTTGTCCAGTCCTATGTGAGCATGCATCTTATCAATCGATATCATCCAACAATACCTGAAACATATGTGAAAACGAGGTCAGCAAAGAAATGCTGGCGAGTACATAGGTTTTGTGAAAATAAGATTCATGACTTCTGTTTAAGAAAATGTTTAGTCATGAACCTTGTAATTTGCTTTGTCTTTGTAAATCATTTGAAAAATAATAAGTTTAGGTGATATGTATAAATAAGAGAATAATGCATGATTAAATGAATAACCATGTAAAATGAGTTTGTATAAGATAAGTTGTTTGTAAATAAATGTCTTGTGAAAAGTATGTTACTTGTATAAAATGTTCTATGTCTCAAACTGAAATGATTCAAATAACGCTACAATATGTAATACCATACAAACACTTATATATAGGAAGTACCAGCGGCGTATCCACCATGCTTGTATCATATTCCACACGCATTGTTACTTAATCACTTAATCCAAACCAAACCACCAAAGTAATGTTCATGCGCAATGTAAATCATGTAATATGTAACCAGAACCCAATCGTATATCGCTTTGAAGCCAATCGTTTACCCAATCGTTAAAACATCATGTGAAAACCAATCGTTTACCCAATCGTTAAATTCGTTTTAGGTCGTGAAACTACTTAAATGGTCGTCTCGCTAATAACATTCAAACCTTCTTGACTCGCATTAATAAACCCTTACCAAAGGATAGATTAATAATTCGCATTAATAAACCCTTACCAAAGGATAGATTAACATCTCGCATTAATAAACCCTTACCAAAGAGTACATTAACAATTACAGATTCAGTCGCTACCCACAACACCCACACATAACTACGGGTGTAGTAACTAACGGGATTTGTCAGATCCTATGGTACCATAACCTAATACTGGTCGGCTTGATCATTGCTAATGAATGTCATTTGTTATGTAACTACAACCAACAAGTTTGTTCACTTTATCGAAATCGTTATTAGTTTTGTATAAATCGTCTTAATCGTTTTTGAAACCATCGTTATAACATCGAAAACATTTAGCACATATGAGTCACCCCAAAACAATTGAAAGCAGTAAAATAGGGGAATAATGTACTCGCCTGAGAATGCTTGGAGGTCTTGAACAACAACCAAACAAAGCTAGAGAGAGCACGGAATCAGTCGGCAATCTAAAACTATATAAATAAACCGGACTTAAATCGGGAGATCGGATAGGATGAGGCTTGGTAAACCAAATGAGTGTTGGAACTCATATGATATGGTTTAACAAGGCCTACATACTACAATGAAACCAAACCTAATTGCTTTCGACCCATCGCGACCATTAAGGTAACATATGCTACTTTAACGCGTCGTGCGCGTGAAACGCGTTCAGACCGTCTAACTAGTCCTATGACAAGTGTTATATGCCTAAACATGTTACATAATCAGTTATGTGACAAAAGTTTAGGTTACATATGCTTAATTACCAATTATACATGAAAAGGGTATTCTGGTAATTTACCTAAGGCATATAAACTACCTATCATACAACTACTTAAACGAAGCGACCATAGGGTATAACCTCGGAAGGTTATTCCCTACCTACTATGGTCACCTAATGTATTTGGTCGGATCCTAATGATCGACCAAATGGGTCGAGTTCGAAGGTATAGGCGATTTATTAGATCGCCTACCCTACGACCCTAGACAACGTGGTAATCAGTGGGCATAGTCCCAAGGGACTATGAACAACGTGATTACAATCACGTTGCGAAGTTCAAACGAACTTCGCATTGACCATAACTGGTCAATGTAGAAAGTCAAACAAAGTTTGACTTTCAGACTCGAAAGACTCGAAAAGCAATAAAAGAACGAAAGAATACTTACGAAGGGTCCCCGAATGCTAACTTTGATTCAAAAATCTCAGGTATGAAACAATAGTTTCAACTTAGAGTTTCTCAAATCAAAGTTCTTGTAATTTTGAAGCATGGGGGTGGGGTATTTATAGGATTTCCCGAACCGTTAGGATCGTTTCTTGGAAAAAGTGCTTCAATCTTGGCCATACACTAGCACCCATGGTATTGTAATACCATGTGCCCAAAATACCAGCCCATAGATTACCAAAACCATGTGCAACAAGTGGGAAGGACTAGATTCGATGTATAAGCAAACATCTTTCAGAAATGACAGTTTTGGTCCCTGTTATGTGTTTATGCCATTTCCGACACTTCTAAGGCCCGTAAAGCCAACTTTAAGGCCCTAAAATGATGTCTAAACATTGTGGACATGAAACATACTCAAAAATATGCCGGGTGTTGGTTCGTTTGGTCGTACGAACGCGATGTTCGCTTAATTACGACGGAATGCGCATAAGCGCGAAAAACGATCCAAATGACGCAACGAATGGATTTTTGGTAATCCAAACACTAAAGCATAATATAGTCATGCTTACATAAATTTTTGGATGTCCGGATGTATTCAGAACGTAAGTTATGCGCGAAAATGCAAACTTGTGCACTTTTTGACACTTTTAGTCCCTGAATGACCCAAAAGTTTATTTTAGCACACCGAACACCTCAAAGCTTATTTCTAAGATATGTAAAGGATATTTATGGTATGTTTAACTTATGGTCATGTTCCGGAATGTCTGTTACAGTTCAAATTGGCATACTTTCGCAGTTTGTCAACTTTAGTCCCTGTAAGCGATTTAACTTGATTTTGCCATACCAAAGCCTTCAAAACTTATTTCTAAGTTATGTAAAGGTTATTTAAGGTATGTTAAGCCTATTTCACTATTCCGGAGTGTTTGTTGCATTAAACTGGTTATATTTACGCATCGGTGCGCGTATAACCTTCCAGAAAGCGATTTAGAGTTTGAAATTGAACAAGAATTGATATGTGCAAATGATACACATATTTTTACAAATCCCAAGTATGAAAATATAATATTTCATTGGTTTGGTATTTGTTTGATGGCCGTGGAGGCACAGGTGTTACAGTTCATCAACTTCGGCGGTTTCTGCATAGTACCGAGTTCATTCTCCATGTTCACATTTTGCACAGGTGTTATATATAATACTTTTTGAAATCATAAAGTAGGTGTATTAGGTAGATATATTTACAAAAATGTTTTAAAATCATGCGAGATGAATTTTGAAATTATGTATAAGGTTTTTGAAAGACATGAATGATGCTTTTCGAAATCATGCACTTGATCAGAAAATGTATTGTGTTAATATTGTCTTCAGACTATATGAAATATTTTGAAATTAGAAAGGTTGGTTTTGATAACATGGCCAATGTTTTTGAAATAACATAGACAATGCATCTAGAAAAATTGTTTTCAAACTATATGAAATGTTTTGAGATCATGAAGATTGTTTTGAAATACTGGTACTGTGTATGTTGAAAAATCAAAACGTAATGGGTATGAGATTTGAAAATACCCTTAGTTATCTAACCAAGGATTTAAAGGCACAGATGTGCGAAAAGCACGATTACTCATAATGTCACTTAATTTTCTGTACTTTGTTTCTTAGAGTGAAACGAGTACTTAAAATTTTCGAGGGAATCATGAGCAATCATTTGAAAGAGAGAAATCACAAGAGTAGTTTGTAAGGTACATAGTTCCTTGATGTAGGTATCATAGGAAAAGCCATACACACCTAGCAGGGGGTTGAGCTGGTTGGTTGGGGACTGCTTTACCATTGTGAGCGACCATGGCGAAGTTCTGAGAAGCCTTTCGCTTCTTTGACTTCTTAGGGGATCGTTCATCCATGGTCTTTGATTCCTTGATTGGTTTATTGGCTGATGGTGTTGTCGCCTGACTAGGTCCTGCCTGTCTTGGTGACTTTTGAGTGGCTTCATCCTGGAGATGATACATGGCAGTAGCTAATTCAACAGTCTTCAGGACTACTTCGCCTATTCGCTGAGCTAATTTGGCTGCTTGCTCAGATATCTGGGCGTCATCGTGATGAAGAGACATTCTTGAAGACAAAGAAAGGCGTAGGGAGAAACAGGTGAAAGATTATTGGACAATCAAAACAGAATGATAACGCATGAAGATTTCGATCATTTGTTTGTTACCTAAGGCAAACAAATGAGACGGTGACTAATCAAAGTAAATGGGTCAAAAATAATGTATCGCGAAGACATGCTCGCCTATAAGTGAACACTCATCCCAAGAATTCCCAGGTAAGCACAACTGGTCTCGCGTCTGATGAGATGTATACGAAGTGCTTGCCTAGACAGAAAACCCAGAATACAGGCATTCACCCTTCCAGTTTGCACGTGTTCACATTATTTAAAACCCAAAACCTTGACGAAGTTTTGAAAACTCAAAGGGGTTCAAAACCATATACTAGAGAGTTCAAAACCTTACCATAGAGGGTTCAAAACCTAGTAATCAATCATCCTAGAACAGATGATTAGTTTTCAAAGCGGTTTTGAAATTTATGTTCTTGTTGTGGTCGTCGCCTAAGGATAGGTGACGGTATTGTTTTATGACTAAACGCAAGTAAACTCGCGTTAGGGTCCTAAGAAGGTTATAGACTAGGTCAAAGCATTACTAATAACCTAATTCCCTATAACCATGGGCTCTGATACCATCTTTTCTGTCACACCCCGACCACGTAAAACAACAAAACGTGGCGGAAACATCGAGGCGTGTTGTAACAGAATTAATGTTTCATAACCATGGATACCAAAGAGTGTTTCGTTTTATTAAACATTGAATAATTACATCGTCTTGAAATCTAAATACACTATTTAAACATAGTCTATCATTGTTATTGAGTCACTAAGGCCTTGTCCAGTCCTATGTGAGCATGCATCTTATCAATCGATATCATCCAACAATACCTGAAACATATGTGAAAACGAGGTCAGCAAAGAAATGCTGGCGAGTACATAGGTTTTGTGAAAATAAGATTCATGACTTCTGTTTAAGAAAATGTTTAGTCATGAACCTTGTAATTTGCTTTGTCTTTGTAAATCATTTGAAAAATAATAAGTTTAGGTGATATGTATAAATAAGAGAATAATGCATGATTAAATGAATAACCATGTAAAATGAGTTTGTATAAGATAAGTTGTTTGTAAATAAATGTCTTGTGAAAAGTATGTTACTTGTATAAAATGTTCTATGTCTCAAACTGAAATGATTCAAATAACGCTACAATATGTAATACCATACAAACACTTATATATAGGAAGTACCAGCGGCGTATCCACCATGCTTGTATCATATTCCACACGCATTGTTACTAAATCACTTAATCCAAACCAAACCACCAAAGTAATGTTCATGCCCAATGTAAATCATGTAATATGTAACCAGAACCCAATCGTATATCGCTTTGAAGCCAATCGTTTACCCAATCGTTAAAACATCATGTGAAAACCAATCGTTTACCCAATCGTTAAATTCGTTTTAGGTCGTGAAACTACTTAAATGGTCGTCTCGCTAATAACATTCAAACCTTCTTGACTCGCATTAATAAACCCTTACCAAAGGATAGATTAATAATTCGCATTAATAAACCCTTACCAAAGGATAGATTAACATCTCGCATTAATAAACCCTTACCAAAGAGTACATTAACAATTACAGATTCAGTCGCTACCCACAACACCCACACATAACTACGGGTGTAGTAACTAACGGGATTTGTCAGATCCTATGGTACCATAACCTAATACTGGTCGGCTTGATCATTGCTAATGAATGTCATTTGTTATGTAACTACAACCAACAAGTTTGTTCACTTTATCGAAATCGTTATTAGTTTTGTATAAATCGTCTTAATCGTTTTTGAAACCATCGTTATAACATCGAAAACATTTAGCACATATGAGTCACCCCAAAACAATTGAAAGCAGTAAAATAGGGGAATAATGTACTCGCCTGAGAATGCTTGGAGGTCTTGAACAACAACCAAACAAAGCTAGAGAGAGCACGGAATCAGTCGGCAATCTAAAACTATATAAATAAACCGGACTTAAATCGGGAGATCGGATAGGATGAGGCTTGGTAAACCAAATGAGTGTTGGAACTCATATGATATGGTTTAACAAGGCCTACATACTACAATGAAACCAAACCTAATTGCTTTCGACCCATCGCGACCATTAAGGTAACATATGCTACTTTAACGCGTCGTGCGCGTGAAACGCGTTCAGACCGTCTAACTAGTCCTATGACAAGTGTTATATGCCTAAACATGTTACATAATCAGTTATGTGACAAAAGTTTAGGTTACATATGCTTAATTACCAATTATACATGAAAAGGGTATTCTGGTAATTTACCTAAGGCATATAAACTACCTATCATACAACTACTTAAACGAAGCGACCATAGGGTATAACCTCGGAAGGTTATTCCCTACCTACTATGGTCACCTAATGTATTTGGTCGGATCCTAATGATCGACCAAATGGGTCGAGTTCGAAGGTATAGGCGATTTATTAGATCGCCTACCCTACGACCCTAGACAACGTGGTAATCAGTGGGCATAGTCCCAAGGGACTATGACCAACGTGATTACAATCACGTTGCGAAGTTCAAACGAACTTCGCATTGACCATAACTGGTCAATGTAGAAAGTCAAACAAAGTTTGACTTTCAGACTCGAAAGACTCGAAAAGCAATAAAAGAACGAAAGAATACTTACGAAGGGTCCCCGAATGCTAACTTTGATTCAAAAATCTCAGGTATGAAACAATAGTTTCAACTTAGAGTTTCTCAAATCAAAGTTCTTGTAATTTCGAAGCATGGGGGGTGGGGTATTTATAGGATTTCCCGAACCGTTAGGATCGTTTCTTGGAAAAAGTGCTTCAATCTTGGCCATACACTAGCACCCATGGTATTGTAATACCATGTGCCCAAAATACCAGCCCATAGATTACCAAAACCATGTGCAACAAGTGGGAAGGACTAGATTCGATGTATAAGCAAACATCTTTCAGAAATGACAGTTTTGGTCCCTGTTATGTGTTTATGCCATTTCCGACACTTCTAAGGCCCGTAAAGCCAACTTTAAGGCCCTAAAATGATGTCTAAACATTGTGGACATGAAACATACTCAAAAATATGCCGGGTGTTGGTTCGTTTGGTCGTACGAACGCGATGTTCGCTTAATTACGACGGAATGCGCATAAGCGCGAAAAACGATCCAAATGACGCAACGAATGGATTTTTGGTAATCCAAACACTAAAGCATAATATAGTCATGCTTACATAAATTTTTGGATGTCCGGATGTATTCAGAACGTAAGTTATGCGCGAAAATGCAAACTTGTGCACTTTTTGACACTTTTAGTCCCTGAATGACCCAAAAGTTTATTTTAGCACACCGAACACCTCAAAGCTTATTTCTAAGATATGTAAAGGATATTTATGGTATGTTTAACTTATGGTCATGTTCCGGAATGTCTGTTACAGTTCAAATTGGCATACTTTCGCAGTTTGTCAACTTTAGTCCCTGTAAGCGATTTAACTTGATTTTGCCATACCAAAGCCTTCAAAACTTATTTCTAAGTTATGTAAAGGTTATTTAAGGTATGTTAAGCCTATGTCACTATTACGGAGTGTTTGTTGCATTAAACTGGTTATATTTACGCATCGGTGCGCGTATAACCTTCCAGAAAGCGATTTAGAGTTTGAAATTGAACAAGAATTGATATGTGCAAATGATACACATATTTTTACAAATCCCAAGTATGAAAATATAATATTTCATTGGTTTGGTATTTGTTTGATGGCCGTGGAGGCACAGGTGTTACAGTTCATCAACTTCGGCGGTTTCTGCATAGTACCGAGTTCATTCTCCATGTTCACATTTTGCACGATACTGACTGGTGTTTGTGCTGCCTTCATTCCCCCACCGGCAAAGAAGTTGTAAAACTCTTGGTTATCCATTTAACGGAAATAAATTTTTAAGTTTTGAAATCTGGTTACTTTCAAGCGAAATTACTTTCTACACACGAAATGGAAATTCGAACGAAATCACAAACAATATGGATTTTCACACGAAATCAAGTTTCAAGCGAAAATAGCTATTTCACACGAAAATACACTTTCAAACGAAATCAAATGTTATTTCAAGCAAAATACATAATTTCGTGCGAAATTCGTCAAACGAAATTACTTTTCAAACGAAATCAGGTGTAAGTCAAACGAAATCAGTAATTTCGTGTGAAATTACCTCAACTTTTCAAATGAAATAAGAGGCTCGTTCAAACGAAATTAACTTTTTGGCCCATTTTTGTCACTTTTAATCTGAATTAAGGTCTGATACTTTCAAGGGTTTGTTAAAACTGTATATTACACGTTATATCAAAAGATCAGTCCATTTTGTCCATGAATTTGTGCAGAAATCCAAAAATGAGTAGAAAAGAGCACTGATTCAAGTGTATTGACTCATCCTGAGCTCTGATACCACTTGTAGGATCATTTTGACGACCAAATGAGTTAATCAGAGTCAACACATAACTGTATGAAAGGCGGAAACAATCAAACAGCCTAGAATCAGTTAAAGAAAGTGTAGAAACAGAGTATGATACTTAAAACAAGCTTCTCATTGATAATTGACTTGAAAACACGGTGAAATTTTGACAGCACTTCGTTACACCTCAGATATTTTCGTACCAAATGAGAAAGTAAGACTACCTATTTATAGGCAGGTAATTTCGCATGGAATTACACATGACGGTTCAAGCGAAATTACCTTATGTAATTTCGTGCGAAATTACATTAAGTAATTTCGTACGAAATTACCTTAAAACATTATAAAATTACATTTAGACCCCTATACAAGCTACCGACATGACCTAGACTTTAGACATAGGCTATAGACATTATGCACCAACACAATGCTTAGGGAGGCTAAGGAATTAGCCGCAACCCTAACCGACTCCCAGGTTAGAAAAAGGGAAACTTTTTCGAAAGGGAGACAAGAAATGAAACATTGAAACTACTAAGGAGAATTCAAAGGGAAAAAGGGTGAATCTACTAAAAATTCTAAGAAGCGCAAAACTTCAAAGAATTATGCAATACCCGCACCGATTCCACTAAACACGGTACCCTTTAAGGGATCTTATCGTGGGAAGCAACCTCGGTGCAATCATTGCAACTATCATCACGCATCAAATTCTCCTTGCCGCTAGTGTACAATCTGTGATCTATTTGGACATCTAGCTGCGACCTGTCGTGTCTAGAACCGAGCAACCCCTACTCAAACTTGCCCTCGAGCATGTTTCAATTGTGGTGATTTAAATCATTTCAAGTGAAACTGCCCTAAGCTAGCCAATGCTAATAGATGAGTATTCAATGTCAATGAGGCTCAAGCTGATGATCAAGCACTTATAATCATTTAAACCTTTACATTTTATGTTTATGTTTGAAAACAATGGACATATTTCAACTATGTTTGTAATGACAATATAAATTTCAATAAGTTTTTCCTTAATTCTTGATTATTCGTATTTAAATTACAAATTCCAATGTGATTACACTATGTGTGATTACAACTACATGCCAACTTTGAGGATTCCATTCTTTAGGAACTAAATCTCCTAATTTAGCCTACTATGATTGCACTCTAGTGCATTCATACGAACTTAGCAACACGGTCACTACAAATACTATGTGCAAATTACTACAATTTTTATTTTCATGGCATTACATGTCACACCCCCAAAATCCACACGCGGAGTACTACCGCTTGGAGGCGTGACATGACCAGGATCAAGCCACCAATCATATTGAACATAAGTATATAGTAAAAGTCATTCATCAATACGATAGGTGTTTCCAAAACCCAATATAAACAAGTGTGTAGCGGAAGCAATAATTTAAAACCCAACATAAGTTTAAGTACGAAAAGTCATAATGTTTAACAACACATTCACGATCCATGTCCACAACGACCGTGCCTCCCGTGCAAGCTCCAAAAGTACCTATGGTCCTGCAAGGCATGTAACAGAGAGTCAACAAATAGTTGAGCGAGTTCACAGTTGGTTATTTAGTTATAATGTTCATATCGTAAATTGTATGTTCGTTTAGTAAACCATGTATCGTATATAATGGTATCGCGGCCCTCTAGGCATCCTTGCGAAGTTTAGTAATTGTATCGCGTTAGTCCTTGCTGCCAGTCCAGGCATGCGTGCGATGAATAGTGTTGACTAGTCGTATTTGTACGTGCCCTTCTTGATCCAAGGACCGTAGCGAGTGTGATTGTCCTACCCAAGGAGGACGAACGTACGTTAAGGTTGTTGTCCTACCCAAGGAGGACGAACGTATGTATTCTACCCAAGGAGAATACACAGGATTAATATTGGCATCCTACCCATGGAGAATGGCGGTACATATCCTACCCAAGGAGGATATGTAGGTTCCATTTTAATTTCTTAACCCATTCCCAAACCACCGGGAATCCCATGCCTTAGAAAGAGTGTGAACTCACCTTGTTTTGCTCGGTATGCTAAGCTAAGTGCTCACAATAAATCAGTCAAGTCCTATAGTGCACGTATGTTCAGTCAGTTTACGTTCGTAATATTTCACATGTAACTAGCATCACAGTAATATCACAAAGCGTGTCTAGCAATTTGCATTCTTGTATCATGTAAACAGTTACTCTCATTCATGCATATTCATCTTACTCCAATTAGCTTTCAGAGTTAATTCTAACATAATTAACCAACAACACAGTTAATTGAGCTAGTTAACTGAACTAACATAATCAAACAGGGGCACACAGTTACAAAGTTAACATTTAATAACTAACTGTGTCACATGCTTTTTCTTAACTAACTTAATAGTTATAACAGAGTGTCATCCATGAATCTTACATAGTGAGTAAAGTTAACTGAGTTAATGAACTTAACTCAGTTAGTAGGCTAAATATGGTTACATAACTAACAGAGTTATTATATGTAATTAAATAAGTTAACAACTTAATAAAATTAACCAGTTTACAGATAACAGATAACAGTTGGGCCGAAAACTAAGTTGGGCCGAAAACACATAGTGCCGAAATCCCTATGTGCCGAAATCCCTTATATGTTCGAAATCCATATGATAGCCGAAAACACTTAAGAGCCGAAAACCACATGTTGGGCCGAAAACCCTTACTGGGCCGAAAACACATGTTGGGCCGAAATCACTCTTTGTGATTTCGTCCACTTTAGAGTGTTGTGGGTGATTTCGTCCAGTTATCTTCTTCTCCAACACTCTCTGTAAGTTAAAACCCAGCAACCAAATCTCATTACAGTTCATGATCTGGTATTCTTGAAATCATTCCATCAAATTATGATATCTAACAATTACACCACCAAATCATTGTGAAATCTAGAACATAATTCCATCATTTTATCATTCATATCATAAACCCACTGTTGATCAAAACTTCAAATATACACACAGTTCATGTATGATAATTATCTAACAAGCACACTATGATAAATCACATATTCACATATATAAATATATACATACATCATGATTAAACATCCAATAATCATACGATAAGCATCTTAAACAACTGAACATGAAGATCACTAACCAAGAATTTTAAACAGAGGTTTTGCTTCAAGATGAGGAACTCTTTGTGGGTTTTTCAGAGATAGAGAGAGAAACAATTGTGACAAGATATGGTTTGGAAATTGTGAAACTTCTCTGAGAAGATTAGTTTATAAAATGATTATACAAAATATCTAAATACTGGGCCATGGGCCAAGCCCATCTCTGATTTCGCCAAACCTTGCTGGACGAAAACACTTAAAGTGTTTTCACCACTTGGGTGTTTTCATGATACTTGTTTACAGTAAAGTTCCATCTTAGTTTAACATGTTAAATAATAACACCTTATTAACATACAATCACACATAATAAATATTATGGATTTCCAAGTACAGAAATATTAATCGAAATACGATATAACGTATTACGAAGGTTAGCGTTGTGAAACAACGAGTCGTATTAACAAACAACTAAATAAATAAAATAATAATAAAAAAAAATTATCGTGCACTAAATGAGAAGATAGAATCTTGGAAACTCGAGTTGTCACATTATCCCCAACTTGAAAGAAATTTCGTCCCGAAATTTAGCATGCGGTTACTGAGGAAGCTAGGTAAGTTATCGTTTACTGGTTTTCCTGGGGTGTCACAACATTCCCCCGTTGGTTTGGAATTTCTTCCCGAAATTCTGTAGTAGCTTCAGCCTCAGTAGTGGTTGCATTGTTTTCGAACAACTGGGGATATTTGAGTTCCATTTGGTCTTCGCGTTCCCAGGTGAACTCTGGGCCACGACGGGAGTTCCAACGAACTCGAACTAGAGGTATTCTGGTGTTCTTGAGGACCTTAACATCCCGGTCCGTGATTTCAACTGGTTCCTCGACGAAATGCAACCGTTCGTCGATAGTGAGCTCCTTCAGAGGAACTATGTGGGTCTCATCTGACAGAAACTTCTTCAGATTTGACACGTGAAAGACGTTGTGAACTGCACTGAGTTCAGCTGGTAAGTTCAGTCTGTAGGCCACTTTGCCTATCTTCTCAATGACTTCAAATGGTCCAACGTATCGTGGTTTGAGTTTGCCTCGTTTTCCAAAACGAACAACACCCTTCCAGGGTGAAACTTTGAGTAGTGCTCGATCCCCAACTTGGAATTCGAGTAGTTTCCTGTCTTTATCGGCGTATACTTTCTGACGGTCACGAGCTGCCGCCATGCGTTGTCGTATTTGAGCAATCTTTTCAGTAGTATCAACTACCATTTCTGGACCTGTGATCTGACTGTCACCCACCTCTGCCCAACAAAGAGGTGATCGGCATTTACGCCCGTATAATGCCTCAAATGGAGCAGCTTTAATGCTGGTGTGGTAACTGTTGTTGTATGAAAATTCCACAAGTGGCAGATGCTTTTCCCAGCCCTTGCCAAAGTCAATTACGCACGCCCGAAGCATGTCTTCTAGAGTTTGAATAGTTCGCTCAGACTGCCCGTCTGTCTGAGGATGATAAGCTGTGCTCATGTCTAAACGAGAGCCAAAAGATTTGTGCATTGCTTGCCACAGTTCTGAAGTAAAACGTGCATCACGATCAGAAATAATAGAGGTGGGCACCCCGTGCCTCGAGACAACTTCCTTAAGGTATATGTCTGCTAGAGTGGAGAACTTATCCGTTTCCTTGATAGCCAAGAAGTGAGCAGACTTTGTGAGTCGATCCACGATCACCCAAATAGTATCATTCCCACGTTGAGATCTAGGCAGGCCAGTAACAAAATCCATGGAAATTTGCTCCCATTTCCATTGTGGTATCTCAGGTTATTGGAGTGGGCCTGAGGGTTTCTGATATTCCGCCTTGACTCTCGCACAAGTCAAACACTTGCTAACGTAAGTTGCTATGTGGGCCTTCATGCTAGGCCACCAATATGTAGTTCTGAGGTCGTGGTACATTTTATCCGAACCAGGATGTACTGAGTAGCGAGACTTATGAGCTTCATCCATTACAAGCTCGCGTAAATTACCATAGAGTGGGACCCAGATGCGTCCGGTTACATAATAGGCGTCGTCTGCCCTTTGTTCTAACCGTTGACTTGAACCGCGTAGAGCTTCAGCCCTGACGTTTTCTGGTTTCAATACTTCTACCTGAGCATCTCGTATTTGTGAAGGAAGACTGGACTGAATAGTGAGTTGCAACGCTCGTACACGCCTAGGTGTAGTATCCTTTCGACTGAGGGCGTCGGCCACCACATTGGCTTTGCCCGGATGGTACTTTATAGCACATTCGTAATCGTTCAGTAACTCGGCCCATCGACGTTGTCGCATGTTCAACTCTTTCTGCTTGAAGATATGCTCAAGACTCCTGTGATCGGTGTAGATGGTGCACTTGGTGCCATACAGATAATGTCGCCATATCTTGAGCGCAAAAACAACAGCTCCAAGCTCTAAATCGTGCGTAGTGTAATTCCGTTCGTGAATCTTAAGTTGGCGTGAAGCATAAGCAATAACTTTATCCCGTTGCATCAACACACATCCAAGACCTTCGATGGATGCGTCGCAGTAGACTACAAAATCATCCGTGCCTTCAGGCAATGAGAGGATAGGTACGCTACAGAGTCTACCCTTTAAGTGCTGAAATGCTGTTTCCTGTGTATTACTCCAACGATAAGCAACACCTTTCTGTGTCAGTAATGTAAGTGGCTGTGCAATCTTTGAGAAGTCTTTGATGAACCGTCTGTAGCAACCTGCCAAACCCAAGAATTGGCGTATTTCGGTTGGTGTACGAAGTGCAGGCCAGTTCTTGATCGAATCTACCTTGGATGGATCAACATGAATTCCATCCTTGTTCACCACGTGGCCTAGAAAGTGGACTTCACGAAGCCAGAAGTCGCATTTTGAAAACTTAGCGTATAGCTGTTCCGTTCGTAAGAGTTCCAAAATAAGTCGTAAGTGCTGCTCGTGTTCCTCCCAATTCCTTGAATAAATTAGATGTCGTCGATGAAAACAATAACAAACTTGTCAAGATAAGGTTTGCACACCCTGTTCATAAGATCCATGAAAACCGCAGGCGCGTTCATTAGCCCGAATGGCATGACCAAAAACTCGTAATGACCGTAGCGAGTTCTGAATGCTGTTTTGGAGACGTCCTCACCCCGGACTCTCAGTTGATGGTAACCTGACCTCAGGTCAATCTTCGAGTAATAGCTCGACCCTTGCAACTGGTCGAATAAGTCGTCGATGCGTGGAAGTGAATAGCGATTCTTCACGGTCACCTTGTTTAGTTCGCGGTAATCTATGCACATACGAAAGGTACCGTCCTTCTTTTTCACAAATAATACTGGAGCTCCCCAGGGCGAAGAGCTAGAATGAATAAAGCCCTTATCCAAGAGCTCTTGCAGTTGCTTCGATAGTTCTTCCAATTCCGATGGAGCTAAGCGATACGGTGCGCGAGCTACAGGTGCTTCACAGCACTATAAGAATGAGGTCGATAGAGAACGTCTGACCAGCGAGGATAAGATTACAACCCTAAACTATGAGTGGCCTCTAGACTTCTACCATTACTAACACTTCGACAGGTTTGATGTTCAAGGGAGTTGGTGCATGTTTTAACATTTGGATAACTTAGAGACATATAACTGGTATCCGCACCCGAATCAAACAATACAGTAACATAAAAGTCGTCGAGAAGAAACTTACCCGTAACTACGTTGGGATCATTCCTTGCGTCACCCTGACCAATCACATGGTTGTTGCTGTTCTTGAGTTACAGGACGTGAGCTTCGACAATCCTTAGCTTCATGACCTATCTTGAGACACCTCTGACAATGACCCTTGTTGCACTGACCGCTGTGGTGCCTATTGCATCTGTTACACTTTGGATGATTTCCTCGATATCCACTCTGCCCACGACTACCAGAAAATTGCTGACTAGGACTCTGGTAGTCATCTATCTTCTGCTGCAGCGCCAGAGGCTGAACCGGAATTAATCCCTTACTCAAGTTTCCATCCCACTTACGTTTGTTGTCACTAGAAGCACATGTAGTAGCAGCTTTAACACGTTTCAGTAGTTTGTTTTGTTCTACTGCCTGATCTGTGAGACGATGAGCAAGCCGAGTGACTTGCTGGATAGTGCCAAGATTTGCTGCGGTCACATGACTCTGAATTTCGGGCACCAGACCCTTGAGATACAGCTCGATGCGTTTGGTGGGAGGGTCTACCATAGTGGGACAAAATGTGGCTAATTCATTTGATCTCTTCGTATAAGCCTCAATTTCAGACCCCGTCATTTGTAAGTAGAGGAACTCCACCTCTAGTTTGTGGATGTCTTCCCGACTGCAAAACTCTTCCTTAACTAGGTCCTTGAACTCGTTCCAGGGGGTGGCATTAGCAGCTGCCAGCCCTAACATTTGAACCTGTGCTTCCCACCAGGTTAATGCAGCACCTTCGAGTGTTCCAGTAGCAAACTTTACTCTACGAGACTCAGGGCAATCACGCACCTCAAAGTCAGGTTCGAGCCTCTCGAACCAATGGAGTAGGCCTACAACTCCCTCAGTACCGCTAAAGGTACTAGGTCGGCAATCTTGGAGATTATTGAGGGTGCAAACAGGTGACTGAGCGTGTTGACCTCCTGCTTGTATGGCTGCGAGTGCCGCAGCAACTCGCTCGTTAATGAGAGTCGTCAACTGGGCTTAAGTCATGTTGATACGTCCAGACATGATCTTCATAGCAAAGATAACATAAGTAAGGGAGGTTCACGAATAGTGCGATGACAGAAGAGAGTAAGCACACAAGTGTTCTCGTGCAATAGTGTTACGTTAACCTAAGCATACCCGGAGCAAAGTTCTATGCAATTCTAGCAAGTAGGCAATAAGACATGTACCATATTACCTAGGGTGATGAGTCTTGCACGTGGAGCGAGGCGTCGTTGTGGATCGTTGAGCACTGTTCTGGTTATAGTCTGGTTTTAATAAAAATGTTTTCCCCTTATTAAAACCGAGTTCTCTATAACCAATGGCTCTGATACCAATCTGTCACACCCCCAAAATCCACACGCGGAGTACTACCGCTTGGAGGCATGACATGACCAGGATCAAGCCACCAATCATATTGAACATAAGTATATAGTAAAAGTCATTCATCAATACGATAGGTGTTTCCAAAACCCAATATAAACAAGTGTGTAGCGGAAGCAATAATTTAAAACCCAACATAAGTTTAAGTACGAAAAGTCATAATGTTTAACAACACATTCACGATCCATGTCCACAACGACCGTGCCTCCCGTGCAAGCTCCAAAAGTACCTATGGTCCTGCAAGGCATGTAACAGAGAGTCAACAAATAGTTGAGCGAGTTCACAGTTGGTTATTTAGTTATAATGTTCATATCGTAAATTGTATGTTCGTTTAGTAAACCATGTATCGTATATAATGGTATCGCGGCCCTCTAGGCATCCTTGCGAAGTTTAGTAATTGTATCGCGTTAGTCCTTGCTGCCAGTCCAGGCATGCGTGCGATGAATAGTGTTGACTAGTCGTATTTGTACGTGCCCTTCTTGATCCAAGGACCGTAGCGAGTGTGATTGTCCTACCCAAGGAGGACGAACGTACGTTAAGGTTGTTGTCCTACCCAAGGAGGACGAACGTATGTATTCTACCCAAGGAGAATACACAGGATTAATATTGGCATCCTACCCATGGAGAATGGCGGTACATATCCTACCCAAGGAGGATATGTAGGTTCCATTTTAATTTCTTAACCCATTCCCAAACCACCGGGAATCCCATGCCTTAGAAAGAGTGTGAACTCACCTTGTTTTGCTCGGTATGCTAAGCTAAGTGCTCACAATAAATCAGTCAAGTCCTATAGTGCACGTATGTTCAGTCAGTTTACGTTCGTAATATTTCACATGTAACTAGCATCACAGTAATATCACAAAGCGTGTCTAGCAATTTGCATTCTTGTATCATGTAAACAGTTACTCTCATTCATGCACATTCATCTTACTCCAATTAGCTTTCAGAGTTAATTCTAACATAATTAACCAACAACACAGTTAATTGAGCTAGTTAACTGAACTAACATAATCAAACAGGGGCACACAGTTACAAAGTTAACATTTAATAACTAACTGTGTCACATGCTTTTTCTTAACTAACTTAATAGTTATAACAGAGTGTCATCCATGAATCTTACATAGTGAGTAAAGTTAACTGAGTTAATGAACTTAACTCAGTTAGTAGGCTAAATATGGTTACATAACTAACAGAGTTATTATATGTAATTAAATAAGTTAACAACTTAATAAAATTAACCAGTTTACAGATAACAGATAACAGTTGGGCCGAAAACTAAGTTGGGCCGAAAACACATAGTGCCGAAATCCCTATGTGCCGAAATCCCTTATATGTTCGAAATCCATATGATAGCCGAAAACACTTAAGAGCCGAAAACCACATGTTGGGCCGAAAACCCTTACTGGGCCGAAAACACATGTTGGGCCGAAATCACTCTTTGTGATTTCGTCCACTTTAGAGTGTTGTGGGTGATTTCGTCCAGTTATCTTCTTCTCCAACACTCTCTGTAAGTTAAAACCCAGCAACCAAATCTCATTACAGTTCATGATCTGGTATTCTTGAAATCATTCCATCAAATTATGATATCTAACAATTACACCACCAAATCATTGTGAAATCTAGAACATAATTCCATCATTTTATCATTCATATCATAAACCCACTGTTGATCAAAACTTCAAATATACACACAGTTCATGTATGATAATTATCTAACAAGCACACTATGATAAATCACATATTCACATATATAAATATATACATACATCATGATTAAACATCCAATAATCATACGATAAGCATCTTAAACAACTGAACATGAAGATCACTAACCAAGAATTTTAAACAGAGGTTTTGCTTCAAGATGAGGAACTCTTTGTGGGTTTTTCAGAGATAGAGAGAGAAACAATTGTGACAAGATATGGTTTGGAAATTGTGAAACTTCTCTGAGAAGATTAGTTTATAAAATGATTATACAAAATATCTAAATACTGGGCCATGGGCCAAGCCCATCTCTGATTTCGCCAAACCTTGCTGGACGAAAACACTTAAAGTGTTTTCACCACTTGGGTGTTTTCATGATACTTGTTTACAGTAAAGTTCCATCTTAGTTTAACATGTTAAATAATAACACCTTATTAACATACAATCACACATAATAAATATTATGGATTTCCAAGTACAAAAATATTAATCGAAATACGATATAACGTATTACGAAGGTTAGCGTTGTGAAACAACGAGTCGTATTAACAAACAACTAAATAAATAAAATAATAATAAAAAAAAAATTATCGTGCACTAAATGAGAAGATAGAATCTTGGAAACTCGAGTTGTCACATTACATACATGATTTGTTTATCTAGTATGTATAGTACGTGATTACAAATATATTTTGCTGCGTATGTTGACTTAACATACTTAGTACACTATTTTCAAATACATTTTGCTTAATATGTTGACTTAGCATACCTAGCATATGATTTGAAAACATTTTCTTGATATGCTTACATTATTATGACAATACATGCTTAGTATATGTTGCATTCTACCAGTTTGGTTAGTACGAAACATGTATTAACATTTATACTAGAATGAAATACCTACTACTAAGTTTGTTGTATGCAAAACAAGTAGTGCTATCATTGCTAGTATGAAACACGATTCAATTTTACAGATGCTGTGTTGTGACAATGTTTATTTGATTTAGATGATAGTTCGACCTTAATATTTGTTTACCATCGCTTAACAAGAGGAGCTATGTGGACCAAGCGACGAAACGAGTAATTATGGGTGCACACTTAATTATGAGGTTCGACGCATGAGAATCATAGTAAGCCTTGTTAAGTATGGTGGCATAAAATCTATAGTGATTAAGGTAACGGTAGGAGTATGATGCGATAAGAACATGGTGGATACGCTGATGGTACTTCCTATATAAGTGTTCTTATTGCATTATTCTTTAGAACGTTACTAAGATCACTTGGTGATTTTATGTTATCTTGGACCAATATGTGATTATGTGATTATTTGTTATTTGTGTGATTATTTGCAATGTTCAGGACAAGTACATTCATTAACTCTAATCGAGCCGACCGGGAGTATATTATGGTGTTAAAGGTGACGATCTTGATGCCATAGGTATGTTGACCTGTCTCCTATGCATGAGATGCTCATGGTACATGGGATGTACCTTGTGGGACGTTAGAAACCGTGTACATATGGATAAGGCTTGAATGTACACCGCTTTATTGGCTAGGATTTACACTAAGAGCTTAGTATAACATAGTGCCATACCAAACAATTTTTGTACACTGGTTGACACTTTTAGAGATTCACAAGTTCCAAAGGTTTGAATACCTTGAGATACTTTGAATATCCCAAGTCACATTTTGAATTCCCCAAAAATTCCAACACCAAATGATGCTACGCATCTTTGGGATCTAGCAATTTGCTTATCTTTCATTCATTTCGATTACACTCTACGGTCTCCTTCGAATAAATTTCAGGACGAAATTTCCTAAAGTAGGGGAGACTGTAACCCTTGTGCAAAATTTCAGGCTTTCAAAAACTTTTTCTTTGAAAGCAATTAAATAACCGATTCTTAAACGTTATGTGTTTAATGCAACGTACACAACATGACGAGGACACAAGCTACAAGTACCCTAAATACCCTTTACATAACTTAGAAATAAGCTTCGAAGGGTTAGGGACGACAAAAACAAGTTTATTCAATCATGGGGACTATTTGCAACAAACTGCAAAACTCTGCCGATTCGCATAAGCGACGAACACTCCGGAACAAGATTATAAGCCAAACATACCCTAAATACCCTTAAAATAGCTTAGAAATAAGTTTTGAGGGGTTCGGTATGCGAAAATGCGCTTATTTGATCTTAGGGACTAAAAGCGTAAAAAATAGTGAAAGTTTGCATACGCGTGCATATCTTGCGTTCTGACCATATCCGGACATCTGAAAATTTTTGTAATCACTAAATATTTTATTTTAGTGATAGGAATGAAAAAATACCATTCGTCGCGCAATTTGGATCGTTTTCGCGTTCGTTACGACTTCCGTTGTAATTAACCGCAAAACGCGACCGTACGACCAAACGAATCGACATCCATGACATTTCCAAACATATTTCAAGTCCCCTATGCTTTAACATCCTTGTAGAGCCTTGAAAATGGGTTAACAGGGGGTTAAACGCGTCGAAAATACACTTAGAAGTGTGCATGGACTGAAATTGTATATTCAGAAACTTCAGCACAGTCCTCGCATCGCGCGACACCCTGTGGGTGCCTCCGTCGCGTCACACGACCCCTGTTTTTCAACAGAACAATTGTTTTCAGCTGCCAGCTTGTTTCCAACTTGCTTCTTTGATGGTTTTCATTGTTTGGAGGCCAAGTTTAAGTGTTTTCCAAACTTAGAATCAGATTTGCAACACTTGCAATGATATTGTTTAATCCTTGGGCAATACTTATGCCACTTGGCATGATCCTACAACATTCCAACAGGTATAAATAGCAAGCCTTACACCCTCATTCATTGTTCATTTCTCATTTCTTCTCTCTTGAACTCTTAGTGAAGGCTACCATCTTTTGGATGCCTTCTACCTGAGTTTTCTAGTTCATTTTCCAGCCTTAGAGCATTTTGTAAGTGTTCTTTCATGGCTTGTTCATTCATTTTAGCTATTTCAAGCTAAAAGTCAAACAGTGTTTGACTTTCGGCTTTCACCGTTAATTAGTCAAGTCAAAGTTCAATTGAACTTTGCAACGTGATCGTAATCACGATGGTTATAATCCTCTGCAATTATACCTACTGATTACCACGTTGACTAGTCGAAGTGACGAGTCAAAATTTCGGTCAAAATGCATGATTATGTGCATTTTACGACGGAACTATTTTCGGGTATCAAAACGCTTTGTTTTGATGCCAAATTAGTTTTCTAACTTAGTTAAACATGTTTGTCACTTTTAGTTTAGTGCTTGTTTAGGGTCGTAAGTCAAGCGGTCTCGACAACCGCTTAGACTTTCGAACCCGACCTGTTTGGTCGATCATGAGGATCCGACCAAACATAGTTTGTTACCATAGTTGTATAGGGAATAACCTTCCGAGGTTATACCTTATGGTCACTTCGTTTAATTAGTTGTATGATAGGTAGTTTATATGCCTTAGGAAAATGACCAAAATGCCCTTTTTGCACATAATTTCAATTTAAGCCTATGCAACCTAAATTTTGACATTTAACTGATTTTTCAACTTTATTAAACATGTTAACGCATATAATACTTATCATAGGGCTAGTTAGTATCACACCCTGCTCGTAGCAGAAGCGCGAGGTGTGATCTGTTGGTTCTCATTGCATAATGATATAAGTAAACATACTAAATGAATAAAACATACTCCATTGCCATTACCATAATTGTTCAAAAGATGCGCAACATACATTAAGTTTATAATTTACAAACCATTCGAAAGAAAATAAGTTGTTATTATTTCATACATCCAAAACGAAAGTTTTAAACATTAAGGCTTTGTCCACTATAATACCGCAAAGCGGCAGTATAATAGATAAACCCTTCAAAAGATGGCCCGGAGTCTTGATACTTGTTTCCTGAATTAGAATCCCTGACAAGGTCCACTAATTCCCTGAAATACATGTTTAGTAGAAAAATCAACAAAGGTTGAGCGAGTTCATGCAGTTTTAGTCGTGTATGATACATCCGAAAAATGTAGAATGTACTTGTATTTGAATCAAATATAGTATGAAAAGCGTCAATGAAATCGTGATCATTAATGTTTTGCAAGGACATTAATATGTGTGACGAATTAGGAAGCAAACCAATCCTAGACGATTTTAATTGTATCGACACCATGTCGTAGGGCAACAAATGCACTCCTAAGCAAAATGGCCATGAGTGGGGCTCGCCAACACCCATTAGATCTAACCCTTTGTTCCTTGGTCCAAACTGGATTAATGGTGCTTTAGTTATGGCCCTAATTTCGCACATGATCTAAGTGTTTCATTCCTTGACTTATCATACTTATTGTACATGTATTTTCCCCGATAGTTGTAAAGCTTGAAAAGCATTTAAGATGAAAAGGGGACATGAACTCACAGTATCGCTTCAGTGAGTAGAAGTAAATATGATTTCACGTGCGGTAGTCCTGAACAGTTTTGCGACCTACAATCGTTGTTATATTTGTTAGACACTTCGGTCTTTGTAAATAACTTGAGTACAAGTCTTATGTCTTAAATATGTGTAAGACTTGTATGTCTTTATTGTTTGTTGAACTTTGTATAATTGTATTTCTTTACAATTTATGTCATTGGACTTAGCCCAATAAATTTTGATATTGGGCCCAATTAGTGTTGGGCTTAAATAGTGTTGGGCTTAAATAATGTTGGCTTAAATAATGTTGGGCTTTTGGGCCCATAAGTTTGATATTGGGCTTGGCCCATGAGTTATTTGCTATTGGGCTTAGCCCAAGTATTTAGTTTAAGCCCAATATAATTTATATATAAAAAATATATAAGCCTATTTATCTAAATATTTAGCCCATTTGAAAAAAGATAAGTCTTTCATTTTTATAAAAAAAAAATTTATAAAAATTTACTTGTTATACTTTTTAGGAAATAAAAACATAATAGTCTTTATAAGTTTTCAAAATGTTCGAAACGCAAATTTTGTGTCCGTGTCGAAAGATCGTCTAGATGTCGTATTAAGTCCTCGGATTGGTAATATGTCCATAAGTTCATCCGTCGTCCGTTTTGTCCATAATTTATGTCCGATTGTTCGTATTGTCCGTAACATTTTTGTTTGTCCAAAAGTCCATATTGTCCAAATTTGTCCGTTTTTGTGTTCATGTCCAAGGATGGACATTTTATCAAGTTCATATATATATATATTTTTGTAATTTTTGTGATGTGTAGAAAGTTTGTATTTGTTCCTACTAGAACTAACACATGATGTACACATCAAAATATATAACTTATGATACTTGATGAATATTTTTGTAAGTACATATTTTATCCAAAAAAATATATACTTGTCATTTTTATTTAGAAATCTTTTTATAAAACATAGATTTATAACTTTGTTCAAATTTTGTTTAACCATTTTTAATACATAGCAAAATATATAAATTTTTTTGCCATAGTTTTGTTTGAAATATGGATTTTTCCCCAAGTTTATACAAAACTTGTTTTCAAATTATTTCAATACAAAACATCATCAAGTATCAATATTTAACAAAATTTGTCAACAAAAGTAGCATGAACATGATATTGTTCTTAACTTTCCTAAAAAGGAAACTTTATTCCTTATTTTTGCCAAAAATTTATAAATCGAGATTTTATGAAAAACTCTAGTTTTAGATGTCTTACAAGGTTATTTAAAGCATAAGTGTGTATTCAAAACTTTTACTATCAACATATTTCTTGATTTTTATCCTTTCCAGAAATGGAAACTTTATCCAAGAAATATTTCAAAATTTATTTTCTTAGTTTTTAAATGGTTTCTCATATTTTACTAGTATGCATGTTCATAAAAATTCATGTTCATTCCTTTGTTGATGAATCTTGGTTGATCCTACATGCATGTATGTAGATCTTATTTTTGAGTGAAAATAACCAAGATTCAAATTGATTAGGCTTAGATTCTTCCAAGTTCATCTCATAATCATAGAAAAATCATGTTTAAAAATAATGATTTTTAGTTGTTTCTTGTTATTTTTCAAGTGAGTTTTTGATGAACTTGTAAAAGAAATCAAAAATAAAAGTGAAGCTAGTATGTTATTCTTACAAATTTTTGCAAGGAAACAAAGATGAAGATAAGAAAAATCTTGATGATCTAAGCCTTCTAGTTCCACCGAAAATGTTCCAAATAGCTTTACTAAACTCCCTAGTATCTTGTTTTATCCATGAGCTTCCATATGTGCATGTGTTCTTGAGTTTGAATATTGAAATGTAGGTGATGTAGGTGATGTTTGGCTTGAACGATTTTGGAGAGAGAGAGAGAGAAGGAATTGTAGTGCTCCAACACAACAAAAGGTATGAGTAAGCTAAAACGGGGACCCCACCTTGAACGAAAATTCAGCCAAAATAAAAGATAATTGCTGAATTTTTTTATAAATATTTGTTTTAAACTAGAATCTTTAAGCATTTTTAAAAACTTTGACATTTTATATAAAAATATCTACAAGGTCTTAAGCCTTCATATTTTAAAGTAGTGTGACACTAGGCAAAACTAGTTCACTAAAATTTTTAGTTTGTAATTTGGGTGAAAAAGTCGATTCGGGTCCTGTACCGGGTTACATACTGACACCGTGTATAGTTTGGATAAATACATAAAAAATATTATTTTTTTACTTGTTTTATTATCCAAATATTTAATCCAACTTTTTGGACTAAAAATTTTATTATTTTTGACACGGTTCCGGTACCGGCTTTGCTGACTGGTAGTTTACTGAACTAGCCGTGCAGCTTAACGCAAAAAGATTCGATTACGGATTTTGTGTCGTTTTTACTACCCATTATATTATTTATGTCAAATAATATTTATTTTTGGGTTTTCCGGACAGTTACTGTTTCATTCTGCGGAATGATGTATATTTCCGCACGATTGCTGTATTTTTCTGCGGACTTGAACAATTTGGTTTTTAATTGGAATTTTGTAAATAATAAAGCACATATTAATTTTTGGACAATACTTTTTATAAAATATTTGTGTAGACATAACTGTATGTCATGTTTTCATTGTGTCAGACTATACCTCGACTAGTACTGACAAGTATCGTTTATTCGCGTTCCTATTGTTATTCTAGGATGTGACACCTGTGTCACTGCGACCATCAAAAAAATGCCAAACCAATGAAATTTTGTGTTTCATACTTGGGATTTGTAAAAATATGTGTATCATTTGCACATATCAATTTTTGTTCGATTCCAAACTCTAAATCGCTTTCTGGAAGGTTATACGCGCACCGATGCGTAAATATAACCAGTTTAATGCAACGAACACTTCAGAATAGTGAAATAGGCTTAAAATACCTTAAATAACCTTTACATAACTTAGAAATAAGTTTCGAAGGCTTTGGTATGGCAAAATCAAGTTAAATCGCTTACAAGGACTAAAGTTGACAAACTGCGAAAGTATGCCAATTTGAACTGTAACAAACATTCCGGAACATGGCCATAAGTTAAACATACCATAAATATCCTTTACATAGCTTAGAAATAGGCTTTGAAGGGTTCGGTGTGCTAAAATATACTTTTAGGTCATTCAGGGACTAAAAGCGTCCAAAAGTGCACAAGTTTGCATTTTCGCGCATATCTTACGTTCTGAATACATCCGGACATCAAAAAATTTATGTAAGCACTAAAATATTTTATTTTAGTGTTTGGCATAAGAAAAATCCATTCGTCGCGTCATTTGGACCGTTTTTACGTTCGTTACGACTTCCGTCGTAATTAACCGAACAACGCAACCGTACGGCCAAACGAACCGACATCCGAGATATTTTTGGGCACATATTAAGTTCCCTATACTTTAACTTCATTTTAGAGATTTGAAATGGGGTTAACGGGCCTTAAACGTGTCGAAAATAGGTTAAACGGGCTGTAGGGACCAAAACTGTAATTCTGCCAAAATTGGTCCTTGCGCACCGCAACAAATATTTGTTACGGTGCGCAAGGGGTCTGCAGACCAGATGCAGTGTATTAAACAGCCTGTTTTCAGCTGTTAACCACTCCCAAATCCTTTGCCACATGTTGATACCCTATGGTGAGTGGCCAATTTAGTCACCATAACATTCCAACAAGTGTACGGCCTTGATCGTGCCCTCTTTTCCAAGAAACAATCCTAACGGTGAACCGAAAACTATAAATACCCCTTGCCATCCAACCTCTAAACCCACTTGAATCTGATCAATTGTGCTCTAAGTTGAAACCTTTGTTTCATACCTGAGCTATTTTGATCTAGATTAGCATTCGGGGACCCTTCGTAAGTATTCTTTCGTTCTTTTATTGCTTTTCGAGTCTTTTCGAGTCTGAAAGTCAAACTTTGTTTGACTTTCTGCGTTGACCAGTTTATGGTCAATGCGAAGTTCGTTTGAACTTCGCAACGTGAGTGTAATCACGTTGGTTATAGTCCCTTGGGACTATGCCTACTGATTACCACGTTGTCTAGGGTCGTAGGGTAAGCGATCTAATAAATCGCTTATACCTTCGAACCCGACCCATTTGGTCGATCATTAGGATCCGACCAAATACATTAGGTGACCATAGTAGGTAGGGAATAACCTTCCGAGGTTATACCCTATGGTCGCTTCGTTTGAATAGTTGTATGATAGGTAGTTTATATGCCTTAGGTAAATTACCAGAATACCCTTTTCATGTATAATTGGTAATTAAGCTTATGTAACCTAAACTTTTGTACATAACTGATTATACAACATGATTAAACACGTTTAGGCATATAATACTTGTCATAGGACTAGTTAGACGTCTCGAACGCGCTTTGCGCGCACGACGCGTTAAAGTAGCGTATGTTACCTTAATGGGTCGCGATGGGTCGAAAGCACTTAGGTTAGTCTCAATGTAGTATGTAGGCCTTGTTAAACCATATCATATGAGTTCCAATACTCATTTGGTTTACCAAGCCTCATCCTATCCGATCTCCCGATTTAAGTCCGGTTTATTTATATAGTTTTAGATTGCCGACTGATTCCGTGCTCCCTCTAGCTTTGTTTGGTTGTTGTTCAAGACCTCTAAGCATCCTCAGGCGAGTACATTATTCCCCTCTTTTACTGTTTTCAACTGTTTTGGGGTGACTCATATGTGCTAAATGTCTTAACAATGATTTCAAGAACGATTACAATGGTTTCAAAAACAATTACAATGGTTTCAAGAACGATTTCAATAAAGTGAACAAACTTGTTGGTTGTAGTTACATAACCAATGACATTCATTAGCAATGATCAAGCCGACCAGTATTAGGTTATGGTACCATAGGATCTGACAAATCCCGTTATTCTCTATACCCATGGTTATGTGTGGGTATTTTGGGTAATGACTGAATCTGTAATTATTAATTTACCCTTTGGGAAGGGTTTGTTAAGAACGAGAACGAGTTGGAACGATGAACGAGTCAAGAATGTTATTAGAAAATCGACCATAAAGTAGTTTCACAATTAAAACAAGAACGATTTGAACGATTAAAACAACAAGAACGATTTGAACGATTTCACAAAATGTTTTAACGATTGGGTAAACATTTGGACATGAATTTACAATTGATCATGCATTTCCACGAAACATAGTATTGATTTAAACCAAGTTTTACTTCAATACTTTGTTTTGTGCGTTTCACCTATGGTTTAGTTGATGCATTTCACTAGCCCTACATATCATTTTGGTTACACATTACATGGTTTACATTTGACACAAACACTTTTGACATTGGTTATACATAACATGATTTACATCTTGACATGAACATTTTGACATATTATTCCAATACATTTGGTAGTTGGTTTACACATAGACATCTTACATTGTTGGTTTGGTTTGAGTAAGTGATTTAAGTAACGAGGCGTGTGTAATATGATATAAGCATGGTGGATACGCCGCTGGTACTTCCTATATATAAGTGCTTATATGGTATTACATATCGTAGCGTTGTTTAAATCATTTCAATTTAAACATATAACATTTTATACAAATAACATACTTTTCACAATACATTGTTGTACAAACAACTTAACTTTTACAAACTCATTTTACATGGTTATTCATTTAATCATGCATTATTCTCTTATTTATACATATCATCTGAACTTATTGTTTTTCAAATGATTTACAAAGACAAAGCAAATTACAAGGTTCATGACTAAACATTTTCTTAAACAGAAGTCATGAATCTTATTTTCACAAAACCTATGTACTCGCCAGCATTTCTTTGCTGACCTCGTTTTTCACATGTGTTTCAGATATTGTTGAAAGATATCGATTGATAGGATGCATGCTCACAGAGGACTGGACAAGGCCTTAGTGACTCAATAACAATGATAGCCTATGTTTAAATTGTGTATTTAGATTTCCAGACGATGTAATTAATCAATGTTTAATAAAACGAAACACTTTTTGGTATCCATGGTTATGAAACATTAATTCTGTTACAACACTCCCCGACGTTTCCGCCACGTTTTGTATGTTACACGTGGTCGGGGTGTGACATAGGATATTGTTTCTAATCGCAATGGATTCATTATCATAATTCACTATGATTTTTGTAATTCCTAGACTCTCAAGACTTTAATTAATTAAAATTAAGTCAAATATGCGAAAAATAATAGTCGAAATAGTTGTTCAAGTTGTACGGAATTACCATAATTTTTCCGTTTGTCACAGTTAGACCATTCGAACGCGTTTTTGCTCAAATGACGCGTTAAAGTAGCGTAAACTACCTTAATGGGTCATAACGGGTCAAAAGCACTTAGGATAGGTTTCAAATCAGAATGTAGGCTTTGTTAAACCATTTCATATGAGTTCCAACACTCATTTGGTTTACAATACCTCATTCTATCCAAATTCCTCGGTTTATGTCCCGTTACACTAATATAGTATCTAATACACTAGGAACAACTTCAACACTCGTACTCTTTGTCCTTTGAGCTTTGTTATATCATTTGAACAAGGCCTATACGCAATCCCAAGTGAGTACATAGTTCCCCTCTTTTACCATTTTCAAATGTTTTAGGGTGATTCATATGGGTAACCAATTTGTTTTCCAATGTATGGCATATATGTGTTTACTAAGTGCTTTTATGTGTATTATTCCGATTATGCAAACAAGAGTATTATCCAAATCCTTATAGGATCTATCTATCTTCATAGATTGATTCTTATAGGATATTTGAAGTAAAGTCTTAGATCTTCCTATCTTCATAGTGAGATTTTTAAGAAGTACTTTACAAGACAATGGTTATGGTCTATGTGTAGAGATTGTTGGTGATTTAGATAATGAAACTAGAGTAATACAATAAGGACATGCTGGATACGTCGCTGGTACTTCCTATATATAAGTGTGCTTATTGTAGTACCCTTCATGGCGTTATCCCGAATCACCATTAGGATTTAGGATGTTATGATTCAATTATTCAATGTGATAGAAACCAAATCCTTTTAGCATCGATCTATCTTCATTGATTGATTCTTCTAGGATGTTTAAAGTGCTAATATTGAATTCCTTGATTGGATTTAATTGTGTACTTTAAATGCATAATTGCATAGACAATATGACAGAAACCAAATCCTTATAGCATCTATCTATCTTCATAGATTGATTCTTGTAGGATGTTTAAAGTACTAATATTGGAGTCCTTGTTTGGATTCATTGTGTACTTTAATGCGTATGTGACAAGACGATGTGACAAAAACCGGATTCCTATAGTACCTATCTATCTTCCTAGCTACACACTCAAGGGATGTTTAAAGTACCAATATTGGAGTCCTTCTTTGGATTCATTGTGTACTTTAATGCGTGTTTACAAGTTGGTGACACGTTGACGATTTATGTGTTTATGCGGTAGTTGTGATTTAGATAACGAAACGGGTGTAATAAAATAAGAACATGGTGGATACGCCGCTGGTACTTCCTATATATAGCTGTTCTTATTTTTTTACTCTTGTAGCGTTATCTGAATCACATTAGGGTTTATGTGTTTAATTGATTCAATGTTCAAGTATTCAAATCCTTGTAGAATCTTCCATATCTTCATATGTTAGATTCTTAGAAGGATATTCAAAGTATTGTTATAAATCATTGACTTGATTTTAATAATACTCACACAAGTTTTGACAGATTTCAAAACAGTTGTTACTAATCCTTGATTGGATTTCTAATAACACATTAACAAATTTTACGATGATTTCAAAGAGATTACAAAGTACAATTTCAATGGCATAAAAATTACTTATTAATAATCATATTGCCGTATACAAAACTCTTTGTCACAAGTTTTCATAATCAAGATAATGTATTGCAATACCAAACTTTTGCCATTCTTTGGCTTCAAGATTTCTTTTTTAATCGACAACTCTCGTAGTTGTCAAAGTATTGCAATACCAAACTTTTTGCCATTTATTTGGCTAACAAAACCTATGTACTCGTCGGCATTTTTTTGCTGACTGTTTTTCACATATGTTTCAGGGTTTCAATTATTCCAGCATGCAACGCATACGACCGCATCCGGGCCTTAGACTTCTTAAATCAAAAGGCAATTACGTGTATTCTTTATTTGTAAAATAATGATAACAATAATGAAACAATTTAGTACCAGTAGTTGTGAGCAATTTGTAACGTGACTCCCCGATATTTCCGTCGCATATTGTTGTATTACGCGATTGGGGTGTTACACATACTATATGCAGACTTAGGCACAGTAAGAATAACTTAAAAGAGCCAAAGAGGCCTAAAATCTTAAAGGAAGACAAACTCAATTTGTGGGAATTCCATTGAGCTAAATAGCTAAATTCGTACGAAAAAGGTATTTGCCTAACCCTCGTTGGACACAAATATTGGTCACTCTGCTGTACGAAAGTACTGACCTATTCACCAATAGTCTGACGTTGTAAAAACGAAAGGATGAACTCAGTATACTCACCTGCTATGATGAATTGTTGTGCTTACCTTGATTGTGGGGGTATGTTATGGTGTCACAACCCCTGGCCCCTATCTCTTGGGAACGGGCGGCCGCGAACCAGTATCAGTGGTATCGGTGTTTATCAATTTGGCAGCGGAATTTACATCAGGACCGTAGTTAGGAAATATTTTATTAGAGTAAAATACCACATTTTTATAATAATAAACACATGGGAAATTCCCAAGTTTCCATTACAACCATGTTTATAGGGATAAACCATAATTTATTTAAATAAAACATCTTCTTTATTTAGGTAACTTTTATAGCCATTTTTCTAAGCCTTCAGTGCTGTCCAGCTGGCTTCTATTTGGCTTTCACATTTTGTTACCTGAAACGCGTTTAAAAACATTTTTTTCAGTGAAAAATACTGGTGAGTGAATCCCAGTTTAATCAAGACAGGTTTTTATCATTTTACAGTATTGAGGGCAATCCAGCAATTACATTTGTTTACATCTACTTTAATTACCACCCACGGCACTGTCAATCCTAACTTGTGGTAATGTTACTACTCACATTGTAGTAACAAATTTTGTATATAAAACCCAACATACTGACGATAATTGTAAAATTACAAATACTCAATCACTGTTAATTATATTTTGAAACAATTTGAGGTTTTGTAAAAACAATTTATAAAAAGAAAGGATTACTCACATTGCTAATTTAGGTATTTTCTTGTGATTTCCTGATTATAACCTATTAATTAAAAATTTCACACGCGTTAGTATAATAACCCAATTTACATTAGTTATACCCTCCCCGAGACAGACCTCCAACGACTACTTCAGGCAGAGCCTTGATAGGCGTTACGGAGCACTAAATCAATCGGGCAGCGTATCTAATACGTAATCGGGGGTTATAATACTTACAACGAGGCAGAGCTTCGCTAATTAGGGGGGTATATATCACACCCCAAAAACGTCACAGTGGAATATTAAACGTAGTGGTGACGGAAGTTGGTGCCCATTTATATCTTGTCGAGCGATGCATTCTATTGTTGGACATATTCATTTATTTTAAACATGAGTTATTAAACATTACGTTTTAAGACACGACACAACTACATAGTTAAGATGTCTTTGATCCTCACGGATCTTATTACAAAACGTCCTAGAAAGTTTAAAAGTTGTCCAACATATTTAAACAAAACAACATGCATCATTAAACACAAGATACGCCATGATTTCCCGAAGCCGAACTCAAGTACCTGTAGAACACGTTAAAATCCAGCGTCAACACAAAGGAAGGTGAGTTCACGTATTCACTTACAACCAATTTTCATCCAAGGAAAACTTTCTGATTAGGTGTTTATTTGAAAACATCCATATAATTTTGAAAGTCCGTTTTACTTACTTAATAAAAATCCATGGGCCTTCCGCCGGTTCATCAATCCGACAACTGTAATATAAATATTGCCCAAGTTTTGTATATTAAATTATTGCGTCAACTTACAGACTCGTATGTTAGCTAGACGATACGAACTATATATTAACCATGCAAGGATAATCAAAGCTACACAATAAACAGAATATTAATTCGTCGTTTGACTTGACACGGGGCGACCGGTCACGACGGAGTTGTCAACCCGATAGATCTACCAACAATTCATCGCGTACAATACTTAACTAATTAAACGACATCATGGGTGCAGGGTTCTCTCTTTGAGAACAATATGACGTCTACCTCACGTACAATATATATATATATATATATATATATATATATATCCTACTAATATGACAATTTAATACACGACGTTGTACAAATTCCCCTTATTCTGCATCATATGAGACCTAGTCAAGAATTCGTCCCCAACTGTACGGTCTTGTTTCACTTAAGAAATACCGTACATACAATATTCATTCATCAAAAGCGTTTTACTTCGAAACGTATAAGTTATCAAATTTCATATATTTTCAGCGAAAATATATATTTTATATTAAAAGGTATGTTTTATTTCGAAAACATTATTAAACCCTTTTAACGACGTGTTCTACCCCCAAAATATATACAAAACAGTAAAAAGAGGGGTTTAGTGACACTCACCTTTGGGTGCGTATTTTAATATCGCAATCCCAGAGATTGATTTTCTACACGTCCTAATATAGGTATGATTCTAAATCAATATACATAACACAAAAATCCTAAGTTTCTCCGTTTCTTAGAATTATCATATAACTTTGAGATTTGCTGGAAAAGTTGTCATTTTTTATTATGTTGGCACGTTAATATATATATATGAGTCCATATACATATATATATTTTTTATAACTTTTGCAACTTGAACGATTTTATTGGTGACATTATTGTGTAAATCCGTTAACTCTCCCGTTTATACGCAATTTACGATTTGCGCGTCGTAATATATATACATAAATGTTCATAAAATTTAACACCGAACACGTGAAATATTATTAACTTATCTATTTTTGTCATTTTTAAAGCAAATATACATAAAACATCTCATATGTACCAAATTTCATGCTCGACACACAAGTTACACATTTAACGAAATTTACCGTTTCTACCACACAAAACGTACATGCATACATACATGCATAGTCTAAATTTCCCATTATCAAATTAACACTTAACATATTATCACATTTACATGTTCAAATCATTTAACACATTTTATCACATAAGGTTCACTCAAAATTTACCCATACTAGTATTCATCGAAAATGCGTATTTTAGCGATTCGGTAACGTTTTCTGGCGTCGGAAGTCACGTACGACCAATCAACACCACGTAAACTTCAAATTAGTTAAAATAATTGTTTTTAAACTAAAAACATCACTTTATTTACTGATCTAAATCATTTTTACAAAAAAATCACCCGAAAAGCCGATTTTTGACCGTTTTAACGCATTGTTTTGCGTTAAACGTTACCATAACCATCCCAACTCGAAACGACTTGATATTTTAACACAATACATGTTATTTACTGATTAAAATAGTGGTTATAATCAGATTAGTGCAGTTTTTTGTGTAGGTCACATAAATCACGCGATTTCACGTATTTTACAACTTTTAATGCACCAAGTACAACATGCAAAGCTAGCAAACATTATGACAAAGTTATAAGTCACTAAATACTTTAAAATAACTTTATTTTAGTGTTTATAATCTGCTCATAATTGATTTTTACTAAATCATACTCAAATTACCTTTTCATAAACATATATCGTCATGCATGTCTAAGTATATGCATCTATTATACCCATATTATAACATCATCATCCAACATAACCTTAAATGCATCTAAGGATACATTTACTTCATGTTCTTATAAATCACAACATGTTCATCTCATCATCATCATTAAATCATTTTCACATAAATACAAACATTCCCTCTTTTATTTACATATGACAAAATTTTGTGCATGCACTTACATATATATACATACATATACGACATACACACATATACATACATGTATAAACTTCCAAAACTTCACTTTTTAACACATCTACTTGAAATCATGAAACCTTTTTAAGAACTTTCTTTTATGACTCCTTTACAATACATGCATGTAATCATCTTTTCAAAATCAAATCAAGTAAGAATCATTTAACAAAGTCAAGACACAACAAGTTATACACCCACTCATAAACTTTCGGCCCTATATACAATACATATACACACTCACTTTTCTTTGATTTAAATCTCATTCTTTATAGAATACAAGTTTTGTGATTTATTCCAAGTTCAAAAGAAACCATCTAACATCTCCATCATCACTATGAATCAAGAACATGATTTAAAAACATGGTTATACCTTCAAGATTTTTAGATGGGTTTTTGAGAATAGATGAGAATATGGAGATTATTCTTGCTTGAAATCACTTCCAAACACCCATTTTAGCTTGAAATCACCTTGGAAAGCTCTTGATTCTTCATGGAAATGGTTTACAAATTTTGAATGTGGGTGTTAGAGGGGTGTTAGGTCGAGATGTACAAGAGAGAAAGCGAGAATGTAATGGTGAAGGGTTTCTTGGGTTTTTGAAAGATTATGGAAGCTTTTGGGGGGATTAATCATCACCTTGAGCTTCCCCATGCCCACACATGTCATGAGAGAGAGGAGAGAGAGCCTTCTAATCAGCCGCCACCTCTCATATATATATATATATACATACATTCTATTCATATATTTCACATATGCATGCATATTTGTATGTAAATTTGAGTAATACCGGGTATTTTACTGGATACCGGGTATTTTATTTAGCGGTTTAAACCCGTTTTAGTGCGTTTTAAATTATTTTTAACGCTCTATAAAAATAAACCTGCCAAAATATTACGGGACAATATTTTGTTTGCCCGGACTGGCTATATTGTCGGTATTTGGCTGTATGCGCGCTGCGCTGCGCGGTACGCGCTTAAAATCGCAAAAATAGGAATTTAAGCGTTTTTATTTATTTTTATCATACTATAAGAATAAAATTATCAAATTATTGCTAAAATGATTATCAATTGCCTTGACTGGCTGTATTCACATTGTTTTGTCGGTATACGCGCTATATCGCGCGGTACGCGCTTAAACTCGGAAAAATAGAGTTTCTTAGCGTTTTAATTTATTTTTTCTTACGAATATGATGAAAATATTTATTCTAATCATAGCAGACTATTTTTAGGATATTGACACTGATCGGGTGGTCACCGACGTTCGTTTCTCATTTTAACCGTTACGTGATAAGCGTTTATCTTATCGTTGCCAACATAATTTTATCAAAGTTTAATTTTACCAACACATTAAATTTCACATATAGGCATCATAACCAATCAAATATAGCCCTGTTACCTATTCACAACACGTCTTACAATTGTACGGTACGGCCTAAAAAGCCGGGTGTCACAGTCTCCCCATGTTTAGGAAATTTCGTCCCCGAAATTTTTACTCTACAAGTTTTGTTTTTGCACTAAATAAGAATAACAAAAACGAATCTATTGAATATAGTCTTATAGTTTCTACGAGAAACTTGGATTCTTACGAAGAATCCTTGTAGATCTATATCACACACGTTCTCGATTCTTAAACTCACGTCTCAACACTCTCCACCCTCTTCAGGGTCCAACATTCACAAGCTCTAAATCAAGAAGATTCAAGTCAAAGTTCTACCATTTCGGGTATTCACCGGTTACATGACCTATAATTCACAGGTACTACTAGAATGCTGAAACCGCCCTTCGGGTTAGTAACATAACTCTTCTGGCTATACGCACTACGTCTTCGATGCTTCGATAAACCTCCGTTTATCTCCCAAATAATCTTTACAAAGCACAAAATTAGTGTATCACCCATTATACACCTCTTCAAATGCATCTGAATAGTACATAATGTACACCACTCATTTCTGATGGTAGCTTAAGCCCATATACAACTGATCCAACTCAAGATGGGCTCTCGAAAGGACCAAGTCAATGTGGCTCAGGTTTTCTTTCCTCTGCTAAACCCTATAGCGTCTCTCTCAGTATAACTCCTTTAATAGAACTAAATCTTCAATTGTCCATGTAATTCTTCTGTTGATCAATTGGTGACCTTTAACCTTCCCTCGATCTGCACAAATCTTGTAGCTGGTTTCCTAGATAAACTAAGGTCTGCTTAATTGTCCTTTGACACGTTAGCTCCACGTAGTGATGATCAACTCTTCATCTATGCAAGGCCTCAAACTAAGCAACCTAAATACTAGCGTGTTAAGTATTGTTGTAAGATATATCTGCCAAGGGCATGTGAGTATCTCAACTTCCTTCTAAGTCCATGATACACGCTTCCCAATCTCAAACTGATCTATAAGCATACTTTCATTATCCTTTCCAATTCCATAATTAACTTCAAACGTTACTTATAATTCTCTTTGGTTCGTGTTTAGACAAACATGTCGTCGATGACCGTTATCACGAACTTACCTGATTAGGGTTTCCATACCCTATTCATAAGATTTATGAATTTAAATGGCACATTAATTAAATCAAAGGGCATGACTAATATCTCATAATGGCAATATCACGTTTGAAAAGTAGTCCTCGAAATTTCTTTGTAGCAACCTTAAACTGATAATATCCTAGTCGTAGATCGATTCCTCGTATAGCGGCTGAGTCCCGGTAGCCTGATTGAACAAATAGTCAAATCCTTAGTAATAAGGTACCGATTCTTGATAGTCAACTTGCTCGACTTTCTGAAGTCCTCACATATCCTGAAGAATCCATTCTTCTTTATTCCATCAAAGCAGATGCATCTTAAGGCGAAAAGCTCAATAGGATGAAACCCTTGTCAAAAAGCTCTTAAAACTATCTCGTCATTTCTATCATTTTAGGCGGTGCTTAGTCTACAAGAAGATTGTGCTACCGGGCGCAGCACCGTGAGTCAGATCGATTCGAAATTCGATCCATCTCGCAGGGGAGATCCAGGTAAGTCTTTTCAGGAAGAATTCCGGATAGTTGTGATTGATAGAAATCTCTCCGACATTCCTACATTCGGTTTCTGCATCCATCACATTCACTGCAAACGCAGGATAGTCCTTTCGCAACAACTCAAGCATCCTCACAACACTGACCACTCTCGACTATTAACACTCAACACTCGACTCAATTGATTCTCACGAACAGCTTCCGCCTTCCTACAGTCATCAGGATGAGATATTCCAACTAGCCTCTTCGAGCGATAGTCCCCACTTCATCCTTAGAAAGTGAATTCATTCTGGCATCTTCGTCAAAGCTTCTCAGCTCCACTGATAATAAACCAATATCTAGAACTACAATCGCCTAACTAAATACTATAACCACGAACGACCTCGCTAGTTTCTATCAATTTACCAACTATTATTTCTATCGGACACTTTATACTTAGCCTACTTGTAGGTGAACACAACAATGGTTCATAGTTTTTCGAATAAAAATCAAGTCTGCTTTAGTATTATAAGTATGAACATAGATTGGCTTTTGATTCGAAACATACCGGTAACAGTAGCAGGACTCTCACATGCCTTCCTAACACTTGCCCCAACGGAATTACTCTTAAGGTCCTGTCCTTTCGATTTCGGGCATCCCTTTTGTAGTGTCCCTGTTCACCACATGCAAAGCATCCTTCAAGTGCAGCTCCATCCAATGTACTCCTAGCGTAACACTGGGAAGTCACATGTCTGGTTCCGCTACATCTGGCGCACTTCTCTTGTCCATCCCCGTCCTTACCCTTTCCTGACTCTTTAGGGTTAGCTACACTTGTTTTCTCCAAATTGCGTTTCTTCCTACTTCCAAATTCGGGAGTCTTCTTGGATCTCTCGGGTTTGCGCTTCTTCAAATTTCCAATTCCAGGTTCGGATCGCTGAAACACTCGAATAACCGACTCATTTTGACAACCTGATATCATGCATATCGATGTCACATCCTTGCATAGGACACTAGTAAATGATCTTGGGCTACAACCTTGGATTGTTTTGTGTACGCTCCGGTACACTGTTCATACGTTTAATAGAAATCAGGAATACGTTCCAATGAGATCATAACAGATGAACAACCAAAACTTTCCGATCATTATTTTACCTAAAGGGTTTCTAATCTGTGTCCCACCAAGATCCTGCCCGGGGGTACCGCATTCACGTTTCTGGCCATCATTTTGGTTAGCATCATGCTGTTTCAAGGCAGTATTAACGTGTTGGGTTATGAGTCGTGCTAACTCCTCTGGGGTGGCAGGTAGTCCAGTATCATGTCTCGCTTTTGGCGGCATTTTCGTCGTTTCTATTATTTACAACAATAATAATCACATGAGATGATAACCAAAATAAAAATAATTTAATCATTAAATATTAGTGGACCAAACATTGCGCATGTATAATATCCTCATATTAATGTGAAAAATTTTTAAACCAAAAGTTTATCATCTGATATTATCCTAGAAATTAACAAACTTGTTTTTCAGTACACGACTCTATCATTGGCATGTCTACATCGACACCCATAACAAGTTTTCACAAAATTTCTACCTAATATCACAAAAATATAATTGGCACGCATTCCCCCAAAAGAAAAGCACCAAAAGTATATCCAGACACAACAACCACAAACAAACAAAAACAACATCTAACGCTTCATTCCTATGAAATCTAGCATCTTCCTAACCAACTCCTCCAGATCCACTATCCTCCAATGCATTTGATCCATCGCACTGTCATCTAATTCCTTCAACTCATCGTACCAATCCATTTGCCCCTCGAGGTCCTTCAGTTTACCCATAGTCATTTCCAGTTTTCACGCATGGCAGCGAATTGTCGGTTACAATGGAAACATTGATCCACCCAAACTCCTTTCTGCTTCTTAGAAGCAGATGCAGTCTCAACTTGTGATGTAGAAGCAACCTCTCCAGCAAGCCTAACTCTCTTCCCGCGTCGATAATACACTAATAGAGGCGTAGTAGATGCGCGTGACTCAATGACAGGTAAAGGTGACTCTGATAAAACAGGTGGAGGGACCTCAGCAATAGGCTCGATCACAATAGCAGGTGGAGCAACAGACGGCTCTAATGGTCGAGCTGTGACAATGGTGGCATCCACTGCTGGTGCAATACTAAAAGGTCCTCCAAACACAGGGATATCTCTGATCACGTCATCGATAACTGGTACTGTGCCAGGTGATTGTCCCGTCTCATAAATCGAGAGAGGAGCGTCATCGTTGTCATCAATCCACCCGTTGCTTGTGAAAGCATATCGGGGGTCTACCTGGCTAGCGAAAGGAGGGTCGACAAGGAATGATGAAGCAAACTCAGCCTTACCAAACATCTGTGGGATTGTGATAGGTGTCTCTGGTAAAATGGATCTGGGTGAAGTCTGGAAATCTGGCTCGCTACTTGAGCCGTTGATCTCGATGACCTCGTGCTCGTGCGACATCTGTGACACATATGTAACCGTACAAGTAAGTGTGTGATCAACATGAATAGTAACAAATAAGGCCCAAAATAAACAGAAAATCACGTATGCACATAAACACGTAAGGGTTTTCATACATGATACAATTTTTCTTTGTTTACTTAAAATTCTTGGCTTCGAGAATTTTGGACTTATATTTCCAAATTCTCCGGTTGAAGTCTAGTGTTTTCCTCCGAAAGCATCTAGTTCGCTAACAACCAACGGCTCTGATACCAACTTCTGTCACACCCCAAAAACGTCACAGCGGATTATTAAACGTAGTGGTGACGGAAGTTGGTGCCCATTTATATCTTGTCGAGCGATGCATTCTATTGTTGCACATATTGATTTATTTTAAACATAAGTTATTAAACATTACGTTTTAAGACACAACACAACTACATAGTTAAGATGTCTTTGACCCTCACGGATCTTATTACAAAACGTCCCAGAAAGTTTAAAATATGTCCAACATATTTAAACAAAACAACATGCATCATCAAACACAAGATATGCCATGATTTTCCGAAGTCGAACTCAAGTACATGTAGAACACGTTAAAATCAAGTGTCAACACAAAGGAAGGTGAGTTCACATATTCACTTACAACCAATTTTAATCCAAGGAAAACTTTCTGATTAGGTGTTTATTTGAAAACATCCATATAATTTTGAAAGTCCGTTTTACTTCCTTAATAAAAAACCATGGGTCTTCCGCCGGTTCATCAATCCGACAACTGTAATATATATATTGCCCAAGTTTTGTATATTAAATTATTGCGTCAACTTACAGACTTGTATGTTAGCTAGACGATACGAACTATATATTAACCATGCAGGGATAATCAAAGCTAGACAATAAACAGAATATTAATTCGTCGTTTGAATTGACACGGGGCGACCGGTCACGACGGGGTTGTCAACCTGATAGATCTACCAACAATTCATCGCGTACAATACTTAACTAATTAAACGACATCATGGGGGGTAGGGTTCTCTCTTTGAGAACAATATGATGTCTGCCTCACGTACAATATATATATATATATATATATATATATATATATATCATACTAATATGACAATTTAATACACGTTGTTGTACGAATTCCCCTTATTCTCCATCATATGAGACCCAGTCAAGAATTCATCCCTAACTGTACGGTCTTGTTTCACTTAAGAAATACCGTACATACAATATTCATTCATCAAAAACGTTTTACTTCGAAACGTATAACTTATCAAATTTCATATATTTTCAGCGAAAATATATATTTTATATTAAAAGGTATGTTTTATTTTGAAAACATTATTAAACCCTTTTAACGACGTGTTCTACCCCCAAAATGTATACAAAGCAGTAAAAAGAGGGGTTTAGTGACACTCACCTTTGGGTGCGTATTTTAATATCGCAATCCCAGAGATTGATTTTCTACACGTCCTAATATAGGAACGATTCTAAATCAATATACATAACACAAAAATCCTAAGTTTCTCCGTTTCTTAGAATTATCACATAACTTTGAGATTTTCTCGAAAAGTTGTCAATTTTGATTATGTTGGCACGTTAATATATATATGAGTCCATATATATATATATATATATATGAGTCCATATATATATATATATATATATATTTATAATTTTTGTGACTTGAACGATTTTATTGGTGACCATTATTGTGTAAATCCGTTAACTCTCCCGTTTATACGCAATATATTTACGATTTGCGCGTCGTAATATATATACATAAGTGTTCATAAAATTTAACACCGAACACGTGAAATATTATTAACTTATCTATTTTTGTCATTTTTAAAGCAAATATACATAAAACATCTCATATGTACCAAATTTCATGCTCGACAAACAAGTTACACATTTAACGAAATTTTACCGTTTCTACCGCACAAAACGTACATGCATACATGCATAGTCTAAATTTCCCATTATCAAATTAGCACTTAACATATTATGACATTTACATGTTTAAATCATTTAACACATTTTATCACATAAGGTTCACTCAAAATTTACCCATACTAGTGTTCATCGAAAATGCGTATTTTAGCGATTCGATAACGTTTTCGGGCATCGGAAGTCACGTACGACCAATCAACACCAAGTAAACTTAAAATTAGTTAAAATACTTGTTTTGAAACTAAAAAAATCAGTTTATTTACTGATCTAAATCAGTTTTACAAAAAACCACTCGAAAAGCCGATTTTTGACCGTTTTAACGCATAGTTTCGCGTTAAACGTTACCATAACCATCCCAACTCGAAACGACTTGACATTTTAACACAATACATGCTATTTACTGATTAAAATAGTGGTTATAATCAGATTAGTGCAGTTTTTGTGTAAGTCACATAAATCATGCGATTTCACGTATTTTACAACTTTTAATGCACCAAGTACAACATGCAAAGCTAGCAAACATTATGACAAAGTTATAAGTCACCAAATACTTTAAAATAACTTTATTTTAGTGTTTATAATCTGCTCATAATTGATTTTCACTAAATCATACTCAAATCACCTTTTTATAAACATATATCATCATGCATGCCTAAGTATATGCATCTATTATACCCATATTATAACATCATCATCCAACATAACCTTAAATGCATCTAAGGATACATTTATTTCATGTTCTTATAAATCACAACATGTTCATCTCATCATGATCATTAAATCATTTTCACATAAATACAAACATTCCCTCTTTTATTTACATTTGACAAAATTTTGTGTATGCACTTACATATATACACATACATATACGACATACACACATATACATACATGTATAAACTTCCAAAACTTCACTTTTTAACACATCTACTTCAAATCATGAAACCTTTTTAAGAACTTTGTTTTATGACTCCTTTACAACACATGCATGTAATCATCTTTTCAAAATCAAATCAAGTAAGAATCATTTAACAAAGTCAAGACACAACAAGTTACACACCCACTCATAAACTTTCGGCCCTATATACAATACATATACACAGCCACTTTTCTTTGATTTAAATCTCATTCTTTGTAGAATACAAGTTTTGTGATTTATTCCAAGTTCAAGAGAAACCATCTAACATCTCCATCATCACTATGAATCAAGAACATGATTTAAAAAAAGGTTATACCTTCAAGATTTTTAGATGGGTTTTTGAGAATAGATGAGAGTATGGAGGTTGTTCTTGCTTGAAATCACTTCCAAACACCCATTTTAGCTTGAAATCACCTTGGAAAGCTCTTGATTCTTCATGGAAATGGTTTAAAAAATTTGAATGTGGGTGTTAGAGGGGTGTTCGGCCGAGATGTACAAGAGAGAGAGTGAGAATGTAATGGTGAAGGGTTTCTTGGGTTTTTGAAAGATTATGGAAGCTTTTGGGGGGATTAATCATCACCTTGAGCTTCCCCATGCCCACACATATCTTGGGTTTCTTGTTTTATGACTCGTTATTGGTTTGTCACACGCCTAGTAGGGTTTCCCATGGGTGGTATTTTGGGGGTGTGACAGAATCACTAGTAGTTACGCAACCCCGTAGGAAAATGTACAAAACAATGCTTTTGAATAAACCCAAGTTTAAATCAAATGTTATGTTTTGCAGAAAACAATGCTTTATGATTACAAACATTTATGCAGTATTGTTTATTCGCATACATTCAAGCCTTGCGACTGTGGTGACAAACCTTTAAACAAATTAAAGGTTCATCTAAGTTATGTATATCGGATTCTGTCATTCCCAACTTCCAAACAAACCTTGGAAGTCGGAAACGGGAGTTGTCAAGTCCTATGGTACCATTACATACTACCGAGCGGCGTAGCTAATGTTAATGAATGTATTATTGTTCCGATTAAACATACCAAATGTCATAACCAATTTAGCATGTGAAAACCATGTACTAAGTATGCTAAGTAAACATACATAGTAGAAATGTTCATGAAATCAATGTGGTAGCATGCTAAGTAAACATACATAGCAAAACGTAATTGAAAGCATGTTCTATATGTGTACTTGATGAAACTAGCATGATTATGTCATAAAAGCAATGAAAGCATGAAAGTAACATGTAAGCACAAGTGTTTCACCCCAAAATATTTGAAAGCGGTAAAAGAGGGGAACTATGTACTCACTTAGGATTGCTTATTAGTCTTGAGAATAAGACCAAATTAAGCTCCAAGTATCACGGAATCAACAAGGCACCTAGTATAGGTAACTATGTTAATAATAGGATCCTAAATCGGGAGATAGGATAGATTGATGTTCTATAAATCAAATGAGTGATTGAACTTATATGGTATGATTTAATAGAGCTAACATTCTGATTTGGAAGTCTACCTAAGTGCTCTTGACCCGTTTCGACCCATTATGGTGGTATAAACCACTATAATGCGTCGTTTGCGTAAAACTATGTTCGGATGGTTAACTATGTGCTATGTCAAGTCTTACATGCCCAATTATACCCTAACATGTTACTAAATTAGAATATATGTCAAGAATATGTTCACATATGGTTTTATTCTTCAAAAGGGCATTTTGGTCATTTCCTATGGGCATGTAAGCTACTTAACATATAACTATCCAATCCTAGGTGATCATAAGGTATAACCTCAGAGGTTATTCGCTATGCAACTATGATCACTAAACATGCTTGGTCGGATCCTAAAGATCGACCAAACGGGTTGGGTTCGAAAGTCTAAGCGGTTGTCTAGACCGCTTAACTTACGACCCTAAACAAGCACTAAACTAATAGTGACGAGTTAAACATGTCAAAACATGTTGACATGTTTAACTAACTTATAAAACTGATTTGGTATCAAAACGAAGTGTTTTGATACCTAAAAGTAGTTGCGTTGCAAAATGCATGCTGAAACGCATTTTGACCGAAACTTTGACTCGTCACTACACCTAGTTAACGTGGTAATCAGTAGGTATAATCTCTAAGGATTATAACCATCGTGATTACAATCACGTTGCAAAGTTCAATTGAACTTTGACTTAACCAATTGATGGTCAAAACCGAAAGTCAAACTATTGGCCAAACTGTTTGACTTTCTGCACTAACATAAAGAACAAGCATGAAGGAATACTCACAAGAGTCCAATGCTTGAAGAAAGATAATAAGAAAACCAAAGAGGAAGTTCCTAACACTTGTGGAAGCTCCAATTCAGATTTAGAGAAGAGATGAGAGGAATGAGCAAAGAATGAGGAGGTTTGGCTTGCTATTTATACTTGTAGTGAACTCACAAGATCATTACAAGTGTTTGTGCGGCCAACAAGGATTAAATCATGACCCTATAAGTGTTAGAGGCCAACTAATTTGATTGGGGAGGTGCTAACTTGGTCACCACACAAAGGAATTGCAAGATTAGCCCCTGTATTAACAAGCTGTTGCTGAAAAACATGTTTCTGTCGAGATCTGATGCTGGCGTCGCGCGACAGCGAGGCCATAGGGCCGTCGCGCAGCGCGAGGGTGTAGCTGGAACTTTCAGAAACTGACAGAAATGGTCCTTGCACGTGTTTAAGCTTGTTTTCGACGTTTCTAACCTCCATAAAGTCATTTTCAAGGCTCTACAAAGTCGTAAAAGTGTAGGGGACCTGGAATATGCTCGGAAATATCACAAATGTCGGTTCGTTTGGTCGTACGGTCATGTTGTTTGGTTATTTACGACGAAACTCGAATAAACGCGAAAACGAACCAAATTAAGCGACGAATGATATTTTTGCATGCCGATCACTAAAACAAAAATATTTTAGTGTGTACAAAAATTTTGGATGTCCAGATGTGGTCAAAACGTAAGATATGCCCGAAAATGCAAACTTACGTCGTTTTTGACACTTTTAGTCCCTGTATGATCAACTAAGCATAGTTTCGCACACCGAACCACTCAAATCTTATTTATAAGATATTTTTAGGTTATATATGGTTTGTTTAGCTTATGATCATATTCCGGGTTGTACGTTGCCTTACGAAACGACAGACTTTTTCAAATTGACGCAAATAGTCCCTGTGAGCGAATAAACTTGTTTTTGCCATACCAAAGCCTTCAAAACTTATTTCTAAGTTATGTAAAGGTTATTTAAGGTATGTTAAGCTTATGTTGCTATTCTGGAGCATTTTTCGCGTTAAACTGATTACGTTTACGCATCAGTTTGCGTATAACTTTCTAGAAAGCGGTATAGAGTTCAAAATCAATCAAAAAATCAAAACGTGCATAATATCAAACACAAATAAGAAACATTGGGACCAAAACACATTGTTTTATCAATATTGTATTGTTCAGAGGCTGTAAAATGATTACACAAGCACAGATGTCACAGTCTCCCCTACTTTAGGAAATTTCGTCCCGAAATTTATTTAGAGGAAACTTGTGAGAATAGATGAGGATACTTCACCTTCATATGATCTTCACATTCCCAAGTAAATTCTGGGCTACATTTAGATTCCCAGTGAACTTTGACAATAGGTATGCGCTTGTGTTTGAGCTTTTTGATTTCATGGTCCATGATTTCCATAGGTTTCTCAACGAAGTGCATCGTGTTATCAACAGGAATTTCATCAAGTCGTATGTGGAGGTTCTCGTCAGCTAAACACTTTTTGAAATTGGACACATGGAAAGTTGGATGAACATTTCCAAGTTCAGGAGGTAGCTCAAGTCTGTAGGCTACTTTTTTGATTCTTTCAACGATCTTGAATGGTCTAACATAGCGTCTTGCAAGTTTTCCTTTCTTTCCAAATCTAATCACACCTTTCCAAGGGGACACCTTGAGTAGGACGTGAGTAGGACGTGATCACCGACTTGAAATTCTAAGGGCTTGCGTCGTCGATCCGCGTAACTCTTTTGACGTCTTCTAGCTGTCTGAAGGTTATCACCAATCTTCTTGACCTTATCTGTAGTCTCTAGAATGAGTTCAGGTCCAGTAAGCTGAGCTTCACCTATCTCATTCCAGCAGACCGGTGATCGACATTTTCGACCGTATAAAGCTTCGAAAGGAGCCATGTTGATGCTAGAGTGATAACTATTGTTGTAGGAGAATTCGATCAACGGTAAATGCGAATCCCAACTACCACCAAAATCAATCACACAAGCTCTAAGCATATCCTCCGGTGTCTGGATTGTTCTCTCAGATTGACCATCCGTTTTCGGATGATATGCTGTGCTCAAATTAAGTTGGGTTCCCATGGCAGATTGCATGGTTCTCCAAAAGCGAGACGAGAATCGAGCATCTATGTCAGATATAATGTTCAAAGGAACACCATGTCGAGATACAATCTCATCAACATATATCTTGGCAAGCTTGTCAGTAGATAGATCCTCATGGGTTGGCAAGAAATGTGCTGACTTTGTTAGACGATCAACGATTACCCAAATGGCATCATGACCTTTCTTAGTGCGCGGTAGCCTGGTAATGAGATCCATAGCAATGTTTTCCCATTTCCAAACCGGAATCTCTGGTTGCTCCAATAATCCAGAGGGATGTTGATGTTCTGCCTTAACCTTAAGACAAGTAAGGCATTTGGAAACATATAAGGCAATGTCTTTCTTCATACCCGGCCACCAATACTGGGTTCGAATATCATTATACATTTTGTCTGCACCGGGATAAATAAAATAACGATACTTGTGAGCTTCATCCATTAGCAAGGTGCGAAGATTGTCTATACTTGGGACCCACAAAAGGCCCATGAAATAGAATATTCCAAAGTCTCTCAGTTCAAGCTCAGCTTAGTATGACACGGTAATTCTTTACCCATCAAGTCTTGTGTAACACAAGTGTGTTGAGCCTGAGAGATGCCAGTGACAATATCCTGAACAGGATCTGGCAAACCATCTATGTATTTCTCAATAGCCTTATCCAAAGGCGTGACCATTGTCGGACAAAGCAAGCTTAACTCCTTATATCTATCAGTGTAAGCCCGGTGTTCACCACTATCTTGCTTGAGGTCATGGAACTCATTTTCAAGTGCCCTCTGCTCGTGACGAGGACAAAATTCTCTCATCATGAGAGCTCTAAGTTCCTCCCATGTCTGACCCAAAGCAACCTCAGCACCTCGATCTCTCATTACCCCATTACACCAGGTGAGAGCCCTCTATTGGAATACGCTAGAAGCAAACTCGACCTTACGGTTGTTCGGACACTGAACATGGCGAAAGGTACTCTCAAGACTCTCAAACCACAGGAGAAGCCCAGTTGCTTCTTCAGAACCACTAAACTTGAGTGGTTTAGCCGAGTTAAAACTTTTGAAATTGCACGGAGCAGGTGCATTATTGTTATTGTTGGCTTGGTTTATTTGAGTGATGAGATTAGGTAGCATAGCAGCCATCTACTGTGCTATAATAGCTGCCAGTTTGGCATCAGGTTGCTAAACGTTACATCGAGGAGGCATTCTAAAAGAGGAAACATGAGAGAAAACGAGTGAGATGATGTGATGAAGGAAATAAGATAGCAATAAAATCGACAAAATATAAGGATGGTGGTCATTTGTGTGACACCAGTGTCTGTAATCATTGTAAACAGTTTAGTTATCAATAAAACAAAGTTATTTGATCCCAATATTTGTTTGTTTATGTTTGACATTTTTCATGTTTTGACTTTTGTTCAATTTCAAACTCTACATCGCTTTCTAGAGAGTTATACGCAAACTGGTGCGTAAACGTAATCAGTTTAATGCGAAAAACACTCTGGAACATCAACATATGCTTAACATGCCTTAAATAACCTTTACATAACTTAGAAATAAGTTTTGAAGGCTGTGGTATGGCAAAAACAAGTTTAATCGCCTACAGGGACTAAATTCGACAAACTGCGAAAGTATGACGATTCGTACTAGAACAGACATTCTGGAACATGAGAATAAGTTAAAAATACCATAAATATCCTTTACATATCTTAGAAATAGGCTTTAAGGGGTTCGGTGTGCTAAAATAAACTTTTGGGGCATTCAGGGACTAAAAGCGTCAAAAAGTGCATAAGTTTGCATTTGCGCGCATAACTTACATTCTGAATAGATCCGGACATCCAAAAATTTATGTAAGCACTAAAATATTTTATTTTAGTGTTTGGCATAAGAAAAATCCATTCATCGCGCAATTTGGATCGTTTTTCGCGCTTATGCGCATTCCGTCGTAACTAAGCGAAAATCGCGATCATGCGACCAAACGAACCAACATCCGGCATATTTTTGAGCATGTTTCATGTCCACAATGTTTAGGAATCATTTTAGGGCCTTAAAGATGGCTTAACTGGCCTTAAACATGTCGGAAATAGCTCTAAACACCAACAGGGACTGAAACTGTCATTTTTGAAAGTTGTTTGCAGATCAGAAGGCTCAGGCGGCCCGTGTAAGCCCCCATAAAACCTTACGCGGCCCGCGTAAGCATGTCAGATATGCAAAACCAGTTTTTACAGCTGTTTACAGCTGTTATACTCACAAAACCCACATGCAAATGGTATTTCTGAATCTATGGGCTGGTTTAGGGGCTCCAATGGTTTTATAAAACCATGGGCTTGATATGTACGGCTTAGATCAAAGCTCGGTTTACGAGGAACGATCTTAACAGGTCTACAAAATCTATAAATACCCCTCACCCCTCATTTGCAAAACCCACACCTTTGAATCTGAATTTGTTCTCTAAGTTGATGTGTTTATCACTTCATACCTGAGAATATTCGGATCAAAACTTTCGTTCTTGGACCCGTTGTAAGTCCTCTTTCGTTCTTTTAGCATTTTCTGCATTGACCGGTTTATGGTCAACACAAAGTTCGGTTGAACTTCGCAACGTGAGCGTAATCACGATGGCTATAGTCCCTTGTGACTATGCCTACTGATTACCACGTTATCTAGGCTCAGTGACGAGTCGTAGTTTCGGCCAAAATGCGTATTCTTGCGTATTTTGTAACCAAACTACTTTTAGGTATCAAAACCGTTTTTTTTATACCAAACTTGCTTTCTAACTTAGTTAAGCATGTTTTAACATGCTTAGCTCGTCACTTTTAGTTTAGTGCTTATATAGGGTCGTAAGGTAAGCGATCTAAACAATCGCTTATACTTTCAAACCCGACCCGTTTGGTCGATCTTTAGGATCTGACCAAACGCATTAGGTGACCATAGTTGTATAGGGAATAACCTTCCGAGGTTATACCTTATGGTCACAACGTTTAGTTAGTTGTATGATAGGTAGTTTATATGCCTTAGGTAAATTACCAAAATGCCCTTTTTACGCCAAAATTCATTTTAAGCATATGTAACATAATTTTTGATATCTAAACTGATTCGGCAACAATATTAGACATGTTAAGGCATATTTTACTTATCATAGGACTTGTTAGGCGTTCCGAATGCGTTTTACGCGAACGACGCGTTAAAGTAGCATAAGCTACCTAAACGGGTCGTAATGGGTCGTAAGCACTTAGGTTAGGTTTCATTTTAGTATGTAGGCTTTGTTAAACCATATTACATGAGTTCCCATACTCGTTTGGTTTACGAATCCTCATTCTATCCGATCCTTCGAATAGGTCTGGTGTATTAACATAGTTACCTATATTAGGTCCCGTTTGATTTCCGTGATCTCTAGCGTTGTTTGGTTGTTACGCAATGATTTCTAGGCAATCTCAAGTGAGTACATAGACCCCTCTTTTACTGTTTTCAAACTTTTTTGGGGTTAAACACATGTGCCTACTTGTTACTTTCATGCCTTCCTGTTTTCACATCAAATGCTTGTTATGTTCGTTAGTACACTTATAGTACATGATTTACATTACATTGTCTTGCTATGTATGTTGACTGAGCATACTTAGTACATTGTTTTACTTTACATTTCTGCTATGTATGTTGACTGAGCATGCTAGCACATTGATTTACATGACTTTTCTGCTTTGTATGTTAACTTAGCATACTTAGTACATTGTTTTCTTATAACATGTGAACATTTGGTATAACATTTGGTTTGTACAAACGGGACTTATATACGTTCATTAACATTAGCTACGCCACTCGGTAGTAAGTAATGGTACCATAGGACTTGGTTTGTTTGGGTGTAAGGAATGACCGAATCCGAAAACATTTCTTTTGATAACCTTGACTTAGGGTTATCCGTCTGTCTCAAGGCTTGAATGTATGTGTTAACTTACCACATAAGTGTTTGTACCAATAAAACATGCATTTACTTTGCAAAACATAACTTTTTGATATATTCAAAATACCTTGTTTTGTACATTTTTACATTTGGTTTATGTAACAACACATTTCTTACCATACATAACATTTGTTACACATTACTTGACTACATTTGGACTTTTAACATTTGATATGGTTTATACAAGGACGTTTTGACAATTGGTTTAAACGTAGACTTTATACATTGGTGGTTTGTTAAGTGACTTAAGTAACGAGATGAGAGTAGTATGATACAAGCATGGTGGATACGCCGCTGGTACTTCCTATATATAAGCGCTTGTATTATATTACATATCATCGCGTTATTTAAATCATTCATTTTGGACTTATACATTTTACACAAGTAACATGCTTTTCACAAGACTTTGGCTTACAAAACAGTTCATTCTATACAACTCATTTTACTTGGTTATTCATTTAACCATATATTATTCTTTTATTTATACATATCATCTGATCTTATCGCTTTTTAAATGATTTACAAAACAAAACAATTTACAAGGTTCATGACTAAATTTTATTAAACATTTTCTTAAACTTAAGTCATGAATCCTATTTTCACAAAACCTATGCATCTCACATGCATTTTTATGCTGACGTACCTATTTTCACATGTGTTTTCAGGAGCTGTTGCTTAGGATGATGATCGTGACATTAGGGCGGACCTGTGCCTTAGTGACTTAAAAAGAAGCAAGAACTAGTTTAATTATGTTATGTACTCTTTATTTCCTATTTTAAGACAATGTAACTCTCTTGTTTGATAAATAAAATATAACTCAAATTGCCATGGTTATGAAACAATTAATTCTGTTACAACACTCCCCGACGTTTCCGCCATGTTTTGTTGTTCTACGTGGTCGGGGTGTGACAATTTGTTTGTTACCACAAAGCAAACAAACGACACATGGTGACAAATCAAAGTAAATAGGTCATAATAATGTATCGCTGAAGACATGCTCGCCTATAAGTGAACACTCACCCCAAGAGTTCCCAGGTAAGAGTGACTGGTCCGATACTGTGGATTTGTACGAACACTCTAGCCTTAGACAGAAAACTCTGGGTACAGGCATTCACTCTTCCAGTTTGCATGTGTTCACATTATTTAGACCCAAACTTTGACGAGATTTTGAAAATTTGGAAGGAACACGGCCAAAAGAATTCATCTAAGGATAGATGATTGATTTCAAAATCATTTTGGGAATTGTGTTCATGTTTTGGTAATCACCTAAGGATAGGTGACGTGTATTGTTTTAAGATCTAAACACAAGATAACTTGTGTTAGGGTCCTAGAAAGTTATAGTCTAGCTCAAAGCATTACTAATAACCTAATTCCCTATAACCATTGGCTCTGATACCAACTCTTCTGTCACACCCCGACCGCGTTAAAACAATAAACCGCGGCGGAAACGTCAGGGAGTGATGCGACAGAATTATTGTTTCAACAACCATGGTAATTAAAGTTTTGTATTATTAGGATTAAAGTTTACATTGTCTTGGAATTTAAATAAAACATAACATAATAATTGTCTTTTAGGTCACTAAGGCCCAAGTCCGCCTAACTGTAGCACAAGCATCATCATACATTAGCACCTGAAACACATGCGAAAATACGTACGTCAGCATAAAAATGCCTGTGAGATACGTAAGTTTTGTTTGTGCAAGATTCATGACTTGTAGTTTAAAGAAGGGTTTAGCAAAAAGTAGTCATGAACCTTGTAAAATATTTTCTTTTATGAAATCATGTGAAAACGATATGAAAATCAAATGATATGGAGGAAATATGCAAGGTTAGATGAATAACCAAGTAAAAGTGAATTTGTATAAAATGTGTACTTTGTATAAAAATGTTGTGTCCTTGTGAAAAATGTTTCATGTCTTTGTCAAGTGGCTTAGATAACGCAACAATGTATAATACAATAAAAGCACTTATATATAGGAAGTACCAGCGGCGTATCCACCATGCCTTTATCATATAAAACATAGCCCCGTTACATAAGTCACTTATCAATAACTAACCAAAATGTCTTGTTTAATGTTAAAATGTTTATGTATAAACCATGCAAAATGTCATGTGTGAAATGTATCATGTATAAACAAATGTAATGCATAGCAAGTAGAAAGTATCTACTTAACTACGTGAAAATGTTAATGTGATAATCAATGTTATGTACAGTGAATATGTGACAACCCGAACTTTCAAGGTTAGTCTGCTAGTTTTGTGACTCTAACTTCTTATAATTCTCTCCTTCCACGTTTTGCTATGTTAACCCGGTAAACATTTCACTATAGTAAGCCTGTCAAGTATAAATGCATAATTAAGCGTGTAGTTGGGTCAAGTAAGCACCTGGTCATTTTTGGGCCACGAACACACGTTATTCACATCGGCCCACATTTACTGTCTAGCCCGAATCACTAAGCCAACCATGTGTTGCTTAACCCTCCTCGGCCCAGCCTATTTTTCAGACTCAAAGTGGGATCGGCCCACTTGTTTAGATCCACCTAGATTCCACTTGCTTAAAAAACCGGCCCATTGGCTTATGAGCCTACGAGATCTTCATGCAAACTTAAAAAAAAAGGTAGCAAACCCTATTCATTCCTCACCTTCCTACCCTTGGCGGCAACCACCTCGATCGAACCCCACCCCACTTTCATCTCGTAATCAGATGAGCATGTTTTTATTATATTTATGTTTGTATGCCTTGATGATTCATGAATGGGGGTAAACTTGTTTATAGTATAAGTGTGTATTGCATATAGAACGAGTAGGGTTGTGGTTTGCAAATTGAATTGTGATCTGATTCAACATGAAATAACATTACACGAAATCGTTATGACTCGATGTTGGCCGATGATCGTGGCAAATAATTAGGGTCCGACGATTTGTATGTTATTAGTTTAGTGCGTATGATGTTCGTAGAAGTCCTGATTTGCTTGATTATGTTAACGATGGAGTGATTACATGAGTAGAATGATGATGCCATCGATCTAGATGAAAGCATGTTTAAACTTGTTTTAACTATATAGAGAATAATCTGATCAATTAGGGTTTGACATAATATTAAGAACTTGGTAATTTTCTTTGTGATAATAGATTGATTAAATCCAAACTGGAAGTTCATGCTAGTGGTTACAGTTATAGCAAAGAAATTAACATCCGAATGTGTTATCTTATTTGTTTGAAGGACATTTAAAAGGATTAATGTTGTTAATAATTAATTGTTATTAATTCCTTTGTTTTGATATTGGAATATGTTGCAAACTATTAGAGGTTTAGGTTGTTTCCATGAGAATAGAATGTGCTAGTAGATTGGATGTGTAAACTGTTTGAACCAAAATTAAGGGGACGGACCTTTAGAGATAGGAAAATTGATTTGATTATTTACACATTATTATGGTAATCGCACAAGTCTTGGTGGTTTTGGGCCTGTTACATTTTGGAATGCACAACTATAATTAGTCACATATCACTATTGGGTCGAGCAACATAGATGGGCCGCAAGTTTTCACTTGGTCACACATTAAGTTGGTCCATGCACTGGGTACAGGCCGGGGAAACTTGGGAACCATATAGATCAAAACTAATCACACACACTCTTGTGAATGACGAGCTAACTGTTAAGCGTTTGGTAAAAAAATATGAACTTGTAACAAGAAGTGGCACATTGACCTGAATACCTGTTACACGATGACTGTGAACTGTTATGAGCATGATTGATTGTTTTGATTCGTGATATGTTGCGTGTATTGTTGGTACGCTACTTGAATAATATGTGCAAAGAGTATGTGAGCTATGTGTTACGAAACTAACTACCTTTGGTAACCATGGTAGGGATTCGGTTGACCAACTTGGAACGGGTAAACATAACATACCGAGCAGTCCAAGGTGAGTTCATCTCTGTTGAGCATGCGTCCCGGTGGTTGGGACAGTCAGTGGGTATCCAGGGGAGGGATAAGTCTTTTGGGTAAAACTGGGATGTTGGATAATAATCTCACCCTATCATTCTTAAGTCCCATCTTTTGTGTTACCAGGGAGGTAACGGGTATTAGTTGGTATCGCTACTTAGGTTTGGCACCCTCACACCGTACCGGGGAGGACGGTTGTGAACTAATGACCCAGTCATTCCCAATGTTTTGATAGGAGCATTGGGGAACGTGCAAAACATACATCAAGAGCCGTCTTGTTTAGTATCGAGATATTATCAACATTTCTTTCAGAATTTAATTCAATGGATTAACTAAACACTTGGTAACCAACGTTTTCGTAAAACTATGAACTCACCAGCGTTGTCTGACACACTTGTTGCATGCTCACAGGTTAGGTACTTTGGATGGGAACTTGCTGCCTGGAGTAGCTGGAGTGGTCATGGGTCTACTGGAGGGATTCATGTGATTGACTTATTGATTTTATACATTTGATTTGAAATAGTTAAACTATGATTTCTTTTATATGCTTCCGCTGAACATGTTGGTTTTCATTTAAACTTATTGATGGCACTTTTCATTAATTAAATTTATTTAACAACTTGTGATTGGTTCAATATGATTAGTGGCTCGTTATTGGTTTGTCACACGCCTAGTAGGGTTTCCCATGGGTGGTATTTTGGGGGTGTGACAGTTTGGTATCAGAGCCACTGGTTATAGTGAACTTGGTTTTAAAACGGTTTTGAAAAAACAGACTATAACCGAACAGATCTGAATACGTGAATACGACCATGACACTCAGCTCCAGATTCTTTCTCACTTGTTGCATACATTACATGATTAGTACATAATTGCTTATGACACAACATACGAACACACACTCGTCACTATAGCATAATTGCATGAATTACTTGCTTATATTATTACTCGTTTTGAAAACCGTGAGGGGCAGACGCTGGGAGCGTGCTGGCCGCCAAAGCGGACAATATCATGGTGTGGTTACACCGGGCTGTTATAGTCTTTGGATTTCTGTTATTTTATTACCTTGACAACCTCCGTTTGACATTTGAGTTTGAGGAACCATTTGACATGAGTTAGGGGGAACTGAGATGAGCATGCAAATCACAATATTATTGTGGGTGCACACATAATAATAATGTGGGGTGCATGCGAGTCCCGGTGAGCCTTAACAAGTGGAAAAGGGGTTCTGTTCTATTATTCGATCATGAGAAACGTAACAAATCCATAGGAGACACAGTAGTGGTTGTCTCCTACTTGAACTTGATCTTTCCTCTCCTTTCTAAATCCTTACGAATCTCGATGCTATCGAGTATTACCTGAACACACATCTGAACGCCTAGCGGACCGTGTAGAAGGTTAGGTGCTTGTACGAACATCCCTGAGTTGGATGTTGCAGCGTCGAATGAATGGACGATACCTTTTCACTCCTTTTCATTGGTTGGAACTCAATGTACCGACGTCTTAGACCCCGGAGTGCGACCACTTTTGCAACACTCTGGAAACATATCGTGTATTACTCAGTCAACTTGCAAGAACGATGGACAAGAGGATGAGCGTAGTGCCTTACCAACCTCAGTATTAGAACGACCCTGATTACCAGCAACGAACTCCAGCAGATTGACCTCAACCTTAGTATTGACCTCAGTATTAGAACGACCCTGATTAACTCTAGTAAAAGACTTATGGGAGTCGACTCTTATGAATCCATCGGGACACGGAATACGTAACTTCCCATGCAGTGAGTAGTGCCTTAGGACGTGACACAGAATGGGACAAGATGGACCCTGTTGTTGAAAATCGTAGGGCCCGTTTTAAGTAACGACAGTAGAGGCAACAGTCATGGCAACATCAAGGAACTAGTAATCATAGCTTAGAGTATGGAAACGAAGTTGACCTCGACAAGGATTGACTGTGTTAAGTCAAAGTGCCAACACCCAAGGGAACAAAGACGGTACTAGGAATTCTCGCAACGAAAACAACAACACTGGAAATGATGCTTACGGAAGGGTATTTAGGATTGGCGTAGGTGATGTTAGGCATAATAGCAGCATGGTAACTTGTATAAGTAGCCCTGTTTTTGTCAACCCTGATGCTTCTTGAAATCGAACCTGTGGTGGCAGCAACTGATGGCAAGTCAAATGGATCCTCATATGTTCGTTGGGATGTAAACTCAACCTTGTGGGACAAGTGTTCGACGTCAACCTTCTTTCTATTATCCTCGATAATTTGATGAAGTAGTTAGTATGGATTGGTTACCAATACATCACGCAGATGTACCCTGCGAGAAGAAAGCTTTGCGTACCCCTCTCCCTAGTGGAGAATCGTCATCTGTTCCAAAGTACCAGAGTTGTGTAAAGGTTAGCATCAATACTGCAATGAAAGCCAAGAAGTGTCTACAGGAGGGATTACCCCGCTGTGTTAGCAACCGTTTCTGATTGTCAGGTTAAGGAAAATAGGATCAGGGATCCACCAATTGTTCGTGACTCCCCTCGGTGTGCTACTCGAGGAACTTTCAGGTTTACATTCACAACTGTTAGTCGGAATCTCAGTTGATCTCATGACAGAGGCAGCTCTGAATACTCGTACATTGTACCATCTTGCACAGGAGGGTTGCAAGAACTGTTTAATAAACTACAGGAAATACTGGACAAGAGTTTGTCGGACCTAGCTTTTCGCTTTGGGGAGCCCCAGTTATATCCCTGAAGATAAGCCTTTTCGTATGTGTACTGATTATCCAGAACCTAACAAGGAGACCGTTAAGAACCGTTTGCCTCGATCATGTATTGGCAACCTGTCTACTGGTGTGAGGGTCAAGCTTCCATTCGAGGAATGACTAACGAATGAACTATCATTAGATGGGAGTCCAGATGGGAGAATGTTCCTACAACGGCATATCAGACGCAGGGCGGCCATTGCGACGTGGTATTCCAAAACCTCTGGGCTAATCATCACACCGGCATGTGCATGGATCACATGAATCGACTCTGCTTATTGACAACGTGTTGAATCATTTCCAGGAGGAAGGAACATCATAGACAACATATGTGTGACAACTCGAGTTTCCAAGATTTCCATCTTCGCATTTAGTGCACGTTAATTTTTTTTATGTTGTTTGTTAATACGACTTGTTTGTTTCACAACGCTCACATTTTGTAAAAACGTTAATTAGTATTGCGATTGATTTTTGATATTTGGGGTTGTATAATTTATTATGGAAGTTTGGCCTAACACCCTTGCTCATATGAAAACACCACCTCCCTGGTGAAATCACCCTAGTGGTGAAAACACCTTATTGTGTTTTCGTCCATGTGGCTGACGAAATCAGAGATGGGCTTGGCCCATGGCCCAGTATTTTGAGATATTTTATATAAGCAGTTTATAAACAAATCTTCTCCGATAAGTTTCCCACTTACCAAAGCTTATCACTTTGTTTCTCTTTCTATCTCTGAAACCCACAAAGAGAATTCCTCATTGAAGCAAAACCTCTGTTTAATCCTTGGTTAGTGATTTCATGATTCAGTGGTTTTAGTTGCATATCGTATGATTATTGATGTTTAATCATGATGTATGTATATATTGATATATGTGATTATGTGATTGATCATTGTGTGCTTGATAGATAATTATTATCTATGAACCTTCTGTATATTTGATGTTGTGTTCAACAGTGGGTATATGTTAATAAAAGATAAACTGATTCAAGTATGTTCTTGATCTCACAAAGTTTTGGTAGAGTAATTGTTTTATATCAATGATTGATTGAATGACTTGTAGATGTTTAATCATGTATATGTAATGCGATTATAGTTGCTGGGTTTTAAGTTACAGTAAGTGTTGTTGATGATGATGAACAGTAACGAAAACCCCCACAAAAGAAAGTGGACGAAATCACTTAAAGTGATTTCGGCCCAAAAAGTTCCGGCCCAAAGGGTGTTTTCGGCACCCATGTGTTTTCGGCCCACATAAGGATTTCGGCCCAGTGAGGGGATTTCGGCACATATGGATTTCGGCCATAAGTGTTTTCGGCTAATGGGGTTTTCGGCTATAAGAGGATTTCGGCACCATGTGTTTTCGGCCCAACTGTTATTTGTTAACTGGTTAAATTTATTAAGTTGTTAACTTATTAAATTACATATAATAACTCTGTTAGTTATGTAACCATATTTAGCCTACTAACTGAGTTAAGTTCATTAACTCAGTTAACTTTACTCACTATGTGAGATTCATGGATGACATTCTGTTAAATATGTAACTTAGTTAACTAAAACATGTGACACAGTTAGTTACCAGTTCTGTTAAATGTTAATTCTGTTAACCTTATACCCCTGTTTATATATGCTAATTCAGTTAAGCATACTAGCTTTATTAACTGTGATGTTGGTTAACTATGTTAGAATTATTGAGAAGGCTATTATGAGGAAGATGAATTTGCATGAATAGGAGTAACTGTTTACATGATACGAGAATGCAAATTGCTTGACACACTCTGTGATATTTTTGTGATAGTGATTTCATGCAAAAATCTTACGAACGTGAACTGATTGAACATACGTGCACTATAGGACTTGACTGATTAATTGAGAGCACTTAACTTAGCATACCGAGCAAACAAGGTGAGTTCACACTGCTACCAAGGCATGGGATTCCCGGGGTTGGGAATGGGTCGATTGATTATTATGCTTAAGAGTTATCGGAATTACATACCATAGGCCTCGGGAGAGGAAGGTCAATGGTAGATACTACTAGACTAGTGATACATATACTTCTCTTCGCACACATGCCGGGATCGGCCGCGATACTAGAACAATCTTCGCAAACATGCCTGGAATGGCCGCGAACTATACTTTAATTTTCGCAAACACGCCTGGAGGGCCGCGATACAAATATACCTAGTCTAGTGAACATATGGGAAACCCCACTAAACTTCGCAAACATGCCTAGAGGGCCGCGATGATATTACATACGATACATGATTTCTAAACAAGTATACGTTATACGATACGAACATTATAACTAAATAACCTACTGTGAACTCGCTCAACTAGTGGTTGACTCTCTGTTACATGCCTTGCAGGACCATAGGTACTTTTGGAGCTTGCACGGGAGGCACGGTCGTTGTGGACATGGATCGTGATTGTGTTGTTAAACATTATGACTTTTTGTACTTAAACTTATGTTAGGTTTTACATTATTGCTTCCGCTACACACTTGTTTATATTTGGTTTTGGAAACACCTATCGTTTTGATGAATGACTTTTACTATATACTTATGTTCAATATGATTGGTGGCTTGATCCTGGTCATGTCACGCCTCCAAGCGGTGGTACTCCGCGAGTGGATTTTGGGGGTGTGACAGATTGGTATCAGAGCCATTGGTTATAGAGAACTCGGTTTTAATAAGGGGAAAACGTTTTTATTAAAACCAGACTATAACCAGAACAGTGCTCAACGATCCACAACGACGCCTCGCTCCACGTGCAAGACTCAACATCCTAGGTAATATGGTATATGTCTTATTGCCTATTTGCTAGAATTGCATAGAACTTTGCTCCGGGTATGCTTAGGTTAACTTGACACTATTGCATGAGAACACTTGTGTGCTTACTCTCTACTGTTATCGCACTACTCGCGAACCTCTCTCACTTATGTCATATTTGCTATGAAGATCATGTCTGGACGCATTAACATGACGCAAGCCCAACTGACGGCTCTCATTAACGAACAAGTTGCTGCGGCAGTTGCAGCCGCACAAGCAGGAGGTCAACCACCTGTTTGTACCTTCAAAACTTTCATGGACTGTCGTCCTACTACTTTTAGTGGCACGGAAGGAGCGGTTGGACTCCTCCATTGGTTTGAAAAGCTTGAGTCAGTATTTGAAATGTGTGAATGCCCTGAGGATCGCAGGGTGAAGTATGCCACTGGTACTCTAGAAGGCATTGCGCTGACTTGGTGGAATGCGCAAGTTCAGATGTTAGGGTTGGCTGTTGCTAACGCCACACCTTGGAACGGTTTCAAGGAATTGATCAAAGAGGAATACTGTAGCCGTGATGATATTCATAAGCTGGAGGTAGAGTTTTACCACTTGAAAATGACGGGGTCAGAAATTGAAGCGTACACCAGAAGATCGAATGAGTTGGCTATTTTGTGTCCTACTATGGTAGACCCTCCCATTAAGCGTATCGAACTGTATCTCAATGGTCTGGTGCCGGAGATTCAAAGTCACGTAACCTCAGCGAATCTTGGCACTATTCAACAGATCGTCAAGTTGGCTCATCGCCTCACCGATCAGGCGGTGGAACAGAACAGGCTGCCTAAACGTATCAACGCTACTACTACCGCTACCACTCCAGCTACTCCTGCTAATCCCAGTGATAACAAGCGGAAATGGGAAGGGGATTCCAGCAGGGGTTCAGCTACCGTTCAGTCTCAAGCTCAGCAACGCAAGACTAATGACTACCAGAGTGCGGGTCAGCAATCGTCTGGTGGTCAGGGGCAGAGTGGATATCGGGGAACTCATCCACTGTGTAACAGGTGCAACAAACACCACAGTGGTCAGTGTCGTAAAGGCCGCTGTCAGAGATGTCTAAGGGTAGGTCATGAGGCTAAAGATTTCAGGAGTTCAAGGCCTGCGAATCCGAACCAGCAACAACAGCCACCAGCTCCACGAAACCCGTCACAGCAACAACAACAAGGAAATAAGGTATGCTTTCAGTGTGGGGCTGAAGGTCACTTCAAGCGGAACTGTCCCCAGTTAAATCAGAATCAGAACAACAACAACAATAATCAGGGCAGTGGGAACAACAATGGGGGAAACAACAACAACAATGGTGCAAAGTGTCGTGTATTTGTGATTGGTCAGAGTGACGTAAGGAACGATCCTCATGTGGTTATGGGTAAGTTTCTTCTCGACGACTTTTATGTTACTGTATTATTTGATTCGGGTGCGGATACCAGTTACATATCTCTGAAGGTTAGTGAAATGCTTAAACGTGCACCAACACTGTTGAACACCAAACATGTCGTAGAGTTAGCTAACGGTAAAAGTCTAGAAGCCACACACATAGTTCAGGGTTGTAATCTTATCCTCGCTGGTCAGACTTTCTCTATCGATCTCATTCCTATAACTCTGAGTACTTTTGATGTCGTCATTGGTATGGATTGGTTATCCCAACAACAAGCAGAGATCCTATGCAAGGAGAAGATCATTCGTATTCCTCGTTCTGGCAAAGAACCTCTCGAAGTTCAAGGCGACAAGAGTGGTGTCGTGAGTGGCATCATCTCCTTCTTGAAGGCTCAGAAGTGTCTGCGAAAGGGCCACATAGCTATTTTAGCACTCGTTACTGATACATCGACGACAGAGAAAAAGATTGGGGATATTCCTGTAGTGTGTGATTTCCCTCAAGTGTTTCCTGAAGAGTTACCTGGGTTACCGCCTCATCGCCAGGTCGAATTTCAGATCGAGCTAGCTCCAGGAGCAGCACCCATAGCTCGAGCGCCTTATCGCTTAGCTCCAACTGAACTGGAAGAACTGTCTAAGCAATTGCAAGAACTTTTGGAAAAGGGTTTCATACGTCCTAGCTCTTCGCCCTGGGGAGCTCCAGTACTATTTGTGAAGAAGAAAGACGGTACCTTTCGTATGTGCATAGATTACCGCGAACTGAACAAGGTGACCGTGAAGAATCGTTATCCACTTCCACGCATCGACGACTTATTCGACCAGTTGCAAGGGTCGAGCTATTACTCAAAGATTGACCTGAGGTCAGGTTACCATCAACTGAGAGTCCGGGATGAGGACGTCTCCAAAACAGCATTCAGAACTCGCTACGGTCATTACGAGTTTTTGGTCATGCCATTCGGGCTAACGAACGCGCCTGCGGTTTTCATGGATCTTATGAACAGGGTGTGCAAACCTTATCTTGACAAGTTTGTTATTGTTTTCATTGATGACATCCTGATCTATTCGAAGAATCGGGAGGAACATGAGCAGCATTTACGACTTATTCTGGAACTCCTTCGAACGGAACAGCTGTACGCTAAGTTTTCAAAATGTGACTTCTGGCTTTGTGAAGTCCACTTTCTAGGCCACGTGGTAAACAAGGATGGGATTCATGTCGATCCATCAAAGGTAGATTCGATCAAGAACTGGCCTGCACCTCGCACACCAACAGAAATACGCCAATTCTTGGGTTTGGCGGGTTATTACAGACGGTTCATCAAAGACTTCTCAAAGATTGCACAACCGCTTTCTTTACTGACACAGAAGGGTGTTGCTTACCGTTGGAGTGATACACAGGAAACAGCATTTCAGCACTTAAAGGATAGACTTTGTAGCGCACCTATCCTCTCATTGCCTGAAGGCACGGATGATTTTGTAGTTTACTGCGACGCATCCATCCAAGGTCTTGGATGTGTGTTGATGCAACAGGATAAAGTTATTGCTTATGCTTCGCGCCAACTTAAGATTCACGAACGGAATTACACTACACACGATTTAGAGCTTGGAGCTGTTGTCTTTGCACTCAAGATATGGCGACATTATCTATATGGCACCAAGTGCGCCATCTACACCGATCACAGGAGTCTTGAGCATATCTTCAAGCAGAAAGAATTGAACATGCGACAACGTCGATGGGTCGAGTTACTGAATGATTACGAATGTGCTATAAAGTATCATCCGGGCAAAGCCAATGTGGTGGCAGACGCCCTCAGTCGAAAGGATACTACACCTAGGCGTGTACGAGCGTTGCAACTCACTATTCAGTCCAGTCTTCCTTCACAGATACGAGAGGCTCAGGTAGAAGCATTGAAACCAGGAAACGTCAGGGCTGAAGCTCTACGCAGCTCAAGGCAACGGTTAGAACAAAGGGCAGACGGCGCCTACTATGTAACAGGACGCATCTGGGTCCCACTCTATGGCAACCTACGCGAGCTTGTAATGGATGAAGCTCATAAGTCTCGCTACTCAGTACATCCTGGTTCAGATAAGATGTACTACGACCTCAGAACTACATATTGGTGGCCTAGCATGAAGGCCCACATAGCAACTTACGTTAGCAAGTGTTTGACTTGTGTGAGAGTCAAAGCGGAATATCAGAAACCCTCAGGCCCACTCCAGCAACCTGAGATACCACAATGGAAATGGGAGCAAATTTCCATGGATTTTGTTACTGGCCTACCTAGATCTCAGCGCGGAAATGATACTATTTGGGTGATCGTAGATCGACTCACAAAGTCTGCTCACTTCTTGGCTATCAAGGAAACGGATAAGTTCTCCACTCTAGCAGACGTATACCTTAAGGAAGTTGTGTCGAGGCACGGGGTGCCCACCTCTATTATCTCTGATCGTGACGCACGTTTTACTTCAGAACTGTGGCAAGCAATGCACAAATCTTTTGGCTCTCGTTTAGACATGAGCACAGCTTATCATCCTCAGACAGACGGGCAGTCTGAGCGCACTATTCAAACTCTAGAAGACATGCTTCGGGCGTGCGTAATTGACTTTGGCAAGGGCTGGGAAAAACATCTGCCACTTGTGGAATTTTCGTACAACAACAGTTACCACACCAGCATTAAAGCTGCTCCGTTTGAGGCATTGTACGGGCGTAAATGCCGATCACCTCTTTGTTGGGCAGAGGTGGGTGACAGTCAGATCACAGGTCCAGAAATGGTGGTTGATACTACTGAAAAGATCGCTCAAATACGACAACGCATGGCGGCAGCTCGTGACCGTCAGAAAGCATACGCCGATAAAGACAGGAAACTACTCGAGTTCCAGGTTGGGGATCGAGCACTACTCAAAGTTTCACCCTGGAAGGGTGTTGTTCATTTTGGCAAACGAGGCAAACTCAATCCACGATACGTTGGACCATTTGAAGTCATAGAGAAGATAGGCAAGGTGGCCTACAGACTGAACTTACCAGCTGAACTCAGTGCAGTTCACAACGTCTTTCACGTGTCGAATCTGAAGAAGTGTCTATCAGATGAGACCCACATAGTTCCTCTGAAGGAGCTCACTATCGACGAACGGTTGCATTTTGTCGAGGAACCAGTTGAAATCACAGACCGGGATGTTAAGGTCCTCAAGAACACTAGGATACCTCTTGTTCGAGTTCGTTGGAACTCCCGTCGTGGCCCAGAGTATACCTGGGAACGCGAAGACCAAATGGAACTCAAATATCCCCAGTTGTTCGAAAACAATGCAACTACTACTGAGGCTGAAGCTACTACAGAATTTCGGGAAGAAATTCCAAATCAACGGGGGGATGATGTGACACCCCAGGAGAACCAGTAAACGATAATTTACCTAGCTTCCTCAGTAACCGCATGCTAAATTTCGGGACGAAATTTCTTTCAAGTTGGGGATAATGTGACAACTCGAGTTTCCAAGATTTCCATCTTCGCATTTAGTGCACGTTAATTTTTTTTTTATGTTGTTTGTTAATACGACTTGTTTGTTTCACAACGCTCACATTTTGTAAAAACGTTAATTAGTATTGCGATTGATATTTGATATTTGGGGTTGTATAATTTATTATGGAAGTTTGGCCTAACACCCTTGCTCATATGAAAACACCACCTCCCTGGTGAAATCACCCTAGTGGTGAAAACACCTTATTGTGTTTTCGTCCATGTGGCTGACGAAATCAGAGATGGGCTTGGCCCATGGCCCAGTATTTTGAGATATTTTATATAAGCAGTTTATAAACAAATCTTCTCCGATAAGTTTCCCACTTACCAAAGCTTATCACTTTGTTTCTCTTTCTATCTCTGAAACCCACAAAGAGAATTCCTCATTGAAGCAAAACCTCTGTTTAATCCTTGGTTAGTGATTTCATGATTCAGTGGTTTTAGTTGCATATCGTATGATTATTGATGTTTAATCATGATGTATGTATATATTGATATATGTGATTGATCATTGTGTGCTTGATAGATAATTATTATCTATGAACCTTCTGTATATTTGATGTTGTGTTCAACAGTGGGTATATGTTAATAAAAGATAAACTGATTCAAGTATGTTCTTGATCTCACAAAGTTTTGGTAGAGTAATTGTTTTATATCAATGATTGATTGAATGACTTGTAGATGTTTAATCATGTATATGTAATGAGATTATAGTTGCTGGGTTTTAAGTTACAGTAAGTGTTGTTGATGATGATGAACAGTAACGAAAACCCCCACAAAAGAAAGTGGACAAAATCACTTAAAGTGATTTCGGCCCAAAAAGTTCCGGCCCAAAGGGTGTTTTCGGCACCCATGTGTTTTCGGCCCACATAAGGATTTCGGCCCAGTGAGGGGATTTCGGCACATATGGATTTCGGCCATAAGTGTTTTCGGCTAATGGGGTTTTCGGCTATAAGAGGATTTCGGCACCATGTGTTTTCGGCCCAACTGTTATCTGTTAACTGGTTAAATTTATTAAGTTGTTAACTTATTAAATTACATATAATAACTCTGTTAGTTATGTAACCATATTTAGCCTACTAACTGAGTTAAGTTCATTAACTCAGTTAACTTTACTCACTATGTGAGATTCATGGATGACATTCTGTTAAATATGTAACTTAGTTAACTAAAACATGTGACACAGTTAGTTACCAGTTCTGTTAAATGTTAATTCTGTTAACCTTATACCCCTGTTTATATATGCTAATTCAGTTAAGCATACTAGCTTTAATAACTGTGATGTTGGTTAACTATGTTAGAATTATTGAGAAGGCTATTATGAGGAAGATGAATTTGCATGAATAGGAGTAACTGTTTACATGATACGAGAATGCAAATTGCTTGACACACTCTGTGATATTTTTGTGATAGTGATTTCATGCAAAAATCTTACGAACGTGAACTGATTGAACATACGTGCACTATAGGACTTGACTGATTAATTGAGAGCACTTAACTTAGCATACCGAGCAAACAAGGTGAGTTCACACTGCTACCAAGGCATGGGATTCCCGGGGTTGGGAATGGGTCGATTGATTATTATGCTTAAGAGTTATCGGAATTACATACCATAGGCCTCGGGAGAGGAAGGTCAATGGTAGATACTACTAGACTAGTGATACATATACTTCTCTTCGCACACATGCCGGGATCGGCCGCGATACTAGAACAATCTTCGCAAACATGCCTGGAATGGCCGCGAACTATACTTTAATTTTCGCAAACATGCCTGGAGGGCCGCGATACAAATATACCTAGTCTAGTGAACATATGGGAAACCCCACTAAACTTCGCAAACATGCCTAGAGGGCCGCGATGATATTACATACGATACATGATTTCTAAACAAGTATACGTTATACGATACGAACATTATAACTAAATAACCTACTGTGAACTCGCTCAACTAGTGGTTGACTCTCTGTTACATGCCTTGCAGGACCATAGGTACTTTTGGAGCTTGCACGGGAGGCACGGTCGTTGTGGACATGGATCGTGATTGTGTTGTTAAACATTATGACTTTTTGTACTTAAACTTATGTTAGGTTTTACATTATTGCTTCCGCTACACACTTGTTTTTATTTGGTTTTGGAAACACCTATCGTTTTGATGAATGACTTTTACTATATACTTATGTTCAATATGATTGGTGGCTTGATCCTGGTCATGTCACGCCTCCAAGCGGTGGTACTCCGCGAGTGGATTTTGGGGGTGTGACAATATGTATCTTATTTTAGGGCTCCTGAGGGAGGAGCCATTACGTGCGAAGTCTTGTTTAGTGTAACATCTAGATTCGAGAGATGCATTTGATCATGTAACCAACGAAGTGGGAATACACGTGGATCTTGCTAGGATCTGTTTTGCTAGAAACTGATTGACACCAAGGATTTCTTCTGGGATGCAGCAATTTCTTGGTTTCGCTGGATACTATCGTAGATTCATCACAGGATTTTCGAAGATTGCGCAGCCTTAACCTCTTTAGCACAGCGGGGAGCTGTGAACTCATGGGAACCAAAATAGGAGGACGTCTTCTCAGCTTTTGAAACTCAACTCTACAATTCACTGAGTATTGTCTTTACCTGAGGGTATGGGCGATCTAGTAGTATACTATGATGGTTCGAAGCAGAGTCCTAGTTACACAGCGATGCAACACGAGAAGGAGATGGCTTATGTGGTGGATTAACAGGAAGAGTTGCACGACTCACAACTTGGGGTGGAAGCCACGATCTTAGATTTGAGTTGGAGGCATTACTTGGATGGTACCGAATGCACTACCTAGACCGATCACAAGGGCCTCCCGTGTACCCTTGTTTCAAGAGAGCTAAACATGTGATGGCAACGCTGGACGGAACTTTGGAATGAATACGACCGTGAAACCTGGACGTGCACGAGCTTTGCAGCTTGCTATCGACTCTAACATACCTGATCAGACTCGCCTTGTTCAAACTGAAGAACTGAAGGAAGAGAGTTCTCACGATTGACCTATGCGGGGCATGGGGAGGCAACCTTTGGCAGGTCGGACGATATTTGCAACTTCATGGAACGAATATGGACCTCACTATACAGCAACCTTAGGGAACTGGTGCAGGCGGAGCACACGGGTCTCGATATCATATTCATCTAAGTTTTGATAGGATGTATTAAAACCTGAAGACCATGTACGAGTGACCGGGTCTGAAGGCCCACATAGCAACGAGTGAGAACAATGTTTGACTTGTGGGAAAATCAAGGTGGGATATTAGCAACCAGAAATGCATATATGGAAATGGGAACAGGCTACCATGGATTTTATCACTGGTCTACTTACAACTCAAAACGAAAACATTATCACCTGGATGATCGTTGAGGGACATACGTTACCAGCACACTTTCTTGCAATCAAGAAAACTGACGAACCTTTACAGTTGTGAATGTTCCTCTAAAAGAGGCGACTTTTAGGCACGAGGTGCCAACTCCTGTTACCTCCGAATTTGATCTATGCATGATTTATGTCAGGCAATACACAACACCCTTGGCTCACGTCAGGACCAGAGCATTGCTTATCGCTGTTGGGCAAACGATCAGAGAAAACGAACTCTCTTGGCACTCGAAGACATTCTGCGAGCATGTGTGTGACTGGCTTTGGTGCAAATTGGAAGGACTCTTACCAATGGTTGGGTACTACTGCGGCAGTTATCATCTTGGTAACCAGACAGCTCTGTTGAGGCATTATATAGGCAATAATGCCAACCTTCTGGTTAGACTAAGATGGTTGACAACTTAATTACTGGTCCAGGACTGGTACTCGAAACCCTTGGGAAGGTTGTTTGGAGCAGGAGACGATTGGAGGCAACGCGTGACTGTCAGGAAAGCTGTTAAACTCGGGAAACGCTGGAAGATCACTTCAACCATCAAACAAATTCCAAACCAATGAAATATTGTATTACATACTTGGGATTTGTAAAAATATGTGTATCGTTTGCACATATCAACTCTTGATCGATTTCAAGCTTTAAATCGCTTTCTGGAAGGTTATACGCGCTCTGATGCATAAATATAACCAATTTAATGCAACGAACACTCCGGAATAGTGAAATAGGCGTAACATACCTTATATAACCTCCACATACCTTAGCAATAAGTTTTGGATGGTTTGATGTGTTGAAATCAAGTTTGTTCGATCGTAGGGACTAATTGTGTCAAACTGCGAAACTATACCGATTTGTATAGTAACGAACATTCCGGAACTTGATCATAAGTTAAACACACCCTAAATATCCTTTACATAGCTTAGAAATAGGCTTTGAGGGGTTCGGTGTGCTAAAATAAACTTTATGCTCATTCAGGGACTAAAAGCGTCAAAAAGTGCATAAGTTTGCATTTTCGCGCATAACTTACGTTCTGAATACATCCGGACATCCAAAAATTTATGTAAGCACTAAAATATTTTATTTTAGTGTTTGGCTTGTCAAAAATCCATTCGTCGCGCAATTTGGACCGTTTTTACGTCCGTTACGACTTCCGTCGTAATTAACCGAACAACGCAACTGTAGGGCCAAACGAACCGACATCCGAGATTTTTTTGAGCACACTTTAAGTTCCCTATACTTTAACTTCATTTTAGAGCTTTGAAATGGGGTTAACGGGCCTTAAACGTGTCGAAAATGACTTAAATGCATAACGGGGACTAAAATTGTAATTCTGCCAAAGTTGTTACCTTGCGCACCTCAACACTCTGAGTGTTACGGTGCGCAAGCAGTCCTCAGAACAGCAGAATGTTGCAAACAGCCTTTTTCAGCTGTCATACACTCTTTTCTCTCTTGCAACTGGTTTCTAGCAATCCTATGGGCTCCCATGGGTTTTTAAATCAGTGGGTATGTGTTGTACGACTGAGATTAACGCTTGGGAAACAAGAAACGATCCTAACGGCTCAACATTTCCTATAAATACCCCCCCATGGCTTGCTCATTTTCCCTCACATTTGAAATCTGATTCAAAACTCTCTAAGTGGAAGTTTATATGCTTCCTACCTGAGAGTGAATCGGGTTCAAATCTTGCGGGGACCCTTTGTAAGTGTTCCTTCGTTCTTTTTATGCGTTTTTAGCTTGAAAGTCAAATTGTGTTTGTGTTTCTACATTGACCAGTTTATGGTCAATGCGAAGTTCGTTTGAACTTCATAACGTGATCGTAGTCACGATGGTCATAGTCCCAAGTGACTATACCTACTGATTACCACGTTATCTAGGCTCAGTGACGAGTCGTAGTTTCGGCCAAAATTCATGTTCTCGCGTATTTTGTAACCAAACTACTTTTAGGTATCAAAACCGTTTGTTTTGATACCAAACCTGTTTTCTAACTTAACTAAACATGTTTCGACATGTTTAGCTCGTTACTTTTTAGATTAGTGCTTATATAGAGTCCTAAGTCAAGCGGTCTAAACAACCGCTTAGACTTACGAACTAGACCCGTTTGGTCGATCTTTAGGATCCGACCAAACACATTAGGTGACCATAGTTGTATAGGGAATAACCTTTCAAGGTTATACCTTATGGTCACCTAGTTTAAGTAGTTGTATGATAGGTAGTTTATATGCCTTAGGTAAATTACCAAAATACCCTTTTCATGTGTAATTGGTAATTAAGCATATATAACCTAAACTTTTGTCATTTAACTAATTATGTAACATAATTAAGTATGTTAGGGCATATAATACTTGTCATAGGACTAGTTAGGCGGTCTGAACGCGTTATACGCGAACGACGCGTTAAAGTAGCATAAGCTACCTAAACGGGTCGTGACGGGTCGTAAGCACTTAGGTTAGGTTTCCTTTAGTATGTAGGCCTTGTTAAACCATATCATATGAGTTCCCACGCTCATTTGGTTCACGAGACCTCATACTATCCAATCCCCCGATTTAGGTCCGGTTATTTATGTAGTTACCTATTAGGTACCGTTTGATTTCCGGGACTCCTCTAGCTTGCTTGGTAGTTGTTCAAGACTTCTAAGCACTCTCAAGTGAGTACATAGTCCCCTCTTTTACTGTTTTCAAACCGTTTTGGGGTGAAGCATGTGTACCTATCTGTTATTTTCATGTTTTCAAAAGTATAATTGATTATACATATTTGTACTTATCTTTTTACAAACTGGATGATTATTTATGGTTTAAACTCTAATTTTTCTTAAAGATTATAAAATAAATGTTTGGAATAGTACTTATTTGGTTCACCAGGCCGGTTGGTAGTATGATATAGCGCTATAGGATTTGACACCCCATTCCTGTTGTCATGGAATGTCTGAAACCAATTTGTTTCTCCATCCAAATAGGGATTGCCTTTGTGGTAACCCTATAGTCTCAAAGGTGTATTTTGATGCACTAGGTCTGAATGAATTCTTAAGTCTCATTATTTTTGTATATTAAGTTATACTCCCAAGAGTATAGTTTGATATGCTCTCATATGTGACAATGTACAAAACCAACATGTATTTTGTTAATCATTAAAACATAGTTTGATATGTTATTTGTAATCCAAAACATAGTGTAATATGTTATTTATAAATCCAAAGTATACTTTTGATATACTACTGAAAATTTATTTACTTTAACAACTAAAGTGTATTTAATATACTATTGTTTTGCAATTGGGTTTTAGGGTTAGTGTTTAGATAATGGAACGGGTGTAATATGATGAAAACATGGTAGATACGCCGCTGGTACTTCTTATACATAAGTGTTTTCATTGCATTACATACCGTGGCGTTATTTAGTACACTTGGGTTAACGGTTTTGGAACTGAAATATATTTTAATATATTACTTATTCGACTTTCTTAGAACCAAAGTATATTTTTATATATACTATGAATCTTTTTATCAAAATATTGTTTTTCAAACAATATATTTTTATAACAAACTTATTCTACTAACTTATTAAATTCCTATGTCTTATTACTTTATATCATTCGATTTCTTATAAATGATTTATAAAAGAAAACCTTTTTCAAGGATCATGGCTGCTTTTATTAAAACTTTTTCTTTAAACTCATAAGTCATGAATCCTATTTTCACAAAACCTATGTGTCTCACATGCATTTTTATGCTGACGTACCTATATTTACACATGTTTCAGGTGCTGCTTTGTGATGATTGATGATATATGCTACACTTAGGATGGACTCGTGCCTTAGCGACTTTAAAACTTGAAAGATAATAGTTGTACTTATTTGATTGTATTAAAACAATGAGTTCATTTATTCAATAAAACAAAATTATTTATTCCATGGTTGTGAAACAATGATTCTGTTACAACACTCCCCGACGTTTCCGCCACATTTTGTTGTTTTACGTGGTCTGGGTGTGACAGAAAAGTTGGTATCAGAGCCAATAGTTATAGGGAATTAGGTTATTAGGAATGCTTTGACCTAGACTATAACCTTCCTAGGACCCTAACACAAGTTTTCTTGTGTTTAGTTTTAAAACAATACCATCACTTATTCTTAGGTGACAACCACAATAAGAACACAAATTCTTATCCAGCTTTGAAAACTAATCATCTGTTCTAGGATGATTTATTATATGGTTTTGAACTCTATAAGTTTTCAAATCCCGTCAAAGTTGGTCTAAATAATGTGAACACGTGCAAACTGGAAGGGTGGGTGCCTGTACCCTGAGTTTTCTGTCTAAGGCTAGAGTGTTCGTACAAATCCACATAATCGGACCAGTCACTCTTACCTGGGAACTCTTGGGGTGAGTGTCCACTTATAGGCGAGCATGTCTTCGCGATACATTATTTTTGACCTATTTACTGTGAATAATCACCGGGGTCGTTTGTTGCTTTGTAGTAACAAACAAATGACCACTATCCTTGCTTTCATCAGATTTGTTTCATCTCATTCTTTTCGTCTAATTCTCTCACTCGTTTCCTTTCATGTTCCTCTTTTAGAATGCCTCCTCGACGCGACAATCAGATGGCGAATGCCGAACTGGCAGAAATCATCGCGCAGCAAATGGCTGCTGCCTTCCCAAATCTTTATGCTCAAATGATTCAAGCCATCAACAACAACAATGCTCCATGCAATTTCAAGGATTTTAACTCGGCTAAACCGCTCAAGTTTAGTGGTTCTGAGGGAGCAACTGGGCTTCTTCAATGGTTCGAGAGCATTGAGAATACTTTCCGTCACGTTCAGTGTCCTGAAAATCGCAAGGTCGAGTTTTCTTCGAGTGTGTTTCAGTAGAGAGCTCTTACGTGGTGGAACGGGGTTATGAGAGACCGCGGTGCTGAGGTTGCATTAGCACAGACTTGGGCCGAGCTTAGGGCTCTTATGATGAAGGAATTCTGTCCTCGTCATGAGCCAAGGGCTCTAGAAAGGGAATTTGATGATTTGAAGCAAGACAGTGGGGAACATCGAGCCTATACTGACCGTTATGAAGAATTGAGCCTGTTGTGTCCTGCTATGGTTACTCCTGTGGAGAAGGAGATCGAGAAATATATTGATGGTCTTCCTGACCTAGTTCAGGATATTGTTACTGGCAGCAACCCTACAACTGTCAGACAAGCCATTGAATTGTCTGCCACCCTAACTGAATCCCACATCAGGAAGGGTAAGCTTTTTCGAAAAGGCGACCCAAGACCATCTGACAAGGCTGCTCAAGCTGAGTCAAAGGAAAAACAGACTGAGGAATCCAAGAAGAAGAAGCGCAAAGCCTCTCAAAACTGCGCCATAACTGCTCAAGACAAACAGGTTGCACCAAACCAGCCAGCACAACCTCGCAAAAGGCAAAACTATGTTGGCACCGCACCTTTGTGCAATAAATGCAACCGTCATCATCTGGAGCAAGAGCAATGCCACAAATGTACCCACTGTGGGCGATTGGGACATTTGATCAACGTTTGCCGTTATGCAAATCAAGCTGCTGCAAACCCTGCTGCTGTTCAAGCACGGTTCCCTCCGGGGTCATGTTATAACTGTGGTGACCTTACTCACTACAGAAACAATTGCCCAAGACTCGTTAACATACCTCCAGCTCGTGGACGGGTATTTAACATCAATGAGGCAAACGTGAACTATGATGCAGCAGTGAACAATTAGTGTTTTGTTATTTCCTTTGGTTGTTATCTTTTGACATTTAAAGACAAGTCAGTTGTTATATAAATAAAAATTCGTTGTTTTTATTTTTCCAAAACTGATGCGATTATGTGAATGTTTGATACAACCTTATGATGCCAACACAAAGACAAACTACTTGTGTGGTTCTGTCATTTTTATGATCACTTGTAATCTCCCCAAGAACCTTAAATACCCGTTTCTTTTAAGAAACAAAGCCAAATTCCTCTTAAGATCTTTCTATCTCCATAGTTAGATTCTTGTGTTTAAAGTGCCAAATGAAATCCTCGGATTGGATTCCTAGTGTACTTTAATTATCCGTGCCCAGAGATAACAAATCAAACATCAAGTTAACTAACTATGTGATTATGTGCTTATGTGTTCTCTTATATGTTTTGTGTTTGTATGTGATCCATCCAAATCCTCATAGAATCTTCCATATCTCATATGAGGGATTCATAGTAGGATATCCAAAGGTACTATCTTAAATCCTTAACGGACTTTTACGTTGTAGTTAAGTCCCTTGGGTTATGAAGTACTATCCTAAAATTAGACCTCTTGAATGGTCTAGATAAACAGATTGATTTTGAAAATCTGGTTAGGAATATCACGTGATGATATAATTGAAAAGATCCCTTTAAATGGTCTATTTAAGGAGATCGTACGACGGTCTAGTTAAGAAGATCATGTGTTGATCTAGTTAAAAAGATCGTTCGTTGATCTAGTTAAAAAAGATCCTTTGGTGGTCTAGTCAAGTCGCTTCATGTTTATTCAATTGATTTTTCCCCTACGCATTATGAAATGGACTGTGCGGACTGTGCAAGGAATTACGTAATTATGGAGGCCTACATAATTATGGAATTCAGTGCACAGAAACCACAAGAAGTTTTGTCATGTGTTAAGACCTATAGTGACAAGAGTAATGATACGGGAGAAGTCTTGGACCTCGAACAATGTCATCTATTCTTACACTCCTCAATTCTGATTTCAAGCACACACAAGTTTCCTATGATAAGTCTTCACGGGAAACGTATTCCTGTCCGTAGTTTGAAACCCCATGTATTGCTAACTACAAGGACTTCACTTTGAGGGTTGACAATTTCACTAAGAACCCTATCATGGCCCAGAGTTCTACTTAGGTTTCAAGGGATTCATTCAAAAACGAAAACATCACAATTGTCCTCACAAGTTTCTCCAAAAAATTAAATTTCGGGACGAAATTTCCTAAAGTAGGGGAGACTGTGACACCTGTGTCACTTCAACCATCAAACAAATGCCAAACCAATTAAATATTGTATTTCATACTTGGGATTTGTAAAAATATGTGTATCGTTTGCACATATCAACTCTTGATCGATTTCAAGCTTTAAATCGCTTTCTGGAAGGTTATACGCGCTCTGATGCATAAATATAACCAGTTTAATGCAACGAACACTCCGGAATAGTGAAATAGGCTTAACATACCTTAAATAACCTCCACATACCTTAGAAATAAGTTTTGGATGGTTTTATGTGTTGAAATCAAGTTTGTTCGATCGTAGGGACTAATTGGGTCAAACTGCAAAACTATACCGATTTGTATAGTAACGAACATTCCGGAACTTGATCATAAGTTAAACACACCCTAAATTTCCTTTACATAGCTTAGAAATAGGCTTTGAGGGGTTCGGTGTGCTAAAATAAACTTTATGCTCATTCAGGGACTAAAAGCGTCAAAAAGTGCATAAGTTTGCATTTTCGCGCATAACTTACGTTCTGAATACATCCGGACATCCAAAAATTTATTTAAGCACTAAAATATTTTATTTTAGTGTTTGGCTTGTCAAAAATCCATTCGTCGCGCAATTTGGACCGTTTTTACGTCCGTTACGACTTCCGTCGTAATTAACCGAACAACGCAACTGTACGGCCAAACGAACCGACATCCAAGATATTTTTGAGCACACTTTAAGTTCCCTATACTTTAACTTCATTTTAGAGCTTTGAAATGGGGTTAATGGGCCTTAAACGTGTCGAAAATGACTTAAATGCATGACAGGGACTAAAATTGTAATTCTGGCAAAGTTGTTACCTTGCGCACCTCAACACTCTGAGTGTTACGATGCGCAAGCAGTCCTCAGAACAGCAGAATTTTGCAAACAGCCTGTTTCAGCTGTCATACACTCTTTTCTCTCTTGCAACTAGTTTCTAGCAATCCTATGGGCTCCCATGGGTTTTTAAATCAGTGGGTATGTGTTGTACGGCTGAGATTAACGTTTGGGAAACAAGAAACGATCCTAACGGCTCAACATTTCCTATAAATACCCCCCCCCCATGTCTTGCTCATTTTCCCTCACATTTGAAATCTGATTCAAAACTCTCTAAGTGGAAGTTTATATGCTTCCTACCTGAGAGTGAATCGGGTTCAAATCTTGCGGGGACCCTTTGTAAGTGTTCCTTCGTTCTTTTTATGCGTTTTTAGCTTGAAAGTCAAATTGTGTTTGACTTTCTACATTGACCAGTTTATGGTCAATGCGAAGTTCGTTTGAACTTCGTAATGTGATCGTAATCACGATGGTCATAGTCCCTAGTGACACTACCTACTGATTACCACGTTATCTAGGCTCAGTGACGAGTCGTAGTTTCGGCCAAAATGCGTGTTCTCGCGTATTTTGTAACCAAACTACTTTTAGGTATCAAAACCGTTTGTTTTGATACCAAACCTGTTTTCTAACTTAACTAAACATGTTTCGACATGTTTAGCTCGTTACTTTTTAGATTTGTGCTTATATAGAGTCGTAAGTCAAGCGGTCTAAACAACCGCTTAGACTTACGAACTAGACCCGTTTGGTCGATCTTTAAGATCCGACCAAACACATTAGGTGACCATAGTTGTATAGTGAATAACCTTTCAAGGTTATACCTTATGGCCACCTAGTTTAAGTAGTTGTATGATAGGTAGTTTATATACCTTAGGTAAATTACCAAAATACCCTTTTCATGTGTAATTGGTAATTAAGCATATATAACCTAAACTTTTGTCATTTAACTGATTATGTAACATAATTAAGTATGTTAGGGCATATAATACTTGTTTTAGGACTAGTTAGGCGGTCTGAACGCGTTATACGCGAACGACGCGTTAAAGTAGCATAAGCTACCTAAACGGGTCGTGACGGGTCGTAAGCACTTAGGTTAGGTTTCCTTTAGTATGTAGGCCTTGTTAAACCATATCATATAAGTTCCCACGCTCATTTGGTTCACGAGACCTCATACTATCCAATCCCCCGATTTAGGTCCGGTTATTTATGTAGTTACCTATTAGGTACCGTTTGATTTCCGGGACTCCTCTAGCTTGCTTGGTAGTTGTTCAAGACTTCTAAGCACTCTCAAGTGAGTACATAGTCCCCTCTTTTACTGTTTTCAAACCGTTTTGGGGTGAAGCATGTGTACCTATCTGTTATTTTCATGTTTTCAAAAGTATAATTGATTATACATATTTGTACTTATCTTTTTACAAACTGAATGATTATTTATGGTTTAAACTCTAATTTTTCTTAAAGATTATAAAATAAATGTTTGGAATAGTACTTATTTGGTTCACCAGGCCGGTTGGTAGTATGATATAGCGCTATAGGATTTGACACCCCATTCCTGTTGTCATGGAATGTCTGAAACCAATTTGTTTCTCCATCCAAATAGGGATTGCCTTTGTGGTAACCCTATAGTCTCAAAGGTGTAATATGATGAAAACATGGTAGATACGCCGCTGGTACTTCTTATACATAAGTGTTTTCGTTGCATTACATATCGTGGCGTTATTTAGTACACTTGGGTTAACGGTTTTGGAACTGAAATATATTTTAATATATTACTTATTCGACTTTCTTAGAACCAAAGTATATTTTTATATATACTATGAATCTTTTTATCAAAATATTGTTTTTCAAACAATATATTTTTATAACAAACTTATTCTACTTACTTATTAAATTCCTATGTCTTATTACTTTATATCATTCGATTTCTTATAAATGATTTATAAAAGAAAACCTTTTTCAAGGATCATGGCTGCTTTTATTAAAACTTTTTCTTTAAACTCATAAGTCATGAATCCTATTTTCACAAAACCTATGTATCTCACAGGCATTTTTATGCTGACGTACCTATTTTTACACATGTTTCAGGTGCTGCTTTGTGATGATTGATGATATATGCTACACTTAGGATGGACTCGTGCCTTAGCGACTTTAAAACTTTAAAGATAATAGTTGTACTTATTTGATTGTATTAAAACAATGAGTTCATTTATTCAATAAAACAAAATTATTTATTCCATGGTTGTGAAACAATGATTCTGTTACAACACTCCCCGACGTTTCCGCCACGTTTTGTTGTTTTACGTGGTCGGGGTGTGACAGAGGGTGTGGAATGGTTGGGTAGCATGGCAAGCTTAACTGACGTCACGATGGACCATCCAATAGTCTGGGAAGAATCGGTAGCTTAACCTACAAACTCGAGTTACCTGACGAATCGGGTAACATACGCGATTTCATTTATGTTTCGGATCTAAGGCAGTGGTTGTCTGATGACACACGTGTGATACCGTTACTGGAAGAATTTATCGAACACATGGACCAGGAAGTCAAGGTGCGTTAACATAGTCATATCACGATTATGAGAGTTCGTTGGAACTCAAGACGTGGACCGGAGTTTACGTGGGAACGCGAGGATTGGATGAAGCTCAAGTATCCTCAACTCTTTCCTATTGACCAATCTAATTCTGGTAAAACTGGTGAATTTCGGGACGAAATTCCTCTTCAAGTAGGGGATGATGTGGCACCCGAGGAAAATCCACAATCCTCATGTTGCGACCTCTTATCAAATTTCGGGACGAAATTTCTTTTATGTCAGGGATGATGTGACAACCCGAACTTTCAAGGTTAGTCTGCTAGTTTTGTGACTCTAACTTCTTATAATTCTCTCCTTCCACGTTTTGCTATGTTAACCCGGTAAACATTTCACTACAGTAAGCCTGTCAAGTATAAATGTATAATTAAGCATGTAGTTGGGTCAAGTAAGCACCCGATCGTTTTTGGGCCATGTACACAAGTTATTCACATCGGCCCACATTTACTGTCTAGCCCGAATCACTAAGCCAACCATGTGTTGCTTAACCCTCCTCGGCCCAGCCTATTTGTTAGACTCAAAGTGGGATCGGCCCACTTGTTTAGATCCACCTAGATTCCACTTGTTTAGAAAATCGGCCCATTGGCTTATGAGCCTACGATATCTTCATGCAAACTTAAAAAAAGGTAGCAAACCCTATTCATTCCTCACCTTCCTACCCTTGGCGGCAACCACCTCGGTCGAACCCCACCCCACTTTCATCTCGTAATCAGGTGAGCATGTTTATTATTATATTTATGTTTGTATGCCTTGATGATTCATGAATGGGGGTAAACTTGTTTATAGTATAAGTGTCTATTGCATATAGAACGAGTAGGGTTGTGGTTTGCAAATTGAATTGTGATCTGATTCAACATGAAATAACATTACACGAAATCTTTATGACTCGATGTTGGCCGATGATCGTGGCAAATAATTAGGGTCCGACGATTTGTATGTTATTAGTTTAGTGCGTATGATGTTCGTAGAAGTCCTGATTTGCTTGATTATGTTAACGATGGAGTGATTACATGAGTAGAATGATGATGCCATCGATCTAGATGAAAGCATGTTTAAATTTGTTTTAACTATATAGAGAATAATCTGATCAATTAGGGGTTGACATAATATTAAGAACTTGGTAATTTTCTTTGTGATAATAGATTGATTAAATCCAAACTGGAAGTTCATGCTAGTGGTTACAGTTATAGCAAAGAAATTAACATCCGAATGTGTTATCTTATTTGTTTGAAGGACAGTTAAAAGGATTAATGTTGTTAATAATTAATTGTTATTAATTCCTTTGTTTTGATATTGGAATATGTTGCAAACTGTTAGAGGTTTAGGTTGTTGCCATGAGAATAGAATGTGCTAGTAGATTGGATGTGTAAACTGTTTGAACCAAAATTAAGGGGACGAACATGTAGAGATAGGAAAATTGATTTGATTATTTATACATTATTATGGTAATCGCACAAGTCTTGGTGGTTTTGGGCCTGTTACATTTTGGATTGCACAATCATAATTAGTCACATATCACTATTGGGTCGAGCAACATAGATGGGCCGCAAGTTTTCACTTGGTCACACATTAAGTTGGTCCATGCACTGGGTATAGGCCGGGGAAAATTGGGAACCATATAGATCAAAACTAATCACACACACTCTTGTGAATGACGAGCTAAATGTTAAGCGTTTGGTAAAAAATATGAACTTGTAATAAGAAGTGGCACATTGACCTGAATACCTGTTACACGATGACTGTGAACTGTTATGAGCATGATTGATTGTTATGATTCATGATATGTTGCGTGTATTGTTGGTACGCTACTTGAATAATATGTGCAAAGAGTATGTGAGCTATGTGTTACGAAACTGACTACCTTTGGTAACCACGGTAGGGATTCGGTTGACCAACTTGGAACGGGTAAACATAACATACCGAGCAGTCCAAGGTGAGTTCATCTCTCTTGAGCATGCGTCCCGGTGGTTGGGACAGTCAGTGGGTATCCCGGGGAGGGATAAGTCTTTTGGGTAAAACTGGGATGTTGGATAATAATCTCACCCTATCATTCTTAAGTCCCATCTTTTGTGTTACCGGGGAGGTAAGGGGTATTAGTTGGTAGCGCTACTTAGGTTTGGCACCCTCACACCGTACCGGGGAGGACGGTTGTGAACTAATGACCCAGTCATGCCCAGTGTTTTGATAGGAGCATTGGGGAACGGGCAAAACATACATCAGGAGCCGTCTTGTTCAGTATCGAGATATTATCAACATTTCTTTCGGAATTTAATTCAATGGATTAACTAAACACTTAGTAACCAACGTTTTCGTAAAACTATGAACTCACCAGCGTTGTCTGACACACTTGTTGCATGCTCGCAGGTCGTTAGGTACTTTGGATTGGAACTTGCTGTCTGGAGTAGCTGGAGTGGTCATGGGTCTACTGGAGGGATTCACGTGATTGAGTTATTGATTTTATACATTTGATTTGAAACAATTAAACTATGATTTCTTTTATATGCTTCCGCTGAACATGTTGGTTTTCATTTAAACTTATTGATGGCACTTTTCATTAATTAAATTTATTTAACAACTTGTGATTGGTTCAATATGATTAGTGGCTCGTTATTGGTTTGTCACACGCCTAGTAGGGTTTCCCATGGGTGGTATTTTGGGGGTGTGACAGAATAACTAGTAGTTACTCAACCCCGAGGAAAATGTACAAAACAATGCTTTTGAATAAACCCAAGTTTAAATCAAATGTTATGTTTTGCAGAAAACAATGCTTTATGATTACAAACATTTATGCAGTATTGTTTATTCACATACCTTCAAGCCTTGCGACTGTGGCAACAAACCTTTAAACAAATTAAAGGTTCATCTAAGTTATGTATATCGGATTCTGTCATTCCCAACTTTCAAACAAACCTAGGAAGTCGGAAACGGGAGTTGTCAAGTCCTATGGTACCAATACATACTACCGAGCGACGTAGCTAATGTTAATGAATGTATTATTGTTCCGATTAAACATACCAAATGTCATAACCAATGTAGCATGTGAAAACCATGTACTAAGTATGCTAAGTAAACATACATAGTAGAAATGTTCATGAAATCGATGTGCTAGCATGCTAACTAAACATACATAGCAAAACGTAATTGAAAGCATGTACTATATGTGTACTTGATGAAACTAGCATGATTATGTCATAAAAGCAATGAAAGCATGAAAGTAACATGTAAGCACAAGTGTTTCAGCCCAAAATATTTGAAAGCGGTAAAAGAGGGGAACTATGTACTCACTTGGGATTGCTTATTAGTCTTGAGAATAAGACCAAATTAAGCTCCAAGTATCACAGAATCAACAAGGCACCTAGTATAGGTAACTATGTTAATAATAGGATCCTAAATCGGGAGATAGGATAGAATGATGTTCTATAAATCAAATGAGTGATTGAACTCATATGGTATGATTTAATAGAGCTAACATTTTGATTTGGAAGTCTACCTAAGTGATATTTGTCACACCCCGATATTTCCACGTATTACCGGTGGGCCCGGTGGGGAGTGTCGTGACGTAGTTGATATCATCATAGTCAAACAACACAATTTTAAATGCACAGCGGAAGCAAAAGATAGATTTATTTCAACCGAATAAAATTGTAATATTAAGTATCACAATAATAGTTGAACAGATCCATAGGCGGATCAAAAAAATAAAAAGGAAACATAGTTCATCAGACTTAAATGCATCCAAGCTTGCGAGACTCTTATTGATGCTAAGGAGAGGCCAGCCTATTTCGAGTAGAACCTGCACTTAACATTTCTGGGAAAATACGTCAGTTTACACTGATAAATACAATTAAGTGAATCATTTTAAAAAGGTTTAGAAATTTAATTTGAATGCACGCGACACAAAACATTTTATAACTTGGGATAATTATTTATATATAAACTTGTAAAAGAATTACATGTTTGTTATACGTTCAGTAGCCCGCGGTGGGTTAAAGATTAATAGACACACCACATGATATAGTCCCGCGACGGGTTATTCCCGAAACCGGCGGTTATACCATATTATTTATTTATGCACTAACGGGTGTACGCCTACACCCGCGTACTAAGGTCGTGGCCATTTCGTAAAATGATGCCAAGGATATCCGGGACATGGTCATTAACCCCCCCAAAGGCTTTAAGGAAACAAAACAATTTAAACGGGACATTTCAATAAATTAATCTTCACATAATTAAAAATTCAATGCCCGACCAAGCGGTATTTTATATACCGTATCCCAAGCCCGTATAAGGAAAATAAGTTAAAAGTATTTACCTTTGCAAGTATTTATCACAAACAGCAAATGCTCGTAGCTTTTACCGGGTCTCCTATTATGGAATAAAGGTCTATAATAACCTATTAGATTCCTAACGGTCTTTTACTAAGCCTAGACTTAGACCGGTTAGTTTTAAAGGAAGATACAGTTCAAACGCACGATTTAGCGAAGACCGGGATAGAATGTGATTTAGACCCGACAAGTTTGATGACTTGTATAATATGGGTAAACTAAACACATTCTGGATTTTGAGACAAAAATGATAAGGTTTGACCCGTTTCGGTTAATTTATGCAAACTAGTTACATAAACGCACCGAACGCGAATAATGCGTAACGGGTAACCAAATGATTCATAAACAGGTTTCCTAAGTTAATATGCCTTAAATATGTTGTGACATTAGTAAGATATCTTCTATTATGCCCGAAATGGATTTAAACTCAAACTATGCCCCGTAGGGGCATTTTGGTCATTTTAAAGGTTATAAAAGAGTTTAAATAATAATCTGAGTTACAGGTCTGATTTAATCAGTAAAAATATTTATTTTAATAAGTTATAACAGTAGGGTATTATCTATATGTGAATTTTATCATCTATAACCAAACTATGCACCTTAGGGGCATTTTGGTAATTTCACATAGGCTTAAAAGGTCAAAACTGAAAATCTGAGTTTAAAACTTTTGTTTACTGTTAAAATATAAAAATTTTCTGAAAATATCAGTAGGCATCAAACCTTATATGCTTAAAATAGTTTTGATACATACTATGCGTTAAAAACGCTTAAAAAGACGATTTTGAGCTATTTCCGGGTTTATAAAGGAAAGCTGATATTTTTAATATTCCAGAAGGCTCAAAATATTTTATTTATCATATTAGATCAGTAGAAAAGGTTTGGTATCAAAATAATTTGTTAAACTTATTTTATAGCTTAAAAGGGGAAAACCGGCAATTACCGAAACAAACTTAGAACTCTATGTTATGCTCAGCCTAAAATTAAATAAAAATCTTCAAAAATCTCAAAATATTATTTTATATTAGTAGGTAAAAAGTTTGGTATTAAAAATTGGGTTTAGATAGGCTATATGCTAATTACGTCGTTTAATTAATAAAAAGCTTTTCATTTACGCTAATGAGCATAACTCCTAATCTAGACATCAAACTGATGTCAAATTTTAGGGACAAGTCTAATAATCAGAAATGAAGGTTTCTATTCTTTTACATTTTCAAAAATCACATTTTAAGGTCATATGGGCATAATAGTCAACATTTAAGCATTTAACGGAAACATGCATATGAATCGGATATTTATGGAACCAAGTTGTATAATCACAGAGGGTTATACTAACATGAAAACTGGTCCAAATAAGGCTCTAAGGCATTTCTAAAACATGCTTAAACGGGTCAGAACTGAAAGTCAAAGCAAAAGTCAAATTATGCGACTTTCGGTTCCGAACCGGGCTAAACTGAAAATTGTCGGGGTGAACATGTTTAGACATGTTCTTACATTAATTACCAAGTTATATTAGTGATAAAATAGGTTGCATGGGTTCTACATTGCTAATTATGCATTAATTTGAAAATAAGCTTTCTGTTGACTTTTTAAGATAAACTTTGACCCGACAATTGACCTAGTTAGAGTGGGAATCAGATGGTGCCCTTTTAAGGGTTTATTGCCCACATAATTACCAACTCATAGGTATTTTTAATTCGAGATTTGACTGGACAATTATTGATTAATCTCGAAGTCAAACCTTAATTACGAAGGTTTGACTTTAAGCTAATTAACTAAGCTAAACGGGATTAAAGAAGGTTAAGGACACTTACAAGAGTCCTAAGAATGATTATGGATCCTAAGAAATCTTGGTTGCTGTCCAGAGAGCTCCAGAAATAAGCTTTAAGAGAGTTGTAAATAAACAAAGAAATGTTGCAACAAGAGGTCTCCTTATATAGTAACTTTGATGTCACAAGATCACCCCAACTAAGTCTATAATTGTTGTAAGATGTTCCCAGGTTTCCCTATGATGCCAAAAACCAGTTACAATGCCCCTGAATTCGAATACCACTCATATAAGGTGGTGCAACAGGCTGAACAGGCATCTGTCCATTTTCTGCTGCCAGCGACTGTCTTACGGACCGTAAGACCTTGTCTTTGCGGTCCGTAACCGACCTTGGATTAAATCGCCCAGTTGCAGCTCTTGCGGACCGTAAGCCTAAAGCCATACGGTCCGTATCCGATGACCAGAATACAAAAACTTGGAAACTTTCAAGCATTGACCATGCAACTTTGGAATTTCCGAATCACCTGCTTCCTTTACAGTGTAGGGACCATGTAACCCGACTTTTGCATGGTTTTGCCGTGCACTTACACATCTTGGAATCTTATGGAGAGTCTTGTCATGCACTTGAATAATGTTTAATTCTTTTGAACTAGAATTTTAACTATAAACTTTGTTGTAACATTATTCAGATACCCAAATCTTTATAACTGAATTTATTCGTTATAGGAATAACCGGCTCTAAATAGATAAGATGTTTATCATATTGATTAGGGTCTTGGGATTTATAATTCGTTCGCTCAGAGGTGTTTATTAACATGTCGACACTCTTTAAATCCTACCATACATCTTCTGATTTGACCCGGGTTCCTGACACGTTTATCTTACATGACATGTGTCTTTATTCTATTGGGTATGATTTTACGAGGTGTTACATCCTCACCCCCTTAAAAGAAATCTCGACCTCGAGATTTACTGGAACAAATGAGGGTATTTTTCTTTCATGGTAGACTCTACCTCCCACGTATATTCGGGACCTCTGCGGGCATCCCATTTAACCTTTACGATAGGTACATGCTTCCTCCGAAGCTTCTTAACCCGTCGATCCTCAATCGACAAAGGTTTTTCCAAAAATTTCAAGCTCTCATCTATGTGCACATCGGTATGTGGTATGACTAGCGATTCATCAGCAATACATTTCTTCAGATTGCAGATGTGGAATACATTGTGAATACCACTGAGCTCTTCAGGTAAGTTTAACTTATAAGCCACTATTCCCACATATTCGATGATCTCGAATGGCCCTATATACCTTGGGCTTAACTTACCTTTCTTTCCAAATCACATCACTCCCTTCCAGGGTGATACTTTAAGCAAAACTTTATCACCAACCTCAAACTTTAGAGGTTTTCGCCTTTTATCAGCATAACTTTTCTGCCTATCCCTGGCAGCTTTCAGGAGGTCACGAATCTGGACAATCTTGTCCGTTGTTTCAAAGACTATGTCAGGTCCTGATAACTGAGCTTCTCCTACTTCTGCCCAACAAATAGGCGTCCTGCATTTCCTACCATATAATGCATCAAAAAATGCAGCCTGAATGCTTGTATGGTAGCTATTGTTTTAAGAGAACTCGATCAATGGCAGGTGGTTATCCCAACTACCACCTAAGTCAATTAGACATGCACGAAGCATGTCTTCCAAAGTTTGGATGGTACGCTCACTCTGCCCGTCCGTCTGAGGATGGTAAGCCGTACTAAAATTTAAGCGTGTGCCCAAAGATTGTTGGAAACTTTTCCAAAAATGTGATGTGTATCTAGTATCTCTGTCAGAGATAATAGACACTCGTACACCATGCAGAGATACAATCTTATCTACGTATAATTGGGCTAACATGTCGGAGCTATAGGTCTCCTTAATGGGTAGGAAATGTGTTGACTTAGTCAGTCTATCTACTATCACCCATATAGTATCATTGCCTTTCTTTGTCTTTGGCAACTTGGTGATGAAATCCATTGTCACCATCTCCCACTTCCATGTGGGAAGTTCCGGCTGTTGTAGCAAACCTGACGGCTTTGGATGTTCATCTTTAACTTATGCACCCGTCAAACATTTGGCTACATAGGCAGCTATAGACTTCTTCAAGCCTATCCACCAATAGTTCGCCTTCAGATCCTGGTATATCTTATCAGCTCCAGGATGAACGGAATATTTGGAACTGTGGGCTTCCTGGAGGATAACATCCCAAAGTCCTCCATAAACTGGAACCCAAATTCGTCCATTTAACCTCAGGATTCCATCCTTACCATAGGATAACTGTTCTTCAGTTACTCCTTGCTTTTCATCAGGATAGTTAGCTTCCAATATAGCTTCCTTCTGCGCAGCTAACAACCTTTCATTCAAACTATTCTTTATCTCAATGCTCTTGACATTGATCCTTATAGGCTTCACTCTTTCCTTCCTACTTAAGGCATCGGCGACTACATTCACCTTGCCTAGATGGTATCTTATTTCACAGTCATAATCATTTAAAGTTTCCATCCATCGTCGTTGCCTCATATTCAAGTCCTTCTGATTAAACAAGTGTTGAAGGCTCTTGTGATCTGAATAGATCACACATTTGGTACCATACAAATAATGTCTCCACAGTTTCAGTGCGAATACAATGGCACCCAACACCAAGTCATGGGTGGTGTAATTCTTCTCGTGCACCTTTAACTGGTGTGAAGCATAGGCAATGACTTTTCCTTTCTGCATAAGCACACACCCCATACCGGTGTGTGATGCATCACAATACACCACAAATTCATCAATTCCATCAGGCAACGTCAATACTGGAGCGTTGCTCAACTTCTGCTTCAGAATATCGAAAGATTCTTGCTGCTTAGGCCCCCAGTCAAACTTGCTATTCTTTCGAGTTAGTAAAGTCAGGGGTGCTGTAATTCTTGAGAAGTTTTCAATAAAACGTCTATAATATCCTGCTAAACCTAGAAAGCTACGAATCTCAGTGGGCGTGTTTGGCTCTTGCCAATTAATGACAGCTTCAACCTTAGCGGGATCTACTTGGATACCACGCTCACTAACAACATGCCCAAGGAATTGGACTTCACGAAGCCAAAATTCACACTTCGAGAATTTGGCTTAGAGCTTTTCCTGTTGAAGCAACTTAAGAATGCAACGGAGATGCTTCTCATAGTCAGCTTGACTCTTGGAGTAAATGAGAATGTCATCGATGAAGACGATGATGAATTTATCCAAATAAGGCTTGCAGACGCGATTCATGAGATCCATGAATGCGGCATGTGCATTAGTGAGCCCAAAAGGCATCACTAAGAACTCGTAATGACCATAACGAGTCCTAAATGCAGTTTTGTGTACATCTTCATCTTTAACCTTCAATTGATGATAGCCTGACCTCAAATCAATCTTAGAGAAGTAGCTTGCCCCTTGTAATTGATGGAACAGATCGTCGATCCTGGGCAAAGGATGCCTATTCTTGATAGTGACTTTATTTAGCTCGCGATAATCGATGCATAGACGCATCAACCCATCCTTCTTCTTCACAAATAGGATTGGTGCTCCCCATGGAGACGAGCTAAGTCTAATGAAACCTTTTGCCAACAATTCATCTAACTGGGTCCTCAACTCTTTCATCTCTGTTGGTGCCAACCTGTAAGGTGCCCTTGCAACAGGTGCTGCTCCTGGAATAATGTCAATTCTGAATTCTACTTGCCAATCTAGTGGCAAACCAGGTAGTTCTTCAGGGAATACTTCGGGATATTCAGAAATGACAGGGATATCTTCTATCTTAGGTTTCAACTCATCCATAGTCACTTGTGCCATGTAAATGACACAACCATTCTTCAAACACCTAGATGCCTTGAGCATAGACACTTTCTCAGGCAGTCCATACTGGGTATCTCCCTGAATGGTAAGTGGTTCACCAGACGGAGTCTTGATCACCACTTGTTTCTTGTTGCAAACAATCTGGGTCTGGTTATGAGATAACCAGTCCATGCCTATAACTATATCAAAACCGGCTAACTTCAAAGGAAGTAAGGACAAAGGAAAAGAGTGGATCCTAATGGATATGAAACATCCATCTAATATGGTTGATGCGGTTTCTATGGTGCCATCAGCTAATTCAACCTCATATTTTATGCTTAGGGTTCTAACAGGTAGGTTTAACAACTTACAAAATTTATCATCAACAAATGACTTATCCGCTCCATAATCAAATAACACTCTTGCATAAACGTCAATAATAAGGAAAGTACCTGTTATGACATTATCATTCTGGATTGCCTGTTGTGCGTTCATCTGGAAGACCCTTGGTCTTTTTCCCATCTTCAGCCTTCTTAGCAAACTTTGGGCAGTTGGACTTAATGTGCCCTTTCTCGTTGAAACTATAGCATGTCGCATCCTTGATTTTCTTACAGTCCAATGTCTTGTGCTCAGAAGATTTACAAATCCCACAAGGCCTTGGCTGCGATTGGGATTTCGATTCAAATCTGCACTTCCCGAAGTGGTGCTTCTTACAGATTTTACACTTAGGCTTATCGCCTGACTGATGACCATCCTTTTTCGTTTCAGAACCCTTCTTGTGGTCATTTTTTCCCTTACGCTTCTTTTCCGAACGTCGTGAGTTGTCATCCTCACGCTTCCTCTTCTCAGTATCAGTGTTTCTCAGCGATCTTTGCTTGACCGCGTCCAAAGTAAGAGACAAGGATATATCAGCTGCAGACTGAAAAGTAGCTGGCCTAGAGGCCTTCACACTGGCCTTGATTTCTGGGGCCAAACCCCCAATGAAACGAGCTATCCTCTTGGGTTCCGGAGTCACCAGATACGGAACCAATCTTGACATAGTATTGAAGCTTGTAAGGTAGGCTTGACAATCCAGGTTTTTCATAACTAATGACAAGAAATCAGCTTCAATCTTTTCAACCTCATGCCGAGGGTAGTAATTCTCCTTAATCAATGTCACAAACTGTTCCCAGGACAAATTGTACAATGGGCTTTTCCCAGTGGCCTGGATCAAAGATCTCTACCAGGCTAGTGCCTCACCCTTGAACTACTGGGATACAAACTTTACTACATCCTTATTAGCGCAACCACTAATATCTACCACAGTGTCCATCTCGTCTAACCATGACATGCTGTCAACTGCTCCTTTCTCCCCAGTAAAATCCCTCGGTTTGCAGGAAACAAAGTACTTATAGGTGAAACCTTTTGTACGTGGTTCTTGGTTCAGCACAATTCTCTTAGATGGAACACTCTTTTGGTTTGATGAGTGATGAGAGTCACTTTTGTGAGCAGTATGAGTTTTAGAGGGTGGTTTAGAGTGTGGCACAGACTGGGTCCTTACATGGGTACCACTGGATTCATTGAACTGCCTGTCCATAGCTCGCGTAACAGCATTGTCTATTAATGCTTGTAACTCTACTCCTGCTACGTTACCTCTGGAGGTGTCGTGATTTTCTCTGGGGTGACTGTTGGCTTCGTCTGACCCATCCATGTAGCTTGTTTGCTACATAAAATAATGATTTTAATTCATTCAGAGGTCTATAACAGTTTTATCATTCTAAATGATTTATTAATCATGGTATTTAAGAACCATTTTGATTAATTTGTTAGGCATATTTATATTCAGGAATTCATAATAATCCTTAGTTAGAATTAAAATATATTAATGGCAAAAAGGCCTAGTCACGTGGACGGTTTTAAATCTTTAATCATGATCTTATAGGGTCATGGTATTGAGGTTTTAATTATAATTCATTACCTCTTCTTAACAGGGGGTCGAAGACCACGACTGTCTTTTGTCTTATATGACAACGAGTATAGCCCGTAGGCATTATATCCCTAATGGATGTTTAATATAATAAAAGAAATTAAAAAATAATTTAATATAAGGATGACTTATGCGATTTTATCGTATCATATTTTTGCCAGGAATGTTAACATGTTTAAAGATGTTAACAAGGATTTGAATCTTTTAAATAGGTTTTACCATCTTGGCCATAATTAGAATGGCATGTGGCTAGGTTTTACCTTTTAAGATTCTTATTATTTTATTAAAATGTTAGGTTTTAAAAAAAATGAATGTTATTTTCATTTATTTCACATATTATATTTATGCATATAATTTAAAATGAAAATTTAAACTAACCATTCCATTAATTTTTTTAAACTAATACATCTTTGCCCTAAACAGGACTTCTATAGAAATAACATGCCCACGCAGGGGCTAAACTAATAACATACCCACGAAGGGGTTAATAGAAAGACATGCCCACACAAGGGCAGAATATAAAAAGACATGCCCACGCAGGGGCAGAATATAAAAACAAATGTCCACGCAGGGACATGATTACAAAACTAAAATAAACAAACAAATAAAGGATTTAATGATCCTTCTTGCTTTTTCCCTTGATTAAGTTCACCAGACCCTTAAACATCCCTCTGTTTTGCCTTCGGTCCTCCCGCACTTCCTGCCGCACCTCATTTATTCTTTGAAGAATCTCTTGATGCTGTGGTGGTGACATCACAGGCGGCTGCGGGGGTTGCTGGTAGAACGGAGGTTGAGGAGGCGGCGGTTGCTGATACCCACATGGTGGGTACCCATAGGTCGGGTATCCCGTCGTCCAGGGACCTCCACAGGGTCCTTCCGGATGGAGAGCATTGTAGTTCGCAACTACCAAGTAAGGATCAGCCTCGGCATAGTTGTAGTTGGTGTGGATCGGCTGCTCAAAGGGATTATATGTCGCCGCACCGGTGAATGTAGGTATAGGGTCGCCAAAGCCCAATGGTGGTGGTGCGACAGGCACAGAGTTTACTTCCTAGACGGGGTTTGAAGATCCACCCATCTGCGGTTCTTCATGGAGTGGCGAGTAGCGGCTGCCACTTGAAGGTTGAGGGGTGCTGATTCGCACTCCTCCTCGCACGAACATCCGTACGGTTGTTCTCCTTCGCCTCGGTGGCCCCGGAGGCTGTTGCTGAGCTGGTGGTGGTGGCGGAGTGACTGCGACAAAACGAGAATCCTCAGAGGGATCCTGTAGCTGCTGCTGTTGCTGTTGCTGCTGTTGTGAGTTGTGGTAACTGGGAGTAAACACCCAGTCGATCTGTCGGAACCTTTCTTCATAGCTGTCAGAACCATTATAAGGTGTTCCCACGAAAGGTAACCCATCTGAAATTTCGATGGGGTGGTTAGGGGTTCAGGACGGTGGCTCTGTAGGATCGGTGTCCTCGTCTATGTCCATTGCATGATCACCCGAGAAATGGTCTTCGGGTCCTAGTGGGTTAAAACCCACTGGTTCTCCAAGGTAGTTTGCCGGGTTGAACCGGCTCTGGAAAAAGGGTGTTGGGTCATCAAAAGGTGAGTTGTGACCCTGGAGAGGAATGTAAGATTGGTGGGAATTATGGGGCTCATTTTCTGAATGGGGCCGAAAAGACTGCTGAAAAGAAGGGGAGGAGCTCAGGGAAACTGAGCGCCTTGCTGGTTCAATATAGGTCCTCCAATTATCTTGAGAACTCCGGTTATGCGAATCTGATGGTGTTCGCCGGTGCGAAGGCCCGGCCTCATGATCATTCGGGGCAACGAGTGGCCCCTTGCATCTTCCTCACCCTCTCATTCTTGGTGGCATTTTGTTCAACCTGTAAAAACAAACAAAGTATACAACAAAATATAAAAGACAAAGTTAGAAAATAAAAACAAATTTAGATAAATCCTAAGTTCTTTGTCTAGACTCGAGAATCGAAGAATGTGCAACTGTGTAATTGAGATTAAACACAAAAAGGCTAGTGTTTAATTCACTCAATGTTGGTTCTGAAACCAACCTGTCACACCCCGATATTTCCACGTATTACCGGTGGGCCTGATGGGGAGTGTCGTGACGTAGTTGATATCATCATTGTCAAACAACACAATTTTAAATGCACAGCGGAAGCAAAAGATAGATTTATTTCAACCGAATAAAATTGTAATATTAAGTATCACAATAATAGTTGAACAGATCCACAGGCGGATCAAAAAAATAAAAAAGGAAACATAGTTCATCAGACTTAAATGCATCCAAGCTTGCGAGACTCTTATTGATGCTAAGGAAAGGCCGGCCTATTTCGAGTAGTACCTGCACTTAACCTTTTTTGGGAAAATACGTCAGTTTACACTGGTAAATACAATTAACTGACTCATTTTAAAAAGGTTTAGAAATTTAATTAGAATGCACGCGACACAAAACATTTTATAACTTGGGATAATTATTTATATATAAACTTGTAAAAGAATTACATGTTTGTTATACGTTCAGTAGCCCGGATTGACGCCGGGTTAAAGATTAATAGACACACCACATGATATAGTCCCGCGGCGGGTTATTCCCGAAACCGGTGGTTATACCTTATTATTTATTTATGCACTAACGGGTGTACGCCTACACCCGCGTACTATGGTCGTGGCCATTTCATAAAATGATGACAAGGATATCCGGGACATGGTCATTAACCCCCCAAAGGCTTTAAGCAAACAAAACAATTTAAATGGGACATTTCAATAAATTAATCTTCACACAATTAAAAATTCAATGCCCGACCAAGCGGTATTTTATATACCGTACCCCAAGCCCGTATAGGGAAAATAAGTTAAAAGTATTTACCTTTGCAAGTATTTATCACAAACAGCAAATGCACGTAGCTTTTACCGGGTCTCCTATTCTGGAACAAAGGTTTATAATAACCTATTAGATTCCTAACGGTCTTTTATTAAGCCTAGACTTAGACCGGTTAGTTTTAAAGGAAGATACGGTTCAAACGCACGATTAAGCGAAGACCGGGATAGAATGTGATTTAGACCCGATAAGTTTGATGACTTGTATAATATGGGTAAACTAAACACATTCTGGATTTTGAGAAAAAAATGATAAGGTTTGACCCGTTTCGGTTAATTTATGCAAACTAGTTACATAAACCACACCGAACGCGAATAATGCGTAACGGGTAACCAAATGATTCATAAACAGGTTTCCTAAGTTAATATGCCTTAAATATGTTGTGACATTAGTAAGATATCTTCTAATATGCCCGAAATGGATTTAAACTCAAACTATGCCCCGTAGGGGCATTTTGGTCATTTTAAAGGTTATAAAAGAGTTTAAATAATAATCTGAGTTACAGGTCTGATTTAATCAGTGAAAATATTTATTTTAATAAGTTATAACAGTAGGGTATTACCTATATGTGAATTTTATCATCTATAACCAGACTATGCACCTTAGGGGCATTTTGGTAATTTCACATAGGCTTAAAAGGTCAAAACTGAAAATCTGAGTTTAAAACTTTTGCTTACTGTTAAAATATAAAAATTTTCTGAAAATTTCATTAGGCATCAAACCTTATATGTTTAAAATAGTTTTGATACACACTATGCGTTAAAAACGCTTAAAAACACGATTTTTAGTTATTTCCGGGTTTTTAAAGGAAAGCTGATATTTTTATTATTCCAGAAGACTCAAAATATTTTATTTATCATATTAGATCAGTAGAAAAGGTTTGGTATCAAAATAATTTGTAAAACTTATTTTATAGATTAAAAGGGCAAAACCGGCAATTACCGAAACAAACTTAGAACTCTATGTTATGCTCAGCCTAAAATTAAATAAAAATCTTCAAAAATCTCAAAATATTATTTTATATCAGTAGTTAAAAAGTTTGGTATTAAAAATTGGGTTTAGATAGGCTATATGCTAATTACGCCGTTTAATTAATAAAAAGCTTTTAATTTACGCTAATGAGCATAACTCCTAATCTAGACCTCAAACTGATTTCAAATTTTTGGGACATGTCTAATAATCAGAAATGAAGGTTTCTATTCTTTTACATTTTCAAAAATCACAATTTAAGGTCATATGGGCATAATAGTCAACATTTAAGCATTTAACGGAAACATGCATATGAATCGGATATTTATGGAACCAAGTTGTATAATCACAGAGGGTTATACTAACATGAAACCTGGTCCAAATAAGGCTCTAAGGCATTTCTAAAACATGCTTAAACGGGTCTGAACTGAAAGTCAAAGAAAAAGTCAAATTATGCGACTTTCGGTTCCGAACCGGGACTAAACTGAAAATTGTCGCGGTGAACATGTTTAGACATGTTCTTACATTAATTACTAAGTTATATTAGTGATAAAACAGGTTGCATGGGTTCTACATTGCTAAATATGCATTAATTTGAAAATAAGCTTTCTGTTGACTTTTTAAGATAAACTTTGACCCGACAATTGACCTAGTTAGAGTGGGAATCAGAGGATGCCCTTTTAAGGGTTTATTACCCACATAATTACCAACTCATATGTATTTTTAATTCGAGATTTGACTGGACAATTATTGATTAATCTCGAAGTCAAACCTTAATTACGACGGTTTGACTTTAAGCTAATTAACTAAGCTAAACGGGATTAAAGAAGGTTAAGGACACTTACAAGAGTCCTAAGAATGATTATGGATCCTAAGAAATTTTGGTTGCTGTCCAGAGAGCTCCAGAAATAAGCTTGAAGTGAGTTGCAAATAAACAAAGAAATGTTGCAACATGAGGTCTCCTTATATAGTAACTTTGATGTCACAAGATCACCCCAACTAACTCTATAAATGTTGCAAGATGTTCCCAGGTGTCCCTATGATGCCAAAAACTAGTTGCAAAGCCCCTGAATTTGAATACCACTCATATAAGGCGGTGCAACAGGCTGAACAGGCATCTGTCCATTATCTGCTGCCAGCGACTGTCTTACGGACTGTAAGCAAGAAGCCTTGCGGACCGTAAGCACCTCTTACGGACCGTAAGACCTTGTCTTTGCGGTCCGTAACCGACCCTGGATTAAATCGCCCAGTTGCAGCTCTTGCGGACTGTAAGCCTAAAGCCATACTGTCCGTATCCGATGACCAGAATACAAAAACTTGGAAACTTTCAAGCTTTGACCATGCAACTTTGGAATTTCCGAATCACCTGCTTCCTTTACAGTGTAGGGACCATGTAACCCGACTTTTGCATGGTTTTGCCATGCACTTACATATCTTGGAATCTTATGGAGAGTCTTGTCATGCACTTGAATAAAGTTTAATTCTTTTGAACAAGAATTTAAACTATAAACTTTGTTGTAACATTATTCAAATACCCAAATCTTTATAACTGAATTTATTCATTATAGGAATAACCGGCTTTAAATAGATCAGATGTTTATTATATTGATTAGGGTCTTGGGATTTATAATTAGGTCGCTCAGAGGTGTTTATTAACATGTCGACACTCTTTAAATCCTACCATACATCTTCTGATTTGACCAGGGTTCCTGACACGTTTATCTTACATGACACGTGTCTTTATTCTATTGGGTATGATTTTACGAGGTGTTACACTCTTGACCCGTTTCGACCCATTATGGTGGTATAAGCCACTATAATGCGTCGTTTGCGTAAAACTATGTTCGGATGGTTAACTATGTGCTATGTCAAGTCTTACATACCCAATTATACCCTAACATGTTACTAAATCAGATTATATGTCAAGAATATGTTAACATGTGGTTTTATGCTTCAAAAGGGCATTTTGGTCATTTCCTATGGGCATGTAAGCTACTTAACATATAACTAACCAATCCTAGGTGATCATAAGGTATAACCTCAGAGGTTATTCCCTATGCAACTATGATCACTAAACATGCTTGGTCAGATCTTGAAGATCGACCAAACGGGTCGGGTTCGAAAGTCTAAGCGGTTGTCTAGACCGCTTAACTTATGACCCTAAACAAGCACTAAAATAATAGTGACGAGTTAAACATGTCAAAACATGTTTAACTAACTTATAAAACTGATTTGGTATCAAAACAAAGTGTTTTGATACCTAAAAGTAGTTATGTTGCAAAATGCGTGCTGAAACGCATTTTGACTGAAACTTTGACTCGTCACTACACCTAGTTAACGTGGTAATCAGTAGGTATAATCTCTAAGGATTATAACCATCGTGGTTACAATCACGTTGCAAAGTTCAATTGAACTTTGAATTGACCAATTGATGGTCAAAACCGAAAGTCAAACTATTGGCCAAACTGTTTAACTTTCTGCACTAACATAAAGAACAACCATGAAGGAATACTCACAAGAGTCCAATGCTTGAAGAAAGATAATAAGAAAACCAAAGAGGAAGTTCCTAACACTTGTGGAAGCTCCAATTCAGATTTAGAGAAGAGATGAGATGAATGAGCAAAGAATGAGGAGGTTTGGGTTGCTATTTATACTTGTAGTGAACTCACAAGATCATTACAAGTCTTTGTGTGGCCAACAAGGATTAAATCATGACCCTACAAGTGTTAGAGGCCAGCTAATTTGCTTGGGGAGGTGCTGACTTGGTCACCACACAAAGGAATTGCAAGATTAGCCCCTGGATCAAAAAGTTGTTGCTGAAAAACATGTTTCTGTCCAGATCTGATGCTGGCGTCGTGCAACAAGGAGGCCATAGGGCCATCGTGCATCGCGAGGGTGTAGCTGGAACTTTCAGAAACTGACAGAAATGGTCCCTGCACGTGTTTAAGCTTGTTTTTGACGTTTTTAACCTCCGTAAAGTCATTTTCAAGGCTCTATAAAGTCGTCAAAGTGTAGGGGACCTGAAATATGCTCGGAAATATCACGGATGTCGGTTCGTTTGGTCGTACGGTCACGTTGTTCGGTTATTTATGACGAAACTCGAATGGACGCGAAAACGAACCAAATTAAGCGACGAATGATATTTTTACTTGCCGATCACTAAAACAAAAATATTTTAGTGTGTAGAAAAATTTTGGATGTTCAGATGTGGTCAGAAAGTAAGATATGCGCGAAAATGCAAACTTACATCGTTTTTGACACTTTTAGTCCCTGTATGATCAAGTAAGCATATTTTCGCACACAAAACCACTCAAAGGTTATTTCTAAGCTATGTTTAGGTTATATATGGTATGTTTAGCTTATGATCATATTCCGGGCTGTACGTTGCCTTACGAAACGGTAGACTTTTGCAAATTGACGCAAATAGTCCCTGTGAGCGAATAAACTTGTTTATTTTTCCTCACGAATATGATGAAAATATTTATTCTAATCATAACAGACTATTTTTAGGATTTTGACACTGATCGGGTGGTCACCGACGTTCGTTTCGGATTTTAACCGTTACGCGATAAGCGTTTATCTTACCGTTGCCAACATAATTTTTATCAAAGTTTAATTTTACCAACACATTAAGTTTCATATATAGACATCATAACCAATCAAATATAGCCCGGTTACCTATTCACAACACGTGTTACAATTGTACGGTACGACCTGAAAAGCCGGGTGTCATAGTATAATACCCGATATTATTATTGTTATTCAGAGAAATGAGAGAGAGAGATTGAAAGTTTTGAGCGAGTTGGACTGAAATCTGATCCCCTCTATTTATAGGGTTTGATCGACCCTTTCTCGCGCCCTGCGAGAGATACACAAAGGGGCTTCGCGGCCCGCGAGTTAGGTGTAATAGGGTTTAGGGTTGATTGGTCACGAGTATAGGCTCGACGAGTGGCGACACATGGCAGCTTAGGGTGTGGCTTGGTGTCAAGGGGGTCACGCCCCGCGACAGACACCTAAGGGTGTGTCGCTCCCCGCGAGTGAACATAGAAACTTGTTTTTATTTAATTTTTGTAAAAATTAAGGTATTTCTGGCCGTTTCTCGGATACGAGGTGTATTTTAGGACGTATAGGGGTGTTATAAATATTTTAGGAGGGTTGTTATATCCTACCCACCTTGTTTTAGAACTCGTCCTCTAGGCCTACTGGAACAGGTGTGGATATTTTCTCTGCATCTCTGACTCGAGCTCCCAAGTGTATTCTGGTCCTCTCTTGGAATCCCATTTCACTTTGACTAGAACTAATCTCTTGTGTTTGAGATTCTTGATCTTTCTGTCTTCAATTTATAGGGGTCTTTCTACAAACTTAAGCTTCTCATTTACCTCTATGTCCTTAAGAGGTACCACTAATGATTCATCGGCTAAGCATTTCTTGAGATTACATACATGAAATACATCATGTATTCCTGCCATTTCCTCTGGCAGTTGCAGTTGATAGGCTACAGGTCCTATCCTTCTAATAATCTCAAAAGGTCCAACATACCTGGGGCTTAGCTTTCCCTCTTGATGAATCTTACCACTCCTTTCCAAGGAGAAACCTTTAACAATACCTTATCTCCTACTTGAAATTCCAATGGTTTTCGCCTGTTATCAGCATAACTCTTTTGTCGATCGCGTGCTGCTTTTAGTCTTTCCTTGACTTGAATAATTTTGTCTGTTGTTTCTTGTACGATCTCTAGTCCAGACAATTGCTTTTCTGCAATTTCTGCCCAACAGACTGGAGTTCGGCACTTTCGTCCATAAAGTGCTTCGAATGGTGCAGCATTGATACTGGTATGATAGTTGTTATTATAGGAAAATTCTATTAATGGTAAGTGATCGTCCCAATTTCCTCCGAAATCCATTACACAAGCTCTAAGCATATCTTCCATTGTCTGAATTATCCTTTCGCTTTGTCCATTCGTTTGAGGATGATAAGCGATGCTTAGATTTAACTTGGTTCCCATTGCTTTTTGGAAACTAGTCCAAAAATGAGAAGTAAAACAGCTATCTCTATCAGACACAACAGATAAAGGAATTCCATGTAATGAAACTATTTCATTTACATATAACTTAGCTAATTGTTCCATATTGAAAGTTTCCTTCATTGGTAAGAAATGAGCAGACTTGGCTAATCTATCTACAATCACCCAGATTGTATCATTTCCATTTCTTGTCTTGGGTAGTTTGGTAACAAAATCCATTGTTATCAATTCCCATTTCCCTACTGGCATTTCCAATTGCTGTAATGAACCTGAAGGTTTCTGATGTTCAGCTATTACTTGTGAACAGGTTAAACACTTGGCAACATAGGCTGCTATATCCCTTTTCATTCCTATCCACCAAAAAATCTTTCTTAAGTCTTGATACATTTTATCACTTCCAGGGTGTATCGTATACTTAGACTTATGGGCTTCTTCTAATATTTGGTGGCGTAGGTTTCCTAGTTTGGGTATCCAAATCCTTTTCTTATAGAATCTCCAAATTCCATCTATACCTTGTTCTAATTCCTTAATCATTCCTTTTAATTTCTCAGTATCGTCCTTGATTAGTGATTCTTGTACGGTTCTAATTTGTTCATTTAAATCTATCTGCAGATTTAATTTAATAGAATGTACTTTTCTTGGCTTTTCGTGATATTTTGGACTTAAAGCATCAGCTACTACATTAGCCTTTCCTGCATGATACTGGATACTACAATCATAATCACTAAGGATTTCCATCCAGCGTCTCTGTCTCATATTTAACTCCTTTTGTCCGAAAACATATCTTAAACTTTTATGATCGGTAAATATGGTAAACTTACTACCGTAACGGTAATGTCTCCAAATCTTAAGGGCAAAAATAATCGCTCCTAACTCTAAATCATGGGTTGTATAGTTTCCTTCATGATTCTTAAGTTGTCTAGACGCATAGGCTATAACCTTTTGACGTTGCATCAATACACATACATAGCCTAGTTTAGACGCGTCACAATAGACTACAAAGTCTTTAGTTCCTTCTGGTAATGCTAGTATGGGTCCGTTGGTTAATCTTTGCTTAAGGATTCTAAAGGCTTCTTCCTGTTTTGATCCCCATTCAAACTTAACTGATTTACAGGTTAGTTTTGTTAAGGGAATGGCTATTCTAGAAAAATCTCAGATAAACTGTCTATAATAACCGGCTAGTCCTAGAAAAATTATCACCTCCGTTGGTGATTCAAGGACCAAAACTCCGTCAAACCTGCCGGATCCTGGAATCTCAATTGGTATCAAAGCTACAGTACTGATTCCATCGATCTAACAGTTGGTTGAATCACCTATGCTCATTATTTTTGGATTTTGAGGAGGTTTTGACATTAAACATCGAATAAACATCAAATTGAAGGTCAATTCACATATGGAATTTGAAACTGAAGACATCAATAGATTCGGAATTGATTTTCGCACAATCCTGTGAAGTTTCATCATGAAATTCACAGAAATAAAGATTTTGGATCGAAAAATGTGATTTGGAATGTTCTAGAGATTATCAGACATGTTTGAGCGGATAGAGTCCATCCGGACGAAAGAGACATCTCGATTCAGACGGATGGCATGTGGCGATCCAGACGAATGGACATTCGGTATGAAATGTCAATTTGTTCCAATGTCAGGGCATCCGGATGAATGGACCTACTCTATACGAACAGATGACCAAATGCCTAAAAAAAGGAATTTTTTTATCGCAATGATGAGGTGAGTCTCCAGAAAAAATTTGGTGACTGAAATTTTTTTTTTTTAGTTTTTAACGACCAAGCTGGGTTGTTCGGGGACACCGTCTAGGGCTTTAGTGAACAAATTCGATGATGCGATCACAGATTGTGGAAATCAGTGGGGTAGTCATGATACTGGTGCATAATGTTTATCATCAGGGTTATCTGACTATTTATGGGCTGTAACGTAAAATTCACAATGATGAAAAACTGACGTTTTGGGGAAAAAATGTCATATTTTTTGGTATAGTCAAGTTTTTCAGAGATAAAAGAAAACTGGATTGCTCAGTTTGAGGGGGAATTCAGTGATAAGACGTCAGAATTTGCAAAAATGAGGGGGAATAAAAATTTCAGATGAAATTCCAGCATTTTTAAAATTCGTGATGATGCAAAAGTATTCCGGTGGTTTCGACTTCAGATTGTCCGGGAATATGAATTTGATTATGGATGAAAGCTTCTGAGATCTAGATTGTCTAAGAAGATGAATCTGATTGTGGACGAACGCTTCGGACATCAGTATACATTACCAGATGATTCGTTATTCGATAAAGATTTGCTGATTATGGAGATACTATTTTTACAGATCTATCATTCTTAAAGGTGCTTAAAGTTGATCACGAAAAATGGGATTTCAGATTTTCATGGGCAATCATAGATTTGACATTAACCAGTGGGGTATTTGAAGTTTCTATCAATTGCCGGTTGGGTTTTTGTACAATAACAAATCAAGCAAACGAAATGCGCGATCGATGGTGCTGAAATGATATATTAAAAACCGAACACGGTTGTGGTTAAACTTGAAACAAAGAAGCCGCATTGATTAGTTTCAAGTTGATGATTATTTGTGAAGATCGGAGTTTAGCAAATCAGAGGAGGAGTCGTGAACTGTGCAAACAAAGACCCGAAGATTAATTTCAGGGGGAATGTGTGTATAACATTATCAAAGAAAACCTGGATCATCAATCAAGGGGGGAATCTATTGAAGATTTCAAGATGCCTGATTGAAGTTGTAGAATATTCAAAACACGACTCAGGGTTTTCAACATGATGATTCGACAATGACGGCCAAAGGGGGATCTGTTGGTGCATATTGTGTATGTCTGTCACTGTGCGAATAGGATAGATAGAGCGTTTGTTGAATATTGTACAGAATAGGATAAAAACGGATAAGGTTTTGTATAGAACAATGTCCATTTGAACGGATGGAGCCCATCCGGACGAATGGACAACAAGTCCATCCAATAAACCCCAGTCGTCCATATAGGTTTTGTGATGTTAAAGTCCATCCGGACGGATACACAGATGGACATAGGCTCATTCGGACGGATAGGTTGTTGCCTATATATAGGGATGAGGGGTTTCCATTTCGACAAACTTTTGGTTCCTTGAGGGGAGATGCTGTCTAACTGGTTCCACGGGTATGTAACGTTTTATAATCAATAGAAACCAGATTAAATGGAGTTGTTCGGTGTTGATACTATTTCTACTCCTTTTATTATCAATACTCCGTCACCAAACCGGTTATCTTGGGACCAAAACTCAGTCAAACCTGCCGGATCCTGGAATCTCAAACGTGAGAACTCGAGAACTAACTAAAAAAAGTCTAAAAAACATACCAATTTTTTTTACCAACTTTCGCTAGTTTTTGTGTATAAAAAAACTTTTTTTTCAAAAAAAAATTGTATTGCACATGTGTAATAATACACATGGGTATGTGTACTACACATGTGTATTATTACACAAGTGCATTACAAAACTTTTTTTTTTTGAAATTTTTTTTATATATAAAAATAGAGATTTTTAATAAAAAAAATTGTAAAAAATGGTATGTTTTTTAGGCTTTTTTAGTTAGTTCTCGAGTTCTCGCGATAAAAGGAGTTTTCATTTGAACCTTCCCATATATATATATATATATATATGTATATATATATATATATATGTATATATATATATATGTATATATATATATATATATATGTTTCAAGAAAGACACGGGTTATGTTTACCTACAGACGGGATAAAACCCTTAGTTTCATTATGTTCTTTCTCATAACTCACACGGACCGTTTCTTTACAACCACCGTTTCCTTACCTGCTCCCGCTACTTTTTAACGATCTCATACCATAATCTACCAACGAGGTATGTTCCTAACATCTACATTAGTTCGATTTATGTTTTGCATGTTAAATAATATCAAGATTTGGGGAAAAATCTATGGTTCTTAACTTGACCCGTGTCAATCCCAATTTTTTTTCTTAGATCTTGTTAGTAGCAGTTAGTAGAAGTGTTTTGAAGAGTAAATCATCAAACCATTGTGGAAAAATCAGAATTTTCAACTGATTTTAAGTAAACCCTTGTTCTTAACCGAAAAACTAAAAGTTGAAGGGTGAAACGAGTTGGTAACTTGAAATTGATGCTTGGGGTTTGTTTTTCGGGGTATACCATAGACGGCGGACCAAAAATTTTGAACTTTTCGAAGCCATCTCGGAAAAGTTGGATTTTTGGCAAAACAGTAGGTTCACACGGGGCCGTGCCTCTAAGGCACGGGGTCATGCCCCCTGAAAATCATGTAGCACGGGGTCGTGCCTCTAAAGTACGAGGCCATGTGCAAACCCATGTTTTTTAATTATTCGCAGTTTTTACTGTACTTGACTATTTAAAATGTTCGTTCGTTGTAGGAAAATGCCCCCCCAGAAATGGCTCAGATTCAAAACAGACATGCGTAGTGCGAAGCATGAATGGAAATACTCAAAGCACATAACAAAGAGTGTAAGTGTAGCTCTTGCTGGTTAACTGTGCTTTATCAGGTTTTGGTCCACAAGTCCGAATTTGGTGAATGTGTTTGTGTCTGAATTTGTTTGTGCTTGTATAGAAAATACGGGTGGCCTTTTGTTGTGAGTGTAATAGGCTGTGTCCAAATTTACTAGTAAATTCGGAAGGCTTATTGTGATTAGACCAATCCGAATTTGTTTTTGTATTATGTAAGTGTTCGTATTTGTTTAGTTAACAAATTTGGACTAGGTGTTTGTCAGGACCTAGTGTCCGAGTTTGTTGAGTTGTTATCCTAGCCTATATATATGTATGTATAGGTTGGATTAGGGCAACAAGCATTTTTGGAACTCTCACAGACTCTGTAATCCTTCATCAGTGTGTGCACATTCTAGAGAGAGGGTGACTATGTGTTAGTGAGAGAAAGCTAGGCTTAGATGTTAGCAATCTAAGCCAGCTTACAGATGATGTATAGTCTTTCTGTTTATGTAATATGTGATGAACGATTCAATAATAAAGGGTTTCATCTTCTACAATTTTCTATCTTGTTCATATTTTGATGTTTGACGTCATGAATCCAGTGCAATGTTGATGTTCGTCATCGATCCAGTGCTTTTATAATGAGCCATCAAGACAAGTAGCTATGACACCTTGGATATCGTGGGGCAGAGGGAACGTTATGACAGCCTAGTGATGGGACCCCTTCGTGTCTTTCTTGAGGCACCACTTCAATCTGTTCATGAGTTCAACCTTGAATTCTTGAGCACATTTTCCCTCAAGAAAGATATCGCTGATATGTTCGATAATGAAGCGGTTACATTCAGATCTGGTGGTACTTGGTATGGTATTTCAGTGCCTTAGTTCGGTATAGATATGGGGATCTACACCGAAGACGAGGTTGGCGACCCCATCTTCATTGATAGCATTATTGAGTTGCCCGACAATACGAGAAACACCTTTTGGGCACAAATAGGAGAAGAGATCTACAACTCGAGTCACACAAAGAGTACCAAAATCTGGGACCCGCATATTCGCTAAATTCATCGGGTCCAAAGCGGTACACTGTGTCAGAGGAGAGATAACGGGGGCGTTGTTTATCTTCGGGAGCTCACTTTCCTTTACTGCATCCTGTACCAACAACCCCTCAACGTCGCCTACATGCTAGTGTAGAACATGGCCTTAAATGCCAAAGCCACACATTCGACGCCTATCTTCTTCGGTGGCTGGATCGCCCGGGTCTACAAGACCTATGTATGATGCACCCCACGAAGCTTCACAAAAGGGGTTGGCGTCACACGGGCCGACATCAGCCTAAGCTGCGGCTTAAACCTCATCACAGACTGCAATAACGGGCTCTTGCACTTCAAAGACAACAAAGGAAAAGTTTGGAGCCCGAATGATCCGGATCAAGTCTTCGCAATCGAAGACGCCCTAACCATCCTCCACGATACTCCTACGAGTTCACTCCAGGATCTTCCTCCCAAGGGTAAGTGACTTTCCTAACATGTATAACTTGTATAATATCATGCAGGAAACACTCCAAGTATCCTGAAATGCCTTCAGCTTGAGACAAAGCACGAGCACCCGAGTCGGTGTCATGGAGAGGAACATCACCTCTATGCGCTCTGATATCACCTACATTCGAGAGCACATGGCATACCGGGATGAGGAGGAGGAGGGTGATGACATGGACTCAGATTAGGTGATAATGGCGAAGGGGTGGCATGGCGACTTGACAGTTTAACTCTTTCCTCCCTTTGAACAATGATGATGATTATGGGGCTGCGACCCATTTGAACAATTTACTCTTTAAACAACTTACTTTTCTTCATTTGATTTTTATGTTTGTGTGGTGATGGATGATTAAACTTAAACGCTCATAATGTAGGATTTTTATTTTCTTGTTAGATTGTCGTTGTTGTTTTGTTGTGAATGAGCGTACAGGTACCTTGGGATGCTTGATCCACCAAGCATACCATACCCCAGACCCAAAACAGGAGGCCCAACACCTTACAACCTTTTTCTAAAAACAAACGGTAGCCTCACACAGAGCCGTGTCTCTCAGACACGCCCCCGTGCCTCTCTATCGCTGAAGTTTTTTTCTTCTGGACTTGCCACACGGGGCTGTGCCTCTCAGACACGCCCCCGTGTCTACCTTCTATAAGTTTTTAATGAAACATTGATACTAGCACTTTACACACGGGGCCGTACCTCTCAGACACGCCCCCGTGTCCAACGTCTGATTTTAGAAAACAATGTTTTTTTTAACCCACATTTACACATTTAATCAAATCTAATCAATTTTGGACATATTAAGAACAATGTGTAATTTAATTGTAGGGGGGACTTGAATTTGTTTGTCCTAAAACAAGCCTTACACAAAACTCTACTTGGAACCACTAAAACACCCCAAATCTTTTTCAAAAGTAATTTTTTTTTGTTTTTCCTTGTTTATAGTTTAAGTTAGAAAACCAAATTCTAAAAGTTCAAATTTTTTACAATTTTACAACCGATAGCGCCGTGATAAAAAGAACCATATAAGAAAAAAATCATACAAAGGCATGGCAATCTTTTTAAAATTTGATTGTATATATTTTTCGCACTTTTATCCTTTTCCCACAAATTGTGAGTTTTGAGCCTTTACCGAGCATTCAATATCATATCTTTACTAAATGTTCATTTTTCATTTCTCGTATAAATAGCATGTACGGTTCTTACAATCTAGAACTTGACAAGACAATACATTCCCGGTCCTTACTGACTAATCTAAGTAAGTACATGATTGAGGCATTTGGACCATAACCCCTTTTTCTTTTTCAACCTTATTTTCTATTTATCTCCCAACAAAATTTCCCTTAGTCAACCCTTTTAAGCCTAAACCTTTCATTTCAAAACCCGCAAAACACCATTTTGCATAAATCACCCATCACCTAAAGCCATCTTTTACTTTTACACCCCTTTTATTTTAGTAAAATTCGGTTCTTTTGAAATACACAAAAGTATGTGACTTAATTTTCTTGTGAATATTCTATGAAAAAAAATTATATATATCTCTAGTTTCTTGAAATAAAATAAGCAAACTTATTGCATATAAGCATTTAGTTGGTACCTAAGTCACAAATAAATTGTCAAAAGAAAACCGACATTTTACGCCTTTAGCCATTTTTCAAATAAAGCTAATCTACCCTTAATTAAAACCTACCCTTTTAAAGTCCTCTTGATATTTACAAATATTATGTTAAAATGGAGGAGGTTTGATTACTTGTCAAGCATATGGTAGGAGTAAAGTTCCATACCGGGATTGAGCGTTTCATTTATACATCTTTGGCCGAGTGTTGAGTGATCACTTGTGAGTTATGTGAATTTGTATATAGCTAAATGAAATTTTAAAAAGGCATATTATGCCCAAAAATATTTATTTTTCTTAAAAAGAATTCTAAATAAATCATGTCGAATAGGATTGTAAGTAAACTAAAAGCAAGCATAAAAAGAACTAGGATTCCCGACACTCTACAAACAAGACCCGAAAACTTCTTCTCTACCAATTCCAATTCGGTGTGTAAGCAACATTAAAGAGTTTTGCTTGAGGACAAGCAAAAAATCAAGTGTGGGGGTATTTGATATGCGCCAAAATGCAACATATAAATTATATAAAATAAGGTATAAAAACAACTCTTTTTAGTACTAATGTTGCAAAAAGTGTTTTTCTTTGTATACTTTTGATTTTTAGGAATAAAAGAGCTTAAATGTATAAAAGGAACAAATTAATGGCAAAAACTAGCATGAATACAAAAGAAGGGAAGTTGATACAATATACCAACCCTTTGAGCATCACCCCAAGACCAAAAACAACAAATTAGAAGACAAGCACGGGTCATGCCTGCCTGGCATGGGACCGTGCCCCACCCAAGATTACAGAATGAAGAAGATAAACAGAAGTAGACAAGAGACACGGGGCCATGTCCCATGGACACGGGCCGTGGTTAACTCCCAGACATGGTTGTAAAAGTCCCGCCTAGGCTCCGAGTACTCACCGATTACTCGCTACAAGGTAGGATGCCGAGGCACGAGTACTGTTCTCCCATGCCAATTACTCCCCGAGTAATCTCCGCCTAAGCCGAGTACTTCCCGAGTACTCACGAATCCGACTAGGGAGCGCCTAGCGACTTTTGCAACCATGCTCCCAGATATGCAAATCTTGGATAGTACAGCAAATACAATGGCCAGGGGGCCATGCCGTTGACACACGGGGCCGTGTGAGCATCTAGATTAACAAGCTCATTTAATTAAGACAGAGAATAAGGAAGGCACGGAGCAGCGTAAATTGTCTGTTTCCAACTATAAATAGGGGTGCTTGGTTCAATGGCAACTCATCCCTTGAAAAACCATTTCTCTCACATCCACCACCATAGCACCACCATCATTAGAGTTAGAGTGGGTAGTAGTCTTGGGATCCAAGATTGATAGTAAGAGCTTTTGTCAAACTATGGCCATCACTTGGTGAAGACAAAATCTTTGATGTATTACCTTGGATTTCCAATGTTTGGTTAACTTTTTAATTAGGTTTGTTTTAATGACTTTAATAACTAGTTTTTTATATTGAAAGTGAATTTTATCCTATCATCTCTTCATGTTTCGTTGATTCACTCATTCGTGTCTTTATGGTCCATATAAAGCGCGTTAACTACCTGGAAGGGGGTTAGAAGGGTGGTTTGGGTAAAGTTCTTGCCTCGTTCGGTGTATAGATCATGCGAGGACTTGGTTGATGCTTATTAGGACATCCCTTGAGGCAGTTAGCATCAAACCAGGGGAAGTAAGAATGGCTTGAATCCCTTATAAATAAGCTACTATTAAAACTTTAAACTGGCCTTGCGGGAATGTATATCTATTGACTAAGACTAATATAGTTGAGGGTAGCGTTGCCTCCAAAATAGGGACATGCTACTATAACTAAGATAATCTTTTAAAAAACCTAAAGTGCGGAAATTATGGGACACCTTCCCTTGTTGCGGGATCCTCAAAGCGAACTCCTCTTGCTTAGATCATGTATGGGGGTTGCAAAGTTGCTATTTGGTTTGCGAACTTGCCAGCCCCCCTTTGTGGATGATGCTGTTTCATGTTTTGATAAAGGTCTTCGTGCGATAATAGAAGACATTGTCGTATGTGGTGGGGCTTATTTTGGTGAACTCCAGTGGCGGATCGCGACTTTGCCGATGCGGCTTGGTGGGTTGGGCCTTCTCTCGGCCCGAGATGTGGCTGCCTATGCTTTTGTGGCTTCCAGGTCTCAATCTTGGGAGTTGCAGGATCACATCTTACGTAACAGTGGGGTTGCTAACACTGACTCGGATTATGTCAGCGCCTTGGAACGCTTGCATAAATCTCTCCCAGACTCTGATCTCGGCGGTTTCTCTAACAAGGACACCGCCCCCAGAAAGCCACAGAAAACTTTGGCGAATGCCCTCTGTTGTCGAATCGCACAAAGTTTGGGAGAAGACTTCCATTTATCCCCCCGCCAGAAAGCCGTCATTGAATGCCTACAGAGGCCTCACGCCCAGGATTTCTTAACTGTTATTCCTATTGAAGGTCTAGGTCAACGTATGTCAGCGGTGGAGTACCGGTCAATCCTTAAGTACCGTCTGATGATCCCCATGTTCCCAAATGATGAAACTTGCCCAGTCTGTCGTAAAGCGTGCCTGGATAAATACAGGGAGCATGCGTTACATTTAGAGAGTTGCCGAGGTTTAAGTATCGTCATGACTTTGTTCGAGACGCGTTAATGGATATTCTCAGACGAGCAGGGATCTCAGCAAAGAAAGAGGCACCGGTTAATTTTCTTACAGACTCGACGGAAGGGAGGTCCACCCTACGCCCGGCTGACGTGCTAGTTTTTGGTTGGGAGGGCGGGAAACATGCTTGTGTCGATCTCACAGGTGTATCCCCCCTAGCCGGGTTTCAGGAAAATGGGTTTGTGGCGGGGCAAGCGGTATTGAAAGCAGAGTCTAAGAAAGTGGAAAAGCACGTGAAAGCTTGTAAGGATAATCAGCATGCCTTTGTCCCCCTAGCGTTTGACACGTTCGGCTCCTTGGCGCCGGAGGCGGTTCGGTTCTTGGCTAGAGTTCAGCGTGTGGTCCACAGCAACTTTTCGACCCCTCAGGGGCGAGGCTTTGTTTTTAGTAGATTAGGATTTTCCATTCAGAAGGGGATGGCGGCACAGTTTGTTGCCCGTCTACCTGCTATTCTTATGTAATATGCCGTGTTGATTGGAATGAAATATTTTACTTATAAAAAAAATTAAAGGATGCATAAAAATGAGTCGGAACTAAGTGATTCTCTCTTGTTTATTTTTTTCTTTTATTACTTTAGTTTCTTTCTTTATTTTTACTTGTTAAAAAACCTTTTCTTAAAATTTGGGTCTATAAGACATTGACGATAATCCGGTATTAAATGGTCTTGTGTCTTTGGACGACCTCGGTATCTTAGTATCACTATACTACGCTAACGATGGGTGCACTTGCCCTAACGTGTTGCAGAGAGTGATGGTGTTATATCGTGTTTTATAAATCTAAAGCTTGATGAAAGAGTAAAAAAGTACTTGAAAATTATAATAAAAATCATACAAACTCGCTCACGTGTCAATTGTCCACTGGCACGAGTTGTGCACACTAGAAGTTATCCTGGAACACCATCTCTGCTCTAGGATACCAGACTGGAACACTACCGAAATCCAGCTGACCGGTTATTTCCTTTGTGACAACTCGAACCCTTGATCCTGATCGTCGTGAGATGAGCCTGTTATAAATATTATTATTATTTACAAAATAATAATCCGTGATGAGAGGTTCATTTATTCAGTTAATTTAATCAGGCCAGTCTGTTTAAGAGAAGCGCGAAATCGTTAAATGGGTTCACGCACTTGGGCTAGGCCCAACCCCACTCCCTAAACCCAAACCATAGTCTATTTAAAGCCCCTCATAACCCCCACCCCCTTTCCTAAAACATAAAACCCTACATTACACTAAGCAGCCGTCAAACACCCCCATTTGCCCTCTGATTCTCGATCAAGACCTCCGGCGATCGGAGCCGTTTTCCGGCGACTCCACCGGCCATTTCATCCTCCCTCGACAACCATTCACACCCACACATTCCCTCCTCCCTCTGTTACACACAATCCTCTTCATCTCTCAATGAATCCGGCAACGAGAGAGCTCCGTCCGTCATTCCGAAGACCGTCGTTTCTACAGTAAAACCATCAAACACCTCTGTTCGTGTATACACCCATATTTGATTCAAAAGAGAGTCGGTGAGTGCCGCCGTTCACGGCGGCGGAGGCGGTGGATTTCAGAATATGATGATGATGAAAACGGATGCTGATGATGTTCAGCTCGGACCTGAGCTGGTGGCTCGGGCCATGTTCAGTTCGAGTCCGTGTTCAGAGAGAAGCAGCGGCAGCAACCTCGGGTTTTGCTCGGGTCTCGTCTGGTTCGGTTTCGATCCGCACAACCACCGTCCCTCAACCTTTGGTCAGTTTATACCACTGTTTGTGCTTGTGTTTTTGTTTAATGATTTGGTAGTTTGTTCGATTCATGACTGTGCACATAATAATAGGTGATTGTTACTATTTGGCGATTGGATGTTGATGCTTAAATTAAATCCTTGTTGTACTGTTAGAGTGTAATATGTTAGGTTGCTTAGATATTTATAATATTTAGACTGAGGAGGATGACGTGGTCTGTGTCTTGTTTCTGGATTCTTTATAACTGTTGTTTGAGAAATGAAATTATATGCATATGTTGTGATTATATTTATGTGTGAGTCTACTATGGATCTGATTGAATATTGGCATGCGTTAATTGTTTGGGTGTATGTATGAGACATGAAAGTATGAGTTCTCTTGATGGGATTTGTCCATAATAATGATGATGGTATATATTAAAATGAATGTTGATATGGTGTTAGTGAAGCAGTAATAGAAGTTGCCATGTTATGATGTTTGTGATTATGTGAACCTTGATTATATATATATATATATATATATATATATATATATATATATATATATATATATATATGTAGTGGTGTATTAACTGTCAGTCTACAAGATGTCTTGGGTAATGAGAATTGTTATTGGGAATAATTGATTTAAAACTGTTGAATGTCCAATGAATAGTAATCTTTGATGATAACCAAGTAATGTGGATGATGCTATGAGATGACTGTGTGTATGTTTTCATGAGCGGAATAATGTTGTTTTGATAAATTAGTAGTAATATTATGGTTTTTAGGATGAGTCTGTTATGAAGTGTTGAAAACCCTGAATGATGAACTACTTGAAGGTGCCATGAATATTTGAATAATGTAGCTTTGATCCAATTTGGTAGTGTACGGTAGAATAAAAATGTTTATGAAATTTGATTGAATAGTACGTGCTTATGAAACCTGATTGGATAGTACCATTCGGAGAATTCTAGAAGCATCTGCATAACTGCGAGTCGAGACCTTATGGTTGCGACTCGAGACCAATGATTGACAACTCGAAACCAGACAACACGCTCCAGGAGTCGAGACCAGCTTGGTTACGACTCAAGATCTCCTGATCTCGACTAGAGGCCTGACTCGAGACCTCTACGGTTGCGACTCAGTTATGCAAAACTCGAGACCATCTGGTTGCGACTCGGAACTTCATGGTTGCGACTCGAGACCTCTTGTTCTCGAGTCGAGACCACCCGGTTTCGACTGGACTACTCTGCTTAGTTATTGGGCCGCACAAACTGATGTTTTGGACTATCTGCTACTGTTAATGTTTAACTGTTACTGTTGAACTGTTTTTATGATAGGATAGGCCCAATAACGTATATGCTGCTATGCTAGTGTGACTTACGTGCTATGTGCTAAATACGTGTAGTTGTACGTGCCATTACTTGCACACGAACCTAATAAATATTTATAAACCATAATAGGGTATGGTTGACCAACGTAACACAAGTAAATTAACTACCGAGCAAAGCAAAGGTGAGTTCACTACTTTTTACTTAAAGCATGCATTCCCGGTGGTTGGGAAACGGAATGAAACACTTTTCCTGGTTTAGGATTGCTTACTATCTCCTTGTGCGGGATACGGTATTTCTATCTCCTTGTGTGGGATACGGGTAACAACGCTATCCCCTTGTGAGGGATACAAACTACTTTTCTCCCCTTATGCGGGACTCTTAGTTAATTACTGTTTGTATGGAAATGCAACGAGCAACACTAAACGAAACTCTATCACTCAAGTCCCTACTACTTAATACCGATTAGTCGTCGGGGCCAGGCGAACGGGTTATTAGTTGATAGCGCTATTTAGGTCTTACCAGCCTCACACCGTGCCTATAGAGGATCGGTCGTGAACTAATCTACAATGGCAAACCGTCAATGACGACAGAACATTGACAAACAGGGTACGGTCACCGCGGAAACGTACGGTCACCTAGTATTCGGTATTGGAAAAACAGTTTAGTCGCTCACTTATGGGGTAGCTCCCCATGGCATGTATAAACGGATAAATTAACTGGTTAAAACAAGTTTTTGTAAATAAAACTGGAAAACTCTAAATTGGTGAACTCGCCAACGTTATGTTGACACTCTACTGCATGCTTTGCAGGTTGCTCGCTAACAACTTTGGACGAACGTTGCAATCGGAGGGAGTGCGTGGTTTGTAAGTTCATAACTAATAAACTTGTGGTTTTAAATTACGATACGTACATCTTTCCTATCCACTGTAAAACCTTACACTATGTTTTGAAAATTTTATATTGGCCGCTAATTACACCATTATTTGTAATAATAACTAAATGGTTCAAAATAAGTAGTGGCTGGATCCTGGTCGGTCACACGCCTCGCGGTAGTACTCCGCACGTGGTTTTGAGGGTGTGACATCCTTCATTAAGAAACAAGGATACATTAGAAAGGGTCAGTTGGAATAGATGTTACAAACGAAATCTCTCATCAGATAGTGAGAGAAGTTGTATGAAACACCATGCACTAGTGTATGAATGGGTTCCATGAGCTTGTATGAGATTTCTTTGAAGTTGACAGTCTTCTTTGAAAGTTGTGTCATAGAAACTTCCATGGTTTGGTGAACCCAGACTTTACAATCTGCTTTGTTGGCCCAGGCACCCTATATCCTATTTTCCACAAAGTATCTTCTAGCTCAACAGGCATTCACGTTGGTGTCATCATTGAAGTGGAGGGCTTCCCTTATGGTGTACTCATTAAGGATAATGAGTCTATCCATCACCCACCTGGCAATGGTGTGGAGTCTGCTGTCTTCAATGGTGAAACGAGCTGAACACCAGAACTGTTGGAGAATTTCTGGGTGCACCCGCACATAGGTAGTTAGTGCAAAAGCTAGGGGTTGTTCATGATCAGTGCATGGATGGTACCGCACCTCTCCTACGCTTCTCTTGAAATATCTATCCGGATTCTTAAATTCTTTCATTGGATGTATGGAAGAGGGAACTTGGTGAAGTGAATGTGTTCCATTGTATGATCAAAGTCAAGTTGAAGAGTTAGGGTTAGGGTTTTGAAGAGAGATGAAAACGACCTTTATTGATAAGAGTGAATGCTCCAAGTGGTTGTTATTTATAAGTGAAAGTATAGATGCCATCAATGGTATTTACCAACTTAGATTTTGTATCCATATAGTTCTCGTTGTGAAGATCTATTATTAGGAGAATAAAGAGATGGTAGCACTAACTTCGACTTCTCATTTATGATTTAGGCAGCATGATTATGTAAGAAATAGATCATTTTATGTCCATGTATCGCCATTTTTCTCTCTAAGCTTGGTTATGTAAGCAATGAATGTGATCAGAGAGAATAAGCAAGAAATTTAATTTGTGTTCAGAACATTGGCTTGATGATGTGATCAAAATCTCAAAAGTCACGCTTTGGAGATTATAAAGTTAACAGATCTTTGCTTCAACAGGGATTTTGCTATGTGATCAGTGCTTGGTTCTTCTTCAACAATGGTTCCAAGGCTTGAACATATGTTAGCATGTCTTCAACATATGTTAGTATGCAACAACAACAAGAACAACATCAACAACAGCAAAATTTAATTACACAAACAATCCTTGTTATTGGGTTAAGTTACACATTTATGGTCCAAGTTTTAAAAGTTGTAAGATTAGATTTGACGGTTTTAATTTTGTAAGTATATTGGATTTTAATTTTATAGTTGTATTGGTGAAGGTTATTAGTGGCAGAACCTATACTGTTACAAAATTAAAAGCACAAACCCAAACTTGCTATTTTTACGTAAGGACTGCTGCTAGAACCACTAATGTTACCCATTTAACCAAAGTTTGCAACTTTTGACAGTGCGACCCAGACCAAATCAGATGGACCATTTGTAAAATTAATATTACTTAATTTGAAATAAGAAGTTAATCAGCGATAAAAATAATATAAGAGGTGCATGAATACGCATATACATTCAGCATGAATACGCATATACATTCAATAAAAACAGGTTAAAACTTTCAAAAATCAAAAAGTAAGTTCATTAGCTTACTAGAGAACATAATTAAATGCATAAAACAGAATATATTATTTTGTAATTTATTATACTAATAGATAAGTTATCTGTTGGGAATTTTCAGATTATCAGATGATCAGAGAGGCGTGTAGTCACTCTCAGATCAAATTATTTCAGTCGTTCACCAGAATAATCTAACCAGATACAACTCTGATTTTCAAGAAATTGAACCAGGGTATATGTATATACGAAAATTGTCTGAACCAGGAAAAAACTAATCAAAACATATCTACGAATTTCTGGGTTGGGGGTGATTAACTGTCATTAGGCAGTTATCTCAAATTTAAGACATTACTGCCAGAAAACTGCCATAATTTTGATGTTTCGAAATTATGGTATTTTCCAGAAAATAAAATTTTCTGATGCAATTTTATTAAGGCAATTTAATTAAAATAAAATTTTCTGATTAACTGTCATTAGGTAGTTAGCTCGACCCCAGCCAGGGGCTCTGTCCCTTGGACCCCGCCAGGGGCTGCCACCCCTTGGACCCTGCTCCTAGGGGCGCTGCCCCCGGACTCCTGCCAGGTGGGCGTTGCCCCCTTGGAACCCATGTAGAGTACTGGCTCCGCCCGTGCACTTTGAATTATAATAACTTAAACAAGCGTGCACTCCCGCACCTCCTAACTTGCTTTATGTGTATTACTATTCACTTTGATCACCAAGTTAATCCCGATTACACTAAAATATCTAACATTCCTCCCCTATTTTAGCGTAATCCTTGATTAACTTGAACAAATTCACAACAATCAAACTTATACATAAATGAACTATCGCGACGATTGAATTTCACATTAGTATATTACACATTCCAAATATTCAAATATAGGGGTGTCGCTAAGGATTGAACCCTTTCTATTCAGTGAATACATGAAGATAATATACACACAAGTTTACATACTCTAATGTTCTTTCTTGATACTATTTTTACTAGCCTATGTCCCATCCTTCAATGAGCATATCAAAGCCAAGTCCTAGCTTCTTCAAGCGGCTAAACTTCATGCTCATATAGGTAGCTCTTTGTTCTTGCACCTGCATATGCAATTTTTCAAAGAACTGTTAAGAAGAAACCTTCAACCTTCTTTAACTTGCAGGTTTGAACACATACCTTGGGATGATGCTACTAAAGTGTTCCAATTTCTAGATGTTAAGCTTTCCGCATTGAATTCAGCACCTAACATCATATTAGGTGGGAATTAGGTATCTTAACATGAGAAATTTCATGTGGACCTTAATCCCATCCCTACAACCGCCTTGTGCACAAGATCTCTACATAACTATTTGGTTAAGTGGTTGGCTACATTTCGTTGAGTTCTCACAAACTCCATCGATATCACCCCATGCATGATGAGCTCACGATTCATGCTGTGTCTAACACCTAAGTGTCTAGACTTCCCATTATACACTTGGTTATAGGCCTTAGCCAAGGTAGCAACACTATCACATCTAATAGATATTGGTGACATTGGTTTAGGGCATAATGGAATCTCATAAATCAATTTTCTTAGCCACTCAGCTTCTTTTCCAGCTGCAGCTAATGCTACAAACTCAGACTCCATTGCCGAATAAGTTATGCAAGTTTGTTTCTTAGATGCCCAAGATATGGCACCTCCTCCAAGCAGAAAAGTCCATCCACTTGTGGAAGAATGATCTTCCTTGTTGTTAATACAACTTGCTTACGAATAACCTTTCAAAACTGAAGGAAATCCAGTATAAGTCAAACCATATTTCATGGTTCCTTTCAAGCACCTAAATACTCGATTCATTGCTTGCCAATGACTTGCAACTGGATTGCTAGTATACCTACTATGATTTCCAACAGCATAAGCTATATCCGGTCTAGTGCTAATTATGGCATACATGAGAGATCCAATGGCCCTTGAATATTCAAGTTGGCTTACAGCTACACCTTCATTAGGTGAGAGCTTAAAAGAAGGATCCATTGGAGTGCTAACCAGAGAACTATCATGAAAATTAAACTTTTTCAATATCTTCTCAATATAATGAGATTGAGAGATCGATATGCCATTGTTCTCCCATTTGATCCTTATACCAAGGATCACTTATGCCTCCCCCATGTCTTTCATGTCAAAAAAAGATGAAAAAAAATTCTTTGTTTTATCAACTTGATCCTGGTTAGTACCGAAGATAAACATGTCATCTACATATAGATAAATTATGACTCCTTTCCTAGAATCATCAATTTTTCTTTATACACACTTGTCCGCTTGGTTTAATACAAAACCATTAGATAAATCCACATCATCAAACTTTTGATGCCACTGTTTGGGTGCTTGCTGTAATCCATACAATGATTTATCTAGTTTACACACCTTATGCTCATTGCAAGGCATAACAAAACCCTGTGGTTGTTTCATATATATCTCTTCTTCCATATCACCATTCAAGAAAGCGATTTTCGCATCCATTTGGGTTATCACAAGATTGTGTATTGCAGCTAAGGCAACCAACAATCTAATTGTGGATATTCTTGATACATGTTAGACCCTTAAAGGTTTCTTGATAAGTAATTTAGTGGATTAGTATGAATGTTGGGTTAATGGTTGTATTTGGGCTTTTTGGGTAGTTATGGACCTAGGGTTTAGGGAGCATCCTCCCTAATCCCCTTCTATTAATAGCAAGTTATGTCATAGGTGCATGGTGATGGTTTTGGATAGATCTTGTATTAGACAATCAGCCTTTGTATGCAATATTGGAAGCTTTTGAATACAAAATCATCTTTCTTTCATCTCTTTGTTTCTTTGCAACTTGTTTGTGTGAATCCGCCACCTTACGAGTTGTGCCATATCATTGTGATCTCAGTTTCGGGACTTACAATTGGTATCAGAGCCTGTCGAACCTGATTTCCAGGCTCGGATCTGATATCGCGTTGATGTTTCACTGTTACTGTTCCAGTTTTGTCACTGTTCTGGCTTTCTGGATTGTTTTCTGTGCATCTCGAATTGTTTTCCACTGATTTTGGATTGTCTTCATAGTATTCCGAATCATCTCGGATCGTCATTAGCCATCTCGGACTTGAAGATTGCCTGATCTTCGATCATCTTCAAGTCATTTCGGACCATCATCAAAGCATCTCGGATCATCATCAAGCCATTTCGGACCATAATCAAAAGATTTCAGACCAAGTTCATCAGATCTCGGATTAAATAATCAAATTTCAGACCAAGATCATCAGATCTCGTATAAAATTTATCAGATTTCGGACTGTGTTTAGTCATTTCGGATCGTTTGTGTTTGAAGATTGCTTGGTCTTTCATTTCGAACCCATCATCTCGGACACGGATTCATTTCGGACTGAATCTATTTCGGATAAAGATCATCTCAGACCACTGTTCATTTCGAACATGATCATCTCGGATAGTTGACCATTTCGGACTCTTTATTTCGGACATTTTTTAGACTCTGCAAAACATCATGTTGAACCCAACCGGTATTATGAACGGCGTTGTAACTGCAGCTGATCTCGCTAATGCTACCCTTGCTGCCATTCAGATTCAGCCTTTGGCTTTTCATCAAGAACTTGGCAAAGTTATCGGCACATCTACCAAAGTTCCAAGGTTCTTGTATGGAGATGACTACTACGAGTGGATGTTTAGGTTTGACCAATACTGCAAGGCTAAAGAGCCTCACGTTTGGAGAAGCATTAAGAATGGACCACGCACTATCATGTATGCTACTGAAGATGACCCTCAAACCCAAATTCTGAAACCTGAAGGCATTTACACCGATGAAGATAGAAAGGTCATTGCTGAAGATGAAGCTGCTTATGGAACTCTTTCAATGGCTATTGGTCCAGACATTTCAATCGGAGTTCGAAACTGCAAAAGTGCAAAAGAAAATTGGGATCAACTGACTCACATTTTGAAGGAAATGCTGACCTGAAAGCTAGCAGAGTCAACATGATGATCCAAAAGTTCAGTTCCTTTAACCACATCTACAATGAAACTGTTGAGAATCAGATTAGGAGGTTTGTCAAACTTGTGTCTCAGATGGTGAGTGCTGGAATTAATGTCTCAAACAGTGGAATGAATCGTCAACTGCTTAACTCTCTACCTAAAGGATGGGATGCTGAGGTTTTTATGATCAAACGTACCAAGGATCTAAATGAAATGACACTTACGGAACTAATTGCTACTGATATGTGCAAAATACAACATATAAATTACATCAATTGTGGCATAAAACTAACCCTTTTTTAGTACTAATGTTGGAAAAAGTGTGCTTTTGTCTTCCTTTTGTATTTTCAGGATTAAATGAGCTCAAATTAACAAAAGAAGCAAAAAGACAACTAAATCTAACATAAATACAAGAAAAGGATCAAACATGACATGCCCGACCCCACGATAACATCTTCCCAAGCAAAACAAGAGAACAGAAGGCTGAACACGCCCCGTGCTCAGTGAACACTGGGGCGTGCCCAAGTGCCAGCAGAAAAGACAAAGTTGTAGAAGCTTCTATCACCCACCACGGGGACGTGCTCAGCGGACACAGGGCCGTGGTCAACTATAAGATTCGCAGAATCCATGCAAATCTTGATAGTACAGATATGCTTCTGCACACGGGGGCGTGCCCAGCGGACATAGGGACGTGGTCAACTAATGCAGACAAAGTGCAATTATTGAAGACAGAGAAGAGGATGGAGTGCCCACTGGACACAGGGCCGTGCCCGAGCTTCTGTTCAGCCTATAAATAGGAGTGCTTGGCTCAAGTGCAAATCATCCCTTGGCACACCACCTCTCTCACACTTCACCCACCACCCACCACCCACCACTACCATAACACCATCATCCACCACCATCATCCATTGTCCATCATAGAGTGTGTGAGTCGTCTCGGGATCCAAGATTGATCGTAAGAGTTGTTGACAATCAAGGCCATGTTTGCCTAAGTCTCTTACATCACTTGGTGAAGACAAAGTGTCTAGTGTAATACTTTTTATTTTTAATCTTTTCGCACTTTTTACTTGGTTTTGTATTAATGACTTTAATAACTAGTTTCTTATGTTGAAGGTGATTTTTCCTTATTGTTTGTCCGTGGTGTCTTGGCATTACTTTACTGTCTATATAAAATAAAAGATTTTCACCATTCATATCTCCACGGTCTATATGGAGGTATGTTGGCTACCTGGTCGGGGGTTAAGGTAACGGTTTGGTAAAAGTCTTGCCTTATTTAGTGTATAGATCCTGCAAGGACCTGGGTCAAATTTAGTAGGACCTCCTTCAATACTTAACGGTATTGGATGGTGGGGGTCCAAACTCTTTGATCCCCTCATATGTAAGCTACTATTAATACTTTAACCCGGCTACTTAGGACTGTATCCCTGCTGACTCAGACTACTTAGCCGAGGGTAACGTCACCTTCAAAAGAGGGGCCTACCATAATATGCATTAATAACTTAATTAATTATCTTTCAATAATCCGACCCTTTAGGATTGTATCCTTGCTGACTCAAACTACTGGGTTGAGGGTAACGTCACCTTCAAAAGAGGGGCCTACTACAATAACTAAGATAATCTCTTAAAAAGTGCAAAAGTGCGGAAATAATCAAAGGTTACACTATACACGAGTCGGAGCCAAGTGATTCATCTTGTCTATCTGTTTTTATTTTATTTTCAGCATTTTAGTTAGTTTTATTTTTCTTAGTTTAAAACCTTTTTCTAAATTTTTGATTTGATTAGACGTTGAGGATAAACCGGTACTAAAAGCTCTTGTGTCCTTGGACGACCTCAGTATCTTACCAACACTATACTACGCTCACGATGGGTGCACTTGCCCATATGTGTGTTTAGTGTTAGTAAATATCGTGTTTTATAAATTTAAAACTTGGCTAAAAAAGTGTAAAATGGGCTTAAAATATACTTAAACTTATATACACACTTCACATGCATCACTACTATTAAGTCTTGCGAGATCGACAATCAGCAGAGAGAAATGAATCACAAGAACTCACTGATGGTTGCTGGAGTGACTAGTCCCAACAATGCAGCATTAATGTCTCATGCTCATCCAAATATGATTTTTAGCCCTGTTCATGGAGTTATGAATCACAACCCAAACATTGTCTTTAGTCCCATTGCTGCTCCAAAGTCAAACTATGTGTATGAGATGTCTGTTCCTACCTCTCAAATACCAGCTGTTAATGCCACAAATGTGCAACCACAATCTCTACCTCAACCACAACATGGTAATGCTGCTTTTGGCTCGACCACTCAGACTGCTCCTCAGAATACACCATCATCACCTTCCGTGGATCACATGGCTTTCTTGACCAAACAAAATGAAGAAAAACTTGCTCTCGCAGCCTCTATGATCTCAAGTTTCAACGCTTTCTTAGCAGGAGATCTCATGCCTTCTAGAGAGATAACACCAGATGCGAATCAAGTTGTGGAAGAAGACTTAGATGAACTGGATGTAGCTTGGAACATGTCTATGTCAGCGTTTAAGGCAGACAAGTTTGCTAATAAATATGGGTGTCTGTCACACCCCCAAAATCCACACGCGGAGTATCACCGCTTGGAGGCATGACTGTCCAGGATCAAGCCACCAATCATATTGAACAAGTAGATAAGTAAACATAATTCAACAAACCAATATGAAAGGTGTTCAAAACCCAAGCAAAGTTAAGTGTTTAGCGGAAGCATAATTTGTAAAACCCATAGCAAGTATTAAATATGAAATAAGGTAAAGTCTAAAGCATGGCACACATCGCCATGTTCCACAACGACCGTTCCTCCCTGTGCAAGCTCCATGGGTACCTAATGACCTGCAAGGCATGTAGCAACGAATCAACAACAAAGTTGAGCGAGTTCACAGATAGTTGTTTGGTTAAAGTATTCATTTCATAAATCGTATATATTCGTTTTGTAAACCATGTATCGCGTTAATCCTTGCTGCCAGTCCAGGCATGCGTGCGATGATTAGTGGGGGCTTCCCATGTGTTACAAGACCACGCGTATCGACTGCTACGAAAATATAAGAGGTGCCCTAAGTCAATGTCTATCAGCATTGACCCTTTGCCCATAGTCCATTAGTACACGCCCGTCCGACTGGCACGGTGTGAGGTTTGTTAAACCTAATAGCGCTATTAACTAATGACCCGCTCGCCCTAGGCCTCGGCGATTAAGTCGATAATTGAGGGACTTCCTTTGATAGAGGTGATGGTCTTAAGATCGTGTACGTAGGCTTTACGTACGTGCCCTTCAATCCGAGGACAGTAGTAAGTATAACTGTACGTAGGTTTTACGTACGTGCCCTTCAACCGAGGACAGTAATAATTTGTTTAATAGTAATAGTTGTACGAGTAGTTATTCAATCCCATTCCCAACCCCTGGGAATCCCATGCCTTGGCTAGTGTGAACTCACCTTGGTTTGCTCGGTATGCTAAGTTAAGTGCTCACAATTTATCAATCACGACCTATAGTACGCACGCATATATATGTAATCAGTTCAAGTTCGTATGTCATTTTTTGTCACAAAGTGTGTTTAAGCAGTTATCACCTTTCATATACGCAGTTAGTCAAAACCGTACAATTTATGCTTGACAGGATTAACAGGCAGTTAACATACTTTACAAAGTCAACACACTTAACGGAGTTAATCATGCATAACAGAATCATCCTTAACAGAGAATAACATACTTAACAGTGTTAGCTGGCTTAACAGAGTTAATTATATTTAACTAGGTTAACCACTAATGAAGTTAATAACTAACGGAGTTACATACTAAACTGAGTTAACAACACAACAGAGTTTATCAGCTAACAGAGTTATACATTAATTGAAACACATGTGCCGAAAACCCTTATGTGGGCCGAAATCAACTATGGCCGAAATCACTAAGGTGATTTCGTGAACTGAAGGGTTTTCGTTGGGTATCATCATCGACAGCAGTACCATATGCAAACTATAACAATCCTAAACATCTCTTACAGTTGCATGACCAGTCATCAACGACATCATTAACAGTTTTGAAAGCTTTAACAACCAATAATTACATGATCTAACAGCAGCAACCGTGATTACAACTATCCAGCAACATCACGTGATTGTATTATATTATAATTACATACAATAATATTAGTGACATGCATATATATTATATTTACAAACAATAATAACTTCTCATGTGCATGGGGCGACATACTAGATTCATTCATATATAAGTCTGACACTTTCACATGCAATTCATCAAATTTGGTGGGTTGCAATTATGAAAGATGAGCTAACAACCCTTTTCTTTTCTTGACTTCACAAACACATGCACAAGGAATCGGTGGCAGGCAACTATATTCAAACCTTAACTTCATACATCATGATCATCATCATAACAAAATCATCAATATTAATTGAGCATAGACAATAGGCATCACATGGCCGACTTTGTGTCAGATTGTAAGGATTCCTAGCATGCAATTAAATTCAATCATGATAGCAGTCAATACAGAAAGCCAACAAACAATCAACCATAGCCGATTACTAACCTAAAAAGAAGAGATAACAAAACCGATTGATGTATGAGCTCGAATGATCAAGACTGCCGTCGGGTTTCAAAAGGAGAGTGAGAGAATGAGAGAAGCTAGGGTTTGTGTGTTTTGGTAAAATGTGAGATGGGTATTAACACCCCCATGTGTTAATCGACTAAATGGGGATGGGCCGAACCCACTTGGGCTGCCATAGATCCAAACACAAGGAGAAGTAGGCCGAGAGTTGCATGGGTCAAAGCCCATTGGCTTGCGCGATCGGTTTATTAACATATACATACATTACACAAAACACGTATCAACATAACATTCATATAATCATTCTTTTCATAAAACCACATATCGTACACATTCGTTACTTTAAAGTACAAAGATAGGTTCAGAAATACGAGTTGTCACATTATCCCCAAGTTGAAAGAAATTTCGTCCCGAAATTTAGCACGTACTCACTGAGGAAGCTAGTTAAGTTGCATGGTTTTCCTGGGGTGTCACATCCTCCCCCCGTTGATCTGGAATTTCGTCCCGAAATTCCGTAGCTTCAGCCTCAGTGGTGGTTGTACCGTGTGCGAATAGCTGGGGATACTTTTGTTTCATTTGATCTTCGCGTTCCCAGGTGAACTCTGGGCCGCGACGTGAGTTCCAACGAACTCGAACGAGAGGTATTCTAGTACGTTTGAGGACCTTAACATCCCGGTCCGTGATTTCAACTGGTTCCTCGATGAATCGTAACTGCTCGTCGATACTGAGCTCCTTCAAAGGAACTACGTGGGTCTCATCTGACAGGCACTTCTTCAGATTTGACACGTGGAAAACGTTGTGAACTGCACTGAGTCCCGCTGGTAAGTTCAGTCTGTAAGCCACCTTGCCTATCTTCTCAATGACTTCGAAAGGTCCAACGTATCGTGGGTTAAGTTTGCCCCGTTTCCCAAAATGAACCACAGCCTTCCAGGGTGATACTTTGAGTAGTACACGCTCCCCAACCTGGAGCTCTAGTGGTTTTCTGCCCTTATCGGCGTAGACTTTCTGACGGTCGCGAGCTGCCGCCATTCGTTGTCGTATCTGAGCAATTTTCTCTGTTGTGTCAACCACATGTTCTGGACCAGTAATCTGACTATCCCCCACCTCTGCCCAACAAAGAGGTGACCGGCATTTACGCCCGTACAATGCCTCAAACGGAGCAGCCTTAATGCTGGTGTGGTAGCTATTGTTGTACGAAAATTCCACAAGTGGCAGATGCTTTTCCCAGCCGTTGCCAAAGTCAATTACACATGCCCTAAGCATGTCTTCGAGGGTCTGGATGGTACGTTCCGACTGCCCATCCGTTTGCGGGTGATAAGCTGTGCTCATATCTAATCGTGAGCCAAAAGACTTGTGCATTGCTTGCCACAGTTCTGATGTAAAACGTGCATCTCGATCCGAGATAATAGAGGTGGGCACCCCGTGCCTCGAGACAACTTCCTTAAAATATACGTCTGCTAGCGTGGAGAACTTATCCGTTTCCTTGATGGCCAAGAAGTGAGCAGACTTTGTGAGTCGATCCACGATCACCCAAATAGTATCGTTACCACGTTGAGACCTAGGCAGGCCAGTAACAAAGTCCATGGAAATTTGCTCCCATTTCCATTGTGGTATCTCTGGTTGCTGGAGTGGGCCTGAAGGTTTCTGGTATTCAGCCTTGACTCTCGCACAAGTCAAGCACTTGCTAACGTACGTTGCGATGTGGGCCTTCATGTTAGGCCACCAATATGTAGTTTTAATATCGTGGTACATTTTATCCGAACCAAGATGTACTGAGTAGCGAGACTTGTGTGCCTCATCCATCACAGGCTCTCGTAGGTTGCCATAAAGTGGGACCCAAATGCGTCCTGTGACGTAGTAAGCACCGTCTTCCTTCTGTTCTAAGCGTTGCCTTGAGCCGCGTAGGGCTTCAGCCCTGACGTTCTCTGGTTTCAAAGCTTCTATCTGAGCATCTCGTATTTGAGAAGGAAGACTAGACTGTATAGTAAGTTGTAAAGCTCGTACGCGCTTGGGCGCAGTATCCTTTCGACTGAGGGCGTCAGCCACAACATTGGCTTTGCCTGGGTGATACCTGATCGAGCATTCGTAGTCATTCAGCAATTCGACCCATCATCGTTGTCGCATATTCAGTTCCTTCTATTTGAAGATATGCTCGAGGATTCTGTGATTAGTGTAGATAGCACACTTGGTGCCAAACAGGTAGTGTCGCCATATCTTAAGTGCAAAAACTACAGCTCCCAGCTCTAAATCGTGTGTGGTGTAGTTCTTTTCGTGAACCTTGAGTTGGCGTGAGGCGTAGGCTATAACTTTATCCCGCTGCATCAAAACGCAACCAAGACCCTGAATAGATGCGTCGCAGTAAACCACGAAGTCGTCTGTGCCCTCTGGCAATGAAAGGATAGGTGCACTGCAAAGTCTATCCTTTAAGTGTTGAAATGTTATCTCCTGTGCATTTCCCCAACGATAAACAACGCCCTTCTGCGTTAGTGAGGTAAGAGGCTGCGCAATCTTGGAAAAATCCTTAATAAACCTCCTGTAGTAACCTGCCATTCCTAAGAATTGGCGAATTTCCGTTGGTGTGCGAGGCGCAGGCCAGTTCTTAATCGAGTCTATCTTGGATGGATCAACGTGAATCCCATCCTTGTTCACCACATGGCCTAAGAAATGGACTTCACGAAGCCAGAAGTCGCATTTTGAAAACTTGGCGTATAGCTGTTCTGCTCGAAGGAGTTCCAAAATGAGTCGTAAATGTTGCTCGTGCTCCTCCTGACTCTTAGAATAGATCAGGATGTCGTCTATGAATACAATAACGAACTTGTCTAGGTACGGCTTGCACACTCGATTCATCAAGTCCATGAAGACCGCAGGTGCGTTTGTCAGCCCAAAATACATAACCAAAATCTCATAATGCCCATAACGGGTCCTAAAAGCCGTTTTTAGAGACGTCCTCTTCTCGGACTCTCAGCTGGTGATATCCTGATCTCAGATCAATCTTCGAATAGTAGCTCGACCCTTGCAGTTGGTCGAACAAGTCGTCAATGCGTGGAAGAGGATAGCGATTCTTCATAGTCACCTTGTTCAGTTCACGGTAATCGCTGCACATTCTGAACGTACCGTCTTTCTTCTTCACAAATAGCACTGGAGTTCCCAGGGCGAAGAGCTAGGACGAATAAAACCCTTATCTAAGAGTTCTTGTAGTTGTGTAGATAGTTCTTCCAGTTCAGTTGGAGCTAAGCGATAGGGTGCTCGAGCTATGGGTGCTGCTCCTAGAGCTAGCTCGATCTGAAATTCGACCTGGCGATGAGGCGGTAGCCCAGGTAAATCTTCAGGGAACACTTGAGAAAAAAATCACGTACTACTGGGATATCCTCTATCTTCTTTTCTTCCGATGATGCGTCAGTAACGAGTGCTAAGATAGCAGTGTGGCCCTTTCGCAAACACTCCTGGGCCTTAAGAAAGGAGATGATGCTCACAACAGCACCACCCTTGTCACCATGAATTTCTAAAGGTTCTTCACCAGCACGAGGAATGTGAACGATCTTTTCTTTGCAAGGAATCTCTGCTCGATGTTGAGGTAGCCAATCCATACTAATAACGATGTCGAAACCATCACAACGTTGGGGTCATTCCTAGCATCACCCTGACCAATCACGAACACTCGACCCCTGGCATTATTGCCGTCGTTATTACCCCCGTTGTTATTCCCGTTGCCCTGATTATTGTTGTTGTTGGTTCTGATTCGCAGGTCGCGAGCTCCTGCAATTCCTTAGCTTCATGACCCATCTTGAGACACCTCTGGCAACGACCCCTGTTGCACTGACCACTGTGGTGCCTGTTGCATCTGTTGCACTTCGGGAGGTTTCCTCGATATCCACCCTGTCCTTGAATACCAGAAGATTGTTGACCAGGGCTCTGGTAGTCATCAATCTTTCGCTGCTATGCCTGGGACTGAACTGAAGTCGAACCCTTGCTGGAGGTTCCATCCCACTTTCGTTTATTGTCACTGGGTGTAGCAGTAGTAGTAGTAGCAGTAGCACTTACACGCTTAGGTAGTCTGTTCTGTTCCACTGCCTGGTCCGTGGGACGATGAGCAAGACGAGTAACATCCTGAATGGTAGCAAGGTTGGCAGAAGTCACATGACTTTGAATCTCTGGTACTAAGCCTTTGAGGTACAGCTCAATGCGTTCGATGGGAGGATCCACCATAATTGGACATATCACTGCCAGTTCCTTGGATCGTTTAGCGTACGCTTCTATCTTTGACCCCGTCATCTTCAGGTTAAAGAACTCCACTTCCAACTAGTGGATGTCACCACGACTATAGTATTCACGTTTGATTCAGTTCCTTAGTATCGCTTCATGGGGTGGCGTTAGCAGCCGCCAGCCCCAGCATCTGAACTTGCGCGTTCCACCAAGTTAGCGCAGTGCCTTCGAGAGTACCGGTAGCATACTTCACCCTACGAGCCTCAGGGCATTCACACATCTTGAAGACCGATTCGAGCTTTTCAAACCAATGGAGGAGTCCAACAGCTCCTTTAGTGCTACCGAAAGTACTAGGACGACAGTCCATGAACGTCTTAAATGTGCATACAGGCGGCTGAGCGTTCTGACCTTGTTGCGCGAGGAAGAAACGACAGCGTTAAGTGCGAGAGTTGGGTCATGAGAGTAGGATCTATCATCCTAGGTTAGGTTCGGAATAGCAGGTTATACCTCCTGCCTGAGCGGCTGCGAGTGCTGCCGTAACTTGTTCGTTGATAAGAGCCGTCAGCTGGCTTGAGTTAGGTTCACACGTTCCCTCATGATCTCACATCGAAGGAAACACAAATAGAAAAGGTGTCGCGAATGTGTATAAATGTGGAGTGACAGTAGGGAGCAAGCACAAATGTGTTTTCAAACTATAGTTGCTACGTTTATCTAAGCATACCATGAGCAAAGTTCTATGTAATCTATCAAGTAGGCAATGTAACATAAATCATATCACCTAGAATATCGAGTCTTGCACATGGAGCGAAGCGTCGTTGTGGATCGTAGAGCACTGTACAGGTTATAGTCTGGTTTTAACAAAAACTTTTTCCCTTATTAAAACCAAGTTCTCTATAACCAATGGCTCTGATACCAATCTGTCACACCCCCAAAATCCACACGCGGAGTATCACCGCTTGGAGGCGTGACTGTCCAGGATCAAGCCACCAATCATATTGAACAAGTAGATAAGTAAACATAATTCAACAAACCAATATGAAAGGTGTTCAAAACCCAAGCAAAGTTAAGTGTTTAGCGGAAGCATAATTTGTAAAACCCATAGCAAGTATTAAATATGAAATAAGGTAAAGTCTAAAGCATGGCACACATCGCCATGTTCCACAACGACCGTTCCTCCCTGTGCAAGCTCCATGGGTACCTAATGACCTGCAAGGCATGTAGCAACGAATCAACAACAAAGTTGAGCGAGTTCACAGATAGTTGTTTGGTTAAAGTATTCATTTCATAAATCGTATATATTCGTTTTGTAAACCATGTATCGCGTTAATCCTTGCTGCCAGTCCAGGCATGCGTGTGATGATTAGTGGGGGCTTCCCATGTGTTACAAGACCACGCGTATCGACTGCTACGAAAATATAAGAGGTGCCCTAAGTCAATGTCTATCAGCATTGACCCTTTGCCCATAGTCCATTAGTACACGCCCGTCCGACTGGCACGGTGTGAGGTTTGTTAAACCTAATAGCGCTGTCACACCCCGACCACGTAGAACATACAAAACGTGGCGGAAACATCGGGGAGTGTTGTAACAGAATTAATGTTTCACAACCATGGAAATTAAAGTTTCGTTTTATTGATTAAAAGTGTTACAATGTCTTAACAAACAAAGAAATACAACATAATTAACTAGTCTTGCATCTTTTATTGTCACTAAAGCCCAAGTCTGTCTATGTGTATCTTGATCATCTTATGCAACAGCTCCTGAAAAACACATGTGAAAATAGGTACGTCAGCATAAAAATGCCTGTGAGATACATAGGTTTTGTGAAAATAAGATTCATGACTTATGTTTGAGAAAATGTTTAGTCATGAACCTTGTTATTTGCTTTGTCTTTTAAATCATTTGAAAAACGATAAGATCAGATGATAAGTATAAATAAATGTAAGGTTAAATGAATAACCAAGTAAAATATGTTTGCATAAGATAAGTTGTTTATAAATCGATGTCTTGTGAAAAGTATGTTATTTGTATGAAATGTTCTATGTCTCAAACTGAAATGATTCAAATAACGTTACGACATGTAATACCATACAAACACTTATATATAGGAAGTACCAGCGGCGTATCCACCATGCTTGTATCATATTACACACGCATCGTTACTTAATCACTTAATCAAACCAAACCAAACAATGTAAAATGTTCATGTCAAGATGTAAATCATGTCAAAATGTCTATGTCAAATATCCATGTCAAATGTCTATGTCAAATATCCATGTCAAATGTCTATGTCAAATATCCATGTCAAATGTCTATGTCAAATATCCATGTCAAATGTCTATGTCAAATATCCATGTCAAATGTCTATGTCAAATATCCATGTCAAATGTCTATGTCAAAATGTCATGTATGGCAAGTGAAATGTCTCAACTAAACCATATGCACAAAAACAAAGTATTGAAGTAAAACTTGGTTTAAATCAAAGCTATGTTTTGTGTAAATGCATGCAAATATTTAATATGAACATTTATGCGGTATTGTGAAAATGCATACATCCAAGCCTTGCGACTGTGGTGATAAACCCTTTAAACAAATTAAAGGTCTATCTGTCTTATATCATCGAATTCGGTCATTCCTTTCATCCCCTTTCCCTGGGACGTCCGGAACGGGAGTTGTCAATTCCTATGGTACCACTACCTACTAACGAACGGCATGATCGGTGTTAATGAATGTATTGTCCCATGTAAACAAACCAAATGTCATACCAAAATGTAAGCATGTGAAAAACAATGCACTAAGTATGTAATCAAATGAACATACATAGCGTGAAATGTCATGTAAAACGATGTACTAAGTAATGCACAAAATGGGCACACCTAGCATGAAATGTAATGAAATCATGTACTATAATGTACTAACAAACATAGCCGGTATATGATGTGAAAACAGGAAAGCATGAAAGTAACAAGTAGGCACATGTGTTTCACCCCAAAACAGTTTGGAAAACAGTAAAAGAGGGGTCTATGTACTCACTTGAGATTGCTCAGAAGTCCTAAGATAACCACCAAGCAACGCTAGAGATCACGGAAATCAAACGGCACCTAATATAGGTAACTATGTTAATAAACCGGACCTATATCGGAAGATCTGATAGAATGAGGGTTCGTAAACCAAACGAGTATAGAGACTCGTGTCATATGGTTTAACAAATCCTACATACTAAATGAAACCTTAATCTAAGTGTCTACGACCCATTACGACCCGTTTAGGTAGCTTATGCTACTTTAACGCGTCGTTCGCGTGAAACGCGTTCGGACCGCCTAACTAGTTCTACGACAAGTGTTATATGCCTAAACATGTTACATAATCAGTTATGTGACAAAAGTTTAGGTTACATATGCTTAATTACCAATTATACATGAAAAGGGTATTCTGGTAATTTACCTAAGGCATATAAACTACCTATCATACAACTACTTAAACGATGTGACCATAGGGTATAACCTCGGAAGGTTATTCCCTACCTACTATGGTCACCTAATGTATTTGGTCGGATCCTAATGATCGACCAAACTGGGTCGGATTCGAGGTATAAGCGATTTATCAGATCGCTTACCCTACGACCCTAGACAACGTGGTAATCAGTAGGCATAGTCCCAAGGGACTATAACCAACGTGATTACACTCACGTTGCGAAGTTCAAACGAACTTCGCATTGACCATTAAAGTCAAACAAAGTTTGACTTTCTGACTCGAAAAGCAATAAAATAAGGAAAAGAACGAAAGAATACTTACCCAGGGTCCCCGAATGCTAATCCCGATCTAAGAACTCAGGTATGAAACAATGGTTTCAACTTAGAGCTCTCAAATCAGAATTCTTGTGGGTTTAGAAGCAATGGGGGGGGGGTATTTATAGTATTCGGTCCACCGTTAAGATCGTTTCAAGGAAACCATGCTTTAATCGTAACCGTACAAGTGTCGGAACCTTATGGTGTCTCAAAGTGATCCTTATCTTCATGACTAAGCAATTTAGAACATGTGGTGGTGGATCAAACATGTGCAAACAGGCTGTTTAAAAACACTGCATCTGGTCTGGAGACCCCTTGCGCATCGTAGCAAAATATTGCTACGCATCGTAGCCATACAAGTTTGGCAGAATTTCATTTTTGGTCCCTGCAGTGTAATCAGCCCATTTTCGACACGTTTAAGGCCCGTTAACCCCATTTCAAAGCTCTAAAATGAAGTTAAAGTATAGGGAACTTAAAATGTGCTCAAAAATATCTCGGATGTCGGTTCGTTTAGCCGTACGAACGTGATGTTCGCTTAATTACGACGGAATGCGCACAAGCGCGAAAAACGATCCAAATGACGCGACGAATGGATTTTTCTTATGGCGAACACTAAAATATAATATAGTCATGCTTACATAAGTTTTTGGATGTCCGGATGTATTCAGAACGTAAGTTATGCGCGAAAATGCAAACTTGTGCACTTTTTGACACTTTTAGTCCCTGAATGAGCCAAAAGTTTATTTTAGCACACCAAACACCTCAAAGCCTATTTCTAAGCTATGTAAAGGATATTTATGGTATGTTTAACTTATGGTCATGTTCCGGAATGTCAGTTACAGTTCAAATTGGCATACTTTCGCAGTTTGTCAACTTTAGTCCCTGTAAGCGATTTAACTTGATTTTGCCATACCAAAGCCTTCAAAACTTATTTCTAAGTTATGTAAAGGTTATTTAAGGTATGTTAAGCCTATTTCACTATTCCGGAGTGTTCGTTGCATTAAACTGGTTATATTTACGCATCGGTGCGCGTATAACCTTCCAGAAAGCGATTTAGACTTTGAAATTGAACAAGAATTGATATGTGCAAATGATACACATATTTTTTACAAATCCCAAGTATGAAATATAATATTTCATTGGTTTGGTATTTGTTTGATGGCCGTGGAGGCACAGGTGTTACAGTCTCCCCTACTTTAGGAAATTTCGTCCCGAAATTTATTTAGAGGAAACTTGTGAGAGTTTAAAACATGAAATTGAAAAGATCGAACAACATTGGTTAGGGTTCTGAACTTCTAGTAATCTTCAATAACATCATGATTGCAATGTAAGAGGGATACTTATATACAAGTATATGAAGCGTCATTGGTGCGTCCACCGTACCTCCATTACATCGTTCTCATTTCGTTATTTTTGACACTATCGGTTCTTACACATAATAATTCTTACTGGGTTTCTGTGCACTAAATTTCATAATTACGTACGCGTCCATAATTAGACAATTCCTTGCATAGTTCACTCAGTCCATTTTATAATGTGCAGGGGAAAACCAAATGAACAATCCTGTGATGAGTGTGACTAGACCGTCATAGAGTCCTTTTAATTAAATCAATAAATGATCTAAATAGACTATCAAGGAGTCTGTCCAGCTACATCACTAGATGTCGTTCTTTAACCAAATTGTGAATCAATCTTTTTGATTAGACCACTAAAGGGTCTCTTATGAATCATGGAGCGGTACTTATATAATCCAAGGGTCTTAACTATTACATAGAAGCCCATTAAGGATTGAAGGTAGTACCTTTTGAATATCCTGCTACGAATCCCTCATATGAATATATGAAAGATCCTGCCAGGATTTGGATAACGAATATCCAGAGTATAAAAAACACAAAAATGCATAAAAGAAAACATAAGATGAATAAACACATAGTCACATAACCACAAAATTGTTTAACTAGAAGTTTGTTCTGCTAACAGAGTACATGTATTTAAAGTACAATAGGAATCCATCTCGTGGATTTCATTTGGCACTTTAAACATTATCAAGAATCTAACTATAAAGATAGAAAGATTCAAAAAGAAAATTCGATTTCGATTACTAGAACCCGAAATGTTCGAATTTAGGTATATAAGGAATCCAATTAAGGACTCTGATTTGAATGAAGATCATCCACAAGGGTCTAATTGTGGAGATAAAAAGATCCCATATGGATTTTAGAAGTTGAAGATGTTTTGAAATCTTGCACGGGATGTGCTCAAGTCAAAACATGAAGTTGAAATGCTTATGAAGTTGAGATGCTAGATATGTCAAGGCGACATATGAAGCAGAATTTGAAGGTTAAGTCACTGTATGAGGAAAATATATTTGGAAAACTATGCATGGGGTTCTTTTAAGAAAAAAAATGTTTAACGTTTTTGAAACCTTATATATAATACTTTTTGAAATCATAAAGTAGGTGTATTAGGTAGATATATTTACAAAAATGTTTTGAAATCATGCGAGATGAATTTTGAAATTATGTATAAGGTTTTTGAAAGACATGAATGATGCTTTTCGAAATCATGCACTTGATCAGAAAATGTATTGTGTTAATATTGTCTTCAGACTATATGAAATATTTTGAAATTAGAAAGGTTGGTTTTGATAACATGGCCAATGTTTTTGAAATAATATAGACAATGCATCTAGAAAAATTGTTTTCAAACTATATGAAATGTTTTGAGATCATGAAGATTGTTTTGAAATACTGGTACTGTGTATGTTGAAAAAAAAAATCAAAACGTAATGGGTATGAGATTTGTAAATATCCTTAGTTATCCAACCAAGGATTCAAAAATACAGATGTGTAAAGAGCACGATTACTCATAATTTCACTTTATTTCCTGTACTTCGTTTCTTAGAATGAAACGAGTACTTAGAACTTTCGAGGAAATTATGAGCGATCACTTGAAAGAGAGAATCACAAGAGTAGTTTGTAAGGAACATAGTTCCTTAATGCAGGTATCATAGAAAAATCATACACACATGTAACTATACTTGTATAACAGAATTGTGAACAACAACTTTTATTTATGAACAAGACATATTGTTTCACAATACACGAGAACAAAAGAAACAAAGGCATAAGACAGCAACATCCTTTGTTCAGCCGAATGCTCATCCAAGGGTTGGATTTGCACTGACTATCTTCGGGCAGTTGTTCCTGAAATGGCTCGTATCGCCACAGTTGTAGCAAGTACCACGCGGGAAACGAGCTTGAGTAGGGTTGACTTGGAGTTGGGTAGCAGCAAGATTTGCAACAGCTTTGTTCTGGATAGCAAAGCGGCATGTGTTGACCAAATGTCCCCTCCGTCCACAGTAGGTACATTTGAAGCAGGGTAAGAGGTTTGAATGATGACCATTACATCGCTTGCACCTAGGAGCAGTTCCTAAGTACGGCTTCCTAGCTGGGGGCCTTGCCACTTGGCTAGGTCCAGCTTGATTAGGTGTAACCGCTGCGGGTTTCCTTGAAGCCTTACGCTTCCTTGATTTTGGTGCTGGCTTATCTTCTGCTTCCTTCAGTGGCTCTTGAGTGGCTTCATTGTCGAGACGAGAGGCTTCATTGTTAAGACGAGCCATGGCAATGCCTAGATCCACAGTCCTCTGAATCACTTCGCCAATTTGCTGGACAAATTTGGCTGTTCGCTTGGGCATTTGACCAGTGCCAAGAGGAAGAGACATTCTAGAAGAAAATGAAAGACAGAGGAAGAAACGAGTGAAAGGTTATTGGATAATCAATACAGAATGGTAACGAATGAAAATTGTGATCATTTGTTTGTTACCTAAGGCAAACAAATGAGATGGTGACAATTCAAAGTAAATGGGTCAAAAATAATGTATCGCAAAGACATGCTCGCCTATAAGTGAACACTCATCCCAAGAATTCCCAGGTAAGCACAACTGGTCTCGCGTCTGATGAGATGTATACGAAGTGCTTGCTTAGCCAGAAAACCCAGAATACAGGCATTCACCCTTCCAGTTTGCACGTGTTCACATTATTTAAAACCTAAAACCTTGACGAGATTTTTGAAAATTCAAAGGGGTTCAAAACCATATAATAGAGAGTTCAAAACCTTACAATAGAGGGTTCAAAACCTAGTAATCAATCATGCTAGAACAGATGATTAGTTTTCAATGCGGTTTTGAAATTTATGTTCTTGTTGTGGTAGTCGCCTAAGGATAGGTGACGGTATTGTTTTATGACTAAACGCAAGTAAACTCGCGTTAGGGTCCTAGAAAGGTTATAGACTAGGTCAAAGCATTACTAATAACCTAATTCCCTACAACCATTAGCTCTGATACCATCTTTTCTGTCACACCCCGACCACGTAGAACATACAAAACGTGGCGGAAACATCGGGGAGTGTTGTAACAGAATTAATGTTTCACAACCATGGAAATTAAAGTTTCGTTTTATTGATTAAAAGTGTTACAATGTCTTAACAAACAAAGAAATACAACATAATTAACTAGTCTTGCATCTTTTATTGTCACTAAAGCCCAAGTCTGTCTATGTGTATCTTGATCATCTTATGCAACAGCTCCTGAAAAACACATGTGAAAATAGGTACGTCAGCATAAAAATGCCTGTGAGATACATAGGTTTTGTGAAAATAAGATTCATGACTTATGTTTGAGAAAATGTTTAGTCATGAACCTTGTTATTTGCTTTGTCTTTTAAATCATTTGAAAAACGATAAGATCAGATGATAAGTATAAATAAATGTAAGGTTAAATGAATAACCAAGTAAAATATGTTTGCATAAGATAAGTTGTTTATAAATCGATGTCTTGTGAAAAGTATGTTATTTGTATGAAATGTTCTATGTCTCAAACTGAAATGATTCAAATAACGTTACGACATGTAATACCATACAAACACTTATATATAGGAAGTACCAGCGGCGTATCCACCATGCTTGTATCATATTACACACGCATCGTTACTTAATCACTTAATCAAACCAAACCAAACAATGTAAAATGTTCATGTCAAGATGTAAATCATGTCAAAATGTCTATGTCAAATATCCATGTCAAATGTCTATGTCAAATATCCATGTCAAATGTCTATGTCAAATATCCATGTCAAATGTCTATGTCAAATATCCATGTCAAATGTCTATGTCAAAATGTCATGTATGGCAAGTGAAATGTCTCAACTAAACCATATGCACAAAAACAAAGTATTGAAGTAAAACTTGGTTTAAATCAAAGCTATGTTTTGTGTAAATGCATGCAAATATTTAATATGAACATTTATGCGGTATTGTGAAAATGCATACATCCAAGCCTTGCGACTGTGGTGATAAACCCTTTAAACAAATTAAAGGTCTATCTGTCTTATATCATCGAATTCGGTCATTCCTTTCATCCCCTTTCCCTGGGACGTCCGGAACGGGAGTTGTCAATTCCTATGGTACCACTACCTACTAACGAACGGCATGATCGGTGTTAATGAATGTATTGTCCCATGTAAACAAACCAAATGTCATACCAAAATGTAAGCATGTGAAAAACAATGCACTAAGTATGTAATCAAATGAACATACATAGCGTGAAATGTCATGTAAAACGATGTACTAAGTAATGCACAAAATGGGCACACCTAGCATGAAATGTAATGAAATCATGTACTATAATGTACTAACAAACATAGCCGGTATATGATGTGAAAACAGGAAAGCATGAAAGTAACAAGTAGGCACATGTGTTTCACCCCAAAACAGTTTGGAAAACAGTAAAAGAGGGGTCTATGTACTCACTTGAGATTGCTCAGAAGTCCTAAGATAACCACCAAGCAACGCTAGAGATCACGGAAATCAAACGGCACCTAATATAGGTAACTATGTTAATAAACCGGACCTATATCGGAAGATCTGATAGAATGAGGGTTCGTAAACCAAACGAGTATAGAGACTCGTGTCATATGGTTTAACAAATCCTACATACTAAATGAAACCTTAATCTAAGTGTCTACGACCCATTACGACCCGTTTAGGTAGCTTATGCTACTTTAACGCGTCGTTCGCGTGAAACGCGTTCGGACCGCCTAACTAGTTCTACGATAAGTGTTATATGCCTAAACATGTTACATAATCAGTTATGTGACAAAAGTTTAGGTTACATATGCTTAATTACCAATTATACATGAAAAGGGTATTCTGGTAATTTACCTAAGGCATATAAACTACCTATCATACAACTACTTAAACGATGTGACCATAGGGTATAACCTCGGAAGGTTATTCCCTACCTACTATGGTCACCTAATGTATTTGGTCGGATCCTAATGATCGACCAAACTGGGTCGGGTTCGAGGTATAAGCGATTTATCAGATCGCTTACCCTACGACCCTAGACAACGTGGTAATCAGTAGGCATAGTCCCAAGGGACTATAACCAACGTGATTACACTCACGTTGCGAAGTTCAAACGAACTTCGCATTGACCATTAAAGTCAAACAAAGTTTGACTTTCTGACTCGAAAAGCAATAAAATAAGGAAAAGAACGAAAGAATACTTACCCAGGGTCCCCGAATGCTAATCCCGATCTAAGAACTCAGGTATGAAACAATGGTTTCAACTTAGAGCTCTCAAATCAGAATTCTTGTGGGTTTAGAAGCAATGGGGGTGGGGTATTTATAGTATTCGGTCCACCGTTAAGATCGTTTCAAGGAAACCATGCTTTAATCGTAACCGTACAAGTGTCGGAACCTTATGGTGTCTCAAAGTGATCCTTATCTTCATGACTAAGCAATTTAGAACATGTGGTGGTGGATCAAACATGTGCAAACAGGCTGTTTAAAAACACTGCATCTGGTCTGGAGACCCCTTGCGCATCGTAGCAAAATATTGCTACGCATCGTAGCCATACAAGTTTGGCAGAATTTCATTTTTGGTCCCTGCAGTGTAATCAGCCCATTTTCGACACGTTTAAGGCCCGTTAACCCCATTTCAAAGCTCTAAAATGAAGTTAAAGTATAGGGAACTTAAAATGTGCTCAAAAATATCTCGGATGTCGGTTCGTTTAGCCGTACGAACGTGATGTTCGCTTAATTACGACGGAATGCGCACAAGCGCGAAAAACGATCCAAATGACGCGACGAATGGATTTTTCTTATGGCGAACACTAAAATATAATATAGTCATGCTTACATAAGTTTTTGGATGTCCGGATGTATTCAGAACGTAAGTTATGCGCGAAAATGCAAACTTGTGCACTTTTTGACACTTTTAGTCCCTGAATGAGCCAAAAGTTTATTTTAGCACACCAAACACCTCAAAGCCTATTTCTAAGCTATGTAAAGGATATTTATGGTATGTTTAACTTATGGTCATGTTCCGGAATGTCAGTTACAGTTCAAATTGGCATACTTTCGCAGTTTGTCAACTTTAGTCCCTGTAAGCGATTTAACTTGATTTTGCCATACCAAAGCCTTCAAAACTTATTTCTAAGTTATGTAAAGGTTATTTAAGGTATGTTAAGCCTATTTCACTATTCCGGAGTGTTCGTTGCATTAAACTGGTTATATTTACGCATCGGTGCGCGTATAACCTTCCAGAAAGCGATTTAGAGTTTGAAATTGAACAAGAATTGATATGTGCAAATGATACACATATTTTTTACAAATCCCAAGTATGAAATATAATATTTCATTGGTTTGGTATTTGTTTGATGGCCGTGGAGGCACAGGTGTTACAAGCGCTATTAACTAATGACCCGCTCGCCCTAGGCCTCGGCGATTAAGTCGATAATTGAGGGACTTCCTTTGATAGAGGTGATGGTCTTAAGATCGTGTACGTAGGCTTTACGTACGTGCCCTTCAATTCGAGGACAGTAGTAAGTATAACTGTACGTAGGTTTTACGTACGTGCCCTTCAACCGAGGACAGTAATAATTTGTTTAATAGTAATAGTTGTACGAGTAGTTATTCAATCCCATTCCCAACCCCTGGGAATCCCATGCCTTGGCTAGTGTGAACTCACCTTGGTTTGCTCGGTATGCTAAGTTAAGTGCTCACAATTTATCAATCACGACCTATAGTACGCACGCATATATATGTAATCAGTTCAAGTTCGTATGTCATTTTTTGTCACAAAGTGTGTTTAAGCAGTTATCACCTTTCATATACGCAGTTAGTCAAAACCGTACAATTTATGCTTGACAGGATTAACAGGCAGTTAACATACTTTACAAAGTCAACACACTTAACGGAGTTAATCATGCATAACAGAATCATCCTTAACAGAGAATAACATACTTAACAGTGTTAGCTGGCTTAACAGAGTTAATTATATTTAACTAGGTTAACCACTAATGAAGTTAATAACTAACGGAGTTACATACTAAACTGAGTTAACAACACAACAGAGTTTATCAGCTAACAGAGTTATACATTAATTGAAACACATGTGCCGAAAACCCTTATGTGGGCCGAAATCAACTATGGCCGAAATCACTAAGGTGATTTCGTGAACTGAAGGGTTTTCGTTGGGTATCATCATCGACAGCAGTACCATATGCAAACTATAACAATCCTAAACATCTCTTACAGTTGCATGACCAGTCATCAACGACATCATTAACAGTTTTGAAAGCTTTAACAACCAATAATTACATGATCTAACAGCAGCAACCGTGATTACAACTATCCAGCAACATCACGTGATTGTATTATATTATAATTACATACAATAATATTAGTGACATGCATATATATTATATTTACAAACAATAATAACTTCTCATGTGCATGGGGCGACATACTAGATTCATTCATATATAAGTCTGACACTTTCACATGCAATTCATCAAATTTGGTGGGTTGCAATTATGAAAGATGAGCTAACAACCCTTTTCTTTTCTTGACTTCACAAACACATGCACAAGGAATCGGTGGCAGGCAACTATATTCAAACCTTAACTTCATACATCATGATCATCATCATAACAAAATCATCAATATTAATTGAGCATAGACAATAGGCATCACATGGCCGACTTTGTGTCAGATTGTAAGGATTCCTAGCATGCAATTAAATTCAATCATGATAGCAGTCAATACAGAAAGCCAACAAACAATCAACCATAGCCGATTACTAACCTAAAAAGAAGAGATAACAAAACCGATTGATGTATGAGCTCGAATGATCAAGACTGCCGTCGGGTTTCAAAAGGAGAGTGAGAGAATGAGAGAAGCTAGGGTTTGTGTGTTTTGGTAAAATGTGAGATGGGTATTAACACCCCCATGTGTTAATCGACTAAATGGGGATGGGCCGAACCCACTTGGGCTGCCATAGATCCAAACACAAGGAGAAGTAGTCCGAGAGTTGCATGGGTCAAAGCCCATTGGCTTGCGCGATCGGTTTATTAACATATACATACATTACACAAAACACGTATCAACATAACATTCATATAATCATTCTTTTCATAAAACCACATATCGTACACATTCGTTACTTTAAAGTACAAAGATAGGTTCAGAAATACGAGTTGTCATAGTGTCGCCCTATGAATGCTCGTCCTGGAGTGCTGAGAGACAGAATGAGGTGCTACTGGTGCTATGAACCGGGACATTTTGCTAGGGATTGCAAGAAGGTTCTTGCAGGTTATGAGGCTACTCAGGTAGCAGCAGCAAGGAACAAGGAAAGGTCTATGGTTCCCATCACTCCTACTGAGACTTCGACTTCAACTGGACAGGGAAATTCTGGAGTTGGGAGGGCTTTGATTGCTCAGGAGTAGACTGGATTCAACTGGGCTGTGCTGTTGCTCAAGTGGAATCAATGAAGCTGTCCGAAACTACTGTTATGGATAGGGTTCATCACTACTTGATGGCTTTGACCGAGGAACCAAAATCACTCGCCGAGACGGTAAATTCCCTTTTATGTACTTAACATTGTAGGAAGAAAGTTGCTTTGCTGAAATCTCAAAATTCAGCTTTAATCACCGATTACAACACTGTGATGGGAAAGTACATCAGTCTTCGAGAGAATAATAAAATTCTCTATGAAAAGATTGAGGCACTTAAGAAGGACATAGCTCAACTTCAAAGAGATGTAAACCAACAGCAATGTTGGGTTCATGACTACAAACATAGACTCACAGTCAAAACTCTTGAATGTGACTCTGTGAAGGGTGAGCTAGAGCTCCTCACTAGAAAGTACAAACAGAACGAGTTAAACATCAAAAAGTTTGATACTTACAGTTACACAGTTCGTAATATGTGTAATGTGCAACTTGCTTATAAAGAAAACAAGGGAAAGGGATTGGGATATACACAGGTTCCACCACCATACAATCATAATTATTCCAGACTCCCTATCACTGAGCAGGAAATGGAAAATTATGACAAAATGATGTATGGCAAGCCTAGTGATTATGTTACACATGATCCATCAAAGTTTAAAAATGATCCACAAGCTGATCTCAAGAAACCAATGAATTTTGTCAAAAATGAAAATGTTCAAAATGAATCAGCAGATAAGTCCAATCATATAAATGAAACAGTAACAAATACAAAATCCAAAACTGAAACAAAAATGGAACCAGTTAACACACCCGCAGAGGAGATGAAGGAAAGTTCACCAAATTCTGATTCTGTTGAAAATACTAACTGTTCTAGCTTGTGTGCAGAATCAGTAAGAACTGAAGAGAAGTCTAAAGAGGATGATGAATCACATCAACGTGCTGCTGATAATGTTATTTCTGATAAAAATGACCTTTATGCTTGGAATTGTGTTTTTTATTGGTCTGCTGAGACTTGGGGTGTTCCCACTAAGACTAATGAATCTGGTGCTATTATTCTAGATTATGCATGTGATAAAAATGACTGTGTTGAGAATGTTGTGAATGTTGAAAATGTTGAAGATGTTTTGACAGAAGAGCCTGATGCGTCAACTGAGGAACCTGAGACATCTGTTTCAAGTAACTCAGAAAATAATTCTGATGATTCAGAAAACTGCACCTATATGGCTGAAACATCTAATGATGCATCAGAAGTTCCATGTAATAATGAAAAACTTGATGCTTTTGTTTGTGATAATGAAGAAATTGTTGTTGAACAGGGATCATCTAACGATCTTGGCAGCCAAACAGAGGATTCAGGAATCTCAGAAAATGAGCTCAAATCTTCAAGCGGTTCCGATTGTGATGAACAATCAGAATCAAGCAGCATTGCGAAAGAAGACAGTCAAACTATCTTAGACACAGACTGCTCATCATCTGAATTAACGGAATCGTCTAATGTCGAGAGCTCGGAGGTTGATCTAACCGAAGAAGAGACATCCATAGAGTCCAATTTTGCAAAAACCCATGGAAACATGAAAACTATGGAGAAGGATCCATGAAAATCAATTCCACAGTCGAATCAGATGATGAAACTGTAGAAGAAATTATTGTGGAAACCTTCTCTGCAGATTTTCCTGAAAACATGGTCTCTAAAGAAAAGGAAGCTGTGAAAGTCATTTCCATAGACAGTTCATCTATCGATCCCAAGAGTGACCTTCACAAAACAGAGTCAACCGAACCTGTTCCCCCTAAAAGAAAGCGGTCACGTAGAAACAGAAGGCCAAAGAGAAAGAATGTAAAAAGGGAAAACCCAAATCTCAAGCAAACCGAACCCAAGCTCAAGGGTAAGTTCGCAGATACTTACTTTTGTGCTGACAGCTGTGAGCCGGGTTCATCCAAGATCAAGCATCCTCGAAAGCACTCAGCGTCAAATGAATGGAAAAGACGTGATCAGTTCTCGAGAATAACGCAAGCTAAACTAGATGTCTTTTTCTCAAAAAGACAGAGATGTTTTAATTGTGGAATTCTAGGACAGATTGCAAGAAATTGTGTTCATCGTCCCTACTACTCTAGGAACATGTACCACTAGAAGGCCACGCACTCTCACTTTATCAAAAATCAACCACCCAAAGCAAGGCCTTCTGACAGAGACTGGAATCTTGCTAAGCAGGAAAACCATTTTTTTTTAAACAAACAGGTTTCAAGGAAAGGCAAAAGTTTTTCCATCAAACGAAAGTGTCTCGGACACCAAAGATTGGAAACCTAAAAATCCTGTTAGATCCCAGTCTCCGTGTTCGCAACCATCAACTTCTACCACGTCACCTAAAACCACTAACAACGATAAAAATCATATGATCTTTCGCGAAGTTACCTACACATATAGCGAGTGTAAACTCAGGTCCTTTATGGCATGGGTTCCAGTCTCTAACTGATTCTGTTGAATGTGCAGGAACGACTATGGAGGGCTATCTTTAGACTTTGATTTATTGATAGTGGTTGTTCTAGACACATGACGGGAAACATATCCCAGTTGAATGACATCAAGATATTCAACGGAGGATGTGTCAAATTCGCTGGAGGAGAATCAGGAAGAATCACCATGAAAGGCACAGTGATGAATGGCGTCCTCACCTTTTTAGATGTTAACTATGTCCCTGAGCTTAAGCACATTCTGTTGAGTGTATCACAGATGTGTGACAAAGGAATGGAAGTTCTCTTCACCAAGAGTGGCTGTGTCATTTTGAAACTAGGAATTCTCATACCTGAAGACTGGTTTCTGATTGAAGCTGAACGTAGAGGAAATGCTTACGTAATTGATATGAGCAAAGCACCTACTGATCAAGTTACTTGTTTGTTTTTAGAAATTGTTGAACATGATGCTATGCTGTGGCACCGTCGTTTGGGTCACCTGAACACGAAAAATTTGAATCGATTAGCAAAAGGAGGTCTCGTCAGGAACTTGCCAATCAAGGATTTCATGCAAATAGAGAAATGTGAAGCATGTGCTCGAGGAAAGCAGCATCATCATCCTCATAAGTCCAAACTTGTTCACACCACTTCAAAGGTCTTGGAACTGCTGCATATGGACTTGTTTGGTCCGATCAATGTACTCAGTATCGGGGGAAAGGCTTACAGTTTGGTCATCACAAATGATTTTTCTCATTTCACTTGGGTATTCTTCTTGGAGCAGAAAAGCGAAACTACTGTTTTAATTAAGAAATTTGTAATACTCATGGAGAATCAGTCAAATGAACGTGTAAAAATTATCCACTGTAACAATGGGACCGAATTCAAGAATACCGAGCTGAACGAATTTTGTGCCCTCAAAGGAATCGACCATCAATATAGTACAGCAAGATCCCCTCAACATAATGGGGTTGTAGAAAGACACAATCATACTCTTATCGAAGCTGCTCGCACAATGCTGATAGATTCGGGTCTTCCACTCATACTCTGGGCAGAAGCAGTGAACACGTCTTGCTATGTTCAGAATCATGCATTGATCAATAAACGTCACATGAAAACTCCATATGAAATAGTTGAAGGTCAAAAACCCTCTGTGCAACACTTTCGCACTTTCGGCTGTCCGTGCGTACTTTTTCTCATGGATTCCAGAGGAAAATTTGAAGCTCGAGGAGATCCATGCTATTTCATTGGATACGCTAAAAATACTTCTTATCGTGTGTACAACAAGGGCAAGAAGTAGATTGTGGAAGCATATCATGTGGATTGGCTAGAAGAAAATCGAAAAGATGCTCGCATTGGACCTGATTGGCTATATGATTATTCCTCCTTGTTTAAATCGTTTCCTATTTTGTCTGATGAAATTGTTGATGCAGGAGTTTCAGCTGAAGAGATGCCTATTCCCTTTGAAGATGAAGACGAGGATGTGCCCTTGCAAAATGTAATCAAGAAACTAACTGTGAATCCATCAGAATTTGACAAGTAGACAACAGTACAACGCCACTCCTCCACTGCTCAGGAGCCAATTCCTGAACCTTCAGCAGCTACTCCTGATGGTGAAGTTTGCAACTCTGAAGCCTCCACAGGGCCATCAAACGTTCAAGGAGCTTTGTCGTTTCAAGAAACAATTCCATCAGATTGCACTGTAGATCCTTACGTGATCAACACTACTGCACCAAGTGAGGGGGAGCCATCTAGAATAGCATCCAGAAGCTTTTCAAACTTGAAACCTAACCTGTAAGTCCCTGCAACAACAATTCCACAGCGTGTTCAGAAAAGTCACCCAATCACGAATGTCGTTGGCCCAGTATCTGCCGGTGTTCAGACCCGTAGCAAATCTGGAGACATCAACTCGTGCTTGTACTCTTGCTTCATATCACAAATTGAGCCTAAAAACATTAATGTTGCTTTGCAGGAACCTGGATGGGTTGATGCAATGCATGAAGAGCTCAATCAATTCGAACAGCTTGGTGTTTGGAAGCTTGAGAAGTTGCCCCAAGGAAAGCGAGCTCTTGGCACACAATAGGTATTTCGTAACAAGCAAGATGATTCTGGAGTGATTGTAAGAAATAAGACCATATTAGTAGTCCAAGGTTTCAGTCAGGTCGAAGGTTTAGATTATGATGAAGTATATGCCCATGTTGCACGTCTGGAAGCCATCCATATTTTTCTGGCATATGCGTCCTTTATAGGCTTTATAGTCTATCAAATGGATATAAAGACAACATTTCTTTATGGGAAGGTCAACGAAGAGATCTATGTTGCTCAACCGCCGAGCTTCGTTGATCAAGAGAAAGAAGGCTATGCCTACAAGCTGGACAAGGCTTTGTACGGTTTGCACCAAGAACCTCGTGCATGGTATGATACCCTAACAGAACATTTTCTCGCTCATGGGTACACTCGAGGGATGATCGATCAGACGTCGTTCATCAAACGTGTTGACAAGGACATCATCCTAGTTCAAATATACATTGACGACATCATCTTCGGATCGACTAATGATGCACTTTGCAAAGAATTTGAAGAGGTCATGAAGAGGAAGTTCAAGATGAGTTCCTTAGGGGAGATGACAATGTTTTTGGGCCTGCAAGTACATCAGAATAATCAAGGAATCTTGATTCACCAAAGTAAATATGTAAATGACGTTCTTGCAAAGTTCAGCATGACAGATTCTGTTAGGATCTGAGTTTCTTATGAATGTGTTTGTTCTAATTATAATGAAGATGAATGATAAGCAAATTGCAGCGGAATGTAATGGAATAAACTTTCAACATAATCAAACGGAAGAAATGCTTTCAACATACATGCTTGACATGAAATCGAATGATTATATTTATTCTAAACTTCAATTACAATGCATGCATGTAATGCAATCTCCCCCTCAGCCTGAGCTCACAATAGTTTTTTCGTACAGAATGACAATTGATGAAAGAGCTAATAGAACAGTACAGGGTACTGTTCTATTTATAAGCACAAGCAAACCACTGAAGCATCTTTGCTGACGTCACCATGAAAGTGACATCTAACCTCCTAACAACCTACAACCACTGGTCTAATACAAGCACTGTTATCAAACAACTGGTTACAATACAATACAAATAAGTAAACTAAACTACTGCTTATCCTTCCACTGTTGTGACTCCAGCAGTACTTTATATCTTCAGCAGTGCTTGACCCATATCAGTAGATTGAGCAACAGTGCTTAGCCTCCAATAGTCTTTAACAGTCTTCAACAGTTGTTGAAAGTCATCAGCAGTTGTAGTCGAACAGTGGATGGAGGTCATCAGATGTTAAGGCCACTTCCAAGGGGAGAGATTGAATACAAACATCTGCTTATTCTGGATCCACTGCTCTGATCCAGTTTTGGCTTTATCAACTGTTCCTTTGGTAGGGTTCAATCCCAACAATCTCCCCCTGGAACAGATGATGCCAAAACCCTTCATTATTCTTGGATCTTTATTGCCTCATCAACAATTCCCTGACTTGTCCTTTGAATTGTAATTCAAAGTCCAAGGAATCTGTATCATCCTCATCCCTGCACAGTGTAAGATCAAGGAGATCTTGCTGATCTTCAACACTTAGGCCCAGTGCTTGTTCCCTTGATATGTTCTTCACTTCACCACTGGATTTGAGCAAAGTCAATACATGGGTCTGTTTGTCAGATTTCCACTTTAGTATTTTTAAATCCAGTGGGTTTCTTGGGAGAGTCTTTATTGATGATGAGTTTGGAGATTGTGGCCTGTTGATGACTGGCTGAGCAGTGTTTGAAGCTTTTGCCAATTCAGGATTCTCAGCCATCATTTGTTTAAGGCCATCTTTATGATGTAATCCCCTTGTGCTATATCTTCTTCTGTTTCTTTATCCATCTTCTTTTGTTTCCTTCTTTGATAAAGGAGGGCAGCAGGTGGAGCAGTGGATCTCCTGATTTGTAGCTTTTGTGGTTTGGTTGGAACCACTACTTCAGGGTAATCAGGCTTTTGTGGAATGTTTGGATTCTTCTTTCTCAACTCTTCCAACTTTTTGTATGAGGCTATGACCTTATCTTCTGACCATCTTGTCACCTGATTTCTTGACCCAAAATCTGCTGTAATAAGCTCTTCTTTCATTCTCTTCAGCCTTAAGGTCCTTTTAGGTACATTCTTCTTGTACTTTGACCAAACAGGATGAGTATGTTTTACTTTGTCTTTGTTCGTTTGTTGCACTCTTTCTAACTCCTCTTTGAGCTCACCAATGGTCCATTCTTTATATTGAACCTTTTCTGCCTTGTATTTCTTGAAAGCCATTATGTGTTCAATGTAATCTTTTCTCAAGCTTTCATCATCTCTCTCTGAAAGTTTCTGACAAAGATCTTTTGAGAACTGCTCCAAAGTTCTAACTTGAGTGAGCAAGTATTGAAAATATCTTTGAATCTCCTTGTCATATTTTCCCTTTGTATTTCTTTTAGAGATATCCTCTACTTGTTAAGCCTTTAACTTCAAGTATTCTTCAATGTTATTAGGCCTAGGATATCCTTGAAGAGATGGCAAGTTCCTTTTTACAGGATCATCTTCAGAGTAGAAGGATTTTATTTCCTCTCTAACTGCTAGAAGATCTAATGGGTACTAGATAACTGCAGGAACAATGGCAGTGTTTAGATTTAAGGCTTGTACTGAAGAGAGTGGAACAGGGTTTGGAATGGTAATAAGGGTTAGTGGTTGTAAAGAAGTTGGAGGTGGCGAAGAATCATCATCTTCTAGTATAATCCTTCTCCTTTTGGGTTTAGGAGAGGTTGGTGGTATTTTGGTGGGTTGAGTGGTGGTGATATGAGTGGTAGGTGATTGACTAACAACTGTTGAAACAACTGGTGTTTCAACCACTGTTGTCATTACAATAGATGATGTGTCATCTGATGTCTTCTGCTTTTTAGCAGGTAGCTTTTGAGATGGTGGTTTTTGTGGTGGTGAGGATGTTTTTGGTGTGGCAGTGGATTGAGTGGTGAGGGCAGTGGTTGAAGTGGTGGTTGTTGTAATATTGGTGGCAGTTGTTGGGTTAACAACTGTTGAAACCACTGAAGTACCAACAGCTGTTGATACAACATGTATTTTAACAACTGTTGGTTTGGAGGTTTGATGTGAGGAGTTTTTGGGAGTTTGGTGAGTATGTTTTGTGATTCGGGAAGGTGTGGTTTTGGGTTACCTCACATTTCTAGGGGGCTGCCTTCTTTTGGGCTTAGGAATTTCTTCTTGATCATCCTTTGGCTCAAAAGTACCCTGTTTTTCCATTCCCATAAAAAACTTTCTTCTCCTGCTCAAACCTTGATTTACCCTTTGCCTCCATATCCCTTTTCAGCCTTGCTTTTTCATCAGCAAAGGCATTTAGGGTTACATCAACCTTTTTGGATCCATCTGGCCTAGGGAGATCTGCAAGCATACTAGAATTCTCTGGTGCAATGTACAGACCATCTTCATATCCCTTTTTCTTTAACGGCTTCATTTTCTCCCCCTTTTTGGCATCATTAGGAGGTGGGTTGTCCACAAAAATGATTGGAGGAGGAGCAGAACCAGTGGTTTTCAACAAGTGGGCCTTGATTGCCTTGATATCTGCTTGTGTATTCATGAACCTGGCTTCCAACAAATTTCTGATCTTTTGAACTTGAATTTCGTATTGCTGATCAGTATATTCTCTTTGTTCGTGGAGCAGATGTTGAATTAAACTCCAAAGCTCAGTGGCAGTGGGAGCAGATGATGGAGCAGATGTTGCAGCTGGTGTAGCAGTGGGTGGTGACTTTTGTGCTTGTAACAACAGTTGCAGCATTGTTATGATTTCTACAACAATTGTATCAATCTTGTCAACCCTCTCCGTCAATTCTCTATACATTAAACCATCACCCAAGTTAATGGGATCATCTGATTTCCCACCAGTGGTGGTTGTATCAGTGGTTGACTTAGGGAAAGTATCCCAAAAATCATCCACTGATGCCCCTTTTTTCTTGGTACTAGGGACTTATTTCCATAGGAGGGGTAACCATTTTAAGTGTACCAGTGAATACGGGAAACACCCTGGTCCCCAAAGAGGAAATTGCCTTCAAGGGAGTCTCACTTATGAAACTACTGTCCAAGTGTAAACTAGTGGGTTCAACACTTGTAGTAGCTGCTCCACTTGAACTACTGACAGGAAGTACTTGTACTTCCTGCAGTGTAACCTCCTCAACTATTGGTGGGTTAACATGTCACACCTTGACTTTTGCGGAAGCGCATGATGTGTGGCTGGTTTAATATCATTGCATTCAATCGTAATAAACAACTACATGATCAAAACGATGTTCATCCATTCATAAAATTTGAGTATTACAAACGCTGGTTATTTAAGTTTTAAAACACGACCTTCGACTAGGTTACAAACCAACAAAAGTGGATGACATCTAACTTGAAGTCTACTTCTAGAAACTAAACCCGCGCCCAAGATCCAACCTGTCACCTGAAATACATGTAATTTTGGAAAACATCAACAAAAGTTGAGCGAGTTCATGCGTTTTGTTGAGTACTTGTAAACCTTTGAGAGACTCCTTTGAGAACAGGTATGAAAAGCATTTATGAATATATCAAATAAATGTTCCTCAAGGATATTAAGGCTTGTGAGGACATAGGGAGCACTCAAAATGAGTAGGCTTATACCCTTGTCGATTTTCCCTCGACTATGTTGAATTTCCCTTTGACTATGTCAATTTACGTTGACTATGTCAATTTCCCTTGACTATGTCAATTTCCCTTGACTGGGACACCAAAGCACTCAAGCGATCACATGAGGACCATGAGTGGGGCTCGGCCGTACCCGTTATATCTAACCCTCGTACCTAATTAAGTATTAATGGCATTTCAATATTAAGTCTATGCTCACATTATCTAGTAGTGTATTTCATAACGTTTAAGCCTTCGTAACATGTATTCCACCCCCGAGAGTTATAAAACCAAAAACAGTTAAGAGAAAAGGGGGAGCATAAACTCACTATTTTGCGTATTCGGTACTCGTAACTCAAAGTTCGTCAGCAAACATGACTACCTACAATGTACTATGGTCTATTAGACAAAAGGGCCGTGCCTTGCCTTTGTATTTATGTTTTTTAGTTACGTTTCTTTTATGCATTCAATATTATTCCATGTTATAATTTCTTGTTAAAATATTAATTATTTTAACTTTAAATTATATTTTGTTTTGGAATAATAGTTTAATCCATATTTTCGTATTAATACTTCTCAAGTATTTTATTTTCGTATTTCCTTCCCAAGGATGGGGGTATCTCATACATGTACTTTCGTATTCTCGTATTCGTATTCCCAAAGTAATATATATTCAAGTCTCACTTTAGAAAATATATATATAACTTATTTGTCAAAAATAATGTATTCCAAAAAACTATATATATTTTTCTCAAAAATCATATATCTTCTAAATATTCCCAAAAAATATATTTTTACTTCCCAAAAATAATATATTTTCTTCTTGTTGAAAATATGACATAACTTGGTAATATGTACAAAAATCATATTTTCACTTCTTGTATCCAAAATAATATTTACCAAAAATATATTTGTAATGGTATTTTCCGGAATATTTCATAAGTTACGTTCTTGTGTTTGGTCTCACAATATTTAGTGGGTAACTTATATATTTATTCCTTGTGATCTTTGGTATTATTTTGGGATTGTAAGTTCTTGGTATTTTTTGTTAAGTTATATTATTTTACCCTAAAATAATATAACTATTTAACAAAGTACACAAATATTCACACAAGTTTCTTATAAATATATATTCTAAATATATATTCACCCATTTTTATTTATAAAAACCAACCTCCAATATTTGTATTTTTGTTACAAAAATTATGGCAAAGTTTGTATTGAAAACCATAGTCAAAATACACTAGTAAATATTTGTTAGAAAATATTTCTTTAAGTATTTATATTTTTAGAAAATTTTGCCATAGTTTCCCCTAAAAATGGAGGTGTCCGTGCTATATAAGCATATCATTTTCTTTTCAAAAATCAACACACAATAATCAACAATCCACCCTAAACAATATCATTTTTACCAAGTGTATGAACAATGTTATTTGCACTACAACATGAACTTGATTTTTCACAAAAACTTGTAGTAACTTGGTAATGTTTTTAGTAGACTTAGTTACCCTTTAAAGTGTGTTTATTCCTCTAAAAATCTCATTCTTAAAGAAACTAGGTGTTTACAACTTGTAAACATATTTTACAAAAATGTTTATTTATTAGATCTTCTTGTTTCATAAGTGTTTATACACTTGTTTTTCCACTAAAAATTAATGTAGGTTTAAGTAAGAATCTAGTTCTACTAAAAATCATATTTTGAACTTGGTTCTTCTTGGAAAATCATTTGTAAATCTTGGATCCATAAGACTACCTACTCACTTTGTTTATTATTTGTCAAGAAATCATTTTATTCATCAAGTTCATGTTTACACAAGAAGATGCTTATCTTATTTCATCACATAATCATCCTCTAACTTGCTAGATCATGTGTTTAATCACAATCTAGCAAGCTCTTTATGATGATCAACATCATAATCTCAAGAAAACAACAAGCAAGCATTATACATATACTAAACAACATCATTTCATCCATATTTCATCACAAGTTAAGCTTATGTTCAAGATTCAAGATTATGACTTTTAGTGTTCTTGTGATTTACCACATAATATATCTTTTAACCAACTAAAATTAGACGTATCAAAGGTTAAAAGGATCTTACTACTAGCACTAAGCTAGGGAAGAACACAAGATGAAAATGGAGTGGATAAAAGCTATTGATGGAGGTCCTTCAAGTTCTACAAGCACCACGCTTCATAAATCACCTTCTAACACCTTGGAATGATCATGGATTGCATGAACTTGAAATGAAAACCATGGTGGTGTGTGGGGGAGCTCTCGGCCGAAGTGGGGAGAGGGAGAAGGAGTGGAGGTGTTGTCATGAAGATGAAGTGTTTAGGTTTATTTATAATCCACTAATTTCTATTGTCCATTGGTTAGTATGTTCTTAGAAGTACAAACATAATCTTCCATAATGTAAGCAAAATCAAGATGAGATTTTGGGAAATCAAGTGAAGATTTGGATGTGGGGTCAATTCTAGTGACCGTAAATACCAAGGGGGGGGGGGTTAAATGTAAGTTTAAATGGTAACTTGTGTAATTAGTTGGAGGTTAAGTGTAAAGTCTAGTGTTTATGTATATGATACATTACATAGTGTGTTAGGGTGTTCGGGGATCATAACTAGCTCAAAAATAATAAAACAATGCTTCTAACAATATTTTGGTGTTCCGGGTAATGTCCGGTTGTTTGGTTAGATACCGGTTCGTTAAAGTGTCTAGCTATTCCGTTTAATGATCTTTAAGTACCCATTTGTGACACTTTTAATTCCCGACACTTAGGCAAGCATTCAGGACCATTTTGCCATATATTTGCATGTTACTAGCATGTTAAAAATGCTGATTTTTGCTGATTAATGCAGAATTCTGCACTTTAAGTGGGTTTTAGGCACTTTCCGGCACTTTATATATCACCTAGAAAAGCAGTTTTGTGGTCCTTACTTCCCTACACACTATACTAGTGTAATACGTAGTCTTTGGCTCATACTGGGCCTCAAAACATTGTCTGTCTATGTACTGAACTTCGTCAGCATTTTAGTTTGTCTGATAATGGTGCCAATTCTGTTATGTGCATTATTAGAACTATATCGTGTTACATGTAGTAAGTCTTGCAATATGAAATGTCATTGTATGGATATAACAGTAATCAGAAATTCATTTGTCTTGTAAACTAGATCATGCACAGTTATTAAAGCACAGATTACTGTTCATTTAGTGTACGGAATGTACGAAAAAGTGACAGTTGTCACAGACACCCCCCGTTAAAAGAATTTCGTCCTGAAATTCAAGCGATGCCATCGGTCACAGGGGAGTTGTGAATCAAATGTGGTCACTTAGGTTTAAAATTTGTCTTCATGTTCCCATGTAACTCTGGGCCATGATATGAATTCTAACGTACTCAAGTAAATCAACTATGTCTTCTCTGTGTTTTGTGGACTCTTGGTCTGCAACCTTAACAGGTTCTATAGTAAATTCGTTGACGTGAATCTTATTTGTGGGAACAACGACTGTTCCTTGAGTCAGACTCCTCTAAAGACTAGACACGTGGAATGTGTCGCGATCACTACTGAACTTTTCTAGAAATTTCAGCTTGTGAGCAATGGTTCCGATCCCTATCAGGATCTCGGAAGGTCTAATATACCGTGAGTCCAATCTTTCACTTTTTCCAAATCGCACCACGCCTTCTCAAGGCGAGGCTCCCATTAAAGTCTTACTTCTTATCTCAAATTTCTACGATTTAAAACCGCTCGTCGGCGCAATCTTTCTGTATTCCGCGGGCTGTCTTGATATGATCACATATCTGAACGGTCTTGCCTCTAATTTTTCCTGAACCAACTCGGGCCAAGATTTTTTATCTCCTGTCTCCGTTTAACACAACAGGGATCGACTTATTATGTTCCATCTAAGGCTTCACACGAAGCGATTTAAACAGCGGTGTGATAAATACTGTTGTAGGAAAACTTCACTAAGGGCAAGTGAGTGTTCCAACTTTTCATCAAAGCTTATCACACAAGTACGTAACATGTCCATACAGTCTGCTTCGTTTAGTAGCTCAGTCCATCTTTGTCAATATTTAAGTTCTTACGATCAACGGTGTGCTGCAACCCTTGTGATTAGTAAAGGTCGTGCAGCGTTTTCTTTCAGGTAATGACGTCAAATTCGCGGCGTGCAATTTCTGTATCTAGATCAAGGTTTCCTCTCTTGATCCCTTAATCAACGTGATGCGTATGCAATGTCGTGGTCTCGTTGCATCGACGTGCAATCGAGACAACGTCACATAATTGCAACTCTAACTCCTTAGTTCTTGATTGCAGGGTTGGCATGAATCTCATTCTTATCCACCATGTATCCTAACGTTCTCACGAATTTGAAATCCGCTTTTCGACATCTTAGCACATAACTGTTCTTTCTCTAAGAGTCGCAAGATAAATTGCAGATGTCGCTCATGACCTTCCTTGGTTGTTGGGCATATAAGAATGTAGTCAATAAATATAATCGTGATCTATCCCGGTATGGCTTACACGTGCGATTCAAGAGGTCCCTGAATACTGTCGATGCATGTGTTAAGACAAATGGTATGACAAGGAACTCGTAATGCTCGATGCGAGTCCTAAAGGTCGTTTTAGGGATATTTCCTTCTTGTATTCATAGTTGAGGACACCTTGTCCTCAAGTCGATCTTTGAGTGGTAACTAGGACCTTACGATTTGTCTGTTCATGTCATCAATCCTTGGCAAAGTGGAATCGATGCTTGATATCCAATTCTCTGGAATCGATGCAAAGTGGAAACTGTCAACTTTCTTCTTGTGTCCTTAACTGAGGGCACCATGTCCTAAATTCCATCTTGGAGTAGTAGCTGGGACCTTGTAGTTGATTAACAAGTCATCGGTTCTCGGTAAGGGGTACTGATTCTTGTTGGTTAGTTGTCTATCTCCCTGTAACCCATGCATAATACTTTTCTCCCTCATTATTTCCTCTGAGTTCCTCTCGGATTAGGCTATATACGCGTGTAAAAACTGTTGTCCAGTTTCCAGACGAATAACACTGGGGCTTCCCAAGGTGAGAAACGCGACCAGGTAGATTTCCTCAGCTCTCGCAGCTGCATCAGAGGCTCTTGTATCTCGGACGAAACTAGTTGGTAAGGTGACATCTTGTCAATGGTGCCGCTCCTGGCGCAAGGTTCATCCTAACTTCTCGTGTCGTTGTGGGGGGGGGGGTATTCCTGGCAAATCTTCAGGAAAGGCTTCTTGGTTTCTTAAGTTTCCGAAATATAGTACTTAATCTTTCGCTTAACTAACCTTCCATTCGCCAATTCTAAAGAATAGGGGACGTCTATTCTACTTGAAACTAGGCCAAGTGGTTCTTAAGTTCTAAGGATACGAGATTAAAGTTGATGCCAGTATTAATCAGAAATGGATGCATAAGGTTGGTTAATAGGGAACGTACCCGTAACCGCATCTGGATCCTGGTGTGCTTCACGAGCTCCGATCATGAAGACCCTTCCTTGCTTGGTTCTTCCTAGGGCAATCTTTCCTAAAGTTCCCTACTTCACCACATCTGTAGCAACCTGGTACTCTACCATTATCTCTTCCATCTGGATCCTTCACCCAACAGGCGTCCTTGCTGTGCCCTTCTTTTCCAAACTTCCCGCACTTAGGCCACAAACATTGACCTTCATGGTAAAAATTGTGTTCCTCGCATCTCGGCTTATTCCCCAAGTATATCTTACCACCGGCCTTATTGGCGGCTCCATAAGCCTTCCTGCCACAAGGCGGGTTCACTTCCTTTCTTTTATTTGTTTTAGAGCTTCCATAGCTAACTTGGGTGCCCACCTTTAGGTTTGAAGACTTCCTTTTCTTGTTGCTCGTTGACTCCACATGGGTCTCTTTCTTGTTATCCTCAGATTCCGAAAATTTTCCCATGCGTAGAGCTTCTATAGTAAGAGTGACACTCAAATCGATAGCCTCTGCAATGGTTGAGGGCTTTGAGGTAGTAACCATGCTCCTAATTTGAGGTGCAAGTCCCCAGATGAATCGCTCAATCCTCTTAAATTCCGGCTTGACTAAGTAGGGAACGACCCTAGACAAGTCATGAAATCGCTGCACTTAATCAGAAATCTTCGGCCCGTCCACTTTCAAATTCCAGAACTCCACCTCAAGCTTCTGGATTTCATCCCTAGAACAATATTTCTTCCCCATCATATCCTTGAGCTCATTCCAGCTCAGTGCATGAGCAGCTTCGTCGCCGAGGGTCTGAACCTGAAGGGTCCACCAAGAGATTGCGCTGTCCAAAAGCAACCCTGAGATATAGGTAACACTCTGCTGGGGCGAACAATTACTCATTCTTAGAATAGAGTCAGTCTTTTCTGTCCAACGAACAAATGCAACGACACCTCCTGTGCCATCAAAATTCAATGGCTTGCAGTCCAGGAATTGTTTATAGGTGCAGCCAGTTGGAGGGTTATTTCCGGAAGTGCCACCGCTGTGTTCGGAGCAGAGGGCTTCATGTCGTGCAATTGCCTGTGAGATGCGTTCTTGAAGCTCGGCTTCTGTCCTTGGTAACGTACTGGTGTTTGATTCACGTCTGGGTGGCATTCTCTTCTGTAAAAAAGGTATGGGGTAGGTTAGACAACATTCCATAATTGTCTATGAGGTACATAGTACCATAAGTAAACAGGTAATCACCCAATATCACATGCACATAAAATCAACAATGTATGAGCGAGGAAACAATTACTGAGCTTATAAGCTTGGCAACTTGACTTGTTGCTTGTAATGGAGGAAACAAAATGAACTTGAGGTTACTTCACCTCGGTCATACAAGTTTCATAATATGAAAGTAGTAGTGATTCTTCTTCTACATTAGTTTTCTTTGGTCTTTTAGCTTCACAAGACGGGTATACTTTCCCAGAGATGGGGTTGTTCATGTGAGGGTGATGGAGAGTGTAACGTCACTGAATCTTTCCGAATGTTATCCATCGTTTCTTGCTTAAATATCGGTCCTCAAACGTCTTGTACACAGGTAGCATTGTCAGGCACGAAGTAGGCAAAGACAGGTTTCCTACTTTATAAAGTGCTAAAGCAATGGTCAATGTATTGTTCTACCAGATGAAGGTGTGAACACCTATAACTTATTTTTGGAGGGATGGTGATCATTTACCTGACCCGCAGAGTCCACCAGGATTTCCATGCACTACAAGTCGTTATTACGTGGGCCCCCGTAATAATAAATTATCTTGCACAGTTACCCAAATTTTCCCTCGTCCAAGCAGATGATCAACCAAGGAGGGGACACTACTGTCCTTATACCTCTGACATGGAAAGGACCATTGCGGTGGTCCACGCGCTAACACTCGTTATCGTTACGCGCGAATAGGCACGATGATTAAACGAAATAGGAATAAGGAGAATTCCTTGTAGTTGGAGGGGCACCTTCAAGATGAATACTTCATCTCCCTTTCCTGGTCAAGTATGTCATCAATCTTGCTTCAAAAAAGCCGCAGGGATCTCGTCCCGCTGATTAAGAAGTTGTTCAAGGTTGTCGCCTCTTCCTCGCGGTCACTACCATAGTCAGGCACCTTCACGATCGAGAGAGAAGAGCAGACATCTCCTACGGAAGCAAGCTCAGAATCTCGTTTGGTAATCACTCCAGCCATGAGCTTTGCAATGAACGCGAGGTCGATAGCTTCATCGTGCGAGTAAGAATAATAATAGGATTCGGAGTCGAAGGTATCTTATTCACGTCAATAACCATTTCGTACACTTATTTGTATGTATATATCGATAAACAAATATGTTACTTAGCATAAACAGGCAATTCGATGCATCATATCACATATAACTCTCGTTTATTCTTTGGGGGGTCATTTTGTCTTTGGCAAGTCTAACTCATGTAGACTATGCCTTAGTTGGCACCTTATTTTGGGGTATTCTCCTCCCTACTAATGTTCTTGCCTTGTCTCTTTTTTGAAAAATGTTTGACTCATGGATCTTGACGCTTACGTGAATGCAATGAAAAACCTTTTGTAAAAATGTTTTTGTGAGAGATTTCTAGTGATTGTAGTCTACACTCGAGAAGGAATCCTAGTTCACTACAATCGAAGCTCTGATACCAAACTGTCACACCCTGACCTTGTGGAAGCATATGATGTGTGACTGGTTTAATATCATTGCATTCAATCGTAATAAACAACAACATGATCAAAACGATGTTCATCCATTCATAAAATTTGAGTATTACAAAAGCTGGTTATTTAAGTTTTGAAACACGACCTTCGACTAGGTTACAAACCAACAAAAGTGGATGACATCTAACTTGAAGTCTACTTCTAGAAACAACACCCGCGCCCAAGATCCAACATGTCACCTGAAATACATGTAATTTTGGAAAACATCAACAAAAGTTGAGCGAGTTCATGCGTTTTGTTTGAGTACTTGTAAACCTTTGAGAGACTCCTTTGAGAACAGGTATGAAAAGCACTTATGAATATATCAAAGAAACGTTCTACAAGGATATTATGGCATGTGAGGACATAGGGAGCACTCAAAATGAGTAGGCTTATACCCTTGTCGATTTTCCTTCGACTATGTCGAATTTCCCTTTGACTATGTCAATTTACCTTGACTATGTCAATTTCCCTTGACTATGTCGATTTCCCTCGATGGGGACACCGAAGCACTAAAGCGATCACATGAGGACCATGAGTGAGGCTCAGTCGTACCCGTTAGATCTAACCCTCATCCCTAATTAAGTATTAATGGCATTTCAATACTAAGTCTATGCTCACATGATCTAGTAGTGTATTTCATAGGCATTTCATAACGTTTAAGCATTCGTAACTTATATTCCACCCCCGAGAGTTATAAAACCAAAAACAGTTAAGAGAAAAGGGGGAGCATAAACTCACTGTTTTGCGTCTTCGGTACTCGTAACTCAAAGTTCGTCAGCAAAGACGACTACCTACAATGTACTATGGTCTATTAGACAAAAGGGTCGTGCCTTGCCTTAGTATTTATGTTTTTGAGTTACGTTTCTTTTATGCCTTCAATATTATTCCATGTTATAATTTCTTGTTAAAATATTAATTATTTTAACTTTAAAATATATTTCGTTTTGGAATAATTGTTTAATCCATATTTTCGTATTAATACTTCTCAAGTATTTTATTTTCGTATTTCCTTCCCAAGGATGGGGTATCTCATACATGTACTTTCGTATTCTCGTATTCGTATTCGCAAAGTAATATATATTCAAGTCTCACTTTAGAAAATATATATATAACTTATTTGTCAAAAATAATGTATTCCAAGAAACTATATATATTTTTCTCAAAAATCATATATCTTCTAAATATTCCCAGAAAATATATTTTTACTTCCCAAAATTAATATATTTTCTTCTTGTTGAAAATATGACAAAACTTGGTAATATGTACAAAATCATATTTTCACTTCTTATATCCAAAATAATATTTACCAAAAATATATTTGTAATGGTATTTTCCGGAATATTTCATAAGTTATGTTCGTGTGTTTGGTCCTTCAATATTTAGTGGGTAACTTATATATTTATTCCTTGTGATCTTTGGTATTATTTTGGGATTGTAAGTTCTTGGTATTTTTTGTTAAGTTATATTATTTTACCCTAAAATAATATAACTATTTCACAAAGTACACAAATATTCACACAAGTGTCTTATAAATATATATTCTAAATATATATTCACCCATTTTTATTTATAAAAACCAACCTCCAGTATTTGTATTTTTGTTACAAAAATTTTGGCAAAGTTTGTATTGAAAACCATAGTCAAAATACACCAGTAAATATTTGTTAGAAAATATTTCTTTAAGTATTTATATGTTTAGAAAATTTTGCCATAGTTTCCCCTAAAAATGGAGGTGTCCATGCTATATAAGCATATCATTTTCTTTTCAAAAATCAACACACAATAATCAACAATCCACCCTAAACAATATCATTCTTATAAAGTGCAAGAACAAGGTTATTTGCACTACAACATGAACTTGATTTTTCACAAAAACTTGTAGTAACTTGGTAATGTTTTTAGTAGACTTAGTTACCCTTTAAAGTGTGTTTATTCCTCTAAAAATCTCATTCTTAAAGAAACTAGGTGTTTACAACTTGTAAACATATTTTACAAAAATGTTTATTTATTAGATCTTCTTGTTTCATAAGTGTTTATACACTTGTTTTTCCACTAAAAATTAGTGTAGGTTTAAGTAAGAATCTAGTTCTACTAAAAATCATATTTTGAACTTGGTTCTTCTTGGAAAATCATTTGTAAATCTTGGATCCATAAGACTACCAACTCACTTTGTTTATTATTTGTCAAGAAATCATTTTATTCATCAAGTTCATGTTTACACAAGAAGATGATTATCTTATTTCATCACATAATCATCCTCTAACTTGCTAGATCATGTGTTTAATCACAATCTAGCAAGCTCCTTATGATGATCAACATCATAATGTCAAGTAAACAACAAGCAAGCATTATACATATACTAAACAACATCATTTCATCCATATTTCATCACAAGTTAAGCTTATGTTCAACATTCAAGATTATCACTGACGTGGGCGGTTATATACATTTATTTACAGTATCTTCACGCGCCCGACGAAAGGGTGTTTTATATTTATAAAAATGGTTTATACCTTAACATTAAAACACACACAACAAAGGACAAGTGTATCCCATCATATATGTAGCAAAGTATTGGTAAGAGCCAGATATCGATCCATGGAACACGGGCATTATATGTACTAAATCTTTGTCATTATTTTACTGGATAAAATAGATAGGTGAATGGTTGTTCAACTTATTTAACTAAATTACAACTAAAACTTAAATATACTATTATCTTGTTTCACAAATAACCTAAACATGTTATCTATCAGATATATCACAAAAGCACTTAATCAATTTTCTAATTTCGAGACAGCTAGTTACCGGGTCTGGATTTCTAGCATTATGATTCTTAGGAAAGTTAACGCGATAGTCACACGTTAACCACCTAAAATCATTCATTAGCGAGCTATTGATATTTATTCATGCGAACCTTTAAAGATAGGTTATTTACCGGGTCTGGATTCCTAACCTCACTTATCAAAGAAAGCAATACCGATGGTCACAATACAGCCACGAGGATAAGCAATTATGTAGATCATATAACAAATAGTTTCACCTTTACAAGTCTTGAACATAAATCTACCATGTCAGCAATTTCAGACCAAAACTACTAAACAAGGATCATAAACCACATTCAAGAACATGTAATCAACACCATATAATTCATGAGAACCCTTACGTGCAAGAAAGTATTCCTAATCAAAATAATTTATATCTTGTATAAAACCAATACCCTGGTATGGTTTCATGGTGTAAACAAAGTCTACAAATAAGTGGTTAATCAAGAAATAGTTACCATCCCACTAACCACAGATTCATTATCCAAGATAATCAAACATAATTAGGAACTCAACATCAATGAAACATTCATTATATAATCATGAAGATTCAACATAAAAAGTACTAAAGTTTCATAAAAACAAGATTACAACATAAAGATTATTCAAGAGACAAGTTTATAACTACTATTACACAATATTACATAAACATAACATAGAACATCAGCTCAATACTTGCAAAATGATCAAAATACATGTATAAGAACAAGGAACCGAACCATAAACAAGCAAGGAATTGATGGGTTGGATCGGTTATGCTTCTACTCGATCTTGAGGCTTCAAATGGGTCTGATCAAGACTGCTTTGTATCCCAGAAATCGCCCAGAAACAGGGAGAAAACCCAACATTTTGATCAGTAGCGAATGCTACTATTTAAAGGCAATTTTCAGTTTGGCATGGCCGTGCCGTTGGGTCGTACGGCCGTGCGGTCAGGTGTTGTCGGGTGACGTCAGTTTCAGCGATCCCGAGTCAGCCAAGTGGACTAGTGGACAAGTTGCCTGGGTCATCAGATCGGCACGGTCATGCCGTTGGTTGCACGGTAGTACGGTGTCATCAGAATGTTGATCAGAAACCCTGGTCTGGCCATTGCACGGTCATGCGGCGGGTGGCATAGTCATGCGGCCCGGGAACAGATCGGCACTGGCTGTTGCAATGGTAGTGCTTCCGAGATCGAACGATCGGCACGGTAGTGCCGTTAGATGGCACAGCCGTGCCACACCTTGCAGTCATCAGAATTTTGTTCTTTTTATCAGAAATGCATCAGATTTTGTCTGTTTTCATCAGAATTTTCCTTTAAGCTCTGTTTAAGACCTGAAAATATAAAAGTACCGGATTTGGCACCTAACCGTAGTGTTTTCGGTAAAAAATGCTTAAAACGGAAGTGTTTTGGGGTATAAAAACATGTATAATTTAACGTATATCAAACATCCCCACACTTGAACTTTGCTTGTCCTCAAGCAAACTTAAAATAAAACACGGTAACAAATCTGAATATTTACAAAGTTGCAAATTTGTTTGGTGGTCAAATTGGTTTTCAAAAAGTCATCATCAAAGATTTAAAAAAACAAGCTTTGTTGGATGTATGAAAGGATAACCATAAAGAAATGATTCTACGTTTGATTGACTTAGCATGTAAATCTTTACATTTCTCACGATGTTCACACACACTCGGTTAAATTTCTGAATCATACATATAATGTGTATGTAAAACACTCGATGCCTAGTCAATGAATCATGCAATATCATAAGCTTGTCAAAAGATCTAATCTCCACCAATTAATATGTGAAAAACATAAATCAAGAGGTCTTTGATGGGTTGTAACGTTAGGCTATGGTTAAAGGTATGGAATGGATATTTGAAAGTGGCTAAATGGTTAAAACTCGGCGGTTATTTGTAACTAGCGTAAATCAATCAACAACTATGCATAAATAACGCTTAAAGACGATTTTACACTTTTTGAGCTATACAACATATTTGTACAAATTCAGTGCTTAAAATTGCTCTAATTTGATCGTCTTTTAATGTTTTTCGATCGTTATTTTCTTTTTCTTTTTTTTCAACATCAAGGAAATAATTACAAACAAACTAGTTGGTCAAGAATGACAAGTTCTAAATTACATGAAACATTCGGTTCACTCATTTTCAGCAAAAACAAAGAAGCATGGTCAAGAATGCAGTAAAGGCTCAAAAATATGCTCACGTAAACGGAAGGAATGGGTATAAACATAAAGGTAAACATGCTAGTCTTTCTTTTGTTTCGTCACACTTTTAGTTATCTTTTTCAAAAATTGATTTGGCTTGTCGGTTTTGATCAAATCTGATGCTTTCTAAAGAACACAACTGACCGTTTTTTTATTTTGTATTTTGTATTTTTTTTTATTTTTTTTTACAAAAACGAAAGGACAAACAAAGTTAACGTTAACCCCTCCCCACACTTGAACTTCACATTGTCCCCAATGTGAAACACGTATTAGTTAAGCGATTATGAAGAGCTGAACTAATAATGTGAAAAAGGATAGAGGTACTCCCTCAGAGTTGGAGTAGACTTATATGAAACAGATTTTGAATATAAGTCTTCTCAACTCTGTGTGCGTTCCTTACAAACCTGACAAGTACGTCACTTAACTAAAACAAAAAACACTACTATTGATCAAACCGTTAGATGAGTAAAACCAAATCCATTATTAAACAAAAATAAATACACACTAAAAACAAGTAAGGAGTCATACCTTGATTGAAGATTTGAGTTAAATCCTTGCAAAAAATTGTTGTTTTTAGGAGTGGGAGAACCAAGAACGGGTGTGCGGCCAGAGTTAGTAATTTTGAAGGGTTTATTTATTTATTTATTTATTTTTTTAGAAAAGTCGTTTTTATACCCTGAAAAATTACCGTTGCTAAAAAGTCGTGCACGGTAGTGCGCATCAACCTGTGTACCGTGGTTCGTAACGTTGTGCCGCTGTGCACAGTAGTGCAATCGGTTCACACGGTATTGCGTGTCCGAAGACCACCGTATGCACGTTGTTCTTGGTCAGATGTGATTATGAAGTGCACAGTCGTGTGGATCAGGTGCTAGACCGTGTATCATCAATTTATTCTACAAACAGTAGTAACAGAATGCTCTTCAACTCCTTTTTCTCAATAGATTTTACCATTTTTGCAAGGTTTTACATGTTTTAACTTTAAACTAACTTCAAAACTTCCTAAGACATGAATCAATCTTGTTCAATCCTACTGAAAACATGGAAAGTTAATGAATAAGGAAATAAATGCGATAAATTTAATATTTACAGAAAATACCCTTTGCGTGTGAAAACACGCTCGCTAAATTTGTCAGCGAGTCGATAGCTAGACTCCTTCTCTTTCCCACACTTGTTAAACGTGCGGGGCATTGACATGCCCTTTTGGATTCGGCTCCGTGTTTCCTGGAGGACCACCCGGGGGTCTCTCAGACAACATTTTAGCAAATTGTCCAACCTGATTCTCAAAGGTCTGTATAGAAGCTTTCTGACTCCGCATCTCCCCTTCTTGGGCCATGAAGCGTTCCTCGTGTTGTTGGTAGTGGTTCTCAGCTATCTGATTAGCACAATTGAAGTTTCCTAACAGCTGTGTCATCATCTCCTCTAGCTTAGAGTTACTCTGAGAGGCGTGAGGCTGGGAACTGCTCCTGGAGCCTTGATGATGGTAATGAGGCTGGAAGGATTGACCTTGAGACTGGTAAGGCTGTGCCTGGGGATGCTGTGGCGCAGGGCACGCTGAGCGTATCCGAGTGGGTTTTGGTTTCCAGAACCAGATTTCCACCCAAAGTTTGGATGATTCTTCCACCCCGGATTGTACGTGTTGCTGTAGGGGTTATTTTGGATCCTTATTTGATTGCCCAAATAGTCCACTTCCTCGTGGCCTGTAAACATAACACCCTGCTCACAAGTACCTGGCTTGTGTGATACTCCACACTGCTCACATTATGATTGTACCTGTGAAACGTTCTGAGCTTGATCAAACCTTGCTGCCAAAGCTCCAATATGCGCTGCAAGAGCCGTATACGTATCCACTTGATGAACTCCAGAAATATATGATGCTTTATTTCGCACTCCACTGTGACGCGAACTCGACTTTAAGGTAGCTTTTTCTATAATTGCGTAGGCTTCCGTTGGTGTTTTAGTTCCAAGATCGCCTCCTGCATATACATCTATGCGTTCTTGTGAGTCGTAGTTGAGTCCTTGGTAGAAGTTCAACACAAGTTGCCTTTTGGACAACCCATGATGTGGAACATCGATTAGAAGATCTTTGAACCTCTCCCAAGCTACGTGTAGAGACTCTCCTTCGTCCTGTTTGAATGTCATTATACGGTTCTTTAGGTTAGCTGTCTTTTCCGGAGGGAAGTATTTTTGCATAAAAAGATCTGCCATCTCGTTCCAAGTCGTGATGGACCCTGCTGGAAGTGACAAAAGCCAAGATCGGCCTTTGTCTCGCAAAGAAAATGGAAAGAGTCGCAAACGAATTGCGTCTTCAGAAATGTCTCAAATTTTGAAACTCGAGCACACTTCGAGAAATGATGCGATGTGCCGACCCGGATCTTCGTGATCCTTCCCATCAAACTGCACAGAATTTTGCAACATGTTAATAATACTAGATTTAATTTGAAAAATCGGTGCTGCTATCGTAGGTTAGGCGATGCTCGGTAGCAAGCCCTCTCCTCCTGGACGGCCGGTCTCATTCAAAGGTTGGTCGTCCTTCGCTATAATGCTTCCTGTTTGACGTCCTCTGAACTCTCGCTGTCAGAAAGTATCACTGCTTCGTCGATTGCGGCCGCAATCCTTTGTGCCATGACAAGTGATCTTTCGCGAAGACGCCTGCTTCTTCTTAGGATATTTTCTGGTTCGTTGGCTAGCTCAGCAATACCGGGTACAGGGGTTGTGGACATTAACCTGCAAGTAATAAGGAATGCATTATACGGAAAAATAACATAATAACAGTATAAGTAATATAAATATAAATAATAATACTATTATATTATATAATATACATTTATCTACAATTTATTATACGTAACTATATAATATTTACTTACTTATTTACATACGAAAATTGTTTTTTTTTTGTTTTTTTTTTTTGTGCTTCAGAAAATTTGATGAGTTCTGATAAAAATCTGATTATCTCATTGAAAATCTGAATTATTTATATTTTACTAGAAATTCTGACAACTTCATCAAAAATCTGATAAATTCACCAGAAATCTGATGATTTAATCAGAAATCTGATGATTTAATCAGAAAGTCTTCTCTTTTTTTTAGAAAATTTGTAAGATCTGATAAAAATCTGATGAAAATTTTCTTTCCATCAGAATTTACCAGAAAATCTGGTAAATTCATCAGAAGTGAAAATTTTTGTCTCAGAAAATCTAATGGGTTTATTAGAATCCATCAAAAAATCTGATAAATTCGTCAGAATACCAGAAATCTGAAGATTTTATCAGAAAGTTTTATTTTCGTGGAGTAAATAAATAAATAAATTGAGTACAGAATAAATAAATAAATAAATGGACAGAAATGAATAAATGTAACTGAAATAAATAAATAAATATATAAGCGGTTCGATTCCGAACACGAGCACAAATATAAATATAAATAGCAATGAAATAACTGAATTGAAATAAATAAATAAAATACTGAAATAACTGTACTGGAATGAAATAAATAAATGAATGAAGTACAGAAATAAAATGACTGAATTAAAATAATTGAAAATGAAAGAATAAAAGAAAATGGTTCGATTCCGAACACATAACTGAATTAATTAAATAAAAGAAAAATGTTAGTTGAACAATAAATAAAAGGTTAGTATGTTAGTAAGATTAGTGGTTAGTTAGTCAAAAGTTAGTCCTAGTGGGCGTGCCAGGCTAGGTATTCACAAGTTAGTAAATAAAAGAAAAATAAATAAATACAAAAAAAAAATTTAAGTATTAACAGTTATTAACAGTTTGTACACCGGTGAGATATTGACTCGGATTGTTCCATTAATTTCACCGTGTCCCCGGTAACGGCGCCAAAAACTTGACGTGGGCGGTTATATACATTTATTTACAGTATCTTCACGCGCCCGACGAAAGGGTGTTTTATATTTATAAAAATGGTTTATACCTTAACATTAAAACACACACAACAAAGGACAAGTGTATCCTGTCATATATGTAGCAAAGTATTGGTAAGAGCCAGATATCGATCCATGGAACACGGGCGTTATATGTACTAAATCTTTGTCATTATTTTACCAGATAAAATAGATAGGTGAATGGTTGTTAAACTAATTTAACTAAACTACAACTAAAACTAAAACTTAAATATACTATTATCTTGTTTCACAAACAATCTAAACATGCTATCTATCATATATGTCACAAAAGCACTTAATCAATTTTCCAATTTCGAGACAGCTAGTTACCGGGTTTGGATTTCTAGCATTATGATTCTTCAGAAAGTTAACGCGATGGTCACACGTTAACCACCTAAAATCATTCATTAGCGAGCTATTGATATTTATTCATGCGAACCTTTAAAGATAGGTTATTTACCGGGTCTGGATTCCTAACCTCACTTATCAAAGAAAGCAATACCGATGGTCACAATACAGCCATGAGGATAAGCAATTATGTAGATCATATAACAAATAGTTTCACCTTTACAAGTCTTGAACATAAATCTACCATGTCAGCAATTTCAGACCAAAACTACTAAACAAGGATCATAAACCACATTCAAGAACATCCAATCAACACCATATAATTCATGAGAACCCTTACGTGCAAGAAAGTATTCCTAATCAAAATAAGATATATCTTGTATAAAACCAATACCCTGGTCTGGTTTCATGGTGTAAACAAAGTCTACAAATAAGTGATTAATCAAGAAATAGTTACCATCCCACTAACCACAGATTCATAATCCAAGATAATCAAACATAATCAGGAACTCAACATCATTGAAACATTCATTATATAATCATGAAGATTCAACATAAAAAGTACTAAAGTTTCATAAAAACAAGATTACAACATAAAGATTATTCAAGAGACAAGTTTATAACTACTATTACACAATATTACATAAACAAAACATAGAACATCATCTCAATACTTGCAAAATGATCAGAATACATGTATAAGAACAAGGAATCGAACCATAAACAAGCAAGGAATTGATGGGTTGGATCGGTTATGCTTCTACTCGATCTTGAGGCTTCAAATGGGTCTGATCAGGACTTCTTCGTAACCCAGAAATCGCCCAGAAACAGGTAGAAAAACCCAACATTTTGATCAGTAGCGAATGCTGCTATTTATAGGCAATTTTCAGTTTGGCACGACCGTGCCGTTGGGTCGCACGGCCGTGCGGTCAGGTGTTGTCGGGTGACGTCAGTTTTAGTGATCCCGAGTCAGCCAAGTGGACTAGTGGACAAGTTGCCTGGTTCATCAGATCGGCACGGTCATGCCGTTGGTGGCACGGTGTCATCAGAATGTTGATCAGAAACCCTGGTCTGGCCATTGCACAGTCATGCGGCGGGTGGCACGGTCATGCGGCCCGGGAACAGATCGGCAGTGGCTGTTGCACTGGCAGTGCTTCCGAGATCGAACGATCGGCACGGTAGTGCCGTCATATGGCACGGCCGTGCCACACCTGGCAGTCATCAGAATTTTGTTCTTCTTATCAGAAATGCATCAGATTTTGTCCGTTTTCATCAGAATTTTCCTTTAAACTCTTTTAAAGACCTGAAAATATAAAAGTACCGGATTTGGCACATAACCGTAGTATTTTCGGTCAAAATTACTTAAAACGGAAGTGTTTTGGGGTATAAAAACATGTATAATTTAACGTATATCAAACATCCTCACACTTGAACTTTGCTTGTCGTCAAGCAAACTTAAAATAAAACACGGTAACAAATCTGAATATTTAAAAAGTTGCTAATTTGTTTGGTGGTCAAATTGGTTTTCAAAAAGTCATCATCAAAGATTTAAAAAAACAAGCTTTGTTGGATGTATGAAAGGATAACCATAAAGCAATGATTCTACGTTTGATTGACTTAGCATGCAAATCTTTACATTTCGCACGATGTTCACACACTCTCGGTTAAATTTCTGAATCATACATATAATGTGTATGTAAAACACGCGATGCCTAGTCAATGAATCATGCAATATCATAAGCTTGTCGAAAGATCTAATCTCCACCAATTAATATGTGAAAAACATAAATCAAGAGGTCTTTGATGGGTTGTAACGTTAGGCTATGGTTAAAGGTATGGAATGGATATTTGAATGTGGCTAAATGGTTAAAACTCGGCGGTTATTTGTAACTAGCGTAAATGAATCAACAACTATGCATAAATAACGCTTAAAGACGATTTTACACTTTTCGAGCTATACAACATATTTGTACAAATTCAGTGCTTAAAATTGCTCTAATTTGATCGTCTTTTAATTTTTTTCGATCGTTATTTTCTTTTTCTTTTTTTTTTCAACATCAAGGAAATAATTACAAACAAACTAGTTGGAAAATAACTTTGACCGAGTTTTACCAAAAAGGTATAAAAATAAAAAGGCTAAATTTGGTTAAGTAGGCTAATTAGTTGGGTAAAATTTGAAAAACACGGAAAATAGGCTCAACATGGCGGACTAATGGATAATGTTGGGTGCGGGATATAAACAAAGAAAAAGGCTCACACAAAAGGGTATCCTAAGTGCCTCCATTATTTTCATGCAGTTTCACATATTCGTGATCTTGAAAAGTATACAAATGACAAATTTTAAATTACATGAAACATTCGGCTCACTCATTTTCCGCAAAAACAAAGAAGCATTGTCAAGAAAGCAGTAAAGGCTCAAAAATATGTTCACATAAACGGAAGGAATGGGTATAAACATAAAGGTAAACATGCTAGTCTTTCTTTTGTTTCGTCACGCTTTTAGTTATCTTTTTCAAAAATTGATTTGGCTTGTCGGTTTTAATCAAATCTGATGCTTTCTAAAGAACACAACTGGCCGTTTTTTTATTTTGTATTTTTTTTTACTTTTTTTTTTACAAAAACGAAAGGACAAACAAAGTTAACCTTAACCCCTCCCCACACTTGAACTTCACATTGTCCCCAATGTGAAACACATGATAGTTAAGCGATTATGAACAGCTAAACTAATAATGTGAAAAAGGATAGAGGTACTCCCTCAGAGTTGGAGTAGACTTGTATGAAATAGATTTTGAATACAAGTCTTCTCAACTCTGTGTGCGTTCCTTACAAACCTGACAAGTACGTCACTTAACTAAAACAACAAACACTACTATTGATCAAACCGTTAGATGAGTAAAACCAAATCCATTATTAAACAAAAATAAATACACACTAAAAACAAGTAAGGAATTATACCTTGATTGAAGATTTGAGTTAAATCCTTGCAAAAATTTGTTGTTTTTAGGAGTGGGTGAACCAAGAACGGGTGTGCGGCCAGAGTTAGTAATTTTGAAGGGTTTTATTTATTTTATTTTTTTTAGAAAAGTCGTTTTTATACCCTGAAAAATAACTGTTGCTAAAAAGTCGTGCACGGTAGTGCGCATCAACCTGTGTACAGTGGTTCGTAATGTTGTGCCGCTGTGCATGGTAGTGCAATCGGTTCACACGGTTTTGCATGTCCGACGACCACCTTATGCACGTTGTTCTTGGTCAGATGTGAATATGAAGTGCACATTCGTGCATATCAGGTGCAAGACCGTGTATCATCTATTCATTCTACAAACAGCAGTAACAGAATGCTCTTCAACTCCTTTTTCTCAATAGATTTTACCATTTTTGCAAGGTTTTACATGTTTTAACTTTAAACTAACTTCAAAACTTCCTAAGACATGAATCAATCTTGTTCAATCCTACTGAAAACAGGAAACGTTAACGAATAAGGAAATAAATGCGATAAATTTAATATTTACAGAAAATACCCTTTGCGTGTGAAAACACGCTCGCTAAATTTGTCAGCGAGTCGATAGCTAGACTCCTTCTCTTTCCCACACTTGTTAAACGTGCGGGGCATTGACACGCCCTTTTGGATTCGGCTCCGTGTTTCCTGGAAGACCACCCGAGGGTCTCTCAGATAACATTTTAGCCAATTGTCCAACCTGATTCTCAATGGTCTGTATAGAAGCTTTCTGACTCCGCATCTCCCCTTCTTGGGCCATGGCGTTCCTCGTGTTGTTGGTAGCGGTTCTCAACTATCTGATTAGCACAATTGAAGTTTCCTAACAGCTGTGCCATCATCTCCTCTAGCTTAGAGTTACTCTGAGAGGCGTGAGGCTGGGAACTGCTCCCGGAGCCTTGATGATGGTAATGAGGCTGGAAGGATTGACCTTGAGACTGGTAAGGCTGTGCCTGGGGATGCTGTGGCGCGGGAGCACGCTGAGCGTATCCGAGTGGGTCTTGGTTTCCAGAACCGGATTTCCACCAAAATTTTGGATGATTCTTCCACCCCGGATTGTACGTGTTGCTGTAGGGGTTATTTTGGGGCCTCATTTGATTGCCCAGATAGTCCACTTCCTCGTGGCCTGTAAACATAACACCCTGCTCACAAGTACCTGGCGCGTGTGATACTCCACACTGCTCACATGATGATTGTACCTGTGAAACATTCTGAGCTTGATCAACCCTTGCTGCCAAAGCTCCAATCTGTGCTGCAAGAGCCGTATATGTATCCACTTGATGAACTCCAGGAATAGATGATGCTTTATTTCGCACTCCACTGTGACCCGAACTCGACTTCAAGGTAGCTTTTTCTATAATTGCGTAGGCTTCCGTTGGTGTTTTAGTTCCAAGATCGCCTCCTGCATATACGTCTATGCATTCTTGTGAGTCGTAGTTGAGTCCTTGGTAGAAGTTCAACACAAGTTGCCTTTTGGACAACCCATGATGTGGAATATCGATTAGAAGATCTTTGAACCTCTCCCAAGCTGCGTGTAGAGACTCTCCTTCGTCCTGTTTGAATGTTATTATACGGTTCTTTAGCTTAGCTGTCTTTTCCGGAGGGAAGTATTTTTGCATGAAAATTTCTGCCATCTCGTTCCAAGTCGTGATGGACCCTGCTGGAAGTGACAAAAGCCAAGATCGGGCTTTATCTCACAAAGAAAATGGAAAGAGTCGCAAACGAATTGCGTCTTCAGAAACGTCTCAAATTTTGAAAGTCGAGCACACTTCGAGAAATGATGCGATGTGCCGACCCGGATCTTCGTGATCCTTCCCATCAAACTGCACAAAATTTTGCAACATGTTAATAATACTAGATTTAATTTGAAAACTCGGTGCTGCTATCGTAGGTCGGGCGATGCTCGGTAGCAAGCCCTCTCCTCCTAGACGGCCGATCTCATTCAAAGGCTGGTCGTCCTCCGCCATAATGCTTCCTGTGTCGTCCTCTGAACTCTCGCTGTCAAAAAGTATCACTGGTTCGTCGATTGCGGCCGCAATCCTTTGTGCCACAACAAGTGATCTTTCTCGAAGACGCCTGCTTCTTCTTAGGTTATTTTCTGGTTCGTTGGCTAGCTCAGCAATAGCGGGTACAGGGGTTGTGGACATTAACCTGCAAGTAATAAGGAATGCATTATACGGAAAAATAACATAATAACAGTATAAGTAATATAAATATAAATAATAATACTATTATAGTATATAATATACATTTATTTACAATTTATTATACATAACTATATAATATTTACTTACTTATTTACATCCGAAAATTGTTTTTTTTTTTGTTTTTTTTTTTGTGCTTCAGAAAATCTGATGAGATCTGATAAAAATCTGATTATCTCATTGAAAATCTGAATTTTTTATATTTTACTAGAAATTCTGATAACTTCATCAGAAATCTGATAAATTCACCAGAAATCTGATGAATTAATCAGAAAGTCTTCTCTTTTTTTAGAAAATCTGATAAGATCTGATAAAAATCTGATGAAAATTTTCTTTCCATCAGAATTTCTGATAAATCCATCAGAATTTACCAGAAAATCTGGTAAATTCATCAGAAGTGAAAATTTTAGTCTCAGAAAATCTAATGGGTTTATTAGAATCCATCAAAAAATCTGATAAATTCGTCAGAATTTACCAGAAAATCTGATGATTTTATCAGAAAGTTTTATTTTCGTGGAGTAAATAAATAAAAAAAATTGAGTACAGAATAAATAAATAAATGGACAGAAATGAATAAATGAATAAATGTAACTGAAATAAATGAATAAATGAAATAAATAAATATATATAAGCGGTTCGATTCCGAACACGAGCATAATATAAATATAAATATAAACAAGAATGAAATAACTGAATTGAAATAAATAAATAAAATACTGAAATAACTGTACTGGAATGAAATAAATAAATAAATGAATGCAGTACAGAAATAAAATGACTGAATTAAAATAACTGAAAATGAAAGAATAAAAGAAAATGGTTCGATTCCGAACACATAATTGAATTAAATAAATAAAAGAAAAATGTTAGTTGAACAATAAATAAAAGGTTAGTATGTTAGTAAGGTTAGTGGTTAGTTAGTTAGTTGGTTAGTAAAACAGAAAAGAAAAGTTAGTCAAAAGTTAGTCCTAGTGGGCGTGCCAGGCTAGGTATTCACAAGTTAGTAAATAAAAGAAAAATAAATAAATAAAAAAAATTAAGTATTAACAGTTATTAACAGTTTGTACACCGGTAAGATATTGACTCGGATTGTTCCATTAATTTCGCCGTGTCCCCGGCAACGGCGCCAAAAACTTAACGCGGGACGTTATATACATTTATTTACAGTATCTTCATGCGCCCGACGAAAGGGTGTTTTATATTTATAAAAATGGTTTACACCTTAACATTAAAACACACACAACAAAGGACAAGTGTATCCCGTCATATATGTAGCAAAGTTTTGGTAAGAGCCATATATCGATCCATGGAACACGGGTGTTAAATGAACTAAATCTTTGTCATTATTTTACCAGATAAAATAGATAGATGAATGGTTGTTCAATTAATTTAACTAAATTACAACTAAAACTTAAATATACTATTATCTTGTTTCACAAACAACCTAAACATGTTATCTATCAGATATGTCACAAAAGCACTTAATCAATTTTCCAATTTCGAGACAACTAGTTACCGGGTATGGATTTCTAGCATTATGATTCTTCGGAAAGTTAACGCGATGGTCACACGTTAACCACCTAAAATCATTCATTAGCGAGCTATTGATATTTATTCATGCGAACCTACAAAGATAGGTTATTTACCGGGTCTGGATTCCTAACCTCACTTATCAAAGAAAGCAATACCGATGGTCACAATACAGCCACGAGGATAAGTAATTATGTAGATCATATAACAAATAGTTTAACCTTTACAAGTCTTGAACATAAATCTACCATGTCAGCAATTTCAGACCAAAACTACTAAACAAGGATCATAAACCACATTCAAGAACATGCAATCAACACCATATAATTCATGAGAACCCTTACGTGCAAGAAAGTATTCCTAATCAAAATAAGATATATCTTGTATAAAACCAATACCCTGGTCTGGTTTCATGGTGTAAACAAAGTCTACAAATAAGTGATTAATCTAGAAATAGTTACCATCCCACTAACCACAGATTCATTATCCAAGATAATCAAACATAATCAGGAACTCAACATCAATGAAACATTCATTATATAATCATGAAGATTCAACATAAAAAGTACTAAAGTTTGATAAAAACAAGATTACAACATAAAGATTATTCAAGAGACAAGTTTATAACTACTATTACACAATATTACATAAACATAACATAGAACATCAGCTCAATACTTGCAAAATGATCAGAATACATGTATAAGAACAAGGAATCGAACCATAAACAAGCAAGGAATTGATGGGTTGGATCGGTTATGCTTCTACTCGATCTTGAGGCTTCAAATGGGTCTGACCAGGACTGCTTCGTAACCCAGAAATCGCCCACAATCAGGGAGAAAAACCCAACATTTTGATCAGTAGCGAATGCTGCTATTTATAGGCAATTTTCAGTTTGGCACGGCCGTGCCGTTGGGTCACACGGCCGTGCGGTCAGGTGTTGTCGGGTGACGTCAGTTTCAGCGATCCCGAGTCAGCCAAGTGGACTAGTGGACAACTTGCCTGGGTCATCAGATCGGCACGGACATGCCGTTGGTGGCACGGTAGTGCGGTGTCATCAGAATGTTGATCAGAAACCCTGGTCTGGCCATTGCACGGTCATGCGGCAGGTGGCACGGTCATGCGGCCCGGGAACAGATCGGCACTGGCTGTTGCACTGCCAGTGCTTCCGAGATCGAACGATCGGCACGGTAGTGCCGTCAGATGGCACGGCCGTGCCACACCTGGCAGTCATCAGAATTTTGTTCTTTTTATCAGAAATGCATCAGATTTTGTCCGTTTTCATCAGAATTTTCCTTTAAGCTCTGTTTAAGACCTGAAAATATAAAAGTACCGGATTTGGCACCTAACCGTAGTATTTTCGGTCAAAAATGCTTAAAACGGAAGTGTTTTGGGGTATAAAAACATGTATAATTTAACGTATATCAATCACTTTTAGTGTTCTTGTGATTTACCACATAATATATCTTTTAACCAACTAAAAATAGAAGTATCAATGGTTAAAAGGATCTTACTACTATCTCTAAGCTAGGGAAGAACACAAGATGAAAATGGAGTGGATAAAAGCTATTGATGGAGGTCCTTCAAGTTCTACAAGCACCAAGCTTCATAAATCACCTTCTAACACCTTGGAATGATCATGGATTGCATGAACTTGAAATGAAAACAATGGTGGTGTGTGGGGGAGCTCTCGGCCGAAGTGGGGAGAGGGAGAAGGAGTGGAGGTGTTGTCATGAAGATGAAGTGTTTAGGTTTATTTATAATCCACTAATTTCTATTGTCCATTGGTTAGTATCTTCTTAGAAGTACAAACATAAACTTCGTCAGCATTTTAGTTTGTCTGATAATGGTGCCAATTCTGTTCTGTGCATTATTAGAACTATATCGTGTTGCATGTAGTAAGTCTTGCAACATGAAATGCCATTGTATGTATATAACAGTAATCAGAAATTCATTTGTCTTGTAAACTAGATCATGCACAGTTATTAAAGCACAGATTACTGTTCATTTAGTGTACGGAATGTACGAAAAAGTGACAGTTGTCACAGACTCCCCCCGTGAAAAGAATTTCGTCTCGAAATTCAAGCGATGCCATCGGTCGCAGGGGAGTTGTGAATCAAATGTGGTCACTTAGGTTTAAAATTTGTCTTCATGTTCCCATGTAACTCTGGGCCATGATATGAATTCTAACGTACTCAAGTGTCACACCCCGACCACGTATAACATACAAAACGTGGCGGAAAACGTCAGGGAGTGTTGTAACAGAATTAATTGTTTCATAACCATGGCATTCAAAGTTGTACTTTATTTATCAACATAAGAGTTACATTGTCTTAAACAGGAAATAAAGAGTTCAGAACATAATTAAACTAGTTCTATCTTTATTTTAAGTCTCTAAGGCACAGGTCCGCCCTAGTGTCACGATCATCATCCTATGCAAAAGCTCCTGAAAGCACATGTGAAAATAGGTACGTCAGCATAAAAATGCCTGTGAGACACATAGGTTTTGTGAAAATAGGATTCATGACTTATAAGTTTAGAAAAAGTTGTTTAGTAAAAGTCAGTCATGAACCTTGTAAATTGTTTTGTTTTGTAAGTCATTTAAAAAGCGATAAGATCAAATGATATGTATAAATAAAAGAATAATGTATGGTTAAATGTATAACCAAGTAAAATGAGTTGTATAAAGTAAATTTTTTGTAAACCAAAGTCTTGTGAGAATCGTGTTACCTGTGTAAAATGTATAAGTCCAAATCGAATGATTTAAATAACGCTATGATATGTAATATAATACAAACACTTATATATAGGAAGTACCAGCGGCGTATCCACCATGCTTGTATCATATTACTCACATCTCGTTACTTAAGTCACTTAAACAAACCAACAATGTATAAAGTCTATGTTTAAACCAATTGTCAAAAGTCCTTGTATAAATCATATCAATTATTAATAGTCCAAAAGTAGTCAAGTAATGTGTAACAAATGTTATGTATTGTAAGTAAAGTATTGTCACATAATCCAAATGTAGAAATGTACAAAACAAAGTATTTTGAATATATCAAAAAGTTATGTTTTGCAAACTAATGCATGTTACATTGATACAAACATTTATGTGGTAAGTTAACGCATACATTCAAGCCTTGAGACAGTTGGATAACCCTTTTAGTCAAGGTTATCAAAAGAAATGTTTTCGGATTCACTCATTCCTTACATCCAAACAAACCGAGATGTCAGGAATGGGATTTGTCAAGTCCTATGGTACCACTACTTACTACCGAGCGGCGTAGCTAATGTTAATGAACGTATATGAGTCTCGTTTGTGCAAACCAAATGTTATAGCAATTGTATACATGTCATAGGAAAACAATGTACTAAGTATGCTAAGTTAACATACTAAGCAGAAAAGTCATGTAAATCAATGTGCTAGCATGCTATCAGTCAACATACATAGCAGAAATGTAAAGTAAAACAATGTACTAAGTATGCACACAATGGACATACATAGCATGAAATGTAATGTAAAGCGATGTACTAAGTACGCACACAATGGGAACACATAGCATGAAATGTAATTAAATCATGTACTATAATGTACTAACGAACATAGTAGGTATATGATGTGAAAACATGGAAAGCATGAAAGTAACAAGTAGGCACATGTGTTTCACCCCAAAACAGTTTGGAAAACAGTAAAAGAGGGGTCTATGTACTCATTTGAGATTGCTTAGTAGTCCTTGAGTATCAACCAAACAATGCTAGAGATCACGGATATCAAACGGCACCTAATATAGGTAACTACATTAATAAACCGGACCTAAATCGGAAGATCGGATAGAATGAGGGCTTGTAAACCAAATGAGTATGAGAACTCATGTAATATGGTTTAACAAAGCCTACATACTAAATGAAACCTAACCTAAGTGCTTACGACCCATTACGACCCGTTTAGGTAGCTTATGCTACTTTAACGCGTCGTTCGCGTGAAACGCGTTCGGACCGCTTAACTAGTCCTATGACAAGTAATATATGCCTTAACATGTCTAATATTGTTGCCAAATCAGTTTAGATGTCAAAAGTTACGTTACATATGTTCAAAATGAATTTTGGCGTCAAAGGGGTATTTTGGTAATTTACCTAAGGCATATAAACTACCTATCATACAACTAACTAAACGTCGTGACCATAAGGTATAACCTCGGAAGGTTATTCCCTATATACTATGATCACCTAATGTACTTGGTCGGATCCTAATGTAACACCTGTGCCTCCACGGCCATCAAACAAATACCGAACCAATGAAATATTATATTTCATACTTGGGATTTGTAAAAATATGTGTATCATTTGCACATATCAATTTTTGTTCAATTCCAAACTCTAAATCGCTTTCTGGAAGGTTATACGCGCACCGATGCGTAAATATAACCAGTTTAATGCAACAAACACTCCGGAATAGTGACATAGGCTTAACATACCTTAAATAACCTTTACATAACTTAGAAATAAGTTTTGAAGGCTTTGGTATGGCAAAAACAAGTTAATTCGCTTACAGGGACTAAACTTGACAAACTGCGAAAGTATGCCAATTTGAACTGTAACAGACATTCCGGAACATGACCATAAGTTAAACACACCTTAAATATCCTTTATATAGCTTAGAAATAGGCTTTGAGGGGTTCGGTGTGCTAAAATAAACTTTTGGCTCATTCAGGTACTAAAAGCGTCAAAAAGTGCACAAGTTTGCATTTTCGTGCATAACTTACGTTCTGAATACATCCGGACATCCAAAAATTTATGTAAGCACTAAAATATTTTATTTTAGTGTTTGGCATAAGAAAAATCCATTCGTCACGCCATTTGGATCATTTTTCGCGCTTATGCGCATTCCGTCGTAATTAACCGAACAACGTAACCGTACGGCTAAACGAACCGACACCCGAGATATTTTTTAACACATTTTAAGTTCCCTATACTTTAACTTCATTTTAGAGCTTTGAAATGGGGTTAACAGGGCTTAAACGTGTAAAAAAAATGCATCGAAAACCAAGTTTTGAGGTTGCAGGGACTGAAACTGTAAATCTGCCAAACTAGGTCCGTAAACAGGGGCCAGATGCAGCAAAACGTTTTTTTTTTCATCTTTTAACAGCCCTTAACACTCTCCAAAGGTCAAGTTCCAAGTGTCAAACTCTTATGGTGAGTGGCCTTTTTGGGTACCATAAGGTTCCGACACATGTACGGATGAGATTAAGGCACGTATTTCGACAAACGATCCTAATGGTGGACCATTCACTATAAATACCCCTTGCCATCCAACCTCTAAACTCACTAGAATCTGATCTCAAATGCTCTAAGTTGAAACCTTTGTTTCATACCTGAGCTATTTTGATCTAGATTAGCATTCGGGGACCCTACGTGAGTATTCTTTCGTTCTTTTATTGCTTTTCGAGTCTGTTTGTTTGACTTTCTGCATTGACCAGCTTATGGTCAATGCGAAGTTCGTTTGAACTTCGCAACGTGATTGTAATCACGATGGTTATAGTCCTTTGTGAGTATACCTACTTATTACCACGTTATCTAGGCTCAGTGACGAGCCGTAGTTTCGGTCAGAATACGTATTCTTGCGTATTTTGTAACCAAACTACTTATGGGTATCAAAACCGTTTGTTTTGATTCCAAACCTATTTTCTAAACTTAGTTAAGCATGTTTTAACATGCTTAGCTCGTCACTTTTAGTTTAGTGCTTATATAGGGTCGTAAGGTAAGCGATTTAAACAATCGCTTATACTTTCAAACCCGACCCGTTTGGTCGATCATTAGGATCCGACCAAGCACATTAGGTGACCATAGTATATAGGGAATAACCTTCCGAGGTTATACCTTATGGTCGCTTCGTTTAAGTAGTTGTATGATAGGTAGCTTATATGCCTTAGGTAAATTACCAAAATGCCCTTTTGACGCCAAAATTCATTTTAAGCATATGTAACATAACTTTTGACATCTAAACTGATTTGACAACAATATTAGACATGTTAAGGCATATGTTACTTGTCATAGGACTAGTTAGGCGGTCCAAACGCGTTTTACGCGAACGACGCGTTAAAGTAGCATAAGCTACCTAAACGGGTCGTAATGGGTCGTAAGCACTTAGGTTAGGTTTCATTTAGTATGTAGGCTTTGTTAAACCATACTACATGAGTTCCCATACTCATTTGGTTTACGAGCCCTCATTCTATCCGATCTTCCGATTTAGGTCCGGTTTATTAATGTAGTTACCTATATTAGGTGCCGTTTGATATTCCGAGATCTCTAGCATTGCTTGGTGGTTATCTTAGGACTTCTGAGCAATCTCAAGTGAGTACATAGACCCCTCTTTTACTGTTTTCCAAACGTTTTGGGGTGGAACACATGTGCCTACTTGTTACTTTCATGCTTTCCATGTTTTCACATTATATACATGCTATGTTCATTAGTACACTATTAGTACATGATTTCATTACATTTTATGCTATGTATGTCCATTGTGTGCATACTTAGTACATTGTTTTACATCACATCACATCACATGCTATGTATGTCCATTTAGTACATGCTTAGTACATTATTTTACATTGCATCTCTGTTGCATATGTTCCAGTAACATATGGACACATTGTTTTACAGCTCTACCTTGTATGTTTACTCTAGCATACTAGGTACATTATCTTCATAAAACATGCTTACATTTTGGTATGACATTTGGTTTGTTTAAACTATACTATACATTCATTAACACCGATCACGCCGCTCGGTAGTAGGTAGTGGTACCATAGGACTTGACAAATCCCATTCCTGAAATCTCGGGTTTGTTTGGACGTAAGGAATGACCGAATCCGAATACATATTCTTTTGATAACTCATTTTTACATAGTTATCCGACTGTCGCAAGGCTTGGATGTATGAATTTTTACAATACCGCATAAATGTTCATATTCAGTATAGCATGCATATATTTTACAAAACATAACTTTGATTTAAACCAAGTTTTACTTCAATACTTTGTTTTGTGCATTTCATCTATGGTTTAGTTGATGCATTTCACTAGCCATACATAAACATTTGTTACACATTACTTGACTACTTTTGGACTATCAACATTTGACATGGTTTATACAAGGACTTTTGATAATTGGTTTAAACATAGACATCTTATATTGGTGGTTTGGTTTGAGTAAGTGATTTAAGTAATGAGGCGTGTGTAATATGATACAAGCATGGTGGATACGCCGCTGGTACTTCCTATATATAAGTGATTGTATGGTATTACATATCGTTGCGTTATTTGAAATCATTTCAATTTAGACATATAACATTTTATACAAATAACATACTTTTCACAATACATTGTTTTACAAACAACTTAACTTATACAAACTCATTTTTACATGGTTATTCATTTAACCATGCATTATTCTCTTATTTATACGTATCATCTGAACTTATTGTTTTTCAAATGATTTACAAAGACAAAGCAAATTACAAGGTTCATGACTAAACATTTTCTTAAACAGATGTCATGAATCTTATTTTCACAAAACCTATGTACTCGCCGGCATTTTTATGCTGACGTACCTATTTTCACATGTGTTTCAGGAAATGAAGCATAGGATTGATCAAGATACACTTAGGCGGACATGGGCCTTAGTGACAATAAAAGATGCAAGACTAGTTATTTTGTTATGTTTCTTTTATTGTCAAGACATTGTAACTCTTTTAATCAATAAAACAATATTTCAAGTTCCATGTGTTATGAAACAATGATTCTGTTACAACACTCCCCGATGTTTCCGCCACGTTATGTAGGTTCTACGTGGTTAGGGTGTGACAGAAAAGTTGGTATCAGAGCTCATGGTTATAGGGAATTAGGTTATTAGTAATACTTTGACCTAGTCTATAACCTTCTTAGGACCCTAACGCGAGTTTACTTGCGTTTAGTCATAAAACAATACTGTCACCTATCCTTAGGCGACAACCACAACAAGAACATAAATTTCAAAACCACTGTGAAAACTAATCATCTGTTCTAGGATGATTGATTACTAGGTTTTGAACCCTTTATTGTAAGGTTTTGAACCCTCTGTTATATGGTTTTGAACCCCTTTGAGTTTTTCAAAACCTCGTCAAGGTCTTAGGTTTTAAATAATGTGAACACGTGCAAACTGGAAGGGTGAATGCCTGTATTCTGGGTTTTCTGTCTAGGCAAGCACTTCGTATACATCTCATCAGACGCGAGACCAGTTGTGCTCACCTGGGAATTCTTGGGATGAGTGTTCACTTATAGGCGAGCATGTCTTCGCGATACATTATTTTTGACCCATTTACTTTGATTTGTCACCATCTCATTTGTTTGCCTTAGGAAACAAACAAATGATCACAATTTTCATTCGTTACCATTCTGTATTGATTATCCAATAACCTTTCACCTGTTTCTTCCTATGCCTTTCATTTGCTTCTAGAATGTCTCTTCTTCTCAGCACCGGTCAAATGTCCGAGCAGACAGCCAAATTCGCTCAACGAATAGGCGAAGTAGTCCTGAAGACTGTTGAATTAACTACTACCATGTATCGTCTCCAGGATGAAGCCACTCAAGAGTCACCAAGACAGGCAGGACCTAGTCAGGTGACAGCACCATCAGCCAAGAAACCAATCGAGGAATCAAAGACCATGGATGAACGATCTCCTAAGAAGTCAAAGAAGCGAAAGGCTTCTCAGAATTTCGCCGTGGTCGCTCACAATGATCAAGCCGTCCCCAACCAACCAGCTCAACCCCCTACTAGGAAGCCATACAATGGAACTGCACCCTTGTGCAACCAATGTAGCCTCCATCATCATGCTAGTGTGAAGTGCCGCAAATGCCAGATTTGTGGACTTATAGGTCATACAGCAAGGGTTTGCCCAACTGCAGCTGTACCAAATCAAGCTGATGACAATCCTGCTCAAGCTCGTTTCTCGCCGGGGTCTTGCTACAACTGTGGCGAGATGGGCCATTTCCGGAGGGATTGCCCAAAGCTTGCTAATGCAAATCTGACCCTCGGATGAGCATTTGACTGAACAAAGGATGTTGCTGTCTTATGCTTTTGTTCTTTTATTTTCTTGTAATGTGAAACAATCTGTTTTGTTTATAAATAAATTATTGTTCACAAATTCTGATGTACAATTCTAGTTACATATGTGTATGACTTTTCCTATGATACCTACATTAAGGAACTATATTCCTTACAAACTACTTTTGCGAATTTCCCATTCTTGCGTTTGTTCATGATTCCTTTGGAAAATTCGAAGTACTCGTTTCATTCTAGGAAACGAAGTACAAGAAATAAATCGAAATTATGAGTAATCGTGCTTTTCACACATCTGTGCCTTTGAATTCTTGGATAGATAACTAAGAGTATTTTCAAATCTCATACCCATTACGTTCTGATTTCTTCAACATGCATAACATAAGTTTTCAAAACAACCTACATGATTTCAAAACATCCTATACATAGTTCGAAAACATTTTTAATATAGTGTATTTACTTAAACATAACAAATGCACAAAGCTTTGTCTGTATTTTCAAAAACAACCTTCATGATTTCAAAATGTCTCATATAGCCTGAAAACAATATTAGTACAATATATTTTCTTATCAAGTGCATGATTTCAAAAGCATCATTCATGTTTTCCAAAAACCTTATACATAATTTCAAAATTCATTTCGCATGATTTTAAAACATTTTTATGAATATACCTACCTAATACAACTACTTTATGATTTCAAAGGTATTATATATAAGGTTTCAAAAACATTGAACAAATTTTTAGAACCCCATGCATAGTATTGCAAAAAAAAATATTTTTCTCATGCATTGACTTAACCTTCAAATTTCGCTTCATATGTCGCCTTGGCATATCGAGCATCTCAACTTCATAAGCATTTCAACTTCATGTTTTGACTTAAGCACGTCCAGTGCAAGGTTTCAAAACATCTTTAACCTCTAAAATCCATATGGGATCTTTTTATCTTCACAATTAGATCCTTGTGGATAATTGTCATACAAATCAGAGTCCTTAATTGGATTCCTTATGTACCTAAATTCGAACATTTCGGTTCCTAATAATCGAAATCGAATTTTCTTTTTGAATCTTTCTATCTTTATAGTTAGATTATTGATAACGTTTAAAGTACCAAATGAAATCCACGGAATGGATTCCTAGTGTGCTTTAAATGCATGTACGCAATTAACAAGACAAATTAACAAACAATTTTGTGGTTATGTGACTGTGTGTTTATTCATCTTATGTTTTCTTTTATGCATTTTGTGTTTTTATACTCTGGATATTTGTTATCCAAATCCTCGCAGGATCTTTCATATCTCCATATGAGGGATTCGTAGCAGGATAGTCAAAAGGTACTGCCTTAAATCCTTAATGGGCTTCTATATAATAGTTAAGACCCTTGGATTATATAGTACCACTCCATGTTTCATAAGAGACCCTTTTAGAGGTCTAGTCAAAAAGATTGATTCACAATCTGGTTAAAGGACGACATCTTGTGATGTAGCTGAACAGACTCCTTGATAGTCTATTTAGATCATTTATTGACTTAATTAAAAGGACTCTATGGCGGTCTAGTCACACTCATCACAGGTTTGTTCATTTGGTTTTACACTACACATTATAAAATAGACTGTGTGAACTGTGCAAGGAATTGTCTAATTATGGACGCGTACATAATTATGAAATTTAGTGCACAGAAACCCAGTAAGATTTATTATGTGTAAGAACCGATATCGACAACAATAACAAAATGAGAACGATGTAATGGAGGTACGGTGGACGCACCAATGACGCTTCATATACTTTTATATAAGTGTCCCTCTTACATTGCAAGCATAATGTTATTAAGGTTACTAGAAGTTCAGAACCCTAACCAATATTGTTCGATCTTTTCAACTTCATGTTTTAAACTCTCACAAGTTTCCTCTAAATAAATTTCGGGACGAAATTTCCTAAAGTAGGGGAGACTGTAACACCTGTGCCTCCACGGCCATCAAACAAATACCGAACCAATGAAATATTATATTTCATACTTGGGATTTGTAAAAATATGTGTATCATTTGCACATATCAATTTTTGTTCAATTCCAAACTCTAAATCGCTTTCTGGAAGGTTATACGCGCACCGATGCGTAAATATAACCAGTTTAATGCAACAAACACTTAGGAATAGTGACATAGGCTTAACATACCTTAAATAACCTTTACATAACTTAGAAATAAGTTTTGAAGGCTTTGGTATGGCAAAAACAAGTTAATTCGCTTACAGGGACTAAACTTGACAAACTGCGAAAGTATGCCAATTTGAACTGTAACAGACATTCCGGAACATGACCATAAGTTAAACAAACCTTAAATATCCTTTATATAGCTTAGAAATAGGCTTTGAGGGGTTCGGTGTGCTAAAATAAACTTTTGGCTCATTCAGGTACTAAAAGCGTCAAAAAGTGCACAAGTTTGCATTTTCGTGCATAACTTACGTTCTGAATACATCCGGACATCCAAAAATTTATGTAAGTACTAAAATATTTTATTTTAGTGTTTGGCATAAGAAAAATCCATTCGTCACGCCATTTGGATCATTTTTCGCGCTTATGCGCATTCCGTCGTAATTAACCGAACAACGTAACCGTACGGCTAAACGAACCGACACCCGAGATATTTTTTAACACATTTTAAGTTCCCTATACTTTAACTTCATTTTAGAGCTTTGAAATGGGGTTAACAGGGCTTAAACGTGTCAAAAAAAAAAACGCATCGAAAACCAAGTTTTGAGGTTGCAGGGACTGAAACTGTAAATCTGCCAAACTAGGTCCGTAAACAGGGGCCAGATGCAGCAAAACGTTTTTCTTTCATCTTTTAACAGCCCTTAACACTCTCCAAAGGTCAAGTGCCAAGTGTCAAACTCTTATGGTGAGTGGCCTTTTTGGGTACCATAAGGTTCCGACACATGTACGGATGAGATTAAGGCACGTATTTCGACAAACGATCCTAATGGTGGACCATTCACTATAAATACCCCTTGCCATCCAACCTCTAAACTCACTAGAATCTGATCTCAAATGCTCTAAGTTGAAACCTTTGTTTCATACCTGAGCTATTTTGATCTAGATTAGCATTCGGGGATCCTACGTGAGTATTCTTTCGTTCTTTTATTGCTTTTCGAGTCTGAAAGTCAAACTTTGTTTGACTTTCTGCATTGACCAGCTTATGGTCAATGCGAAGTTCGTTTGAACTTCGCAACGTGATTGTAATCACGATGGTTATAGTCCTTTGTGACTATACCTACTTATTACCACGTTATCTAGGCTCAGTGACGAGCCGTAGTTTCGGTCAGAATACGTATTCTTGCGTATTTTGTAACCAAACTACTTATGGGTATCAAAACCATTTGTTTTGATACCACACCTGTTTTCTAAACTTAGTTAAGCATGTTTTAACATGCTTAGCTCGTCACTTTTAGTTTAGTGCTTATATAGGGTCGTAAGGTAAGCGATTTAAACAATCGCTTATACTTTCGAACCCGACCCGTTTGGTCGATCATTAGGATCCGACCAAGCACATTAGGTGACCATAGTATATAGGGAATAACCTTCTGAGGTTATACCTTATGGTCGCTTCGTTTAAGTAGTTGTATGATAGGTAGCTTATATGCCTTAGGTAAATTACCAAAATGCCCTTTTGACGCCAAAATTCATTTTAAGCATATGTAACATAACTTTTGACATCTAAACTGATTTGACAACAATATTAGACATGTTAAGGCATATGTTACTTGTCATAGGACTAGTTAGGCGGTCCGAACGCGTTTTACGCGAACGACGCGTTAAAGTAGCATAAGCTACCTAAACGGGTCGTAATGGGTCGTAAGCACTTAGGTTAGGTTTCATTTAGTATGTAGGCTTTGTTAAACCATACTACATGAGTTCCCATATTCATTTGGTTTACGAGCCCTCATTCTATCCGATCTTCCGATTTATGTCCGGTTTATTAATGTAGTTACCTATATTAGGTGCTGTTTGATATTCCGAGATCTCTAGCATTGCTTGGTGGTTATCTTAGGACTTCTGAGCAATCTCAAGTGAGTACATAGACCCCTCTTTTACTGTTTTCCAAACGTTTTGGGGTGGAACACATGTGCCTACTTGTTACTTTCATGCTTTCCATGTTTTCACATTATATACATGCTATGTTCATTAGTACACTATTAGTACATGATTTCATTACATTTTATGCTATGTATGTCCATTGTGTGCATACTTAGTACATTGTTTTACATCACATCACATGCTATGTATGTCCATTTAGTACATGCTTAGTACATTATTTTACATTGCATCTCTGTTGCATATGTTCCAGTAACATATGGACACATTGTTTTACAGCTCTACCTTGTATGTTTACTCTAGCATACAAGGTACATTATCTTCATAAAACATGCTTACATTTTGGTATGACATTTGGTTTGTTTAAACTATACTATACATTCATTAACACCGATCACGCCGCTCGGTAGTAGGTAGTGGTACCATAGGACTTGACAAATCCCATTCCTGAAATCTCGAGTTTGTTTGGACGTAAGGAATGACCGAATCCGAATACATATTCTTTTGATAACTCATTTTTACATAGTTATCCGACTGTCGCAAGGCTTGGATGTATGAATTTTTACAATACCGCATAAATGTTCATATTCAGTATAGCATGCATATATTTTACAAAACATAACTTTGATTTAAACCAAGTTTTACTTCAATACTTTGTTTTGTGCATTTCATCTATGGTTTAGTTGATGCATTTCACTAGCCATACATAAACATTTGTTACACATTACTTGACTACTTTTGGACTATCAACATTTGACATGGTTTATACAAGGACTTTTGACAATTGGTTTAAACATAGACATCTTATATTGGTGGTTTGGTTTGAGTAAGTGATTTAAGTAACGAGGCGTGTGTAATATGATACAAGCATGGTGGATACGCCGCTGGTACTTCCTATATATAAGTGATTGTATGGTATTACATATCGTTGCGTTATTTGAAATTATTTCAATTTAGACATATAACATTTTATACAAATAACATACTTTTCACAATACATTGTTTTACAAACAACTTAACTTATACAAACTCATTTTTACATGGTTATTCATTTAACCATGCATTATTCTCTTATTTATACGTATCATCTGAACTTATTGTTTTTCAAATGATTTACAAAGACAAAGCAAATTACAAGGTTCATGACTAAACATTTTCTTAAACAGATGTCATGAATCTTATTTTCACAAAACGTATGTACTCGCCGGCATTTTTATGCTGACGTACATATTTTCACATGTGTTTCAGGAAATGAAGCATAGGATTGATCAAGATACACTTAGGCGGACATGGGCCTTAGTGACAATAAAAGATGCAAGACTAGTTATTTTGTTATGTTTCTTTGATTGTCAAGACATTGTAACTCTTTTAATCAATAAAACAATATTTCAAGTTCCATGTGTTATGAAACAATGATTCTGTTACAACACTCCCCGATGTTTCCGCCATGTTTTGTAGGTTCTACGTGTTCGGGGTGTGACATCTAATGATCGACCAAACGGGTCGGGTTCGAAAGCATAAGCGATTGATTAGATCGGTTACCCTTACGACCCTAGACAAGCACAAAACTAAAAGTGACGAGCTAAGCATGTTGAAACATGCTTAACTAAGTTAGAAAACAAGTTTGGTATAAAAACAAACGGTTTTGATACCTAAGAGTAGTTTGGTTACAAAACACGCAAGAATGCGCATTTTGGCCGAAACTACGACTCGTCACTGAGCCTAGATAACGTGGTAATCAGTAGGTATAGTCACTAGGGACTATAACCATCGTGATTACGCTCACATTATGAAGTTCAAACGAACTTTGCATTGACCATAAACTGGTCAATGCAGAAAGTCAAACAAAGTTTGACTTTCGGACTTGAAAAGCAATAAAGGAACGAAGGAACACTTACAAAGGGTCCCCGAAAGCTAATCTTGATCCAAGTAGCTCACGTATGAAACAATGGTTTCAACTTAGAGCTTCTCAAATCAGATTCTTGTGGGTTTTGCAATGAATGGGGTTGGGTATTTATAGAATTTTTCGAATCGTTAAGATCGTTTCTTGAATAACGTGATCGAATCTCATCCGTACACTTGTCAGAATGTTATGGTAACTCATTTTGCCCCCACCACAAGAGTTTGACATGTGGCATTGGCCTTTGGGGTGTTTAAAAGCCATTAATCAGTAGCCAAAACAATTTTTCTGCATCTGACCCCTGCTTACGGACCGTAAGGTCTTGATTGTTGAGGTCCGTAAGGACCTTGCAGACCAGAAAGTTTAAAAAATGGCAGAACTGGCCCCTGCAGCTCCAAACTTGGTTTTTGATGCACTTTTGACACGTTTAAGCCCCATTAATCCCATTTCAAAGCTCTAAAATGAAGTTAAAGTATAGGGAACCTAAAATGTGCTCAAAAATATCTCAGATGTCGGTTCGTTTGGCCGTACGATTGCGTTGTTCGGTTAATTACGACGGAATGCGCATAAGCGCGAAAAACGATCCAAATGGCGTGACGAATGGATTTTTCTCATGCCAAACACTAAAATAAAATATTTTAGTGCTTACATAAATTATTGGATGTCCGGATGTATCCAGAACGTAAGTTATGCGCGAAAGTGCAAACTTGTGCACTTTTTGACGCTTTTAGTCCCTGAATGACCCAAAAGTTTATTTTAGCATACCGAACCCCTCAAAGCCTATTTTTAAGCTATGTAAAGGATATTTATGGTATGTTTAACTTATGGTCATGTTCCGAAATGTCTGTTATAGTTCAAATTGGCATACTTTCACAGTTTGTCAAATTTAGTCCTTGTAGGCGATTTAACTTGTTTTTGCCATATCAAAGCCTTTAAAACTTATTTCTAAGTTATGTAAAGGTTATTTAAGGTATGTGAAGTGTATGTTGATGTTTCGGAGTATTTGTCGCATTAAACTGGTTATGTTTACGCACCAGTTTGCGTATAACTCTCCAGAAAGTGATATAGAGTTTGAAATTGAATAAAAGTCAAAACATGAAAAATGTAAAACACAACCAAACAAACATTGGGATCAAATAACATTGTTTTATTGATAATTGAACTATTCACAATGATTACAAGCACATATGTTACAGTCTCCCCTACTTGTGGAAATTTCGTCCCGAAATTTATTTAGAGGAAACTCGTGGGAAAAGATGCGGATATTTCGCCTTCATTTGATCTTCGCATTCCCAAGTAAACTCGGGTCCATGTTTAGATTCCCAGTGAACCTTGACCAAAGGAATGCGCTTGTGTTTAAGCCACTTGACTTCACGTTCCATGATTTCCACTGGCTTCTCAACAAATTTCTGTGTTTTGTCAACACGAATTTCGTCAAGCGGTATGTGGAGGTTCTCATCAGCTAAACACCTCTTGAGGTTGGACATGTGAAAAGTTGGATGAACATTTCCTAGTTCAGGAGGTAACTCAAGTCTGTAGGCTACCTTACCGATTCTTTCGACGATCTTGAATGGTCCAACGTATCTAGGTGCAAGTTTTCCTTTCTTTCCAAATCTGATCACACCTTTCCAAGGTGAGACCTTAAGTAATACTCGATCACCGACTTGAAATTCCAAGGGCTTGCGTTTTGGGTCCGCTTAACTCTTTTGATGGCTTCTAGCTGTCTGAAGGTTATCACGAACTTTCTTAATCTTGTCAGTTGTCTCTAAAATGAGGGCAGGTCCAGTAAGCTGAGCCTCACCGATCTCATTCCAGCAGACTGGTGAACGACATTTTCGACCATAGAGAGCCTCGAAAGGAGCCATGTTGATGCTGGAGTGATAACTGTTGTTATAGGAGAATTCAATCAACGGAAGATGCGAATCCCAACTACCACCAAAATCGATCACACAAGCTCTAAGCATATCCTCCAGAGTCTGGATTGTTCTTTCAGATTGACCATCCGTTTACGGACGATAAGCCGTGCTCAGATTAAGTTGGGTCCCCATAGCAGATTGCATGGTTCTCCAAAAATGAGAAGTGAAACGAGCATCTCTGTCAGAAATGATGTTCAAAGGAACACCATGTCGAGCTACAATTTCATCCACATAGATTTTAACAAGTTTGTTAGCAAAAAAAATCCTCACGGATTGGCAAGAAATGCGCTGACTTAGTAAGACGATTAACGACTACCCAGATGGAATCATGACCTTTCTTTGTGCGTGGAAGTTTAGTAATGAGATCCATAGTAATGTTTTCCCATTTCCAAACTGGGATCTCTGGTTGCACCAATAAACCAGAAGGACGCTGATGTTCAGCTTTAACCTTAAGACAAGTAAGGCATTTTGATACATATAAGGCAATGTCTTTCTTCATACCAGGCCACCAATACTGAATACGAAGATCCTTATACATCTTATCTGAGCCAGGATGAACAGAATAACAAGACTTATGGGCTCCATCCATAAGCAAGGTGCGAAGGTTATCTTGGCTTGGGACCCACAAACGGTCCATGAAGTAATAGGATCCATTGTCCTTCAGTTCCAGATCAGATGTTATGTGATAGGGAAATTCCTTATCCATTAAACCTGGTGAAACACAAGATTGTTGAGCCTGAGAAATGCGTGCTTGGATATCGGATTGAGCTTGAATAATAGATTGAACACGAACACAATGAAGCTTAGTACGTTCCTTACGACTCAATGCATCGGCTACGACATTCGCCTTACCAGGATGGTAGCGAATTTCGCAGTCATAGTCGTTTAGAAGGTCAACCCAACGTCGTTGCCTCATGTTTAGTTCTTTCTGATTGAAGATATGCTGAAGACTTTTGTGGTCCGTGAAAACCACACATTTTGTACCGTACAAATAGTGTCTCCAGATTTTAAGAGCGAAGACAACTGCACCTAACTCAAGATCATGAGTGGTGTAGTTTTTCTCATGTATCTTCAACTGCCTCGATGCATATGCTATGACTAAGTTCCTTTGCATCAGAACACAACCAAGACCCAATTTAGATGCATCGCAATAAACGACGAAATCATCATTGCCCTCAGGCAAAGTTAGAACAGGCGCGTCGCAAAGTTTTTGTTTCAAAGTCAGAAACGCTTCCTCTTGCTTGAATCCCCAATCAAAGGGCTTGTTCTTCTGAGTTAGAGCAGTTAGAGGGACTGCAATCTTCGAGAAATTTTCAATGAAGCGGCGGTAATAACCCGCTAGACCAAGAAAAGAACGAACATCAGTAGGAGTAGTAGGCATATCCCAATCCTTAATCGCACTGATCTTGGAGGGATCTACATGAATACCTTGTTCGTTGATAATATGTCCTAAGAATTGAACCTCTTTAAGCCAGAATTCACACTTGGAGAATTTGGCGAAAAGTTGCTCTTTCTTTAGGAGTTCCAGAGTAAGACGAAGATGTTGCTCGTGATCAGCTTGCGTCTTAGAATAAATCAAGATGTTGTCAATAAAAACAATGACGAACTGATCCAAATAAGGCTTGCAGACCATATTCATTAAGTCCATGAAAACAGCAGGATCATTAGTCAAACCGAATGGCATGACTGTGAACTCGTAATGCCCATAACGAGTGCGGAACGCTGTCTTGGGAATGTCTTCTTCATGCACACGAAGTTGGTGATATCCAGATCGCAGATCAATCTTTGAAAAATAAGAAGCGCCCTGTAACTGATCAAAGAGATCATCGATGCGAGGTAGGGGATATCGATTTTTGATGATAATCGATACACATCCTAAATGATCCATCCTTCTTCTTGACAAAAAGAACGGGAGCACCCCAAGGTGAAAAGCTAGGACGGATAAAACCTTTGTCAGAGAGCTCCTGAAGCTGCTTAGATAACTCTTGCATCTCAGACGGACGGTGCAAGACGATATCGAGCTCTAGCAATGGGATTTGCACCAGGTACGAGATCAATATAGAACTCGACTTGGCATGCTGGGGGTAGACCAGATAAATCTTCAGGGAATACTTCAGAATAATCCCGAACAACAGGAATATCTTGGATAGACTTACCTTTGCCTTTATCTGCGGTAACATGTGCCAAAAAGGCCATATAGTTCTTTCGCAGATACTTCCGAGCTTTAAAACAAGACATGAGTTTGAGACTACCAGCAGGTTTCTCACCATGAACCTGTAGGATCTCACCTGTCGGAAGCGACACACGAACGATCTTCTCAAAACAAACTACCTCTGAGCGATGCTTGGCTAACCAATCCATACCCACAATAACGTCGAAGCTTCCAAGTTGCATAGGCGTGAGGTCGATAGGAAAAAGATGGTCGTTAAGGTTCAACTGGCAGTTGCGAAGAACATAATCAAGAACAATGGGTTCACCACTAGCAACCTCTACTGTCAAGGGGTTTCCTAGTTTCGTTCTAGACACGCGAAGCATTGGCTCAAAAGATAATGACACAAAACTCTTATCGGCACCCGAATCAAAAAGAACAGATGCAGGCTGATTATTAATAAAGAACGTACCGTTCACCACTTCATTGTCTGCTTGTGCCTCTTGCGCATTCATGTTGAAGACTCGACCTCGAGCCTGAGCCTGATTCTGATTTGGATTCTGATTCTGGTTGGCTAGCCTTGGGCACCGGTTTCTGTAGTGGGTCAGATCCCCACAATTGTAGCACGAACCAGGAGGAAAATGTGGTCGTGCAGCTTGACCTTGTTGCTGAGCAAGAGGCTGAGCAACTTGTTGGGCTTGGTTCTGAACTGCCTGATTCTGGTTAGCAGGAATGCGACTAGTACCTGCAAGATGACCAATTCTCCCACAGTTAGTGCAATAACGACATTGGAGATGTGGTAGGTGATGGCCGTTACACCTGTTGCACAAAGGTGCATTGCCAAGATAAGGCTTCTTGGCTAGTGGTTGCGCAGGCTGATTTGGTGCAGCTTGGGCCTGTGCAGTAACGGCATAGTTTTGGGAAGCCTTTCGCTTCCTAGAACCCTTTGAGGAACCAGAATTCTTTCCATTCTTGTTTTGACCTTTCTTGCTATCCCCCATGTCAGACACCTGCTTCTTACCCTTGTCACCCTTTTTATGCAGCTTTCCCTTTCGAACCTGCGACTCAGTCAATGTCGCTGCTAACTCAATCGCATGACGGAGTGTGGCAGGGTTACTACCAGTAATGATGTCTTGCACTGAGTCAGGTAGGCCGTCGATGTACCTTTCGATAGCCTTGTCGAGTGGGGTAACCATTGTTGGGCAAAGCAGAGTCAACTCCTCAAACCTGTCAGTATACGCCCTGTGCTCGCCACTGTCTTGTTTCAAGTCATCAAACTCTTTCTCCAAAGCTCGCTGTTCATGACGAGGACAAAACTCCCTCATCATAAGGGCCCTAAGTTCGGCCCAAGTTTGTGCTAGAGCAACTTCTGCACCACGGTCTCTCATAACCCCATTCCACCATGTGAGAGCCCTCTTCTGAAACACACTCGAAGAAAACTCGACCTTGCGATTGTCAGGACACTGCACGTGGCGGAAAGTATTCTCAATGCTCTCGAACCATTGAAGAAGCCCAGTCGCTCCCTCGGAACCACTAAACTTGAGTGGTTTAGCCGAGTTAAAATTCTTGAAATTGCATGGACCATTGTTGTTGTTGTTGGCTTGGTTCCATTGAGCAAAGAGGTTTGGGAATTGAGCAGCCATTTGTTGCGCAATGATTTCTGCCAGTTCGGCAGTCGCTATCTGGTTTTCGTGTCGAGGAGGCATTCTAAAAGAGGAAAACATGAAAGGAAACGAGTGAGATGATTGGATGAAAAGAATGAGATGAAACAAAAATTGACAACAGCAAAGATGGTGGTCATTTGTCCGCTTCACAAAGCAAACAAACGACACACAGTGACTAATCAAAGTAAATGGGTCAAAAATAATGTATCGCGAAGACATGCTCGCCTATAAGTGAACACTCACCCCAAGAGTTCCCAGGTAAGAGTGACTGGTCCGATTATGTGGATTTGTACGAACACTCTAGCCTTAGACAGAAAACCCAGGGTACAGGCATTCACTCTTCCAGTTTGCACGTGTTCACACTATTTAGAACCAAAAACTTTGACGAGATTTTGAAATTTTGAAAGGCACAAGGCAAAAAATCAAACTGGAAGGGTCAAAACCTTACAACAGAGGGTTCAAAACCTAGTAATCAATCATCCAAAAACAGATGATTAATTTTCAAAGCGGATTCGAACTTGATGTTCCCGTTGTGGTTATCACCTAAGGATAGGTGAAGTGCATGTTTTAAAATATAAACACAAGATAACTTGTGTTGGGGTCCTAGAAAGTTATAGTCTAGGTCAAAGCATTACTAATAACCTAATTCCCTATAACCATTGGCTCTGATACCAACTCTTCTGTCACACCCCGACCACGTACAACATACAAAACGTGGCGGAAAGCGTCGGGGAGTGTTGTAACAGAATTAATTGTTTCATAACCATGGCATTCAAAGTTGTACTTTATTTATCAACATAAGAGTTACATTGTCTTAAACAGGAAATAAAGAGTTCAGAACATAATTAAACTAGTTCTATCTTTATTTTAAGTCTCTAAGGCACAGGTCCGCCCTAGTGTCATGATCATCATCCTATGCAAAAGCTCCTGAAAACACATGTGAAAATAGGTACGTCCGCATAAAAATGCCTGTGAGACACATAGGTTTTGTGAAAATAGGATTCATGACTTATAAGTTTAGAAAAAGTTGTTTAGTAAAAGTCAGTCATGAACCTTGTAAATTGTTTTGTTTTGTAAGTCATTTAAAAAGCGATAAGATCAAATGATATGTATAAATAAAAGAATAATGTATGGTTAAATGTATAACCAAGTAAAATGAGTTGTATAAAGTAAATTATTTGTAAACCAAAGTGTTGTGAAAATCGTGTTACCTGTGTAAAATGTATAAGTCCAAATCGAATGATTTAAATAACGCTATGATATGTAATATAATACAAACACTTATATATAGGAAGTACCAGCGGTGTATCCACCATGCTTGTATCATATTACTCACATCTCGTTACTTAAGCCACTTAAACAAACCAACAATGTATATAGTCTATGTTTAAACCAATTGTCAAAAGTCCTTGTATAAATCATATCAATTGTTAATAGTCCAAAAGTAGTCAAGTAATGTGTAACAAATGTTATGTATTGTAAATAAAGTATTGTCACATAATCCAAATGTAGAAATGTACAAAACAAAGTATTTTGAATATATCAAAAAGTTATGTTTTGCAAAGTAATGCATGTTACATTGATACAAACATTTATGTGGTAAGTTAACGCATACATTCAAGCCTTGAGACAGTCGGATAACCCTTTTAGTCAAGGTTATCAAAAGAAATGTTTTCGGATTCAGTCATTCCTTACATCCAAACAAACCCGAGATGTCAGGAATGGGATTTGTCAAGTCCTATGGTACCACTACTTACTACCGAGCGGCGTAGCTAATGTTAATGAACGTATATGAGTCTCGTTTGTGCAAGCCAAATGTTATAGCAATTGTATACATGTCATAGGAAAACAATGTACTAAGTATACTAAGTTAACATACTAAGCAGAAAAGTCATGTAAATCAATGTGCTAGCATGCTATCAGTCAACATACATAGCAGAAATGTAAAGTAAAACAATGTACTAAGTATGCACATAATGGACATACATAGCATGAAATGTAATGTAAAGCGATGTACTAAGTACGCACACAATGGTCATACATAGCATGAAATGTAATTAAATCATGTACTATAATGTACTAACGAACTTAGTTGGTATATGATGTGAAAACATGGAAAGCATGAAAGTTTACAAGTATGCACATGTGTTTCACCCCAAAACAGTTTGGAAAACAGTAAAGAGGGGTCTATGTACTCACTTGAGATTTCTTAGTAGTCCTTGAGTATCAACCAAACAATGCTAGAGATCACAAATATCAAACGGCACCTAATATAGGTAACTACATTAATAAACCGGAGATAAATCGGAAGATCGGATAGAATGAGGGCTTGTAAACCAAATGAGTATGAGAACTCATGTAATATGGTTTAACAAAGCCTACATACTAAATGAAACCTAACCTAAGTGCTTACGACCCATTACAACCCGTTTAGGTAGCTTATGCTACTTTAACGCGTCGTTCGCGTGAAACGCGTTCGGACCGCTTAACTAGTCCTATGACAAGTAATATATGCCTTAACATGTCTAATATTTTTGCCAAATCAGGTTAGATGTCAAAAGTTATGTTACATATGTTCAAAATGAATTTTGGCGTCAAAGGGGTATTTTGGTAATTTACCTAAGGCATATAAACTACCTATCATAGAACTAACTAAACGTCGTGACCATAAGGTATAACCTCAGAAGGTTATTCCTTATATACTATGATCACCTAATGTGCTTGGTCGGATCCTAATGATCAACCAAACGGGTCGGGTTCGAAAGCATAAGCGATTGATTAGATCGCTTACCCTTACGACCCTAGACAAGCACAAAACTAAAAGTGACGAGCTAAGCATGTTGAAACATGTTTAACTAAGTTAGAAAACAAGTTTGGTATCAAAATAAACGGTTTTGATACCTAAGAGTAGTTTGGTTACAAAACACGCAAGAATGCGCATTTTGGCCGAAACTACGACTCGTCACTGAGCCTAGATAACGTGGTAATCAGTAGGTATAGTCGCTAGGGACTATAACCATCGTGATTACGCTCACGTTATGAAGTTCAAACGAACTTCGCATTGACCATAAACTGGTCATTGCAAAAAGTCAAACAAAGTCTGACTTTCGGACTCGAAAAGCTATAACAGAACGAAGGAACACTTACAAAGGGTCCCCGAAAGCTAATCTTGATCCAAGTAGCTCAGGTATGAAACAATGGTTTCAACTTAGAGCTTCTCAAATCAGATTCTTGTGGGTTTTGCAATGAATGGGGTTGGGTATTTATAGAATTTTTCGAACCGTTAAGATCGTTTCTTGAATAACGTGATCGAATCTCATCCGTACACTTGTCGGAATGTTATGGTAACTCATTTTGCCCCCACCACAAGAGTTTGACATGTGGCATTGGCCTTTGGGGTGTTTAAAATCCATTAATCAGCAGCCAAAACAATTTTTCTGCATCTGAACCCTGCTTACGGACCGTAAGGTCCTGAGTGTTGAGGTCCGTAAGGACCTTGCAGACCAGAAAGTTTGAAAAATGGCAGAACAGGCCCCTGCAGCTCCAAACTTGGTTTTTGATGCACTTTTGACACGTTTAAGCCCCGTTAACCCCATTTCAAAGCTCTAAAATGAAGTTAAAGTATAGGGAACTTAAAATGTGCTAAAAAATATCTCGGATGTCGGTTCGTTTGGCCGTACGATTGCCTTGTTCGGTTAATTACGATGGAATGCGCATAAGCGCGAAAAACGATCCAAATGGCGTGACGAATGGATTTTTATCATGCCAAACACTAAAATAAAATATTTTAGTGCTTACATAAATTATTGGATGTCCGGATGTATCCAGAACGTAAGTTATGCGCGAAAGTGCAAACTTGTGCACTTTTTGATGCTTTTTGTCCCTAAATGACCCAAAAGTTTATTTTAGCATACCGAACCCCTCAAAGCCTATTTTTAAGCTATGTAAAGGATATTTATGGTATGTTTAACTTATGGTCATGTTCCGGAATGTCTGTTATAGTTCAAATTGGCATACTTTCGTAGTTTGTCAAATTTAGTCCCTGTAGGCGATGTAACTTGTTTTTGCCATATCAAAGCCTTTAAAACTTATATCTAAGTTATGTAAAGGTTATTTAAGGTATGTTAAGTGTATGTTGATGTTTCGGAGTATTTGTCGCATTAAACTGGTTACGTTTACGCACCAGTTTGCGTATAACTCTCCAGAAAGTGATATAGAGTTTGAAATTGAATAAAAGTCAAAACATGAAAAATGTAAAACACAACCAAACAAACATTGGGATCAAATAACATTGTTTTATTGATAATTGAACTGTTCACAATGATTACAAGCACAGATGTTACATCAAGTAAATCAACTATGTCTTCTCTGTGTTTTGTGGACTCTTGGTCTGCAACCTTAACAGGTTCTATAGTAAATTCGTTGACGTGAATCTTATTTGTGGGAACAACGACTGTTCCTTGAGTCAGACTCCTCTAAAGACTAGACACGTGGAATGTGTCGTGATCACTACTGAACTTTTCTTGAAATTTCAGCTCGTGAGCAATGGTTCCGATCCATATCAGGATCTCGGAAGGTCTAATATACCGGGGGTCCAATCTTTCACTTTTTCCAAATCGCACCACGCCTTCTCAAGGCGAGGCTCCCATTAAAGTCATACTTCTTATCTCAAATTTCTACGATTTCTGCCGCTCGTCGGCGCAATCTTTCTGTATTCCGCGGGCTGTCTTGATATGATCACATATCTGAACGGTCTTGCCTCTAATTTTTCCCGAACCAACTCGGGCCAAGATTGTTTATCTCCAGTCTCTGTTTAACGCAACGGGGATCGACTTATTATGTTCCATCTAAGGCTTCACACGAAGCGATTTAAATAACAGTGTGATAAATACTGTTGTAGGAAAACTTCACTAAGGGCAAGTGAGTGTTCCAACTTTTCATCAAAGCTTATCACACAAGTGCATAACATGTCCATACAGTCTGCTTCGTTCAGTAGCTCAGTCCATCTTTGTCAATATTTAAGTTCTTACAATCAACGGTGTGCTACAACCCTTGTGATTAGTAAAGGTCGTGCAACGTTTTCTTTCAGGTAATGACGTCAAATTTGCGGTGCGCAATTTCTGTATCTAGATCAAGGTTTCCTCTCTTGATCCCTTAATCAAAGTGATGCGTATGCAATGTCGTGGTCTCGTTGCATCGACGCACAATCGAGACAACGTCACATAATTGCAACTCTAACTCCTTAGTTCTTGATTGCAGGGTTGGCATGAATCTCATTCTTATCCACCATGTATCCTAACGTTCTCACGAATTTGAAATCCACTTTTCGACATCTTAGCACATAACTGTTCTTTCTCTTAAGAGTCGCAAGATAAATTGCAGATGTCGCTCATGACCTTCCTTGGTCGTTGGGCATATAAGAATGTAGTCAATAAATATAATCATGATCTATTCCGTTTAATGATCTTTAAGTACCCATTTGTGAAACTTTTAATTCCCGACACTTAGGAAAGAATTCAGGACCATTTTGCCATAAATTTGCATGTTACTAGCCTGTTAAAAATGCTGATTTTGGCTGATTAATGCAGAATTCTGCACTTTAAGTGGGTTTTAGGCACTTTCCGGCACTTTATCTATCACCTAGAAAAGCAGTTTTGTGGTCCTTACTTCCCTACACACTATACTAGTGTAATACGTAGTCTCTGGCTCATACTGGGCCTCAAAACATTGTCTGTCTATGTACTGAACTTCGTCAGCATTTTAGTTTGTCTGATAATGGTGCCAATTCTGTTATGTGCATTATTAGAACTATATCGTGTTGCATGTAGTAAGTCTTGCAACATGAAATGCCATTGTATGTATATAACAGTAATCAGAAATTCATTTGTCTTGTAAACTAGATCATGCACAGTTATTAAAGCACAGATTACTGTTCATTTAGTGTACGGAATGTACGGAAAAGTGACAGTTGTCACATAACAGAGATTAAGACACCAGACTCAGTCACTTGTTGAGGTATAATCTCATTGACAGGTGATAGAGATGAATTGATTTGTGTCTGGGCTAAATCAACTGCATCCAATAGAGGTAATATGGTTGGTGGAATTTGTGTAGTGGGGATAGGGGTGGAAAGAGAATTTGCCCCAGGAGGTGGGCTGTGGATGATGGAATCAAGTGATTCCAGAGCATCATAATGTGATGTCCCTGTGCTTACAAACCTGATCTTTTTTGTGAAGATGCAGGAGGAGTTTTAGGCTCAGGTTGAGATCTTTCTTCCAACTGCTGTGAGGAAGTAGCAGCAGTGGTTTCTAGGGACTTTTGTGTTGTCACTGGCAGTTGCTCTGGGATCTCATCTGTCACACCCCGACCGCGTAAAACAACAAAGCGCGGCGGAAACATCGGGGCGTGTTGCAACATAATCATTGTTTCATAACCATGGATACCAAAAAGTGTTTCGTTTTATTAAACATTGAATAATTACATCGTCTGGAAATCTAAATACACAATTTAAACATAGTCTATCATTGTTATTGAGTCACTAAGGCCTTGTCCAATCCTATGTGAGCATGCATCCTATCTATTGATATCTTTCAACAATACCTGAAACACATGTGAAAACGAGGTCAGCAAAGAAATGCTGGCGAGTACATAAGTTTTGTGAAAATAAGATTCATGACTTCTGTTTAAGAAAATGTTTAGTCATGAACCTTGTAATTTGCTTTGTCTTTGTAAATCATTTGAAAAATAATAAGTTCAGATGATATGTATAAATAAGAGAATAATGCATGATTAAATGAATAACCATGTAAAATGAGTTTGTATAAGATAAGTTGTTTGTAAAAGGATGTCTTGTGAAAAGTATGTTATTTGTATAAAATGTTATATATCTTAAATTGAAATGATTCAAATAACGCTACGATATGTAATACCATACAAACATTTATATATAGGAAGTACCAGCGGCGTATCCACCATGCTTGTATCATATTACACACGCACCGTTACTCAAATCACTTACCCAAACAAACCACCAATGTAAGATGTCTATGTTTAAACAAATTGTCAAACGTATTGAAATAATATGTCAAAATGTTCATGTCAAGATGTAAATCATGTTATGTATAACCAATGTCAAAAGTGTTTGTGTCAAATGTAAACCATGTAATGTGTAACCAAAATGATATGTATGGCTAGTGAAATGCATCAACTAAACCATAGGTGAAACGCACAAAACAAAGTATTGAAGTAAAACTTGGTTTAAATCAATACTATGTTTCGTGGAAATGCATGATTAAATGTAAATCATGTCCAAATGTTTACCCAATTGTTAAAACTTTTTGTGAAATCGTTCAAATCGTTCTTGTTGTTTTAATCGTTCAAATCGTTCTTGTTTTAATTGTGAAACTACTTTATGGTCGATTTTCTAATAACATTCAAACCTTCTTGACTCGTTCATCGTTCCAACTCGTTCTCGTTCTTAGCAAACCCTTACCAAAGGGTAAATTAATAATTACATATTCAGTCGTTACCCAAAATACCCACACATAACCATGGGTATAGAAAATAACGGGATTTGTCAGATCCTATGGTACCATAACCTAATACTGGTCGGCTTGATCATTGCTAATGAATGTCATTGGTTATGTAACTACAACCAACAAGTTTGTTCACTTTATTGAAATCGTTCTTGAAACCATTGTAATTGTTTTTGAAACTATTGTTATCGTTCTTGAAACCACATTGTAATTGTTTTTGAAACCATTGTAATCGTTCTTGAAATCATTGTTAAGACATTTAGCACATATGAGTCACCCCAAAACAGTTGAAAACAGTAAAAGAGGGGAATAATGTACTCGCCTGAGAATGCTTAGAGGTCTTGAACAACAACCAAACAAAGCTAGAGGGAGCACGGAATCAGTCGGCAATCTAAAACTATATAAATAAACCGGACTTAATTCGGGAGATCGGATAGGATGAGGCTTGGTAAACCAAATGAGTATTGGAACTCATATGATATGGTTTAACAAGGCCTACATACTACATTGAGACTAACCTAAGTGCTTTCGACCCATCGCGACCCATTAAGGTAACATACGCTACTTTAACGCGTCGTGCGCGCAAAGCGCGTTCGAGACGTCTAACTAGTCCTATGACAAGTATTATATTCCTAAACATGTTTAATCATGTTGTATAATCAGTTATGTACAAAAGTTTAGGTTACATAAGCTTAATTACCAATTATACATGAAAAGGGTATTTTGGTAATTTACCTAAGGCACATAAACTACCTATCATACAACTACTTAAACGATGTGACCATAAGGTATAACCTCGGAAGGTTATTCCCTATATACTATGGTCACCTAATGTGCTTGGTCGAATCCTAATGATCTACCAAATGGGTCGGGTTCGAAGGTAGAAGCGATTTATTAGATCGCTTACCTTACGACCCTAGACAACGTGGTAATCAGTAGGCATAGTCCCAAGGGACTATAACCAACGTGATTACACTCACGTTGCGAAGTTCAAACGAACTTCGCATTGACCATAAACTGGTCAACGCAGAAAGTCAAACAAAGTTTGACTTTCAGACTCGAAAAGACTCGAAAAGCAATAAAAGAACGAAGGAATACTTACGAAGGGTCCCCGAATGCTAATCTCGATCCAAGAATCTCAGGTATGAAACAATGGTTTCAACTTAGAGTTTCTCAAATCAAGATTCTTGTGGGTTTAGCAATGGGTGGGGTTGGGTATTTATAGTATTCGGGTAACCGTTAAGATCGTTTCATGGAAACCGTGCTCGAATCTCATGCGTACACTTGTTGGAATGTTATGGTAGGTAAATTTGCCACCCACCATAAGGAATTGACACTTGGAATTGGGATTGGGGGTGCAAAACAGCTGCAAACAGGCTGTAAAACAATGAATCTGGTCTGCAGAGGCTGACGCGGCCCGCTTCTGGATTACCAGAAGTGTAGGCGGGCCGCCTGGCCATCTTTCACAGAATTGCAGTTTTGGTCCCTGTTGTGTATTCAGCCCATTTCCGACGCGTTTAAGGCCCGTTAACCCCATTTCAAAGCTCTAAAATGAATTTAAAGTATAGGGAACTTAAAATGTGCTCAAAAATATCTCGGATGTCGGTTCGTTTGGCCGTATGATCGCGATGTTCGCTTAATTACGACTGAATGCGCATAAGCGCGAAAAACGATCCAAATGACGCAACGAATGGATTTTTCTTATGCCAAACACTAAAATAAAATATTTTAGTGCTTACATAAATTTTTGGATGTTCGGATGTATTCAGAACGTAAGATATGCGCGAAAGTGCAAACTTGTGCACTTTTTTACACTTTTAGTCCCTGAATGAGCATAAAGTTTATTTTAGCACACCGAACCCCTCGAAGCCTATTTCTAAGCTATGTGAAGGATATTTATGGTATGTTTAACTTATGGTCATGTTCCGGAACCTCTGCTTGTGTTTTGGAAGGTTTTGACAGCCTTGTGAATGTTTCAGGAGTTAGGTTGTTTATTTGACAAGGTTCTCCTTGGATAAGGACATGAGCATTATCTTTTGAAAATTTCTTTTTAAAATAGTAGCTCAAAAACCTTGGAAATAGTAAAAAGGATTTTTTATTAACATTTTTAACCAAGTCATTGAAGATCTCCTGAGAGTAGTTAAAATTTTCCTCATTCAATATAGCATAACCCAGGTATTGAATCTTCAATGGTATTTCATTGAAAGCAGTGGTTTTATTAGACACACACATTAGGAGGGTATGAAATAAAAACCTTGTGGCTGGAGGAAAACTGCCTTTTTGTAAAGTATCTTTTTTCATTTCCTCATCATACCCTCTTTCAAGAAAATCAGTTTGATACTCAGACTTTGGGAATGAGCTTTTACCTTGAAAAATACTTCCGAGATGGTTTGTGGTGTTATTGTGAATGGAACTCCCATTATTGAAGAATTAATGGCTAAGGGCTTTTTATCCTTAGATTCAAGTTTAGCATTTTTCCAAAATTCTTGCTGGGTTTCCAGGTAAACTGTAGCATCATAAGTCAACAAAGTTTTGTACTTTGAAGACGAAAGAGCATCAATGACGGAGTCGAAGGTTTTGGTATGACTGGGTTTTTGAAGTAGACCCAAGTAGTTGTGAGGAACTTTGAATGGAAGAACCATGGCGATTTTGAGTGATTACGAGAGGAAGAAATTGATGAATGATTTGAGAGAAATGGGTGGTAACTGCTTTGAGAAAGGAATTTTGAATTCGATTCGACAGTGAAAAACCCAGTTTGGGGTTTTGATCAGGGTTTTATAAAGGGAAAAGGTAAATGCTGATGTGAATGTTTACAAAAGGATCTGACGGCCAAGTATTGCCCACGTGACAATCTCTGATGAAAATGGATGACAGTTGTTAAGGAAACCACTGATGGAACAATTATCAGTGGTTTGCAACGGTAACAAATGAAAACAGTGGTTGATTTTAACTATCAGTGGATAGCTTATCAGTGGATGAAAACACTGATGTTTGAGCAACAGTATTTACAAGGAAAATGAGAGAACAGAGGTTGACTTTCAGCAGTGGACAACATTTAGCAGAACAGATGTTTGAACCAAACAGTGGTTATGGCAGACTTTTAAGGATTTAATGAAAATTTTCATTTTTAGCTATTTTAAGGATGGATTTTTGATTTTCTGAAAACATTTTAATGCTTTTATTCATAGAAAAACAAGATTTTGCTTGTTATTCCATGTTCAGCATCCCAATCCTAGAGGTCAAGCTTTCAAAGGTAGATGTATCTAATGCTTTTGTTAGCACATCTGCCAGCTGATCCTTAGTTGGAACATGATGCAGAGAAATCAAACCTTTTCATAGCAATCCCTCACAAAGTGATGTCTAATATCAATGTGCTTGGTGGTTGAGTGAGAAACTGGATTTTTGATGATATTTTCTACTGCCTGACTGTCCAACATGAGAGGTGTCTTTAAGGCAGTGATACCAAAATCCAACAATTGATTTTGAAGCCAAAGCAGTTGGGTTATACAGCTTGTAGCAGCTATATACTCTGCCTCAGCAGTGGATGTGGAAACAAGTGCTTGCTTTTTGCTTTGCCAAGACACTAAGCAATTGCCTAGGAATTGGCACCCTCCTGAAGTGGACTTCCTTGTTTTGTCACATCCAGCAAAGTCATTATTTGAGAAACCTGAAAGCTTGATATTTCCATCAGCTGGATATCAGATACCAAGTGTGGGAGCACCTTTTAAGTATCTGAATATCCTGTTTACAGCAATAAGGTTAGACATTCTAGGGGCTGATTGGGATCTTGCACAAACACATGTTGCAAACATGATGTATGGCCTAGATGCAGTTAGGTACAATAAAGACCCAATCATGCTTCTATAAAGTGTTTGATCAACCAAATCATCCTTTTCATCAGACATGACTATCTTTGTGGTTGCTATGGGTGTACTACATGGTTTACAATCATCCATCTCAAATTTATTTAAAAGTTCTTTGGCATATTTGCCTTGATGTATGAAAGTTCCATTTTGCAGTTGCCTTACTTGGAGACCAAGAAAGCACTGGAGTTCACCCATTGCACTCATCTCAAACTCAGTTGTCATGAGTTTTCTGAACTCTTGACACATTTTAGAACATGTGCTTCCAAAAATGATGTCATCCACATAAATCTAGACAATCATCAAATCTTTCCCTCTCCATTTTAAAAACAATGTTTTATCAATTTTACCTCTAGTGAACCCAATGGAAAGAAGAAAGGTGGAAAGAGTTTCATACCAGGCTCTAGGTGCTTGTTTCAGTCCATACAAAGCTTTATTTAGCTTGTAGATATGATTTGGATTAAATGGATCCTCAAAACCTGGAGGTTGACAGACATATACCTCTTCTTGAATTTTGCCATAGAGGAATTCACATTTAATGTCCATTTGATACACCTTTATGTTGTGGTTGATAGTAAAGGCCAAGAACAGTCTGATAGCTTCCAATCTTGCTACAGGGGCAAAAGTTTCATCTAGTCAATGCCATCTTCCTGTCTGAAACCTTGAACCACTAGCCTTGCTTTATTCTTGACAACAATGCCCCTTTCATCAGTTTTATTTCTGAAGACCCACTTTGTGCCAATAGGACTCACATCCTCTTGCAGTGGAACAAGCTCCCGTACTTGTTATCTTTTAAACTGTTGGAGCTCCTCTGGCGTGGCTTCTACCCAGCTGTTGTCTTTTAGTGCCTCTTGGTACTTGACTGGCTGATGGAGAGATAGAAAACCAGCAAAAAGACAGATGTTTTGTGATTGCTTCCTTGTGAGCACCCCTTCACTGATGTTGCCAATGATTTGGTCACGTGGATGAGACTTCAAGAATATTAGATCTCCTTTGTATGGAACAATGGCACTTAATGGTGAGGGCTACAGATGTGAATCATCTGAGCTAACCACTGATGGTGACTTTGATGATCCATCAGTGGCTTGAAATGGAGGTGGAGGAATAGGTGGAATTGGTGTGGACATCTGTTGACTTTTATCCACTGTTTGAGGATTTTTATCAACAGTGTTTGATGATGTGGAAGCTGGGGTTAATGGGCTACTTTGGTCAACAACTGTTGAGGTAGCAGTGGTTGAGCTTTGACAGCTGTTTTGAACATCTGCTGCTCTACCATTTGATGCAGACTTTTGTTGTGGAATGATGACTTGATATCCATAGTCTGATGGTTGATTTTGTGATGGACCTGCACTGTTAGTCTTGACAGAAACATTTTGAAAGGTAAATTTATCAAGATCAAACAATTCTGCAGGATTTGCAGGGATTTTCATTGGAGAGAGTTCATTGAACTTCACATTCAAAGTCTCTTCCACTGTTTTGGTCCTTGTGTTAAACACTTTGTAGGCCTTAGCAGTGGTTGAGTATCCCAAATGATATCCACTGTCTACTTTGGCTGCAAATTTTGAAATTGAGTCTTTTAAGGTCAAAATGAAGAATGGGCAGCCAAATACTTTAAAGTATGAGATCAGTGGTTTGATTTTATACAGAAGTTCATAGGCAGTCTTTTGATGCCTGGGGTTGATTAAAACTCTGTTCTGGACATGGCAAGCAGTGTTTACTGCCTCTGCCCAGAAAGTTAATGGCAAACCTAAATCAGCAAGCATAGTTCTGGCAGCCTCAATCAATGTCCTGTTCTTTCTCTAAACAACCCCATTTTGCTCTAGTGTCCTTGGAATGTTGTACTGCCTTACAATTCCTTTTGACACACAAAACTCATCCAACTCCCTATTTCTGAACTCTGTGTCATTGTCACTCCTGAAGACTTTTACTTGCAAGTCAAATTTCTTTTCAACCTGTGTAACAAAGTGTTGCAAAATGCCTGCAGACTCATCTTTGGAATGTAAGAAATAAGTCCATGTAAACCTAGAAAAGTCATCCACAATCACCAAAAACTATCTTTTCTTTTTAAGACTCAGGACTTTTATTGTGTCAAACAGATCCATGTGCAGCATTTGCACGCACTTGGTTGTTTTGGACTCTTCAATGGACTTAAATGTGCTTTGATGTTGTTTTCCTTTTAAGCATGAAACACAATGCTCAGGACAGGTGAACAGTTTTTGTGGAAGACCTCTTACTAACCCCTGTTTTGATAAAGCAGTGATTGTCTTGAGATTTGTGTGCCCCAATCTCCTGTGCCAAAGTTCTGTCTCTTTGTTAGAGGCAACTGAGAACAGACAGGCATCAGTCCTGGGGCTCTCTTTTGACAAATCAACCTCATAAACATTGCCACTTCTTTGAGCAACAAGTTGAGTTTTTCCATTTTTTATTATTCCTTCAATCTTTTTAACCATTTCTGGTCCAACAATCCTTAGTAAAGAATGAGCCATAGCCCTTATCACTCATTTGAGAGACACTAAGAAGGTTGAATTTTAGATTGTCTATCAGATTGACATTTTCAAACTTAACATTTCCAGACTGAACTGTACCAGACCCCATTACCTTCCCTTTACTATTATTACCAAAGGATATATCCCCCATCCATGAGTTTTTAATTCTTTGAGTAGGGCTCTACATCCTGTCATGTGCCAGGAGCCTCCACTATCTACATACCAAAGACTATCTAAGCATGCAGAAGCTCCCTGCACATCAAGTAAAAGGTTAGTTCATGAGGGTCTCCAAAGCCAATAAAGCTTTGGATAGGGTCTCCACAGTGTCTATGTTAAGTTCATGTGGATGGTTAGTTGTTAGCTCAGGGGTTTGGATAGTTTTAGAACTAGTTTTCTCTAACCACTGTTGGGGGTCTTGCCCTATCATCTGCTGGTACCCAAAGGGATGCCTGTTCACTCTTGGTTTAGAAGGCTTTTTGTAAGCCTCATAAACATGTGGGACCCTAGGGTGTGGTGGTTGACCTTTACCTCTTCGGTATTGGTATGCAGGGGTGCATCAGTTACCTGAACTTCTCTTTTAACAGAGGTTTGGTTCAGTTGTTTTGTAACAGCTGTTTGAACTGGCATAAATAGTGCTTGTTGTTTGACTTGTGGTTTTGATGAACTCATTGGTGTTTTTGACATGTACTCTTCCTTTTTGACCTCAAAGGATTTCAGGTACACACACTGCTGAGTAGAATGGTTTGATTTACCACAGATGGTGCAGCTTTGTGAAGGCACAATGGTACTTGTTTTGTTAAGATCATAAGCTTTTAAATGAAAACAATCTTTGGTCAAGTGATTTTTCTTTTCACAAAAGTCACAAAACAAGTTTTTAATCTTTTCTCTTTTCTTCTTCTTTTCAGACTCCTTTGCAATAGAGTTTTGAACCACCGTTGGGATGTCCTTAAGAGGAATAACTTTGGCCTTAGGAGCTTTGACACCATCAATGGTTGTGAAGTCCATGGGTTTGAAGTTTTCAAGGATGTCACACTCATCAGACCATGTGGGTTTAAATTGGTATTTCTCAATCTCCTCAAAAGTTGAGGTCTCCACAGATCTTTCCAAAGTGATCTTGTTACCAAGTTTATCATTTATTTTAACCTCTTGGCCATCCTTGTTTGTGGGAATGATTTCAACAAAACCAGATTCATTTACAGCATTGTTTTCAACTTAGTAATGTTTTCTAAAACCTACACCAAATTTTACATTGCTTTTGATATGTTTTTCAAGCATAATTTCATAACCTTTGCAGGATTCCACCCATTTTTCACAAGTGATCTAGGTGGATTCCAACTCCTTTTTGCAGGCTTGATATTTTTCTATCATAGTCTGGAGTTGGTCCTTGGTTATGCTATGCTCATATTTGAGACTGCAGATTTCATTATCTTTTTCAGCCAATTTGATTTTCAGTTCTTTTAAAGACTTTTCAAATTGAACTTCATCATTTAACACTCTGTCCCTAATGTTTTCATTCACCTCTTTAATGTTAGTAAATGCTATGATGCATTTGTCTGAACACGGATTTTTAAGAACCTGAGGTGATACCTTGGTTGCAGCCATCATGGCAAAATCACAAACATGCTCTTTCTCATCAGCCACCTTCTCTTCCTTTTCACCATGTTTCTTCTCTTCTTCTTCAGACCAGGGGTCAGACATTGGTTCCAATAGGGGTTCTGAATTTTCTCCCAACAGTATTTCACCAGTAACAGCTGTAACCACTGCTTCAGCAATTTTGTCCACTGCTTCATCACTTGACTGTCCTTCTTCAGTTTCCAGCCCTTCTTGTGTTGACTCTAATGCCATAAAACAAACATCATCATTAGAAGCATCATTACTAGCATAGAGTGTAAAATTTCCATCGCCTAGCTCATCAGGTAAGCTGCTCCAGTCAACAAAGCCTTGGGTGAAAAAGCTTTGCTGATATGGTTGAACCACTGCTGGTGCAGTTTATTGGGGTGTAGCTTGTTGTACCTGAACCTGAGGAGCAGGGGCCTGGACATAGTGTATCTGAGGAACAGTGGTTTGAACATAATGCACAGACATAGGGGTTGCAGGGTGTGCATAATGAGCAGTGTTTACATAAGCAGCAGTGGCATATTGGGCATAGTGCACAGTGTTTTGGTTATTTTGTGGTCTAGGGTTTGAGCTGGGATGTGTAATAATTGGTCCATTGGTTTGACTCCTGCATTCCCTAGCTAAATGACCTAACCTATTACACTTAGAGCATTTAATCTTTGATTTATCCAGCCCCACTTTTAGGTTCCCATGTAACCTTGGAAATTTTCTCCCTGTCCTTTTGTAAAACTTGCTGGTTCTAACACTCAGCAGTGCAAGTTGTTGCAAAATGTCCATCTCCTCTAAGTTAGTTGGATCAAAATGTTGAAGGTCATTGAGTTCAAAGCATAGATTATCAGAGTTCTGGCTTTCTCCATTAGCTGTGAAAGCATAATTGGATGAGTGAGGATCAGAGTTGAAGTTTCCACCAGCAGTTATGTCAATAAAATGATCATAACTCTGATCCTTACTACTGCCAGACTCTTCCTGACCCAGAAGAGCTGTGTTGCCAAATGAGTAGTCATCTGCAACTTTGCTAGGCTCTTGCAACCTCTTTTTCTGGTTTAACTCCCTTTCATAGGTCAGGAGTCTACCATGAAGTTGGGTCAGGGTCAGATCTTTGAACCCAACGAAATTTCTGGTCACAAAGGCAATTGTATCCCATTTTTCAGGCAGTGATCTGAGAAACCTGCTATTTTGTGTTGAATTAGCAAATTCAACATTAACAAGTCTCAGCTCACTAGCGAGACAACTGAATCGTTCAAACTGTTGTGTTAATGTTTCACCCTTAATGTGACAAAAGGTTTCATACTGTTGATTCAGAATTTCCCTATTATTTTCAATTACTTCTTCATTTCCCTCAAAATGTTTCTTCAGTGCATCCCACAATTCCTTGGCACTGTTACAGTGTAACAGCCCAGCATAAATTTCATTTGGTAGTACGGATGCAACGATGCTGAATACCTTAGCTTCTAGTTCAATTTTTTGAAAATACCGGTCCGTATAGTTCTCAATTTTCTTAGGAACAAAAACCTTTAGATCCTCAGCACTCGGCCCCATTGGAACATGTGGTCCAAAGATAATCGACTTCCAACATCCAGTATTCTGTTGAGAAAGGATGTGACCCATCCTTCTCTGCCAAATGTTGTATTCATTTCGTTTCAACATGGGTGGTTTGAAGAGTGAACCGATGCTATTGTTAACATCTTGTGATTGTGACATCATCCTGGTTTTTTTACAGGTACTGATTAATCAACTTTGCTTGTGATTAAACTATGTTTTTCAACAAAACGAACAATTATAAGTATCAACGATTGTGAGCTGAACTTTTACGTCAAAATGATTGTTAGATCAAGTTTGACTGTCCTGGCTCTGATACCAATTGTTAGGATCTGAGTTTCTTATGATTGTGTTTTTTCTAATTATAAAGAAGATGAATGACAAACAAATTGCAGCGGAATGTAATGGAATAAACTTTCAACACAATCAAACGGAAGAAATGCTTTCAACATACATGTTTGACATGAAATCGAATGATTATATTTATTATAAACTTCAATTACAATGCATGCATGCAATGCAAACTCCCCCTCTGTCACACCCCGACCGCGTAAAACAACGAAACCACGGCGGAAACGTCGGAGAGTGTTGCAACAGAATTATTGTTTCACAACCATGGTAATTAAAGTTATGTTTTATTTATTAACAAAAGGATTGCATTATCTTTAAACGAAAGGAACAAGAGTACATAACATTATTAAACTAGTTCTAGCTTTGTTTTAATGTCACCAAGGCATAGGTCCGCCTAAGTGTATCTCGATCATCCTATGCAACAGCTCCTGAAAACACATGTGAAAAATAGGTACTTCAGGATAAAAATGCCTGTGAGATACATAGGTTTTGTTAAAATAGGATTAATGACTTAAGTTTAAAGAAATGTTTAATAAAAATTTGTCATGAATCTTGTTAAGTGTTTTCTTTTATAAATCATATGAAAATGTGATAAGAAATCAGATTATATAAAAGAAAGGTGTATGGTTAGTTAAATAACCAAGTAAAATGAGTTGTATAAAATAAACAGTTTTGTAAAACAATGTCTTGCGAAAAATATGTTATTTATGTAAAATGTTATATGTCTAAATTTAAATGATTTAAATAACGCTACGATATGTAATATCATAAAAGCACTTATATATAGGAAGTACCAGCAGCGAATCCACCAAGCTTTTATCATATTACACACGCCTCGTTACTTAAATCACTTACCCAAACAAACCACCAAATTGTCTTGTTTAAACCAATTCTCAAATGTTTATGTGTAAAATAATTGTCTATTGTCAAAATGTAAATCATGTAATGTGTAAACCAATGTCAAAGTGTTTATGTGTAAATCATGTAATGTGTATCCAAATGTCATGTATGGCAAGTGAAATATATCAACTAAATCATAGATAAAATGCACAAAACAAGGTATTGAAGTAAAACATAGTTTAAATCAAAGTTATGTTTTGTAAAATAAATGCATGCTCTACTGATACAAACATCTATGCGGTATTGTATAAATGCATACATTCAAGCCTTGAGACTGTGGCGACAAACCCTTAAACAAATTAAAGGTTTATCTGAATTATGTGTATCGAATTCGGTCATTCCTTCCATCCAAACAAACCTAGGATTTCAGGAATGGGAGTTGTCAATTCCTATGGTACCACTACCTACTAACGAACGGCATGGCCAATGTTAATGAACGTATTTTTGTCCCATTTAAACAAACAAAATGTCATACCAAAATGTAAACATGTGATGTAAAACAAATGTACTAAGTATGCAACAAATGGACATACATAGCATGTGATGTAAAACAAATGTACTAAGTATGCAACAATGAACATACATAGCATAAAATGTAATGTAAAACAATGCACTATGTATGCACTAAATGGACATACATAGCGTGAAATGTAATGTAAAACAATGCACTAAGTATGCACTAAATGGACATACATAGCGAAAACATAATGAAATCATGTACTATAAGTGTACTAATGAACATAATAAGCATATGATATGAAAACGTGGAAAGCATGAAAGTAACAAGTAAGCACATGTGTTTCACCCCAAAATGTTTGAAAACAGCAAAAGAGGGGACTATGTACTCACTTGAGATTGCTCAATAGTCTTTAGATAACCACCAAGCAATGCTAGAGATCACGGAATCAAACAGCACCTAATATAGGTAACTATGTTAATAAACGGACCTAAATTGGAGGATCGGATAAAATGTGGTTTCGAAACCAAATGAGTATAGGAACTCATGTAGTATGGTTTAACAAAGCCTACATTCTAAAACGAAACCTATCCTAAGTGCTTACGACCCGTCTAGATAGCTTACACTACTTTAACATGTCTAATAATGTTGCCTAATCAGTTTAGATGTCAAAATTTAAGTTGCATATGCTTAAAATGAATTTATGCGCAAAAAGGGCATTTTGGTCATTTACCTAAGGCATTTAAACTACCTATCATATAACTAACTAAACGTAGTGACCATAAGGTATAACCTCGGAAGGTTATTCCCTATGCAACTATGGTCACCTAATGTATTTGGTCGGATTCTAATGATCGACCAAACGGGTCGGGTTCGAAAGTCTAAGCGGTTTTTTAGACCGCTTATCTTACGACCCTATATAAGCAGTAAACCTAAACTGACGAGTTAAACATGTTAAAACATGTTTAACGAAGTTTGAAAACAGGTTTGGTATCAAAACAAATGGTTTTGATACCCAAGAATAGTTTGGTTGCAAAATACGCATAAATGCGCATTTTGACCGAGACTATGACTCGTCACTATGCCTAAATAACGCGATAATCAGTAGGTATAGTCACAAGGGACTATAACCATCATGATTACGCTCACGTTGCGAAGTTCAAACGAACTTCATGTTGACCATAAACTGGTCAATGCTAAAAGTCAAACATAGTTTGACTTTCGTGCTTAAAATGCGTAAAAGAACGAAAGAATACTTACAAAAGGTCTAAGAATGGAGTTTTGATATGAAAATTCTCAGGTATGAAGTGTTTACACTTCAACTTAGAGAACAAGATCAGATCAAGTGTGAGTTTGGGTTGAGAACTTGGGGGTTTATATAGATTTCGGGTAACTGTTAGGATCGTTCATCAAAAACCGAGCTTCGATCTGGACCTTACATGTGTGCCCATGGTTTTAGAATACCATGGGTGGCCCAAAATAGCCCCTAGATTGTTGAAAAACCGTTTGCAAGTGTTGGAAACAGCTGGATCAAGTTGTTAACCATTTTTTACTGATCTGACAGGAGCTCGCGCCCCGCGTAAAAGTCAGGGGGGCTTACGCGGCCCGCCTGAGATCCACAGTTTAGCAACAAGTTTCAATATTTGTAGTTTTGGTCCCTGCAAGTGTTTAAGCCCCATTTTGACTCATTTAAGGCCCGTTAAGCCAATTTTAAGGCCCTACAATGATGCCTAAACATGAGGGACATGAAACATGCTAAAAAATATGATGGATGTTGGTTCGTTTGGTCGTACGATCACGTTATTCGGTTAATTACGATGAAACACGAACGAACGCGAAAAACAATCCAAATCATGCGATGAATGGAATTTTATCATGCCAATCACTAAAATAAAATATTTTAATGATTACATAAATTTTTGGATGTCCGGATGTATTCAGAACGTAATATATGCCTGAAAATGCAAACTTATGCACTTTTTGATGCTTTTAGTCCCTGTTTGATCTAAAAGTTTATTTTAGCATACCGAACCACTCAAAGCCTATTTCTAAGCTATGTAAAGGATATTTAGGGTATGTTTAACTTATGATCAAGTTCCAGATTGTCCGTTACAGTATGAATCGGCATACTTTCGTAGTTTGTCGAATTTAGTCCTTGTAAGCGAATAAACTTGATTTTGCCATACCAAAGCCTTCAAAACTTATTTCTAAGTTATGTAAAGGTTATTTAAGGTATGTTAAGCATAAATTGATGTTCAGGAGTATTTGTCGCATTAAACTGATTATGTTTACGCATCGGTTTGCGTAAAACTCTCTAGAAAGCGATATAGAGTTTGAAATTGAATAAAAATCAAAACGTAAAAAATGTCAAACATAAAAAAACAAACATTGGGATCAAATAACATTGTTTTATTGATAACTGAACGGTTTATGATGATTACAAGCACAGGTGTCACACCCTCCGCCTGAGCTCACAATAGTTTGTTCGTACAGAATGACAAGTGATGAAAGAGCTAATAGAACAGTACAGGGTACTGTTCTATTTATAGGCACAAGCAAACCACTGAAGCATCTTTGCTGACGTCACTATGAAAGTGACATCTAACCTCCTAACAACCTACAACCACTGATCTAATACAAGAACTGTTATCAAACAACTGATTACAATACAATACAAATAAATAAACTAAACTACTGCTTATCCTTCCACTGTTGTGACTCCAGCAGTACTTTATATCTTCAGCAGTGCTTGACCCATATCAGTAGATTGAGTATCAGTGCTTAGCCTCCAACAGTTTTTAAAAGTCTTCAGCAGTTGTTGAAAGTCATCAGCAGTTGTAGACGAACAGTGGATGGAGGTCATCAGATGTTAAGGCCACTTCCAAGGGGAAATATTGAATACAAACATCTGCTTATTCTGGATCCACTGCTCTGATCCAATTTTGGCTTTATCAACTGTTCCTTGGTGGGGTTCAATCCCAACAGATTCAAAGCCAATTAATTCCCCAATTGCAGAACGGCCATTGTTAGCTGAGGATCCATAGGGAAGTCCTATTAATCAGACATTGTATCACTCTATGATCGGCTCACTGATGTATCTGACTGCAAGTCAACCAGACATTCTGTACGCCGTTTGTCAGTGTGCTCGCTATCAGGCTAACCCTAAACTCTCTCATCTAACTGCTGTTAAAAGAATTTTCAGATATTTAAAGGGAGCTCCTAAACTCGGACTCTGGTATCCCAGAGATTTGAACTTTGATCTGTTTGCCTTTTCAAATAGCAACTTTGGAGGAACAGACAGGGATAGGAAATCTACATCAGCTGGATGTCAGTTCTTGGGAGATAGACTCATCTCTTGGCAGTGCAAGAAGCAGCAGAAAGTGTCTCTCTCCACAGCGGAAGCTGAGTATGTTGCAGCGTCTGCCTGTTGCTCCCAGGTTCTTTGGATGCAACATCAGCTGGAGGATTACGGTTTGACTTATCTTTATACAACCATTTATTGTGATAACGATGTCGCTATCCAGATCACTAAAAACCCAGTTTTTCACTCCAAAACCAAGCACATTGACATCAAAATTCACTTCATAAGAGATTGCTTTGACAGAGGTCTTATTAAACTTGAACAGATCCATACTGATGCTAACACAGCGGATCTTTTTACAAAAACTGTCAGCATCTCTAGGTTCAATGTGCTTGTAGATCTCTTGAAAATGATACGCTTCACCGACTGAGCTTTAAAAAAAATCATCACTTTAATTTATATAATAAATAAAAGGGTTTTTATGTGTCTCATCTGGTAAATTTGGGCATAAAGTATTCTACTTTTGCACAAATTTAGGAGGAGAAAAAGTTGCTGGGAAATGAAATATATTTTCGTGCTAAAGAACTTGACTAACACACGTAAGGTTTCAATGCTGAATAGGCCAGGATCCATTGCGATGTTTTGATAGGTCTGCCGCTCGTAAAGCAAAAAGATGCAAAGTGATACAAACATAATGGACTGGACATCTTGTGGGTAACAGACCAACGGTGTATGATTTCATGGTCTTAAATCCTGCGTTGATAGATAGCCAACACCTGAGGTTTCGGGTCTTTATACTGATAAATCATCCAGGATATCAGGGTTGTCCCTCTGTTGCATCCAAACTATATGTAGACCTGGGAACAGTCAGGATATCTTGCAAAAGAGCCACAAAAAAGGGGCAAAACCTTGAAACGGAAGAAATCTCACTAAAAAGAGAATTCCATGTGCTATTAAAGCCAAATTCATATCATTTAAGGTATCTGTCTCGCCCTCGTCAGATCTTCTCTGGTCTCTCTGTTGTACGGAATTACTGACCTGTTCACCAGGAAGTCTGGCGTTGAAAAATTTAAGGATAATCTCAGTATACTCACTTGCTACGATGAACCGTTGTGCTTACCTTGATCGCGGGGGTATGCCTTGGAATGGAACACACAGATGTTTCAGTATAACTCTACCCTAAACGTATCACAAAGCTAAAAATTTCAGTTTGAGCGGTGGATTTAAGAGGACAAATATATTAACAATCTCATGGACCAGTCCAAGTAAGCAAATGGCTGAAAAGTGTTCCTTAGACAGTTCGAGAACGATTTGATCCTGCAACAGTCTTCCCAAAATCACCCCTATGTTAGTATTTTGTGCATATTATTATTATTTTAATGTTGCTCAGTGGGTTGCTTCGTTGATTTTGAAGGGGGTATATTGCTATCTTGAAAAGTTGATTAAAATAATAATAAAAAATTGGATATGGATGGCCCACTATTTCGGATGGGACGCATCTGAAATTGACTTAGTCAAACTGGCCCATCATTTCTGAACAGGCATCCAAGATGGGCTTGGCCCAATAAGCCCATTTCAGAGTATTTAATGTGAAAAGGACAAAGGTCCGAGACACATTTCGAATCATCTCGGACCAATCTTTAAAGATTCTCTCTCAACTTCTCTTATTTCGAATGATCTCGGATACATCTCGAACTGAAGGTATACAATTCCGGATCAAAAAATAGCATCACGGATGATCTCAGACCAGAGATCATCATCACGGATGATTCCGAACTGGGAGATTTCGATCTCGGATGGAATGACTATGTCATTCCGGATGAAGAGGTTCATCTGAAATGAACCCCATCATTCCGGACCTTGACCAGCTTTGACCTGATCTTTGACCTGACCTTTAACCTGATATTTGAGTTGAACCTTTTCAAATGGACCTTTGGACAGCCTTCCTGGACTGCCTTAATGACATGTTTGCTTGTGTTTGGATTCTCGACGTGTTGATTTCATTAACTCGTCGTTAATTTAAATACAAGTTATCATTCGTTATTAAAATAATCTAACGTCGAATTTTAGTCCAGAAAATGGCCGGTGCAATGTTGCAGGAGAAAAATCAACAGCAGTTGGAAGTTAACAAGTTTCATAATCAAGCGGGCTTCTTGTCGGACTCTCCAGCAGATCAAATAGAGCTATTTGGATCTCTAATCAGGGGTTTAAACAATTGTCCTCTCACGCACGCTTTGAGAGTAGAACAAGTAATGTGCAACAGCTGCATCAATACTTTCTGGAACACTTCAAAGATAAATAGGCAAGGTGCAAGATCGATTGAAGCAACGGTGCAAAAGACGAAGATTATAGTGACCGAAGCAATAATACGAGAAGTATTAAGATTGGGAGATCAACCACAACAGCCAACATTATACGATCAATCAACAGTTCAAGCTGCGCTCAGAAGGATGAGCTATGAAGGTGGTTATCCTACAGTTCTGAAGAAACTATTTCCTCTATACTGGAGGCTTTTAGTGCATTTCTTTCTTCAATGCATAGCTGAGAACAAAGGTGGATTTGATTAGCTAAATAAGACACAAACATCAGCGATTGTGGCGTTAGTGAATAGATAGGATTACAATTTTTCAGCTTTCATCTTTGATAATATGAAGAAAATGTTAGATGATCCAAAAAAGAAGATTTTCATAATATACCCGAGGTTCATCCAGATGATTCTTGATGATCAATACCCTGCATTGGTCAAGTGCCCGAATTTCATCAACTTAAAGCCAATGGGGCCAGGATGTTTTGAGAACGCATGTATAAATAAAAGAGCCAAGCATCATAATTTTGAAGGAAGGTTTGCGCTTGAGAAGCATGGGAGGTTTGCCGATGTTGTGCAAGGAGCTCCTGTTGCACCAGCTTATTCCAGTCGTCCATCTTGCTCCAGTTTCACCTCCAATCAATGCATAAATAGCGGAAGAGCATGATATACAGCTAATGCAGCAAGTACAACTGGAGGCTGATGATAAAGAAGAAGTTCAAATTGTTGATTCAGGATCAGAGACAGACTCCAGTGAAGAAACAGATTCCGAAAGCGAAATAGAGATAGTAATGTCTGATAAGGAAGAAGATACAGTTCGCCAGCCTATGCCGATGACCTCTGATAATCTAGCAGCTCTACTTCGAAGCTTATAGGGTGGTGATGGAAACCCTCCATCCGTCTCCACTACTGAAGTCCAAGAAACTCCTGTTGCTTCACAAATAGAGATGGAAGAAGAAAGAACTGTTGATGTTACTGAAGAATCAGCTCCAAAGAAACAAAGAACCGACACCGCACCCGATGACACTCTTTCTAGGCCTTCAACTGCCCCTGAGTCCACTCCTATCATTGATTCTCAACCTGATCCACCAACAACAGATGCATCAAAGAAAACCAACTTAGAGGATCCAGATTTGTATGATTTCAACTTTGATTTTGAAACCACCCACTCACAGCCAGGCAGTTCCAGTGGTGGTGTTCGTTTTGAAGCAGGAAGCTCAAGTGGGGGAGGCAATACTGAGCATGATGAAGTCGCTTTTCGTTATGCCACTGAAAAACGTCAAATCTTTGAAAGCGAAAGTGATAGTGATGAAGATGAATATGTTAAAAGATTAAAAAGACGTGTGATTATATTGGAACAAGATGCGGAGCTGAAGAATGCTCAGATCATTTCTCTCCAACAGATGCTGAACTGAAAGAAGCCCAGATCTCGTCACTACAATCACAAATCACCAATAGAGATCTCACATTAGATCAACTACAAGGTGATGTAGGGATGTTGATGTCGACTGTCTACGATCTGAAGGCAAAACTTGAGAAGAAATTTGGAAATGAGTTTGTGGATAAAGAAGATGAGTAGTTTTATGTTGGTAGAACAGAACAAACTCCAAAGCAAAGAGCAGCAGCACACGTAGCAGCTGAAGCAGAGCGTGCAGCAGCTTTAGAAGCTTACTTGGCTGCTAAACCAAAGAAGCAAAGCTGCAAGTCCAAGAAGATGAGAGATGAGAAAGAAAAAGAAAGGCAAAGCAAAAAGCAGTTACTGGTAATGAAAAATCAAGATATGAATCTACTTGATGAAAACTTTAAATTGAAGGATCCCTCACAAAGACCAAACAGATTGGTGATGGAATTAGGATCTTCTCATTACGATGAAGTTGGAAACAAGTCAAAAGTGGCATGTTGGAGGTATGAGCCAGACAAACAAATGTGGCTGGTTACTCGAAAGAGTGGACATAGGGAGTATTATGGCAAGGAAAGTCTATTTGAATCATGGACCCAGATTGACTTGAAAAGTCTGTTACGTGCTCCTTACTTCGATCCAGATCTGAGAAAGAGAGGCAGGGGTTGGGCATTCCACTCTCGTCTTGAAAGAGAAGTGAGAACTAATTTTGCTACTATGAAGACTGCTGAGCCCACAGTAAGAAGAAATCCTGGTGTTCGTGATTCCTTCACCAAAAGAACTGTCAAGTCTATTGTCACACCCTGACCGTGTAAAACAACAAATCGCAGCGGAAACGTCGGGTAGTCGAGCAACAAAATTATTGTTTCACAACCATGGCAATTAAAGTTTAGTTTTATTTTTAAACAAAGGGGTTACATTGTCTTAAAACGTAAGAAACAAAGAGTACATAACAGAATTAAAACTAGTCTTGCTTCATTTTATGTCACTAAGGCACAGGTCCGCCTAAGTGTATCTGACCAATCCTATGCACCAGCTCCTGAAAACACATGTGAAAATAGGTACGTCAACATAAAAATGCATGTGAGATACATAGGTTTATTGATTTAGGATTCATGACTTGTAATTTAAAGAATTGTTTTATAAAAGTTAGTCATGAACCTTAGGAAAATGTTTTCTTTTATAAACCATATAAAAAGTGATAAGAAATCAGATGATATATAAAAGAAAGTTGTATAGTTAAAATAAGTAACCAAATAAAAATGAGTTGTATAAGTTAAGTTGTTTGTAAAACAATGTTTTTAAGACAATATGTTGTCTGTGTAAAATGTAATGTGTCTGAACTGAAATGGTTTAAATAACGCTACGCTATGTAATATCATAAAAGCACTTATATATAGGAACTACCAGCGGCGTATCCACCATGTCTTTATCATATTACACACGCCTCGTTATTTAAATCACTTACCCAAACAAACCACCAAAATGTCTTGTTCAAACCAAATGTCAAAATTTTTATGTGTAAACAATGTTAAATGCCAAATGTAAATCATGTTTATGTATAATCAAATGTTATGTATGGTAAGTAAAACTGTCAACCCAAACCATATGTAAAATGTACAAAACAATGCATTTGAATAAATCATAGTTTAAATCAAAAGTTATGTTTTGTAAAATAAATGCATTCTTTACTGATACAAACATCTATGTGGTAATGTTAAACGCATACATTCAAGCCTTGCGACTGTGGCGACAAACCCTTAAATAAATTAAAGGTTTATCTAAAATTATGAATATCGGATTTAGTCATTCCTTACTTCCAAACAGACCCAGGAAGCAGGGAATGGGAGTTGTCAATTCCTATGGTACCACTACTTACTACCAAGCGGCGTAGCTAATGTTAATGAACGTACTTTTTTCCCATTAAACAAACCAAATGTCATACCAAATGTAAGCATGTTATGTGAAAACAATGTACTAAGTATGCAAAAATGAACATACATAGCATGAATATGATGTAAATCAATGTGTACATATACTGAAATGAACATATCAAACAAATGTGTTTATAAAATTAATGTACTAGCATGTTAATAAAACAGACATAGCAAAAACATGGATGAAAATCATGTAGTATACATGTACTATATAAACATAGCAAACATATAATATAAAAACATGAAAAGCACGAAAGTAACAAGTAGGCACATGTGTTTCATCCCAAAATGTTTGAAAAATAGTAAAAGAGGGGACTATGTACTCACTTGAGGATGCTTAGAATTCCTTGAATAACGACCAAGCAAAGCTAGAGGAATCACGGAATCAAACGGCACCTAATATTGGTAACTACGTTAATAAACCGGACCTAAATCGGAGGATCGGATAGGATGAGGGTTTGTAAAACAAATGAGCATTAGAACTCATATGATATGGTTTAACAAAGCCTACATACTTAAATGAAACTTAACCTAAGTGCTTACGACCCATCACGACCGGTTTAGGTAGCTTATGTTACTTTAACGTGTCGTTCGCGTAAAACACGTTTGGACCGCCTAACTAGTCCTATGACAAGTATTATATGCCTTAACAAGTCTAATAATGTTGCCTAATCAGTTTAGATGTCAAAATTTAGGTTACATATGCTTAAAATGAATTTATGCTTAAAAAGGGCATTTTGGTCATTTTCCTAAGGCATATAAACTACCTATCATACAACTAACTAAACGAAGTGACCATAAGGTTTAACCTCGGAAGGTTATTCCCTATACAACTATGGTCACAAAATATGTTTGGTCGGATCCTAATGATCGACCAAATGGGTCGGGTTCGAAAGTCTAAGCGGTTGTTTAGACCGCTTATCTTTACGACCCTATATTAGCACTAAACTAAAAGTGACGAGTTAAACATGTTAAAACATGTTTAACGAAGTTTGAAAACAAGTTTGATATCAAAACAAAGGGTTTTGATACCCAAGAATAGTTTGGTTGCAAAATACGCATAAACGCGTATTTTGACCGAAACTATGACTCGTCACTATGCCTAAATAACATGGTAATCAGTAGGTATAGTCACAAAGGACTATAACCATCGTGATTACGCTCATGTTGCGAAGTTCAAACGAACTTCGTGTTGACCATTGACCGGTCAAAGCAGAAAGTAAAACACTGTTTGACTTTCATGCTTAAAAAACGCATAAGAGAACGAAAGAAACTTACAAGAGGTCCAAACAATGGAGTTTTGATTCAAATAACTCAGGTATGGAGTATAAACCCCAACTTAGAGCAGATTAAATCAAAAGGTGTGAGTTTGGAATGAAATTGGGTTGGGTATTTATAGATTTCGGACCACCTTCAGGATCGTTCCTCGATAAACGAGCTTCAATCTGAGCCTTACATGTGTACCCACTGTTTTATAATACCATGGGTGCCCAAAACAAGCCCATAGATACAAAGAAACCATGTGCAAAACAAGGGAACAGCTGGATCTTGCTGGAAACAGATTTTTGCTGATCTGATGTTCTGTCGCGCCCCGCGTACGATATAGGGTCAGCCTACGCGGCCCGCGACCGCCAACAGTTCAGAATCAAGTTTTGTTATTTACAGCTTTGGTCCCTGCAAGAATTTAAGGCCCTTTTCGACACGTTTAAGGCCCGTTAATCCATTTTCAAGGCTCTACAATGATGCCATAGCATAGGGGACATGAATTATGCTTGAAAATGTGTCGGATATCGATTCGTTTGGTCGTACGGTCACGTTATTTGGTTAATTACGACGAAACACGAACGGACGCGAAAAACGATCCAAATTACACGACGAATGGAATTTTATCATGTCAATCACTAAAATAAAATATTTTAATGATTACATAAATTTTTGGATGTCCAGATATATTCAGAACGTAAGATATGCGCGAAAATGCAAACTTATGCACTTTTTGACGCTTTTAGTCCCTGATTGACCAAAAATTTACTTTTTCACACCGATCCCCTCAAAGCCTATTTCTAAGCTATGTAAAGGATATTTATGGTACGTTTAACTTATGATCAAGTTCCGGAATGTTCGTTACTATACGAATCGGAATACTTTCGCAGTTTGACGTAAATAGTACCTGCGATAGAATAAACTTGATTTTGCCATACCAAAGCCTTCAAAACTTATTTCTATGTTATGTAAAGGTTGTTTAAGGTATGTTAAGCATATATTGATGTTCCAGAGTGTTTCTCGCGTTAAACTGATTGCGTTTACGCATCAGTTTGCGTATAACTTTCCAGAAAACGATATAGAGTTTGAAATTGAACAAAAATCAAAACATGCAAAATGTTAAACATAAATAAACAAACATTGGGGTCAAATAAGATTGTTTTATTGATAACTGAACTGATTAAGGTTTATACAATGATTACAAGAACAGATGTCACAGTCTCCCCTACTTGTGGAAATTTCATCCCGAAATTTATTTAGAGGAAACTTGTGAGAATAGATGTTGATATTTCGCCTTCATCTGATCTTCACGTTCCCAGGTAAATTATGGTCCACGTTTAGATTCCCAGCGAACTTTAACAAGTGGAATGCGCTTGCGTTTGAGCCATTTGACTTCATGTTCCATGATTTCCACAGGTTTTTCGACAAAATGCATCGTGTCATCAACACGAATTTCATCAAGCGGTATGTGGAGGTTCTCATCAGCTAAACACTTCTTGAGATTGGACACGTGAAAGGTTGGATGAACATTTCCAAGTTCAGGAGGTAACTCAAGTATGTAGGCTACCTTTCCAATTCCTTTGACGATCTTGAATGGTCCAACATATCTAGGTGCAAGTTTTCCTGTATTTCCAAATCTGATCACACCTTTCCAAGGTGAAACCTTGAGTAGAATGTGATCACTAACTTGAAATTCCAAGGGCTTGCGTCGTCGATTCGCGTAACTCTTTTGATGGCTTCGAGCTGTCTAAAGGTTATCTCGAACTTTCTTAACCTTATCTGTTGTCACTAGAATGAGGTCAGGTCCAGTAAGCTGAGCCTCACCGGTCTCATTCCAGCAGACTGGTGAATGACATTTTCGACCGTAAAGTGCCTCGTAAGGAGCCATGTTGATGCTGGAGTGATAACTGTTGTTGTAGGAGAATTCAATCAATGGAAGATATGAATCCCAACTACCACCAAAATCGATCACACAAGCTCTAAGCATATCCTCCAAAGTCTGGATTGTTCTTTCAGATTGACAATCTGTTTGCGGACGATAAGCTGTGCTCAAATTAAGTTGGGTTCCCAAAGCAGATTGCATGGTTCTCCAAAAGCGAGACGAAAATCGAGCATCTCTGTCAGAAATAATGTTCAAAGGAACGCCATGACGAGATACAATCTCATCCACATAGATTTTAGCCAGCTTGTCAGCAGATAGATCCTCACGGATCAGCAAGAAATGTGCTGACTCTGTAAGACGATCAACAACTACCCAGATGGCGTCATGATCTTTCTTAGTGCGCGAAAGTTTGGTTATAAGATCCATAGCAATGTTTTCCCATTTCCAAACTGGAATCTCTGGTTGCTCCAATAATCCAGAGGGATGTCGATGTTCAGCCTTAACCTTTAGACAACTAAGGCATTCGGATACATACAAGGCAATGTCTTTCTTCATACCGGGCCACCAAAACTGGGTACAAAGATCCTTATACATTTTGTCGGCACCAGGATGAATAGAATAACGAGACTTATGAGCTTCATCCATAAGCAAGGTGAGAAGATTATCTTGACTTGGGACCCATAAACAGTCCATGAAATAATACGATCCATCGTCCATTAGCTCGAGATCAGGCTTGATATGAAATGGTAATTCCTTACCCATTAAATCTTGTGAAACACAAGTATGTTGAGCCTGAGAAATGCGGGTTTGAATATCAGATCGAACACGAACACAATGAAGCTTGACATGCTCTTTACGACTCAAAGCATTGGCTATGACATTCGCCTTAACAGGACAGTAGCGAATTTCACAGTCGTATTCGTTTAGAAGTTCAACCCAACGTCGTTGCCTCATGTTAAGTTCTTTCTGATTGAAGATATGCTTAAGACTTTTGTGGTCAGTGAAAACCACACATTTAGTACCATACAAATAGTGTCTCCAGATTTTGAGAGCGAATACAACTGCACCTAACTCAAGATTATGAGTCGTGTAGTTCTTCTCGTGAACCTTCAACTGTCTTGATGCATAAGCTATGACTTTGTTCCTTTGAATGAGAACACAGCCAAGACCTAATTTGGATGCATCACAATAAATGACAAAATCAGCACTGCCCTCAGGTAAAGATAGAATAGGCACATTGCAGAGTTTCCGCTTCAAGGTCTGAAAAGCTTCTTCCTATTTGAATCTCCATTCAAAGGGTTTATTCTTCTGAGTTAGAGCAGTTAGAGGAACTGCAATCTTGGAGAAGTTCTCGATGAAGCGGTGGTAATAACCCGCAAGACCAAGAAATGAACGAACTTCAGTAGGTGTATCCCAATCCTTAATCGCACTGATCTTGGAGGGATCTACATCAATACCTTGTTCGTTGATGATATGTCCCAAAAATTGAACTTCTTTGAGCCAAAATTCACACTTGGAGAATTTGGCAAAAAGTTGCTCTTTCTTCAGTAGTTCCAGAGTAAGACGAAGATGTTGCTCATGATCGGCTCGAGTCTTAGAATAAATCAAGATGTCATCAATAAAAACAATGATAAACTTATCCAAATAAGGCTTTCAAACCATATTCATCAAGTCCATGAAAATAGCAGGAGCATTAGTTAAACCGAATGGCATAACAGTGAACTCATAATGCCCATAACGAGTGCGGAAAGCAGTTTTGGGAATATCTTCCTCGAGCACTCGAAGTTGATGATACCCAGAACGTAGATCAATCTTCGAAAAACAAGTAGCACCCTGTAGTTAATCAAAGAGACCAGCAATGCGAGATAGGGGATATCGATTCTTGATGGTAAGCTTGTTAAGCTCACAATAATCGATGCACATTCTGAAAGATCCATCCTTCTTCTTGACAAAAAGAACGGGAGCATCCCAAGGTGAAAAGCTAGGATGGATAAAACCTTTGTCAGAAAGCTCTTGAAGCTGCTTGGATAACTCTTGCATCTCAGACGGTGCAAGACGATATGGAGATCTAGCGATAGGATTTGCACCAGGTACAAGGTCAATATGGATCTCAACTTGGCGTCCTGGGGGTAAACCAGGTAATTCTTCAAGAAACACTTCAGGATAATCCTGAACAACAAGGATATCTTGAATAGATTTACCTTTGCCGTTATCTGCTACAACATGTGCCAGAAAGGCCACATAGTTCTTTCGCAGATACTTCCGAGCTTGAGTACAAGACATGAGTTTGAGACTACTAGCAGGTTTCTCACCATGAATCTCTAAGATCTTACCAGTCGAAAGCGGTACACGAACAATCTTCTCAAAACAAACTACCTCTACATGATATTTGGCTAACCAATCCATTCCTACTATAACATCAAAACTTCCAAGTTGCATAGGCATGAGGTTGATAGGAAAAAGATGGTCATTAAGGTTCAACTGGCAATTTCGAAGAACGGAATCAAGAACAACGGGTTCACCACTAGCAACTTCTACTGTCAAAGGCTTTCCTAGTTTTGTTCTAGACATGCGAAGAAAAGGTTCAAAAGATAATGACACAAAACTCTTATCGGCACCCGAATAAAAAAGAACAGATGCAGGCTGATTGTTAACAAAGAACGTACCGTTGACCACCTCGTTGTCTGCTCGCGCCTCGTTTGCATTCATATTAAAGACTTGTCCATGAGCCTAGGCCTGGTTTGCATTGACTAACCTCGGACACTGATTTCTATAGTGGGTCAGATCCCCATAATTATAGCACGAACTAGGAGGATAGTGAGGTCGTGCGGCTTGAGCCTGTTGAGCAGGCGGTTGAGCAGCGTGCTGGGCTGGATTATGTGCGACTTGATTAGGAGCAAAATGACAAACATCGGCAAGATGACCCGATTTTCCACAATTAGCATAGAAACGACACTGAACTTGAGGTTGATGATGACTGTTGCATCTGTTTCACAATGGTGCATTCCCTGCATACTGTTTCTTTGCTGGTGGTTGTGCGGGTTGGTTGGGAGTTGCCTGGTTTTGTTGCATGGTAACATCGAAATTCTGAGAAGCCTTGCGCTTCTTAGACCTCCTTGCAGACCCAACTTTCTTTCCTTTTTGGTTCTCACCCTTATCAGACAACTTACCCTGTTTCTTGTCACCCTTCCTATGAAGCTTACCCTTTCTGATTTGCGACTCAGTCAAAATTGCAGCTAACTCGATTGCCTGACGAACTGTGGTAGGGTTGCTACCAGTGACGATGTCTTGCACGGGGTCAGGTAAACCATCGACATACCTCTCAATAGCTTTCACAAGTGGGGTAACCATAGTAGGGCATAACAAACTTAGCTCCTCGTACCTGTCGGTATAAGCCCGATGTTCACCACTATCCTGTTTCAAATCATCAAACTCCCTTTCTAACGCCCTATGTTCGTGACGGGGACATAATTCCCTCATCATAAGAGCGCTAAGCTCTTCCTAAGTTTGACCCAAAGCAACATTAGCACCATGATCCCTCATGACTCCATTCCACCAAGTAAGAGCCCTCTTTTGAAACACACTAGAAGCGAACTCGACCTTGCGATTATCAGGACACTAAACATGAGGAAATGTACTCTCAATGCTTTCAAACCACTGTAGGAGCCCAGTTGCTCCCTTAGAACCATTGAACTTGAGTGGTTTAGCCGAATTGAAACTTTTGAAGTTGCATGGAGCATTAAGGTTATTGTTGGCTTGGTTAACTTTAGCAACGATGTTTGGGAGTACAGCAGCCATTTGCTGCGATATGATTTCTACCAGTTCGGCATTAGGTATCTGATTATCGCGTCGAGGAGGCATTCTAAAAGAGGAAACATGAGAGAAACGAGTGAGATGATTAGATGAAAAAAAATGAGATGATACAAATATCGACAAAAGCATGGATGGTGGTCATTCATTTGTACCACAAAACAAACAAACGACACACAGTGACTAATCAAAGTAAATGGGTCAAAAATAATGTATCGCGAAGACATGCTTTAGCCTATAAGTGGACACTCACCCCAAGAGTTCTCATGTAAGAGTGACTGGTCCGATTATGTGGATTTGTACGAACACTCTAGCCTAGACAGAAAACTCGAGATACAGGCATCCTGTCACACCCACTCGTAGCGGAAGCGCGAGGTGTGATATGTTCGGTTCTCATTGCATAACGATATAAGTAAACATACTAAATGAATAAACATGTTCCAATGCCATTGTCATAATTGTTCAAAAGATCGCAACATAATTTATGTACATTGTTTACAAACCATCAAATGAAAAAATAAGTTGTCAATCTATGTCTTAAAATGTCAAGGCTTTGACCACTATATCACCGCAAAGAGGCGGTATATAACAGTCAAACCCTTCAATAGTTGGCATGGAGTCTTGATACTTGTTTTCCTTGAACTGAAATCTTTGAATTGGTCCATTAATTCCCAGAAATACATGTAAGTTTGAAAACATCAACAAAAGTTGAGCGAGTTCATGCAGTTTAGCTGTATAAGATGTATCTGTATCAAAACAGTATGTAAGATGTATTTGTCTTAATTGTAATTGTATCCAAACTAGATATAAGATGTATCTGTAAAATGTGAGATGTATTTGTATTTGTATCAAATGTAGTATGAAAAGCGTCAATGAAATCGTGATCATTAATGTTTTGCAAGGACATTAATATGTGTGAAGAAATAGGAAGCAAACCAACCCTAGACGATTTTTGTGTCGACTATCCTCGACTGGGACACAAGCGCACTCTTCTGTACGGGTCCATGACCAAGAGTGGGGCTCGCCAAAACCCATTAGATCTAACCCTTTGTTCCTTGGTCCAAACTGGATTAATGGTGCTTTAGTTATGGCCCTAATTTCGCACATGATCTAAGGTGTTTCATTCCTTGACTTATCATACTATTGTACATGTATTTTCCCTGATAGTTGTAAAGCTTGAAAAGTATTTAAGATGAAAAGGGGACATAAACTCACAGAATTGCATCCGTAAACTGTATGTAATTGTAACCTCACTTGCAGTTGTCTTGAATTGTATCACGACCTACAAAGGTCCTAGATTTGTTAGACACTTCGGTCTTTGTATTGGCTCATGTACAAGTCTTCTATCTTGAATATGTATTAAGACTTGTTTGTATTTATTATTCGTTGAACTGTGTATTAGATGTATGAATTGTTAAACTGTTATATATATATATATATATTTCACCATATATATATATATATATATATATATATATATAGGGTAAGGTTCATGCGAGAACCACCCTTATTGCGAGAACCGCGAGAACCAATGTGAACACAAAATAAAATCTAAAAAAAATCAAAAAAGCACTCAAATTTTTTTTTATTTTTTTAATATTTTTTAATAAAAAATCGCTATATTTCGTTACCAAAAAAAAAATCCTTTTTTTTTCGAGTAACAGTTATCCATGCACATGTGCATATGTATCATTACTTCAACAAATTCGGTAACACGTTATCAGGAATAGACAATTGCACTTTAATTTACAATACCATTAGTAATACACTACTTTTTATATTACCAATATTCAAAATGCACATGTGCATAATTAGGTATAACCATGTATAACGTGTTTTGTTACAAAAAGTTTGTGATTTTGAATGGAGAAGTAGGCCCATATACATGTTTTTTGGTTAGTTATATCTAGTGGTTGATGGTTTGGTTATAGTTGTCAATTTTTTATGTAATATGTTGATTGGATGGTATAAATGGTGTTTACATACATGTAATAAAGTGAAAATATTGTTAATGGTATTGTATTATGGATGGTAGGAGGTAATGGTATTGTATTATGGATGGTAGGAGGTAATGGTAGTGTATTATGGATGGTATGATAGATGAAATGGAAAGTGTATTCAAAGTGGTGTACCAAAACACCTTATTTCATGTTGATACATATAAATGCACATGTGCATTTCTAATATTGGTAATGTAAAAAGTAGTGTATTACATATGGTAGTGTAAATGAAAGTGCAATTGTCTAATATATGTAATGAATTACGGAATTTGTCAAAGAAATGACAAAAATGCACATGTGCATGCTTGTGTATTATGGATGGAATGATAGATGAAAGAGAAAGTAGTGTACCAAAACACCTTATTTCCTGTTGATACATATAGATGCACATGTGCATTTCTAACATTGTTAACGTAAAAAGTAGTGTATTAGACGTGGTATTGTAAAAGAAAGTGCAGTTGACTATTATTTGTAATGAATTACGGAATTTGACAAAGAAACGATACATATGCACATGTGCATGGATAACTGTTACTCGAATTTTTTTTTTAATTTCTTTTTATTTTTTTTATTAACAAAATATAGCGATTTTTTCAAAAAAAAAAATAGTAAAAAAAAAAAATTTGGGTGTTTTTTAGATTTTTTTAAGAATTACTGTTTGTGTTCACACTGGTTCTCGCGGTTCTCGCAATAAAGGGTGGTTCCTAACGGATCTTTGTCCTATATATATATATATATATATATATATATGTAATATTGTATCTTGTGAGTTGTATCATCGGATCTTGTCCTCTTGATTTTATGTCTTATATGAATAAATTTTATAATTGTATTTTTACCAATTACATGTCATTGGGCCGAGCCCATGTTTTCATGTCATTGGGCCGAGCCCATGTCTTAATGTTATTGGGTCTAGCCCAAAAATTTATGTCATTGGGCCCAAATGTTATTGGGCCTAAATAGTATTGGGCTTAATGTTATTGGGCCTTGGCCCATATGTTTGGTATTGGGCTTAGCCCATGAGTTTTGATATTGGGCTTAGCCCATGTATTTATGTTAAGCCCATTTAGGAAGATAAGCCCATTAGTAAGTATAAGCCTATTTGTGAAATATACCCATTTGTAAATTAAGCCCATTTGTAAAATATACCCATTTGTACATATCTAGTAATTTTTATAAAAATCACTAAGTGTAAGTTAACATAATAATTTTTATAAGTTCAAAACATTCGGATATTGTTGTCGGTGATTTATATGTATTCGCGTCGAAAGATCGCCTAAGCGTCGTAGTAACTCCTCGGATTGGCGATATGTTTATGGTTTCGTCCGTCGTCCGAATTGACCATAATTTGTGTCCGATCATTCGGATCATCTGTAACTCGTTTTTAAGGCGTATTTCTTTATAATCTTGTAAGACTTTGATTATAATGTATCTTGTGTGTATTTGTTATATTGAATTCAAGTTCCTAGTTTTGTTACATATAACTAATACACCAAGCATCACATATTGCACATAAGTTGTTAAATGACCAAATATATATTTTCTCAAAAATATATATTCATCTAACTTTGCTTTTATCAAAAACCATACTTTAACAATCTTTTTAATCTTGTAAAGATTTAGCCAAAAATTATAGTTTTGTTAACATGAATTCTAAGAAAATTTGGCCATATAAACTTTGTATTAAGCACTTAGCCATGTTTAGTAAACATATTATTTTCTTTTCAAATTCACCATCAATTTACTCATAACATCTTTAATAAAAACATATTAGATTTTATAACATAAACTTATCAAGATGAAATGAAATCATGTAGGGTTTTGGGTATGATCATTACACATGTTAATTAGTTCAAATCCATGCTTTACTTCTAGTTTTAACCACTTTTATGAAAATCCCATCTTGTATGTTTGTTTTCATAATTTTGTAGAAGTATTGTTTTTGATGAAAAACACTAAATACTTTAACAACACCAAAGAATATGATCATCCATTTAACCTTTATGTTTAACCAAAACCCTTTTAACATAAACATGTAAACTTGTTAGATCATGTTTTTAAACATCATCTAACAAGTTATTTTTATGATATTCATCATGACAAGCTCAAATATGCAAGTAATAAGTCTCAAATCACCACATAAACAAACATATATATCATGATTATTATTTTGCTTCTTTGTATTTTCATATTATTATGTATGATTATTTAGTTATAACATGAAATTTTAACAATCATAAACATAAATAAATATGAAACTAAGAGATTTAGAAGCTCACTTCTAGCACTTGTGGCTAGAGATGATTTATAGGATGATAAGGAACAAAAGAAGATGATGATCTTGATGGTATAAGACTCTTGAATGGATGAACAAGCTTCCTTTAACTTGTAAATGCTTTAGATCATCTTATGCTCCATTAAACTCCATGTTGATCATCAAAGAGATGATAAAATGAAATGGGTTTTAGACGGTGTTCTTAGTGAAAAGATGATGATTGAGAGTATTCCTATGTGTGTGTAAAGTAAGGTGAAAAGTGGTAGTAAAATGCAAGTAATTTGTGAGATTAAGTGTTGTAATCATCCACCAATTTCATCCACTTGCAATAATCAAAATATCTAGATATTTTAACACAAAATTAAGGGTGTGGGACCCCTTAAAAACGTTCATAGCATGGGGGGAAGGGTCTTGTATTTGTTTCAAAGTGTTAAGGGTTTTAAACTTGATAAAATGTGGTAAAAATATTAGTATGTTTAAGTGTTTAAGGTTTACAATTTTTTAAGATGTTTCAAGGTGTTTAGGTGATCATACAAGACCAACATGATCCAAATAATATTAGATGGTCACTAAAAAAAGATCTGATATCGTTCGGATATTCGTTTGGCGTTGTTTCCGTTAGTCGTTATTTGAACGCTAAGCTTGTGTAAGTTGTGTGAATTGATGTGGTTATGGTTCGGATGGTACCCGAAGGTATCCTCATATGAATTCTATGTTAAACACTACTTTTACATGTTGCAAAAATATTAAATTGCTGAATTCTGCATAATTTCTGCGGAAAAGTGTTGAAATTGTCGCTTTTAGTACTTTTCGGCTGTTTTTAGTGTTATCGGACATCGGGAAAGTATTAGACGAAACCCTTGCATTCCTAGTTAGGGTTTAACGTATATTAGATGTTGGACTTTCGTCCGAGTCCTAAAGATGTCATTTAGATGGTTTCTGCGAATCCTGTGTTTTTGTCAGCACACTAGTTTATTAGGTACTATTCTAGTTGTTTCGACGCATTGTTTAAATTGTTTCAAATGTAATCAATAAAAATGAATCATGTGCATCATAAATATGTATTCCATGAGTATTCTAAGTGTATGTCATGTAATCTTGCAGTTCGGACATTCAATACTGATAATTGTGTAACTTGAATGATTGATTTAAATGTACGAAAATTACCAGAAAGTGGCAGTTGTCACATTCTCCCCCTGTTATTGAGAATTCCGTCCCGAAATTTAAGCTGAGTCATCCTTTGGCGGAGACTTCTCAAACAGGGGAGGGTATTTGGCTTTGATTTGATTTTCACGTTCCCAAGTATACTCAGGTCTGTGTCGAGAGTTCCAACGTACATTTAAAAATTTGAGACGACTCCTCCATTATTTCTAGACTTTACAGTCCATGACCTCAACATGTTTTTCAAAGAATTTGAGTTTGTCATCAATATGAATCTCATCCGCAGGGGTGATAACCGTTTCTTACGTTGGACTCTTTTTAAGATTCGATACATAAAACGTGTCGTGTATACTGCTAAGTTCGTTTGGTAATTTCAGCTTATAGGCCGTAGTGCCAATCTTCTCCAAAATTTCAAATGGTCTAATGTAACGTGGGTTAAGCTTTCCACGTTTACCGAACTTCGCTACACCCTTCCAAGACTTTGTCTCCAACCTCGAAAGATAATGGTTCCCGTCTCTTATCTGTGTAGCTCTTGTGTCGATCGCGGGCCGCCTTGATACGGTCTCTGATCTGGAAAGTTTTATCAGTAGTCTCTTGGACTAATTCCGGACCAATTAACTGTTTATCGCCAGTTTCCGCCCAACATAGCGGAGAGCGACACTTTCAACCATAAAAAGCTTCAAACGGTGCAGCATGTATACTAGTATGGTAGCTGTTATTGTAGGAAAACTCAACTAAAGGTAGATGAGTATCCCAATTGCCGCCTAAATCCATAACACACGCACGAAGCATATCTTCGAGTGTTTGGATTGTCTATTCGCTCTGGCCGTCAGTTTGTGGATGAAAGGCTGTACTTAGATTTAAATGATATCCAAAGGCCTTTTGAAATGACTTCCAAATTCTTGAAACAATGCGACCGTCTCGGTCTAAGATGGTTGAATTAGGCACTCCATGACGAGCCACAATTTCTTTGAGATAGAGTTCCGCAAGTTTCTCGGTACTATCCTTCTCCCGAATCAGCAAGAAGTGTGCGGACTTTGTCAATCTATCGACGATTACCCATATCATGTCGTGACCTCTTGAGGTCCTGGGTAACTTCGTAATGAAGTACATCGATATTTGTTCTCATTTTCAAACGGGAATCTTGGGTTGTTGTACCAATCCCGAGGAAATTTTGCTATTCAACTTTGACTTTCGCGCAAGTCAAGCATTCTCCGACATAATTCGCGATATCACTTTTGAGGTTAGGCCACCAATAGTATTCTTTCAATACTTAGGCCTATGTACTTCCTCAAAAATATCATCCCGAAGGCCGCCAAAGAATGGAACCCAATTTCGACCCATAAGGTATAAAGTTCCATCTTCTTTCGGCACTAATTGTTCCTTCATGCCTCGAAGTGTTTCTTCTTGAATATGCTTTTCCTTGAGCGCTTCTGAATCATCTTTTCTAATACTTGAACTCTCAGTGTTCTAACTCGCTCCTTGCGGCTCAAGGCGTCTGCTACAACGTTCGCCTTGCTCAGATGGTACTTTATTTTATAATCATAGTTGTTCAACAATTCAACCCTACATCGTTGACGTATGTTTAATTCTTTTTGGATGAATACGTGTTGAAGTCTTTTATGATCCGTGAAAATAGTGCATTGAGTACCATATATATAATGTCGCCATATTTTGAAAGAGAATACCATCGCCCTAACTCAAGGTCGTGAGTGGTATAGTTCTTCTCATGAACTTTTTAATTGGCGCGACGTGTACACGATAACTTTTTCATGTTGCACGAGTACGCAACCTAATCCTTGATGCGAAGCATCATAGTTTACAACAAAGTCATCGGTATCGTCGGATAATGATAAGATTGTAAAATGTTATGCACCAATCTTAAGAATAAGTTGTAATGCTATTTCTTGTTTTTCGATTGGGGCAAATTTCTTGTCTTTCTGTGTGAGGGAGGTTAGCGGTTGGGCAATCTTAGAAAAATACTCATTAAATCTTTGATAATATCCAGCTAATCCCAAAAATTGTCGGACTTCAGTTGGAGTCTTGGGCACTTCCCAATCCTCATTTGCTTCAATATTGGTTGGGTCTACTTGAATGCCTTTCTCGTTCACTACATGCCTGAGGAATTGTACCTCGTGAATCCGAAATTCGCACTTGGAAAATTTCACGTATAGTTTCCCCTTCTTTAGTAGCTCCAAAATGGTTCTCAAATGTTGTTCGTGTTCATCAGTCGATCGTGAGTATATTAATATGTCGTCAATAAACACTATGTCGAATTTTTCGAGATATGGCTTGCGCACGCGATTCATTAAATCCATAAAGACCGCTAGTGCGTTCGTTAAACCAAAAAGGCATAACGAGAAACTCATAATAACTATAACGAGTTTTAAAAGCCGTTTTCGGTATGCTTTCCTCTTGAATTCGTAATTGGTGATACCCAGATTGTAAGTCTAACTTGGAATAGAAGCTCGAACCTTTCATAAACCATTTGAGTTAGTTGGAATTTCATTTGTAACATGGTTTAGAAATATGAATTTTCGTTCATCGAAATGTTGTGCACCTTTGCAAAACTTGCATGTCTTTCCACCCCCAAAATCTTTATAAAGATGTATAATGGTAAACAGCGGGGTTATAAACTCACAACATCCTTATTCGGTCAACTACAAGGTTCAGAAGGTGTGCCGTGCTTCTCTCCATGAATAAAAAATGTCTCTTCGTTCGGTAATGGTAGGCGAATGATCTTCTCATGACAGAAGACTTCGACTAGGTTATCGGATAACCAATCCATGTCAACCACTACTTCGAAACTACCCAACTGAACGGGTAAGAGATCGATATTGAATTTCAGCTCCAGACTCGACTAGTTTACCGTTTGCCAATTCTATAGAATGAGGAGACGTCTAGCTTACTTGACTTCAGGCCAAGTACATTTTGAATTCTATGTAGTAAGGAATTCACTGTACAAATGTAGAGGACAACCCAATCCCTATGTTTAGATGTAGGATAACCCAATCCCTATGTTTAGATGTAGGATAACCCAATCCCTATTTGTAGCTAGGACAATCCTGTCACTAACCATGAAACTCATGTATGTAAAATGTTGAGATGAAGCTAAAATGGGCAATGGTATCAAATAACATGGATGTGAAATGTTGATGAATAGGATACGTACCGGTGACCCTTAATGATTTGACATGTCTCAGCTAATTCCCCATTAGCTAACTTGATATAGTAATGTGTATCTAACATGACTCTAATTCGAGTATATGCTTAACATCTAAATACACTAGCTTAGCTAGGTGTTGGTACTAAAAGAATTGATACATGATGATCGTAGAGTGTTACGGACTCATGACATCATTAGGATTTTGTGGAGTATTCATAGTTCTAACCATACACGCACTTATTCATTAGCTTGATTCATTCTTAAGTATTACCGTCTTACTAGTCTTTGTTTTGAGCCCGGTCTCAGCATACTGCTACTCTTGGCACTTTTGCAAGTTTTCCCATGATGAACGTCTCACTTGTCGTATTTAGAATTTCGGCAAGTTACCAGCATACCTCCTGGTGCTAAAATCGTTTATGGCAGGAAATGCCTTCGCTTCTCTCATAGCGAGAGTTATAGTTTGAGTGATCGAGGTAGGGTGAGAAGATGTGACCATACTTTGGATTCTAGGGCTAAACTTAAATTGTAACGTTCAATGTGTTTGAATTCGGGTGTTACCCAGTATGGAACAACCCTTGAGAGACCGTGAAAACATCAAGTGTAACCAACAACATTGGCTCTAGTCATGATCGAGTTCTTTTATAAAATCATATGAAAAAGATATGAAAATCAGATAATATCAAAGAATGATGTATGGTTAAATAATAACCAAATGAAATGTGGTGTATAAAATATATCATGTCTTAAAATAGAATATTTTGTCTTTTGTAAAAGATGTCGTGTCTTGTCTTTGTCGAAGTGGTCTGGATAACGCCACGATATGCAATATAATATAAGCACTTATATATAGGAAGTACCAACGGCGTATCCACCATGCTTTTATCATATTACACACGTCTGATTACTTAAATCACTTACCAATAACCACCAAAAATGTCTTGTGTATGCTAATGTCAAATGTCATGTATAACAATGTCTTGCGTAACAATGTCATGTATAAACCATGTCTTGTGTAAAAGAAATGGTTTTCAACACATAACTTTTGACTTAAACATTTGTTTCTTTTAGCGCCATGATCTTTCTAATACACACTATTAAAAGAATCTAGACATATATTTGGATAGGTATAGTCTAACATGCGTCCAAAAATGAAGAATGCAATTGGTCATGGAAACCTCAAGACCGCATTGTTCATACATGATTGAATAAATGATAATGTGGATAACCGAAAATGAATGATAATGTGGATAACCGAAAATGAATGACGATGTGGATAACTGCAACCAAAATGCGTAGTGCCTCATGCATGTATTGGTTATTTGTCTTGGTGGGAAAAAAAATTCCTTGGGGAGGGGAAACCAACCAGTGGCCTCCGTCCATATAGTATGTATTCCATACTCCATAGGCTTTGATCATCCGAAGTAGGGAAAATCTCTTGTCGTACTTGCCCATGTGACGAATATGGTAATAGTAATTGAGCTTCACGAGCTCTAACAAGATCATTTGAATTTCCATAGATGTCGAATAGAATACAATGAGGGAGTTGCAGCATGGCTCGTGTCATACCATCCCTTGGGATAGGACAAATGTCAAGCGACGGAATTTATTGTATCCATTTCCAATAAATATGATAAGGTAAGGTAAGGTTAAGTAGGGTAAAGTGTCATTGACACCATGGAACTAACCCATGTTCAAGAATTTCGAGAATGTTGAGGAAAATCCTCCATGAGTGGCTAACAAGTTTTGTTTGTTTAAATGACTAGTCTCAACCGTCTCGCGATATAGATCGAATGTTAGGTGCGAACAAACATGTGTCGTCTTCCTGTATTGTATTGTATTGTATTGTATTGTATTGTATTGTATTGTATTGTACTGTACTGTACTGTACTGTACTGTACTGTACTGTACTGTACTGTACTGGACTGGACTGGACTGTACTGTACTGTACTGTACTGTACTGTACTGGACTGTACTGTACTGTACTGTACTGTACTGTACTGTACTGTACTGTACTGTACTGTACTGTACTGTACTGTACTGTACTGTACTGTACTGTACTGTACTGTACTGTACTGTATTGTATTGTAAGGTGTTATACTAACCACCCCAGTCCATGTTCTACTAGATAGGAAGAATTGAATCTCAAGTAATAACTTAAGAATTTCGAATAGATAGTGATCACTAGCTTGGCCTACAGAGTCCACCAGAATTTCCATGCACTACAATTTGTTATTACGTAGGCCTCCGTAATAATAAATCGCCTTGCATGGTCACCCTAGCATTCTCTCGTTCGAAGCAGACGATCAGTCAGAGAAAGTACACTATTGTCCACATACCTTCAACATAGGAGGGACCTTTGTGATAGTTCACGTGTCAACGTCTGTTGTTATTACACGCAAAACGGCACGACGTTAGATGAAATAGAAATGGAAAGAATCTGTAACAATAACAACTGAAGGAACACCTTCAAGATGAGTACTTCATTTTCCTTGTCTGGACAGGAGTGTATCAATCTTGATTAGTATGAGTCGCAGGGACCTCGTCTCACTAATGGAGTTGTTGTCCAAGATTACCACCTCCGCCTCGTCGTCACTATCATGGTCAGGCAACTCAGCATTCGCGAGAAAGCAACCATATTTTACGAAATAAAGTTTAAGATTTCACTTAGGAATCATGTTTGCCAAAAGCTCCGAAGTAGACGTGAGGTCGATATTTTCATCGTGCGAGTTAAGAATAATTATAGAGTTTGAAGCCGAAGGTATTTTGTTCTTGGCAAAATATTTTGTACAACACATATATAAATAAATCATATATATATATATATATATATAATCACATGAAATCCTATCTAACAAGGATTTCTATCTTGCATAAGTTGAATTTGTATATGCTGAACTTGTAAACTGTTTATAATGTGTAAACTGATAATGTAATGTGTCTATCTTGTATAAGCACTGATAATGTAATGTATTGTAGGCACATAGTCTGTTAATGTAATTTGTCTATCTCTCATAGACTTCACCCATGGAAATGTCCTTGATTTTTATGAAATGATATTTTTTTGTAGTGGACCTTGAAAAAATGTTTATGCAATGAAAACTTCTCGTTCTTGTATAAATTGTTTTCATGAGAGGCTCCCTAGTGATTGTAGACTAGACTCGAGAAAGAATCCTGGTTCACTACAATCGAAGCACTGATACTAAACTGTCACACCCACTCGTAGCGGAAGTGCGAGGTGTGATCTGTTCTGTTGTCATTGCATAACGATATAAGTAAACATACTAAATGAATAAAACATGCTCCAATGCCATTGTCATAATTGTTCAAAAGATCGCAACATAATTTATGTACATTGTTTGCAAACCATCAAATGAAAAATAAGTTGTTATTGTTTCATACATCAAAATGTAGGTCTTAAAATGTCAAGGCTTTGACCACTATATCACCGTAAAGAGACGGTAAATAACGGTCAAACCCTTCAATAGTTGGCATGGAGTCTTGATACTTGTTTTCCTTGAACAGAAATCTTTGAATTGGTCCACTAATTCCCTGAAAAATACATGTAAGTTTGAAAACATCAACAAAAGTTGAGCGAGTTCATGCAGTTTAGCTGTATAAGATGTATCTGTATCAAAACAGTATGTAAGATGTATTTATCTCAATTGTAATTGTATCCAAACTGGATATAAGATGTATCTGTAAAATGTGAGATGTATTTGTATTTGTATCAAATGTAGTACGAAAAGCGTCAATGAAATCGTGATCATTAATGTTTTGCAAGGACACTAATATGTGTGACAAAATAGGAAGCAAACCAACCCTAGACGATTTTTGTGTCGACTATCCTCGACTGGGACACAACTCTTCTGTATGGGTCCATGACCAAGAGTGGGGCTCGCCAAAACCCGTTAGATCTAACCCTTTGTTCCTTGCTCCAAACTGGATTAATGGTGATTTAGTTATGGCCCTAATTTCGCACATGATCTAAGGTGTTTCATTCCTTGACTTATCATACTATTGTACATGTATTTTCCCCGATAGTTGTAAAGCTTGAAAAGTATTTAAGATTAAAAGGGGACATGAACTCATAGAATTGCATCCGTAAACTGTATGTAATTGTAACCTCACTTGCAGTTGTCTTGAATTGTATGATGTATTTGTATTTGTATCAAATGTAGTACGAAAAGCGTCAATGAAATCGTGATCATTAATGTTTTGCAAGGACACTAATATGTGTGACAAAATAGGAAGCAAACCAACCCTAGACGATTTTTGTGTCGACTATCCTCGACTGGGACACAACTCTTCTGTATGGGTCCATGACCAAGAGTGGGGCTCGCCAAAACCCGTTAGATCTAACCCTTTGTTCCTTGGTCCAAACTGGATTAATGGTGATTTAGTTATGGCCCTAATTTCGCACATGATCTAAGGTGTTTCATTCCTTGACTTATCATACTATTGTACATGTATTTTCCCCGATAGTTGTAAAGCTTGAAAAGTATTTAAGATTAAAAGGGGACATGAACTCATAGAATTGCATCCGTAAACTGTATGTAATTGTAACCTCACTTGCAGTTGTCTTGAATTGTATCACGACCTACAAAGGTCCTAGATTTGTTAGACACTTCGGTCTTTGTATTGGCTCATGTACAAGTCTTCTATCTTGAATATGTATTAAGACTTGTTTGTATTTGTTATTCGTTGAACTGTGTATTAGATGTATGAATTGTTAAAATGTTATATATATATTTCACCAAATATATATATATATATATATATATATATATGTATATATATGTGTGTGTAATCTTGTATCTTGTGAGATGTATCATCGGATTTTGTCCTCTTGATTTTATGTCTTATATGAATAAATTATATAATTGTATTTTTACCAATTATATGTCATTGGGCCGAGCCCATGTTTTCATGTCATTGGGTCGAGCCCGTGTCTTAATGTTATTGGGTCTAGCCCAAAAATTTATGTTATTGGGCCTAAATAGTATTAGGCCTAAATAGTATTGGGCCTAAATAGTATTAGGCCTAAATAGTATTGGGCTTAATGTTATTGGGCCTTGGCCCATATGTTTAGTATTAGGTTTAGCCCATGAGTTTTGATATTGGGCTTAGCCCATGTATTTATGTTAAGCCCATTTAGGAAGATAAGCGCATTAGTAAGTATAAGCCTATTTGTGAAATATACCCATTTGTAAATTAAGCCCATTTGTAAAATATACCCATTTGTACATATCTAGAAATTTTTATAAAAATCACTAAGTATAAGTTAACATAATAATTTTTATAAGTTCAAAACATTCGGATATTGTTGTCGGTGATTTATATGTATTCGCGTCGAAAGATCGCCTAAGCGTCGTAGTAACTCCTCGGATTGGCGATATGTTTATGGTTTCGTCCGTCGTCCGATTTGACCATAATTTTTGTCTGATCATTCACATCGTCTGTAACTCGTTTTTAAGGCGTATTTCTATGTAGTCTTATAAGACTTTAATTATAATGTATCTTGTGTATATTTGTTATATTGAATTCAAGTTCCTAGTTTTGTTACATATAACTAATATACCAAGCATCACATATTGCATATAAGTTGTTAAATGACCAAATATATATTTTCTCAAAAAATATATATTCATCTAACTTTGCTTTTATCAAAAACCATACTTTAACAATCTTTTTAATCTTATAAAGATTTAGCCAAAAATTATAGTTTTGTTAACATGAATTTTAAGAAAATTTGGCCATATAAACTTTGTATTAAGCAATTAGCTGTGTTTAGTAAACATATCATTTTCTTTTCAAATTCACCATCAATTTACGCATAACATCTTTAATAAAACATATTAGATTTTATAACATAAACTTATCAAGATGAAATGAAATCATGTAGGGTTTTGGGTATGATCATTACACATGTTAATTAGTTCAAATCCATGCTTTACTTCTAGTTTTAACCACTTTTATGAAAATCCCATCTTGTATGTTTGTTTTCATAATTTTGTAGAAGTATTGTTTTTGATGAAAAACACTAAATACTTTAACAACACCAAAGAATATGATCATCCATTTAACCTTTATGTTTAACAAAAACCCTTTTAACATAAACATGCATACTTGTTAGATCATGTTTTTAAACATCATCTAATAAGTTATTCTTATGATATTCATCATGACAAGATCAAATATGCAAGTAATAAGTCTCAAATCACCACATAAACAAACATATATATCATGATTATTATTTTGCTTCTTTGTATTTTCATATTATTATGTATGATTATTTAGTTATAACATGAAATTTTAACAATCATAAACATAAATAAATATGAAACTAGGAGATTTAGAAGCTCAGTTCTAGCATTTGTGGCTAGGCTTGATTTATAGGATGATAAAGAACAAAAGAAGATGATGATCTTGATGGTATAAGACTCTTGAATGGATGAAAAAGCTTCATTTAACTTGTAAATGCTTTAGATCATCGTATGCTCCATTAAACTCCATGTTGATCATCAAAGAGATGATAAAATGAAATGGGTTTTTAGATGGTGTTCTTGGTGAAAAGATGATGATTGAGAGTATTCTTATGTGTGTGAAAAGTGGTAGTAAAATGCTAGTAATTTGTGAGATTAAGTGTTATAATCATCCACCAATTTCATCCACTTGCAATAATCAAAATTTCTAGATATTTTTAACACAAAATTAAGGGTGTGGGACCCCTTAAAAACCTTCATAACATGGGGGGAATGGTCTTGTAGTTGTTTCAAAGTGTTAAGGGTTTTAAACTTGATAAAATGTGGTAAAAATATTAGTATGTTTAAGTGTTTAAGGTTTACAATTTTCAAGATGTTTCAAGGTGTTTAGGTGATCCTACTAGACCAAAATGATCCAAATAATATTAGATGGTCACTAAAAAAAAGATCCGATATCGTTCGGATATTCGTTTGGCGTTGTTTCCGTTAGTCGTTATTGGAACGTTAAGCTTGTGTAAGTTGTGTGGATTGATGTGGTTATGGTTCGGATGGTACCCGAAGGTATCCTCATATGAATTCTATGTTAAACACTACTTTTACATGTTGCAAAAATATTAAATTGCTGAATTCTGCAGAATTTCTGCGGAAAAGTGTTGAAATTGTCGCTTTTAGTGCTTTTCGGCAGTTTTTAGTGTTATCGGACATCGGGAAAGTATTAGACCAAACCCTAGCATTCCTAGTTAGGGTTTAATGTATATTAGATATTGCACTTTCGTCCGAGTCTTAAAGATGTCATTTAGATGGTTTCTGCGAACCCTTAGTTTTTGTCAGCACACTAGTTTACTAGGTACTATTCTAGTTGTTTCAACGCATTGTTTAAATTGTTTCAAATGTAATCAATAAAAATGAATCATGTGCATCATAAATATGTATTCCATGAGTATTCTTGTCACACCCTCAAAATCCACCATGCGGAGTATCACCGCTTGGAGGCGTGACATTACCAGGATCGAGCCACCAATCATATTGAACAACGTAATTAAGTAAATAAAACCAACCACAATACAATTGGTGACCAAAAGAAAGTAACCAACTTTAAGTTAATAGCGGAAGCATAAGACGTAGAACCAAAACATAATTTCAATAAGTTCATAAAGTTCAAATGTTAAGCACGGGACATAACAGTCCATATCCCACAACGACCACCTCCTCATGCAAGCTCCATAATCATCTAACGACCTGTAAGGCATGTAAAAACTAGTCAACAATAAAGTTGAGCGAGTTCACAGTTAGGTGTTTTGTTTTAAGTTGTTTTCGAAACGTGGTTTGTCTTTAGCTGGCTTACTTGCCGTGGGGGTTACCACATAGTTGAAAATATGATTAACCAATTCCTTCTTTCCCAAACCATGACCCGTGGGGGCTTCCCTATGTGAACCACTAGACCATTACCATATCGACAACTGACAAACAATAGTTGTGCCATACGTCAATGTTTTATCATCATTGATAGTTTGGCATAGTCCATTTGTACACGCCCGTCCGACTGGCACGGTGTGAGGTTTGTTAAACCTAATAGCATTATAAACTAATGACTCGTTTGCCATTGGCCTCGGCGATTAAGTCGATATAAAATGAGGGACTTAATGATAGAGTTTTGTCTAGTAAGTTTTAAGGTTGTTGTCCTACCCAAGGAGGACGAACGTACGTACGTATTCTACCCAAGGATAATACGCAGGATTAATATTGGCATCCTACCTATGGAGGATGGCGGTACATTTCCTACCCAAGGAGGATATGCAGGTTCCGTTTTAGTTCTTTTAATATTAGCATCCTACCCAAGGAGGATGGCAGAACATATCCTACCTAAGGAGGATATGCAGGCTCCGTTTTAGTTCTTTAACCCATTCCCAACCACCGGGAATCCCATGCCTTAGAAGGAGTGTGAACTCACCTTTGGTTGCTCGGTTTGACTCTCAAAAATAGCTAACAGTCAAGGTCGGTCAATCACGTCCTAGTATGATTACCACTTAGTTTATTACTGACTTCAAATAAGCACGAAGTTCCTACACGCATCTATCACCTAACATGCACTCACTTTAACGGTTCATGCCCATATAAACTTCCCATCTTTTCCCATTCATAAGCAAACATACGAAATTGCACATAACACTTTCATTGACATATAACATGTTAGATCATCCTTAGATAACATACCCGACATTTAGACACGCAAATTACTACCTATGTCGTTTCAGCTTTAACATTCAAAACTGGGCTGTTTTCGGGGATTTTAATAAAATAGTTAACTTACTCCAAAAATTCCCAACTTTTTACAGAGGGTCTTAAACGATCCAAATATTATTTTGTAAAAATCTCAGGATCCAATTCATTACTAATATTTTATAAAAAAATCATTTACCGTACTGCAATCAGATTCATTACTTTCTGATTGCAGTCCACGGAATAATTTATTTAAAATTCATCGTAAGTCCGATTGATGAAATTCCAGTTGTAGAATTACAACCACATCAGTGATCATCTACAGTGCAAATTTCATGAGCTAATTCTACACAGATTTCAAGTTATGACGAAAAACATAACACACATTTTCTGCAGTAAAAACGCAGCTTTTGCTGCTGTGAAAAACGACCCTTTAAAAATAGCAAACGAAGTCCAAAAATTATGATTCTAGTGCCATTAGAACCGTATTTCGAAATAACACGTTATAGACTAAAAAAAATCATTTTTTCGATAAATATCGACCTGTTTACAGCCAACTGAAGGCGGCTGAAATAGTTTGACAGCCTCCTGTTTTCAGTTTATAGCGTTCTAACGCAAGTTCTATTTGTTCCGTTAACATGTTTAGTGATCAACAACGTATTTCTTGTCATCACAAGAAAGCATCAACATATACTAAACACATCATACTAACAACACTTCATCACATTTCATCTTTATGTAAACCTTATGTTCATGTTTCTTGTTTAAACCATTTAGTGTTCTTGTGATATTCATCATACTACATCCTTTTAACTACACAAAATAGAAGTAAACTAAGGTAGATCAAAGACTTACAACTATCTCAAAGGCTAGGGAAGAATCTCTAGTGAAAAGATGGTGAAAATGGTGTGAGAAAGCAAGTAATGAAGCTCCTTGATGATCTACAACTTCAAGCTTCTTTAATCCTTCTTCTAGCACTTGAATGCTACTTAAAAAATGGAAGAACATGGTGGTGATATGGTGGTGATGGTGGCGATTATGGTGATGCCGAGAGGAGAGGGAGAGAGTGAGTGAGAGAGTGGTGTGAGCTTGTAAGATATGAAATGATCTCAACTTGATCATGTATCTAAGCCACCTTACTTATAAGATTCTTACAATATCTTGTTCAAGATCATAAGCAAAGCAAGATCATATAAAATATTGAACAAGATTTATGAGTGGGGTCCCCCACATGGGGCCGTGAATATTGATGGGGGGGGGGGGGGTTATTTGTAAATTTTCATGGTAAGTTGTAAATATTTGTTCAATTTCAAGTATAAGGTTACTAGTGTAAATTAGTAAATACTCTAGTGGGTGTTATGGTGTTCGGGGATCATAACTAGCCAAGAAATAATTAAACAATGTTTCTTGCAATATTTTGGTGTCCCGGGTAATGTCCGGTTGTTCGGTTAGATACCGGTTCGTTAAAGTGCTAAGTTGTTCCGTTTAGTGTCTTTTATGTATCTTTTTGTAACACTTTTAATTCCTAACACTAAGGAATGCATACAGGACCATTTTGTCAATTTTCTACACAAGACTAGTATGTTACAAAGCACATGTAAGTTTGACACAGAAATCAGAAAGCAGTTAAGTAATTCAGCACAGTCATCAAGCACTTTAATTAACATTAATTAATCGTACGGGTACATGTAATTATGAGGGTTGTCACAATTCTAAGTGTATGTCATGTAATCATGCATTTCGGACATTCAATACTGATAATTGTGTAACTTGAATGATTGATTTAAATGTACGAAAATCACCAGAAAGTGGCAGTTGTCACACATCCACCCTTCCAGATTGCACGTGTTCACATTATTTAGACCCAAAACTTTGATGAGATTTTGAAAACTTAGAAGGCATTATGCCAAAAGAATCATTCAAGAATGGATGATTGAATTTTTCAAAGTCGATTTTAGAAATTTGAAGGGTTCAAAACCTTATAACAAATCATCTGAGAATAGATGATTGATTTTCAAAAAATCGTTTTGGAAAATCGTGTTCTTGTTGTGGTAATCACATAAGATAGGTGAAGTGTATGTTTTAAGATCTAAACACAAGATAACTTGTGTGTTGGTGCATATGTCTGTTGACTTCGTCTTAAGTCTAGGGTCTTAATATGTCATGATTGTATAATACAGGGGTCAAAATGTAAGTTTAAGTTTATGTTTAAGGGGTTTCTCTTGAAGGTGGTTCATGTCAAGTTCAAGAGAAACCTGATGATTAGGTTTCTCTTGAGACTGGTTCAAGAGAAACCCAAGGCCTATAAATAGGGGCTAGTTGTTTCTCATTTGGAACATTCCCATAGTTCTGGTGCCGAACTGCTGCTGGATTTTTTCGTCATATATGAATGAGAAACAGTGTTTAAAGTGATATTCTTCTGTTTTCTACTCCATTCTCTTTGATTCTAATCTGTTTAAGTGTTTCCGCCACTTAAATGATTGACTCATTAGATCGGTCATATCGGTCCTACAATTGGTATCAGAGCCAGTCATGAGCCAATATACCTGAATCAAAGCATTTTTCTACACAAAATCTGATTTCTGGACTTTTACACGGACAAAATGGACTGAATTTTGGACAGTGTGTGTGAAACTGAGTTTTAACAAAGCCTTGAGAATATCAGCTTAAAATTCAAAGTAATTCGTGTAAAAATGACCTAAAAACTGGCTTTCTCTTGAACGAACCGTTAGGTTTCTCTTGAAAATTTCAGGTTTCTCTTGAAAATTTTAGGTTTCTCTTGAAATTTTTCTGAGGTTTCTCTTGAAATTTTGCTGAGGTTTCTCTTGAACTTTGCTGAGGTTTCTCTTGAAACTTTGCTGAGGTTTCTCTTGAAACTTTGCTGAGGTTTCTCTTGAAACTTTACTAAGGTTTCTCTTGAATCACAAGTTTCCCTTGAAAATTGTTTTCATTTTGAAAACTGCTTTCGCTTGAGTATAGCTGATTTCTCAGAAATGTCCATAGTGTTCGTGATACTGTTCGATCGTCTGATTTTGTGAAAAGTGTGTGTTTGAAAACGTTAAATTTTCGTATTGTTTGAAAATCTGTCTTTAAAAATCTTTAAATAACGAAACATGGATTGTGAATCGTCTTTCGGATATGGTATGCGTGTTCAGAATCCAGCAGATATTGCACAGAAGAAATTTGATAGTTTTACGGGTATCAAGGGAGAGTCTACAAAAGAATTGATTGACCGATATTGCCCTCTAGTTCTGGAGATGGGGAGATTGGGGATAACAAAGGCTAATGAGGTGTGGATTGACAAATTAGCAGACGCATTACCTTATGATGAATGGGGAACGTATCTGATGGTGTTAAAGAACAATACAAATTTTGCTAGTATGAATCTTAGTGGTTTCATCGAGAAGATTGAAGCTCAAGTACTTGAGTTCGAAAAGATTAGAAAAATGAAATCTGAAGAAAATGTTCAAGTGGTAGAGAAGCTAGTTGACGAAATTTCAGCTTTGAAGGTTGAGAAGAAAGCTGATGATGAACAGATTCTAGAGTTGCGCTTGAACTGTGAAAAACTGAAATCTGAAAATGACAAACTCTCGAAGGATGTAGAGAGTTTGACATCAGAAAACAAAAATTTGAAAGAAAAAGATTTTGAAAATAAAATGAAAATGTTTGAAAATGAAAAATTAAAAATTGAAAAAGATTTTCAAAGACAAATAAAGATCCTTGAAGATGGGAGATCTGTTTTTAGCAAAAATAATATTGAAAAGCAAAAAGTAATCAACTCTCATCTTCAGACGATTATTCGACATGAAAAAGAAGCTGAAAATGCTCGAAATAAAATCAAAGAGCTTGAGAAGAAATTGAAAGGTTTTGAGATTTTGTCATCAACACCAGATTATCCATGTCCAAAACCGATCAATTCAGTTCTAATAAGTGACAATGTCACAAACTTTGACAAAGTCAAAGTTGAAGATTGTGATGAGAAAACTGATGATGAAAAAGAGAAAAAGAAAATATTTTTGGAATTAAAAGAAAAATTTAAAGAAACTGTTTTACATTCGACTGAAATAGGTGAATGCTCAAAGCAAAAACCTGTTAAGAAGAATGTAGAACAAAAACAAAATGTTAAAAATTCGAAAAAGTTTCAAAACAACAATAAAAGGTCACCAGTTCAGTCATCCAATCGTTATAAAAAACCACAAAAATTTGAAAATCAAAACTCATAAAAAGTTGGCAATAAGTGGTGCAGGTTTGACCACAATACTCAAAAGTCAAATCCAGCTTACAAGAAGAATGATGACTACCACAAAGCCAGACAATGCTATGATCTGAGCGTTTGGTGTGAAAGTGGTGATTGGTACGATAACAGAGTGTGTTACACTTGTGGTGTTCAAGGACACATTGCTGTTAACTGCCAGAATCAGTGGTTTGAGACGAGGAGATGCTATAACTGCCAAATCAAAGGTCACATTGCCAGAGATTGCCCAATGAGATCAATTGAAAAATCGAGGGCTGTATCTCAGAAAAGGGTGATGAAATCAGTTAAAGTCAAAGAAAAGCCCAAGGAACTGAACGTTTCAGAACATAAAGTCAAAGAACCTAAAGTTCAAGAAAAGAAAGTGAAGCTTTCTCAGGGGCAGAAAGACAGACTGCGAAAGAAGAGGAAGAAGGCAAGAGAGTATCTCGAGAAGATCTTGTCCTCGGCTTCATCTGTTAAAAATAAGAATTTTGATGAATCGACTCCCTCGATGGCAAAGTCAAGAAAGACGAATTCATCAGATACAAATCTGAGGACGAAAGAAGAAAAGAAGAAGAAGAAAATGGTCAGCGATGAATCTGACATGTTAAAGTCAGACAAGCCACCTTCAGGCGATGAATCTGGCTCATTAAAGTCAGACAAGCCATGTGCAGGCAATGATTTTGGTTCGTCAAAGCCAGAGGAGCCAGTTGTTGAGGTAAAAGTAGAGAATTCTGGTTTAACACTGGATGATGCAAATTTTCCACCATTGTTGAATGAGAATTCAAAAGCACCCAAGGACCGTCAGGCTTGGGTGAAACTGTTTAAATGAAAAACCTGACTTGCCGGAACTCCCAGGTTGGTAATTGGGGAGTAGGAATCGGCATCTTTCTTGAGAAATTCACATCTGTGATATTTCGACTTACATGTGGTAAATCAAGGACATTAAGTTGTACTTGATTTTCTACAAGTGATTGTTGTTGAGTGAATGTAAAAGTTAAATCTTACATTTGGTTAAAGAAAACAAGGTGATAAATGATCCCCATGTTTGTGAAACGACACACAAAACTAATTTTCCGGAAAAACCATTTTGATTAAAACAAACTTAAGTGTTTTGAAATCATAATGGGAAAATAGTTTGTTGTCAGGGGGAGTTCTGATTGTTTATGCCGAGTGGATGGAGAATTGAAGCAATTCTCGTCAAGTTGTCACTTTACTTTGTACCGTTTGTTTTCAAATTTTCTCAGAAAATCAAAATTGAAACATATTTTGATTTTAGGGGGAGAAAAAATTTAAAAAAATTAAAAAAATTGAAAATTCAAAAACATTGAAAAATTCAAAATGAGTTTTGTTGTGAAAAAGAGGAAATGATTGTAAATCAGTCGGACTATCACAACATGCTAAAGAAATGAAAAGTCTAAATGTGATAAGCGGTCTCACTAAAGATGTGACGATAGGCTCAGCTAGACTAGTAGATTTGCGAGAACGATACAAACTTAAATTAAAAAGCCTAGTTCTAGTGGGAAACATGGTCAAAAGCATAGTACTTAGTTTTGTCCTTCTTGATTGTGTGCCTACTCAGTAATCGCTGATTGTCGAAAGACATAAAACTGGTTAAGTCTGTGAACTTTCACAACTTTGCTAAAAAGTCGCTGTGATTGTGCATTTCATTTTGCCAAGATTTAAACTTGTTTTATTTCTTTATTTTGTTTAAGCATCGGACATCCTCTGCGTATACGTGAGTATCGACCTGGATGTTGTTGCCTAAACGTTCTGCTTTATTTTCTTTGGTGTTTCGTTTAAGCTTTGGACCTCCTCTGCGTATACGGGAGTATCGACCTGGTGGTTAAAGCCTAAACAACTTCAACTTATTTTTAATTTGTTATTTTGTTTAAACATTGGACTTTCTCTGCGTATACGGAAGTATCGACCTGATTGTTAATGTTTAAACATTCTGCTTTGTTTTAGCACAATTCACAGTTGATAAAAGTTTAAAGGCATTACTTGAGTTAGTGTATTGCATGATGAGGGGATATGCTGAGATCGTGGGGTCCATAAGAATTTAGTGCAAAATTAATATACCTTAACGTATCGGTAAGCATTTCGAAAGTTTTTAGATTGAGCTTAAGAGGACAATTATATCGTCAATCAACGTGAATCGTTTAGAACTTAAAACGATTAAAAGCTTAACGGTGCTTGTGATGTGTCTCAAAAACTGATATGATCCTCTTACACAAACTCACAAAAATATTGTCTGTATATATTTCTTTACTGCATTTCATTAAAAACAAAAATTCAAAAAGATTTTAGTGTGTTTTAGCATAAATTTTTGAAAAATCCAAAAAGATTTTCGACAACTGATGTTGGAGAGCTGATATTCAAAATTCTGAGTGCTAAACATGATGAACAAATGGTTTGGGAGAGTTTATTTGAGATAAGAAATGTTTTTGAAATGTTTAAATGGTTCATTAATTTGAATCAAAATTTTTTTTGAGTGTTACGAATACAAGAGGTTAAGTAGAGTTTATTCATGATAAAATTGTTTATCTTACAAAGTGGTAGAGAGTGTGCAGGTTAAAGCCAGGTTTCTGATCCTGTTGCTACGGAAAGCCAGGAGACGTTTCAGATCTTGTGAAAATGCTATGACAGATTGCGATCCCGGAACAACTTAAGGGGGAGTCTGTTAGCAAAGGGGCGTTTGAAGAGTGAAAAAGCTAGATTCAGTGTCTGAAGATTAGCTGATGATGGTGATTGAAGAGAAAGAGAGAGTTTGAAGGATGTTTCAGCGTCAAATATTCTGGAAAGCGTGAAGACTGATTAAGACTGAAGTTTTGACGTACTAAAGTCTTGTACTAAAGACTCCGTCAACATCCAAGGGGGAGACTGTTGGTGCATATGTCTGTTGACTTCGTCTTAAGTCTAGGGTCTTAATATGTCATGATTGTATAATACAGGGGTCAAAATGTAAGTTTAACTTTATGTTTAAGGGGTTTCTCTTGAAGGTGGTTCATGTCAAGTTCAAGAGAAACCTGATGATTAGGTTTCTCTTGAGACTGGTTCAAGAGAAACCCAAGGCCTATAAATAGGGGCTAGTTGTTTCTCATTTGTAACATTCCCATAGTTCTGGTGCCGAACTGCTGCTGGATTTTTTCATCATATATGAATGAGGAACAGTGTTTAAAGTGATATTCTTCTGTTTTCTACTCCATTCTCTTTGATTCTAATCTGTGTAAGTGTTTCCGCCACTAAAATAGTGTATATTAGCTCAGATTGACTCATTAGATCGGTCATATCGGTCCTACATTGTGTTAGGGTACTAGAAAATTTATAGTCTAGGTCAAAGCATTACTAATAACCTAATTCCCTATAACCATTGGCTCTGATACCAACTCTTCTGTCACACCCCGACCGCGTAAAACAACAAACCGCAGCGGAAACGTCGGGGAGTCGAGCAACAGAATTATTGTTTCACAACCATGGCAATTAAAGTTTATTTTATTTATAAACAAATGGTTTACATTGTCTTAAAACGTAAGAAACAAAGAGTACATAACAGAATTAAAACTAGTCTAGCTTCATTTTATGTCACTAAGGCACAGGTCCGCCTAGGTATATCTAACCAATCCTATGTACCAGCTCCTGAAAACACATGTGAAAATAGGTACCTCAGCACAAAAATGTCTGTGAGATACATAGGTTTATTGATTTAGGATTCATGACTTGTAATTTAAAGAATTGTTTTATAAAAGTTAGTCATGAACCTTAGGAAAATGTTTTCTTTTATAAACCATATAAAAAGTGATAAGAAATCAGATGATATATAAAAGAAAGTTGTATAGTTAAAATAAGTAACCAAGTAAAAATGAGTTGTATAAGTTAAGTTGTTTGTAAAACAGTGTTTTTAAGACAATATGTTATCTGTGTAAAATGTAATGTGTCTAAACTGAAATGGTTTAAATAACGCTACGCTATGTAATATCATAAAAAGCACTTATATATAGGAAGTACCAGCGGCGTATCCACCATGCCTTTATCATATTACACACGCCTCATTATTTAAATCACTTACCCAAACAAACCACCAAAATGTCTTGTTCAAACCAAATGTCAAAATGTTTATGTGTAAACAATGTCAAATGCCAAATGTAAATCATGTTAATGTATAATTAAATGTTATGTATGGTAAGTAAAAATGTCTACCCAAACCATATGTAAAATGTACAAAACAATGCATTTGAATAAATCATAGTTTAAATCAAAAGTTATGTTTTGTAAAATAAATGCATGCTTTACTGATACAAACATCTATGTGGTAATGTTAAATGCATACATTCAAGTCTTGCGACTGTGGCGACAAACCCTTAAACAAATTAAAGGTTTATCTAAAAGTATGAATATCGGATTCAGTTATTCCTTACTTCCAAACAAACCTATGAAGCAGGGAATGGAAGTTGTCAATTCCTATGGTACCACTACTTACTACCGAGCGGCGTAGCTAATGTTAATGAACGTACTTTTGTCCCGTTAAACAAACCAAATGTCATACCAAATGTAAGCATGTTATGTGAAAACAATGTACTCAGTATGCAAAAATGAACATACATAGCATGAATATGATGTAGATCAATGTGTACATATGCTGAAATGAACATATGAAACAAATGTGTTTATAAGATTAATGTACTAGCATGTTAATAAAAAATACATAGCAAAACACATGGATGAAAATCATGTACTATATAAACATAGCAAGCATATGATATAAAAACATGAAAAGCACGAAAGTAACAAGTAGGCACATGTGTTTCACCCCAAAATGTTTGAAAACAGTAAAAGAGGGGACTATGTACTCACTTGAGGATGCTTAGAAGTCCTTGAATAACGACCAAGCAAAGTTAGAGTAATCACGGAATTAAACGGCACTTAATATAGGTAACTACGTTAATAAACCGGACCTAAATCGGAGGATCGGATAGGATGAGGTTTCATAAACCAAATGAGCATTAGAACTCATATGATATGGTTTAACAAAGCCTACATACTAAAACAAAACTTAACCTAAGTGCTTACGACCCATTACGACCCGTTTAGGTAGCTTATGCTACTTTAACGTGTCGTTCGCGTAAAACGCTTTTGGACCGCCTAACTAGTCCTATGACAAGTATTATATGCCTTAACAAGTCTAATAATGTTGCCTAATCATTTTAGATGTCAAAATTTAGGTTACATATGCTTAAAATCAGTTTATGTGTAAAAAGGGCATTTTGGTCATTTTCCTAAGGCATATATGACGTGATGTCGTGGTCACAATCAAATTTAATCCAATTACAACTAATTAGCTAGCGGTAAGTGGGTATCGAACACAGGGAGTTTGTGGAATATGTGTTATCTCAATGTATGTCTAACTAACTAGATTAATCTAAATTGCAAGAAATGTAAATTTCAATGTTTGGGTTGATTGGTTTTAATTATCTAGAATTACTAAATTAGAATACAAATCAAAGTCAAGTTTTGTAACAGGATAAGAAGGTAGTGATCATCCCGAGTTTCAGGTTTTAAGTGACAATCAAGGTTTATGTTCAACTGGAAAGAACTACATAGACAAAGCTCATGCAAGATCAATTGTTTGTGATGAAAGGGAACTAAGTACTCGGATTCCTAGAACGCGAGGTTGTTACCCGATGACCAATCAACATATATCCAACCCTAATCCCTCCCATGATATCTCGATTGCCAACGGCACCAAGAACGTATGGTTTAGAACTATGATCAAACATACATCAACAGTTTACAAACACCCAATCAAACACCATAATAAACTAACAACACATGCACAGTTTAATATTCCAGAAATTAAAGAACAAACATAATTGTCACAAATAAAACCTTACACTCAAGACGATCACCAAGCAAACCTAGCCGCTCATAGTGTCGTGAATTGTCATAACAATCAAACCTTTGTCCAATGGAATAATAAACAAAGTCTCCATGTTTAGACCACTCAAGAACACAAGAAGATAGCCAAAAATCGCCCCTAAACTCCCCCAAAACTGTCCACCATGATTAGAATACTTGAAAAGACACAATAAAACTGATTTTAATGAGGCAGTTACGGTTCTTCGCGTCATGTCCACCGTAAATTACGGTATCACCGTAATTTACGGTGACCTTCAAGGTGTTACGGTAATAGACTCCTGTGTTACGGTGAGCAAGTCCACGTGATATTGTCAGCCCATGTCTCAAAGCCCATGTGCGGCCCAAGTCCACTGCCGTCAAACACTTATGATGATGTTTTGTTGAATTTGCCGCCACCTCCTCAGCATGACATGGTGATTTGATGTTTTGTGCTCTCTCTCCTTTGATGTCTGCCGCCAAAACATATGTTGATGATGCCCTCTTTTGTCATATTGACTTATTACTAAAACTCACGTGAATATGCTTCTTCCCATGTGCCGTCCAACATAATCTTGTTGTGGACTCCTTCAATTAATTATTTTCTATCCACAAATGGCGGCCCATCAGTCAACATGATGATCCACGTGAGTTCTGCCACCCCCAAACCGTGATGTTGTTGCTTCCTTGTTAGCGGCCCAATCCAAAAGGGACTTCTGTTTATTCGGCCCAATTGATGGTGTGCTTGTTGACTTTTTCTTGTTATCCCCCCAATATATGTGCTGATGATGATGATTAGGTTTATTAATTTCTTGTTACAAACTCCTCCAACAAGTCACGTGAAAGTGTAAGATGATGTGATGATATTGTTATATTTAATACCCCACATGTCCTCCTTGAAATCCCCCTTCACCAAAGTCTACGGGATGATGTAATTCACTCGATTATTATCCCCGACTGTTCCGCTTCATCTCTAATCATGTTAACTTCACCAAATTAAGCGTCTAACCTGAAAAACCATGAGTACTCGTAGTTATCACATTCACGATACATAACCGTGTAGAAGATGGGATATGCACGTAATTAGCTCATTTAAGGGTTGTCCTACGGACCACCCGTCACATCCCCACACTTACCCGTTGCTTGTCCCAAGCAACCGATTCAAAAACTATTTCAAAACCACAAGCGATCAACATGCAAACCAAGCTAAAATGTATCGTCCTTTTACTAACTTTCAATCATACCACAAGACACACCCCTCACAAAAACTCTCGGTGACAAGAAATATTAGCACATAATGCTAAACCACTCAATGCGTGTGTGTGTTTGTGCGACAATAAGCTTGTATAAAAATCAAGTCTCCTCCTATTGAGTATTTAGCATGCTTATGAATCAAAAGGACTTATGGGTTGTAACGGGGCTAGGTGCAAAGGTTGGAAAATGGGAAAATATATATGCGAGAGCTAATTGATTTGACCCGGTTTTTATTTTTACTACAAAACAAAGCAAACATCAATTATATACACAACTTCTTCAACATTCTCAACTACTATTGCAACCAATCACTTCTTTTTGTATTTTTCTCATATTTTTTTTTCTTTTTTTTTTCTTTTTTCATTTTTTTTTTCATAACACATCAAACTCAACAATATATACAAGAACATCAATACTACATACTAAATCTCCTAAACCGGGTTATCTCAAAAGGTAAAATTTTTGTAGGAAGTAGGCTCGGGTCACAATCGAATGGTCTAAGGCTCAACATGGCTTTTTAAGGACCAAACCCCCACCCCTCACAATACCAAGCTCATATATGTAACGTATGAGGTCCAACCCACCAATCCCGCACTCTCACACATCTAGACGAGGCTTCCTAAAAGTCCCCCTATCATTTTCAAAAGCATGCTAATTCTAGGATTTAACAAGTATTCACACACAAGTTCTATTAACGCACACCGCCACTCAAACAATGAAATATCAATAAGAATCATGTGTGGCTCAAATCCTCACCAAGAAAAGACTAGGAATGGGTGTCAATGTGTCAAATGGCACAATATCAAGTTTTCAAATTTTAACAATTTTCGCTCGGATTTACAAAAAAAATTTTAAACTCCCAAAAATTTCCCCCATCCCCACACTTGGAATACATTGTCCCGTAGTCCAACAATGCGTGAGGGATTTTTAATTTTCCCACACGGATAGGCACGATTGGCGCTTCATACTCTTTATCATTCTCGACTTTGTCATCTTTTTCCAAACCTGCATTCACTTGATACGAAGAAGTTAGCCGTGTTTCATTAAATTTAGTATTTGGAACGGTGCTTACCACATTGATGTTAATGCTTTTTGTGTTCTTGGGATTTGTCACCGTGTCACTTTGTAGTTGGCCTTTTGCTTTCTTCAATATCGCCACGTTACTCGCAAGTTGACCCATATGAGTGGTCAACGATTGGATGCTTTTGTCACCAACCTCGTCCTTTTGCATCCGAACCTCATCACGTTGATTCATTCGTTGCATTTCACTTTGCATCACCTTCAACATCTCCATTACTTCGTTTCCACCCGAAGAGCTTTGACCCGTTTGATATTGCCTTTGAAATCCTTAGTTTCCTTGAAAATTCGGGTTAGCTTGATTTGAAGGGTTCCCATACCGAAAATTTGGGTGGTTCCTCAACCCGGGGTGGTAGGTATTAGAATTCATGTTGTTGTAATTTCTACCACCCCCTCCTTGACCTTGAACCGCATGAACCTCTTCATATTGCCCTTCCACCATTCCTTGGCAATTTTCAGCCGCATGACCTATTTCATTACACAATGCACAAACATCATAAATTTGGTTAGTAGTTTGAACATTACCATCATCTATTGCGTGCACTTGAGGTCGGGCAATGGCCGGTCGCGCTCTCCTCGATGCTTGAGCCTTTCTCTTTGATGTACTTGCCATATTCTCCAAAAACTCCCAATCATCATTTTCGTAATTTGTACCAAATGTCCCACCGGTAATCGACATTAAATCTCGAGCATCCTCGGCACTCAACCCCTCGTGGAAGGCATTCATCAACTCCCAAAGTTCAATCCCATGGTGAGGGCAATTTTTAATCATCATATTGAAACGTTCAAATGCCTCATGGAACATCTCACCATGTTGTTGTTAGAAGCTCCTCAATCCTTTTCTAGCATCGTTGGTCTTTTGGGCGGTGTAAAATTCATCTAAGAAAATTTGTTGCATCTCCGCCCAAGTATATATAGATGCTGAAGGCAAAGTATAGAACCACTTCTTTGCCTTGTCCTCCAAAGAAAATTGAAATAAGACCAACTTGATATCATCAACCGAAAAACCTTGACTCCCAAGAGTATTGCAAATCGAGTCATAGGCCTCTAAGTGGAAATACGGTTCCTCCGTTGCTAGCCCCTTGTATTTCGGTAAACTTTGCAAAGAATTTGTTCTTACTTCAAAGGATCTCCCTTGATTATTGTGAGGGATAACCACCGGTGAAGGGTTTTGAGTAATTATCGGCCTGAAATGTGCTTCTATTCCCCTTGCTTGTTCCCTAAGATGCCTTCTTGGAACACCCAATCGACCCCTTTGGCGAATAGGATCCATAGGTCTTTGTATATGCCCTTGTGGTATGAACGGTGGTTGAAATTGTTGTTGTGGCCTCGGTGGTTGTTGAATTGGCCTTTGAAATTGTGGTTGTACATGTTGTGGCCGAACTTGTTGCAATGGAATAGGGCGTTGCATTGGTGGCCCTTGTGGCCTTGGCCTAATGTGTTGTGGTATGAGTTGTTGTTGCGGTATTCCACCAACACTTGCCATCCCTTGAGATTGACTTTGCACATAACCAAACTCTCCTTGATCACCATAACCTTCATAAGCGTACCCATCTTCATCATAGCCCTCAAAATCTTCGTATCCTTCCTCATATCCATCTCCCCCTATACCCGAAGTTTGCCCAAAGGGAAGAGTCGAGTATTGAAAACCCGATTGGTTTGATGGTCTAAATGTAGAGGTAGTATGGACAACAGTTGAATCTTGTGGTACTGTATAAGTTGAGGATGATTGCCCTGAAGCTGGGAAGAAATGAGTGAGTGGTGGAATCGTAGTAGATGGGCTAAAGGTAAGACTGGGTTCGACTTGGGTAGTGATCGGTTGTGTGGTGTTGGTTGGTGTAGTATCATGAAGTGGAGTAGGCATTGTGGTGATGTTTGGAATAGTGGTGTTTGGTGATGGTTGTGTGGAAGTAGGTATAAAAGATGAGGTCGTTTGACCCGTTGTGGGTGGTACTTGTGTTTCTTCCATGATGTTTCTTGGTGTAATGGGTGAAGTGGGTGAACCAATGATTCTGTTTTCGCGTAGTAAAACTCGGTTTTGCCTTAGTGTTCTTTCGATTTCCGGATCAAATGACAATGGTGAAGCTTTGTGAGAGCCTCTAGTATGCATGCACCTGTAGAACCTGCACACTAAACACACCAGTGTAAACCCGAAAATAACAAAGCAAAACTAACAAACTGACACACGTTGCGCACTACTCCCCGGCAACGGCGCCAAAATTTGACGTGATGTCGTGGTCACAATCAAATTTAATCCAATTACAACTAATTAGCTAGTGGTAAGTGGGTATCGAACACAGGGAGTTTGTGGAATATGTGTTATCTCACTGTATGTCTAACTAACTAGATTAATCTAAATTGCAAGAAATGTAAATTTCAATGTTTGGGTTGATTGGTTTTAATTATCAAGAATTACTAAATTAGAATACAAATCAAAGTCAAGTTTTGTAACAGGATAAGAAGGTAGTGATCATCCCGAGTTTCAGGTTTTAAGTGACAATCAAGGTTTATGTTCAATTGGAAAGAACTACATAGACATAGCTCATGCAAGATCAATTGTTTGTGATGAAAGGGAACTAAGTACTCGGATTCTTAGAACGCGAGGTTGTTACCCGATGAGCAATCAACATATATCCAACCCTAATCCCTCCTATGATATCTCGATTGCCAACGGCACCAAGAACGTATGGTTTAGAACTATGATCAAACATACATCAACAATTTACAAACACCCAATCAAACACCATAATAAACTAACAACACATGCACAGTTTAATATTCCAGAAATTAAAGAACAAACATAATTGTCACAAATAAAACCTTACACTCAAGACGATCACCAAGCAAACCTAGCCGCTCATAATGTCGTGAATTGTCATAACAATCAAACCTTTGTCCAATGGAATAATAAACAAAGTCTCCATGTTTAGACCACTCAAGAACACAAGAAGATAGCTAAAAATCGCCCCTAAACTCCCCCAAAACCGTCCACCATGATTAGAATACTTGAAAAGACACAATAAAACTTATTTTAATGAGGCAGTTACGGTTCTTCGCGTCATGTCCACCGTAAATTACGGTATCACCGTAATTTATGGTGACCTTCAAGGTGTTACGGTAATAGACTCCTGTGTTACGGTGAGCAAGTCCACGTGATATTGTCAGCCTATGTCTCAAAGCCCATGTGCGGCCCTAGTCCACTGCCGTCAAACACTTATGATGATGTTTTGTTGAATTTGCCGCCACCTCCTCAGCATGAGATGGTGATTTGATGTTTTGTGCTCTCTCTCCTTTGATGTCTGCCGCCAAAACATATGTTGATGATGCCCTCTTTTGTCATATTGACTTATTACTAAAACTCACGTGAATATGCTTCTTCCCATGTGCCGTCCAACATAATCTTGTTGTGGACTCCTTCAATTAATTATTTTCTATCCACAAATGGCGGCCCATCAGTCAACATGATGATCCACGTGAGTTCTGCCACCCCCCAAACCGTGATGTTGTTCCTTCCTTGTTAGCGGCCCAATCCAAAAGGGACTTCTGTTTATTCGGCCCAATTGATGGTGTGCTTGTTGACTTTTTCTTGTTATCCCCCCAATATATGTGCTGATGATGATGATTATGTTTATTAATTTCTTGTTACAAACTCCTCCAACAAGTCACGTGAAAGTGTAAGATGATGTGATGATATTGTTATATTTAATACCCCACATGTCCTCCTTGAAATCCCCCTTCACCAAAGTCTACGGGATGATGTAATTCACTCGATTATTATCCCCGGCTGTTCCGCTTCATCTCTAATCACGTTAACTTCACCAAATTAAGCGTCTAACCTGAAAAACCATGAGTACTCGTAGTTATCACATTCACGATACATAACCGTGTAGAAGATGGGATATGCACGTAATTAGCTCATTTAAGGGTTGTCCTACGGACCACCCGTCAATATAAACTACCTATCATACAACTAACTAAACTTAGTGACCATAAGGTATAACCTTGGAAGGTTATTCCCTATACAACTATGGTCACAAAATATGTTTGGTAGGATCCTAATGATCAACCAAATGGGTCGGGTTTGAAAGTCTAAGCGGTTGTTTAGACCGCTTATCTTTACGACCCTATATAAGCACTAAACTAAAAGTGACGAGTTAAACATGTTAAAACATGTTTAACGAAGTTTGAAAACAAGTTTGATATCAAAATAAAGAGTTTTGATACCCAAGAATAGTTTGGTTGCAAAATACGCATAAACGCGTATTTTGACCGAAACTATAACTCGTCACTATGCCTAAATAACGTGGTAATCAGTAGGTATAGTCACAAAGGACTATAACCATCGTGATTACGCTCACGTTGCGAAGCTTAAATGAACTTCGTGTTGACCATTGACCAGTCAAAGCAGAAAGTCAAACACTGTTTGACTTTCGTGCTTAAAAAACGCATAAAAGAACGAAAGAAACTTACAAGAGGTCCAAGCAATGGAGTTTTGATTCAAATAACTCAGGTATGGAGTATAAACCCCAACTTAGAGCAGATTGAATCAAAAGGTGTGAGTTTGGAATGAAATTAGGTTGGGTATTTATAGATTTCGGACCACCGTTAGGATCGTTCCTCGATAAACGAGCTTCAATCTGAGCCTTACATGTGCACCCACTGTTTTATAATACCATGGGTGCCCAAAACAAGCGCATAGATTGAAAGAAACCATGTGCAAAACAAGGGAACAGCTGGATCTTGCTGGAAATAGATTTTTGCTGATCTGATGTTCTGTCACGCCCCGCGTACGATATGGGGTCAGCCTACGCGGCCCGCGACCGCCAACAGTTCAGAATCAAGTTTTGTTATTTACAGCTTTGGTTCCTGCAAGCATTTAAGGCCCTTTTCGACACGTTTAAGGCATGTTAAGCCATTTTCAAGGCTCTACAATGATGCCAAAGAATAGGGGACATGAAATATGCTTGAAAATGTGTAGGATGTCAGTTCGTTTGGTCGTATGATCACATTATTTGGTTAATTACGACGAAACACGAACGAACATGAAAACGATCTAAATTACACGACGAATGGAATTTTATCATGCCAATCACTAAAATAAAATATTTTAATAATTACATAAATTTTTGGATGTCCAGATATATTCAGAACGTAAGATATGAGCGAAAATGCAAACTTATGCACTTTTTGACGCTTTTAGTCCCTGATTGACCAAAAAGTTTATTTTTGCACACCGAACCCCTCAAAGCCTATTTCTAAGCTATGTAAAGGATATTTATGGTATGTTTAACTTATGATCAAGTTCTGGAATGTTCGTTACTATACGAATCAGCATAGTTTCGCAGTTTGACGTAAATAGTCCCTGCGATCGAATAAACTTGATTTTGCCATACCAAAGCCTTCAAAACATATTTCTAAGTTATGTAAAGATTATTTTAGGTATGTTAAGAATATATTGATGTTCCGGAGTGTTTGTCTCATTAAACTGATTGCGTTTACGCATTAGTTTGCGTATAACTTTCCAGAAAACGATATAGAGTTTGAAATAGAACAAAAATCAAAACATGCAAAATGTCAAACACAAATAAACAAACATTGGGGTCAAATAACATTGTTTTATTGATAACTGAACTGATTAAGGTTTATACAATGATTACAAGCACAGATGTCACATCTATCATCTGGCCTCCCACTGAGAAAGAGAAGATCATTCCTATCTCCAAGAAGTTTGAAAAGGGAATCCTGAAAAACTTCAAATTCTGGGCTTATGATCCAAGGATGGCAGAAGCAGTTATAGTCACCGAAGAACAATCCATCTGGATCCTAAATTCCTATGATTTGATGAGCTTTCATAAAGAAGATATTCTGATTCACAGCGCACATCAAATCCGAACAAATGAAAAATATGAAGAATGTGCAAAGAGTTGGACGAGTGGTGCTCTAAATATTCTGAACCATCATTGTGACAACCCGAGTTTTCAAGGTCTCTATTTGACTTAACCTTGTACTTATTTGCAAAGTGTGTTTTATATATTTGGGGTGCATTATATTTATTATATTTGTGTGTATGATAATAATGTGATTTGTGTTAAATTGAGTTTTATAATTAAATATGGACCCTTTGCCAAACATCCCTACCCTCTCACATGAAAACACCCCACTCGAAATAAACTCCCCACCCGAAATCAACCCTCCTCTCGAAGTGGGCCGGCGAAAACGGAACTGGGCTTCGGCCCAGTAGCGAGCAAATTACAGTGTTTTGATATTGACCTTTTTACGTTAGAATTTTGTTAATGAGTAAACCCGAGAGCACCTTTCTAACTGTGACGGCAACTACAAGCCTACGGAGCCTCCTTTTCCGATCAATCCATTAGTTTTCTATCTCGGTTAGTGTTCAATCTGGACATGATTGATTGTTTGATATCGTCGTTAAATGTGTAAGTGGAACCATGATTCTGTGATACTATGTAATGCTTGATTTCATGTTGGTTGAAGAGTTGTTCATTATAGATTTCTAGGTTATCGAATACGGTTCCACATATTAAACATGATCGGTCGATGACATAATACTGAATGGATAGGGTGGATGTTTCTGTCATGAATCATGTGGAATAGATCTGATGTTGTGAAGGCATTTGTTTAGGTCGGTGCATGCACAACTTAATGTTTAATGATCATAATAATTTGATGTTGAATGGTTATGAATTACTGATTTGTATGTGAGGATGACTGTATGATGATAAAGATTTATGATGCAAAGTGATAATGGAATATTTATAGTGATTGTATTATCTGCTTGAACAAAAGATTGTTATAACCGATGTAACTGTTAGATGAATCATTAGGGTTCTGGGTGTGTAACTGTTGATGATGAACATGCCACGAAAACCCTAAGTGATTTCGTCATACTTCAGCCCGACGAAAACCTCTAGGCCGACGAAAACACTATCACGACGAAAACTCAAAAGGGTTTTCACCAAGAAGGGTTTTCGCCAACAAGGGATTTCGCCACAAGTGTTTTCGCCAGAAAAGGATTTCGTCGAGTGTTCTGGTCATCAACCCTGTTAGCTTGTTAACTCTGTTCGTCTATTAAATCTGTTAAGTATTAACTCCGTTAGTTCAGCAAACTCAGTTAGTTTATTAGTTCAGTTAGATGTTAACTCTGTTAAGTATGTAGCTCTGTTATATATGTTAATCCAGTTAAGTTTGCTAACTCTTTTAAGTGTGTTATTGGATAATTATATTAGAATAAACTGCAAAAGACATTTATTGAAACATGAATTGTATGAATGTGATTAACTGTTGTGTGATGCATGACGTTAACTGCCAAATACACCCTGTGATATTGAATGCATGTAAAACTGTACGAACTTGAACTGATTGAATATACGTCCATACTATAGGACTTGACGGATTACTTGTGAGCACATAGTTTAGCATACCGAGCAAACCAAGGTGAGTTCACACTCCTAAGGCATGGGATTCCCGGTGGGTTGGGAATGGGATTGAATAACGATTTATATTATCAAAACTACTAGACTACCTACTACTGTCCTCGGATTGAGAAGGGCACGTACGTAAAACCTACGTACACTCATACTTGCTACTGTCCTCGGATTGAGAAGGGCACGTACGTAAAACCTACGTACACTCATACTTGCTACTGCCTCGGATTGAGAAGGGCACGTACGTAAAACCTACATACACTCATACTTGCTACTGTCCTCGGATTGGGAAGGGCACATACGTAAAACCTACGTACACTCATACTTACTACTGTCCTCGTATTGGGAAGGGCACGTACGTAAAACCTACGTACACTCATACTTAACACTGTCCTCAGATTGGGAAGGACACTTATGGATACGACTAGTCTAGTAACATACAACATGGGAAGCCCCCACTAAATATCGTGAAAAGGTTTTGAGAAATTAAGGATACTGGGTAATACATGGTTATGAAACGAACTTATGATTTCTGAAACGAACTCAATAACTGAACAATCAACTGTGAACTCGCTCAACTTTGTTGTTGACTCGTTGTTACATGCCTTGCAGGTCGTTAGGTATCTATGGAGCTTGCAACAAAGTGGGAAGAGTCGTTGTGGGACATGGACATGTGTGTGCCATGCTAAACATTTGAAACGTTTAAACTTATGATTTGGTTTTAACATTTTGATTCCTCTTGCAACTTAAACTATGTTTTGTTTAGACACCAATTGTATTGTGTTTGATTATATATACTACTTACATGCTTGTTCAATATGATTGGTGGCTTGATCCTGGTCAGTCACACCTCCAGCGGTGATACTTCGCGTGTGGATTTTAGGGGTGTGACAGATTGGTATCAGAGCCATTGGTTATAGTGAACTTGGTTTTAAAAAGGGGGAAAACTTTTTGGTAAAACCAGACTATAACCTATACAGTGCTCAACGATCCACAACGACGCTTCACTCCACGTGCAAGGCTCAACACTATAGGTGATATGGTTTATGTTATATTGCCTACTTGCTAGTTACATAGAACTTTGATTATGGTATGCTTAGACGAACGTAACAACTATTGTTTGAAAACCCATGTGTGCTTACTCTCTTCTGTCATCGCACTCTCACGAACCTCTCTCACTCATGTTTCCTTGGATATGAAGATCATGAGTGGACGCGTTAACCTAACTCAAGCCCAGTTGGCGGCTTTGATCGCTGAACAAGTTACTGTAGCGCTTGCAGCCGCTCAAGCAGGAGGTCAGAACGCTCAGCCACCTGTATGCACGTTCAAGACTTTTATGGACTGTCGTCCTAGTACTTTCAGTGGCACTGAAGGGGCCGTTGGACTCCTCCACTGGTTCAAGAAACTCGAATCGGTCTTCAAAATGTGTGAATGCCCTGAGGCTCGTAGGGTGAAGTATGCCACTGGTACTCTCGAAGGTGTTGCGTTAACTTGGTGGAACGCGCAAGTTCAAATGTTAGGGCTGGCAGCTGCAAACGCCACCCCATGGAACGACTTCAAGGAGCTGATCAAGCAAGAGTACTGTAATTGGGATGACATCCATAAGCTGGAAGTGGAGTTCTTTAACTTGAAGATGACAGGGTCAGAGATTGAAGCGTACACAAAAAGATCAAACGAGCTGGCAATTTTGTGTCCTACTATCGTGGATCCTCCCATCAAACGCATCGAGCTGTACCTCAAAGGCTTAGTACCAGAGATTCAAAGCCATGTGACTTCTGCTAACCTTGCTACCATCCAGGATGTTACTCGTCTTGCTCATCGTCTCACAGACCAGGCAGTGGAACAGAACAAGCTGCCTAAGCGTATAGGTACTACTGCTACTACTACTTCTGCTATTCCCAGTGACAACAAACGAAAATGGGATGGAGCCTCCAGTAAGGGTTCGACTACAGTTCAATCCCAGGCACAGCAGTGAAAGATTGATGACTACCAGAGTCCTGGTCAGCAATCTTCTGGTAGTCAAGGGCAGGGTGGATATCGAGGAAACCACCCAAAGTGCAACAAATGCAACTGGCACCACATTGGTCAGTGCAACAAGGGACGTTGTCAGAGGTGCCTCAAGATGGGTCATGAAGCCAAGGATTGCAGGAGCTCATGGCCTGCAAATCAGAATCATCAGCAGCAACAGCAAGCACCCCAGAATCAACAACAGCAACAGGGTAACAGGGGATGTTTTCATTGTGGCGTTGAAGGTCACTTCAAGAGAAACTACCCCCAGCTAAACCATAATCCGAATAGCAACAATAATCAAGGGAACGGGAATAACAACGGGGGTAATAACGACGGCAATGGTGCTAGGGGTCGAGCGTTCGTGATTGGTCAGGGTGACGCAAGAAATGATCCTAACGTGGTGATGGGTAAGTTCCTTCTCGACGACTTTTATGTTAATGTTTTATTTGATTCGGGTGCCGATACCAGTTATGTGTCCCTAAAAGCTAGACAAATGCTTAAACGCACACCAACTCTTTTGAACACCAAGCATGTCATAGAGTTAGCAAATGGTAAAAGCCTAGAAGCCACACACATAGTTAAGGGTTGTAATCTCGTCTTAGCTGGTCAGACTTTCCCTATCGATCTCATTCCTATAGTTTTGGGTAGTTTCGACATCGTCATTGGGATGGATTGGTTATCCCAATAGCAAGCAGAGATCCTTTGCAAAGAGAAGATTGTTCGTATTCCCCGTTCTGGTAAAGAACCTCTCGAAGTTCAAGGCGACAAGAGTGGTGCTGTGGTGAGCATCATCTCCTTTCTTAGGGCCCAGAAGTGTTTGCGAAAGGGCCACACTGCTATTCTAGCACTTGTCACTGATGCATCAATGAAAGAGAAGAAAATAGAGGATATTCCAGTAGTACGCGATTTTCCTCAAGTGTTTCCTGAGGATTTACCTGGTCTTCCGCCTCATCGCCAGGTCGAATTCCAAATCGAGCTAGCTCCTGGAGCAGCGCCCATAGCTCGAGCACCTTATCGTTTAGCTCCATCAGAACTCGAAGAACTGTCCACGCAATTGCAGGAGCTCTTAAACAAGGGTTTCATACGTCCAAGCTCTTCACCCTGGGGAGCTCCAGTTCTGTTTGTGAAGAAGAAAGACGGTACCTTCAGGATGTGCATCGACTACCGCGAACTCAACAAGGTGACCGTGAAGAATCGCTATCCTCTTCCACACATTGATGACCTATTCGACCAGCTGCAAGGGTCGAGCTACTACTCCAAGATTGATCTGAGATCGGGTTATCATCAACTGAGAGTCCGAGATGAGGATATCTCTAAGACAGCATTCAGAACTCGTTACGGTCATTACGAGTTTCTGGTCATGCCTTTCGGATTGACGAACGCACCAGCAGTCTTCATGGATCTTATGAACAGAGTGTGCAAACCTTACCTGGATAAGTTTGTTATTGTTTTCATCGACGACATCCTGATCTATTCTAAGAGTCAGGAGGAACACGAGCAGCATCTGCGGATTATTTTGGAACTGCTTCGAACAGAGCGACTTTAAGCTAAGTTTTCGAAATGCTACTTCTGGCTTTGTGATGTCCATTTCCTAGGCCATGTGGTAAACAAGGATGGGATTCATGTTGATCCATCCAAGGTAGATTCGATCAAGAACTGGCCTGCACCCCGTACACCAATAGAAATCCGCCAATTCTTCGGTTTGGCGGGCTACTACAGAAGGTTCATCAAAGACTTCTCGAAGATTGCACAGCCGCTTACCCTACTAACTCAGAAAGGTGTCACCTATCGTTGGGGTAATGCACAGGAATCAGCATTTCAGCACTTAAAGGATAGACTTTGTAGCGCACCTATCCTCTCATTGCCTGAGGGCACAGACGATTTTGTGGTTTATTGCGACACGTCCATCCGGGGACTTGGTTGTGTGTTGATGCAACGTGACAAGGTAATAGCCTACGCATCGCGCCAACTTAAAGTTCATGAAAGAAATTACACCACACATGGCTTGGAATTGGGAGCAGTGGTTTTTGCTCTCAAGATATGGAGACATTACCTCTACGGTACCAAGTGCACCATCTACACCGATCACAGGAGTCTCGAGCATATCTTCAAGCAAAATGAGTTGAACATGCAACAACGTCGATGGGTTGAGTTATTGAATGATTACGAATGTGCCATCAAGTACCATCCGAGCAAAGCCAATGTTGTGGCTGACGCCCTCAGTCAAAAGGATACTACACCTAGACGCATACGTGCTTTACAACTCACTATCCAATCTAGTCTTCCCGCACAGATACGAGATGCTCAGGTAGAAGCATTGAAACCAGAAAACGTCAGGGCTGAAGCCCTACACGGCTCAAGGAAACGGTTAGAACAAAAGGAAGACGGTACGTAACAGGACGCATTTGGGTCCCATTCTATGGCAATTTATGAGAATTTGTAACGGATGAAGCACATAAGTCTCGTTACTTGGTACATCCTGGCTCGGATAAGATGTACCACGATCTCAGAACTACGTATTGGTGGCCTAGCATGAAAGCTCAGATAGCAACTTACGTTAGCAAATGTTTGACTTGTGCGAGAGTCAAGACTGAATATCAGAAACCATCGGGCCTACTCCAACAACCAGAGATACCACGATGGAAATGGGAGCAAATTTCCATGGATTTCGTTACTGGCCTGCCTAGATCTCAACGTGGAAATGATACTATTTGGGTGATCGTGGATCGACTCACAAAGTCTGCACACTTTTTGGCTATCAAGGAAATGGATAAGTTCTCCACTCTAGCAGACGTTTACTTAAAGGAAGTGGTTTCGAGGCACGGAGTACCGACCTCTATTATCTCTGATCGTGATGCACGTTTTACTTCAGAACTGTGGCAAGCGATGCACAAATCTTTTGGCTCACGTTTAGACATGAGCACAGCTTATCACCCGCAAACGGATGGGCAGTCTGAACGCACCATCCAAACCCTTGAAGACATGCTTAGGGCATGTGTGATTGATTTTGGCAACGGCTGGGAAAAGCACCTCCTTTGGTGGAGTTTTTGTATAACAACAGTTACCACACCAGCATTCGAGTCGCTCCGTTTGAGGCACTGTACGGGCGTAAGTGCCGATCACCTCTTTGCTAGGCAGAAGTTGGCGACAGCCAAATCACTGGCCCAGAACTCGTAGTTGATACTACAGAAAGGATTGCTCAGATACGACAATGCATGGCGGCAGCTCGTGACCGTCAGAAAAGCTACGCTGATAAGCGTAGGAAACCACTCGAGTTCCAAGTTGGGGATCGAGTGCTACTCAAAGTTTCACCCTGGAAGGGTGTGGTTCGCTTTGGAAAAAGGGGCAAACTTAATTCGCGTTACGTCGGACTATTCGAAGTCATTGAGAAGATAGGTAAAGTGGCTTACAAACTAAACCTACCAACAGAACTCAGTGGAGTTCACAACCTTTTTCACGTGTCAAATCTGAAGAAGTGTCTGTCAGATGAGACCCTCATAGTTCCTTTGAAGGAGCTCACTATTAACGATCAATTGCGATTCGTCGAGGAACCAGTTGAAATCACGGTCCGGGACGTTAAGGTCCTCAAGCGCACCAGAATACCTCTTGTTCGAGTTCGTTGAAACTGCCGACATGGCCCAGAGTTTACCTGGGAACGAGAAGATCAAATGAAACTCAAGTATCCCCAGTTGTTCGGAAACAGCGCAACCACTGCTGAGACTGGAGCTACTGCAGAATTTCGGGACGAAATTCCAAACCAACGGGGGGATGATGTGACACCCCAGGAAAACCAGGAAACAACTGTTGGACCATGTCGTGACCCTAAACGATCAGTCAAGGCAGTTCATCATCACGTATAAAGGCGGAATCAGTATACGTAACGTAACAACAACTGTTTCATTCAATTTCTTCTCTTTATTAGCTTTCTGAATTCAATTTGACAGAGTTCCTTTACCAAGCTAATGACCAGATTCCACTCAAATGAACACACACATGAGGTATTTATAATGATGCTGATTTCGCTCATGTGTCCCTGACACTGAAGCGAAATCACCTCATGACACTGAAGTGGAATCACATCATGACCCTTGAAGCGAAATCAACATATAACAATGTACATTGAAGCGAAATTAACCCTAAAAACCCTAATTTGACTTTTAAGATCCAATCTTGACTATCTTGATTTAAGTCTTGACGAAAATGCAGTCAACAGACATTCTCGTGCATCAACAGACTCCCCCTTGGATGTTGACGCAATCTTCAGCTCCTGAGTCTTCAGTCTTAGTCTTTTCTCTAACTCTCTGTCGTCTCATCATAAGCACTCTATCTTCACAGGTTTCAGAATCTTGTCCTCTTGGCTCTAACTTCTTTCTTCCCTTTGAATGTTGATCCAGACTCCCCCTTTCACAGACTCCCCCTCTCGATATGCTAGAATCTGAGAAATCTGGTTCAAGCTTTGACAATTAGCTTCCATTGGGAATAATGAAGTTTACAACCTGTTAACCTGCACATCCTCTACCTCAACATAAGTTTTACAAATTTATAACAATCGAATTTAGTAAACTTACTGGTAGACATCATTTATTCAGCAAACATACTAGTTATATCAAATTCAAATGAATGACCTTGATAAACTAACCACACAGTCTTTTAAAAACATTTGTATATGACACTCAAAGTTTTCAACATATTATCCCAACCCTCTAGTTCATCAAGTTTAGCACTTGGAATTTTAAATATCAGCTCTTCAACATCAGTTGTCGAAAATCTTTTTGAATTTTTCAAAACTTTATGCTAAAACACACTAAAATCTTTTTGGATTTTGAGTTTTTGAAAAAAAAATACAGTAAACAAATATATACAAACAATATTTTTGTGAGTTTGTGTAAGAGGATCATATCAGTTCATGAGACAAATCACTAGCACCGTTAAGCTTTAAACATGTTAAGTTCAAAACGATTCACATAGATTGACGATATAATTGTCCTCTTAAGCTCAATCTAAAAACTTTCAATCTGCTTACCGATACTTTAAGGTATATTAAGATAGCACTAAAATTCTTATGGACCCCACGATCTCAGCATATCCCCTCATCATGCAATACACTGACTCAAGTAATGCCTTTAAACTTTCATCAACTGTGATATGTGCGAAAACAAAGCAGAATGTTTAAACATTAACAATCAGGTCGATACTTCCGTATACGCAGAGAAAGTCCAATGTTTAAACAAAATAAGAAAATAAAAATAAGTTGAAGTTGTTTAGGCTTTAACCACCAGGTCGATACTCCCGTATACGCAGAGGTGATCCAAAGCTTAAACGAAACACCAAAGAAAATAAAGCAGAACGTTTAGGCAACAACATCCAGGTCGATACTCACGTATACGCAGAGGATGTCCGATGCTTAAACAAAATAAAGAAATAAAACAAGTTTAAGTCTTTGCAAAAAGAAATGCACAAAATCACAGCGACTTTTCAGCAAGTTGTGAAAGTTCACAAACTGACCGGTTTTTATGTCTTTCGACATTCAGCGATTACCGAGTAGGCACACAATCAAGAAGAACAAAACCAAGTACTATGCTTTTGACCATGTTTCCCACTAGAACTAGGCTTTTTCATTTATGTTTGTATCGTTATCGCAAATCTACTAGTCTAGCTGAGCCTATCGTCACATCTTTAGTGAGATCGTTTATCACTTTTAGACTTTACATTTCTTTAGCATGCTGTGATAGTCCACCAATTTACTATCATTTCCTCTTGTCTCAACAAAACTCATTTTCATATTTTTCAATGTTTTTGAAATTTTCAAATTTTCAAATTTTTTTAAAATTTTTCTCCCCCTAAAATCAAAATATGTTTCAATTTTGATTTTCAAGGAAAATTTGAAAACAAACTGACAACCGATATCGAATTACTTCAATTCGCCATCCACTTGGCTTAACAAACAGAACTCCCCCTGACAACAAACTATTTTCCCATTTAGATTTCAAAACACTTAAGTTTGTTTTAATCAAAATGGTTTTTCCGGAAAATTAGTTTTATGTGTCATTTCACAAACTCGGGGTTTCATCACCTTGTTCTCTTTCAACCATTTTAAAGATTTTAACAATTCAAGATTCTATCAACACAAACGCTTGTAGGAAATCAAGTACAACTTAATGTCCCTGATTTACCACATGTAAATCGAAATATCACAGTTACCAACCTGTGAATTTCTCAAGAATGATGCCGATACCTGCTTCACACTTATCAACCTGGAAGCTCCGGCAAGTCAGATTTTTCTATTTGAAAAGTTTCACCCAAGCCTGACTATCTTTGGGTGATTTAGAATTCTTGTTCAACAATGGTGGAAAATTTGCATCATCCATTGTTAAACTTGAATTCTCAGATTTTACCTCAACACTAGGCTCCTCTGGCTTTGATGAACCAGAATCATGGCCTGAATGTGGCTTGTCTGACTTTGATGAGCCAGATTCATCGCCGACAACCTTCTTTTTCTCCTTTTTCTCTTTTGTCCTCAGATTTGCATCTGAAGAATTCAATTTACTTAGCTTTGTAGTCGAGTGAGTTGATTCATCAGAACTTTTATTCAATCTGTCCGGTGAACCCGAAGACAAAATTTTCTCGAGATACTCTCTCGCCTTCTTCCTTTTCTTTCGCAGTCTGTCTTTCTGCCCCTGTGAAAGTTTAACTTTCTTTTCTTGAATTTTCTGATCCTGAACTTTAGGTTTTAGAACCTTCTGTTCATGAGGCTTGACGTTGACTGGCTTCTTTACTATTCTTTGAGATTCAAACCTCGATCTTCCCATTGATCTCATCGGGCAATCTCTGGCAATATGTCCTCTGAATTTACAATTATAGCATCTTCTTGTCTCATAACTCCAATTCTGGCAGTTAACAGCAATGTGTCCTCTAACACCACAAGTGTAGCACACTCTGTTATCGTACCATTCACCACTTTCACACCATATGCTTAGATCATAACATTGTCTGGCTTTGTGGTGATCATCACTCTTTTTGAAAATTTGTTTTGGCTTTGAAGCACTGTGGTCAAACCTGCACCACTTATTACCAACACTTTGTGAGTTTTCATTTTTAAATTTTTGTGATTTTTGATAATGATTGGATGACTTATCTGATGAGCTTTTATTTTCATTTTTAGAATTTTTCAAATTTTTATCTTTTTGTTTCTGTTCTACACTCTTCTTAACAGGTTTTTGTTTAGAACATTCACCTGTTTCAGTAGATTGCAAAACAGTATTTTTAAATTTTTCTTGTAAATCTAAAAATATTTTTCTTTTCTTTTCTTTTTCATCATCAGATATTTCATCACAATCTTCAATTTTGACTTTGTCAAAATTTGTGACAGAATCACTTATTGGAACAGAATTGATCGGTTTTGGACACTCATATGGTGCCGAAGTCACAAAACCTTTCAATTTAACTTCAAGCTCTTTGATTTTCATCCGAGCTTTTTCAGCTTCTTTTTCAAGCTGAATGATTTTAGCAAGATGAGAATTGATTTCAATTTGTTTTTGAAGATTATCTTTACCAAAAATATCTCTCTCATCTTCAAAAATCTTTATTTGATTTTGAAAATCTTTTTCAATTTTTAATTTTTCATTTTCAACAACATTTTCTTTTTCTTTAAAATTTTTAATTTCCAATGTCAAACTGTCCAAACCACTCAACAGTTTGACATTTTCCGACATCAACTTTTCACAATTTTCTCTCATTTCAAGAATCTGTTTACTATCAGATTCTTTCTCATCCTTCAAGCTTTTGATTTCCAATGTTAAACTTTCTACATTCTTCAGAAGTTTGACATTGTCTGTTTCTAATTTTTCGCATTTCGAGCATTTTCCATTCATCTTTCCATCATCAACTTCTTTCTTTGTTTCCATCTTGTATGTTCCTGCACAGAAAATTTTAACAAAATCAAGAGGATTCATATTTTCATCAATATAACAACCCCTCTTAATATCGTATCTCATAACATTTTTTGCTGCAAGACACACAGTGATTCGTTTTCTCATTTCAATGATCACATCCAAATCTATCTTTTCTGATTCTCCTTTTATTTCATCCAATAACTCCCTTTTTCTTGAATCTTTATGACTCCTATGATTTGTTATTGTATTTATGAAACTTCTTAAATCAAAACGTGATAAACTAGAATCCCGTTTCAGTTCATTCACGAATTTATCCCATTCCAAAGGTAAAGCATTAACAAATCTTGAAATTTTTTCATCCTTTGAAAAATATATCCCATGTCTTTCTAACTTGTAAACTAACTCATCAAACCGTTTTACCAACTTCTCCACTGATTCATTCTTCATACACAACAAATTTTCGAATCTTTTAACATAAACATCCTTATCACCTAATCTCCCACACCAAGATTCACAAATCCAATCATTTAAATTTTCAAGATTTTTGTTTTCCTTTTCGTCAAACATTTTGAAGGTACCTGCAAAATCAGACATTACTTAGTAAAATTTTTCGAAATTTTGACAAATACTGACACTGAAGCGAAATCAGTCAGATTGACTGATAAGCGAAATCACTTAAAGTGACACAAAAGCGAAATCAAGTACAATGTTCACTCGAGCGAAATCACAATGTTCACTTGAGCGAAATCAGAAGTTTGACTTAAAAGCGAAATCAAACTTTGTCCTTATAAGCGAAATTAGGATGTCCCTTGGAGCGAAATTAGACTTTGTCCATTGAAGCGAAATTAGCTTTTGGACGTTGAAGCGAAATTAGATGATGTTCGTTAAAGCGAAATCAATTGGTAATGTCCATTGGAGCGAAATTAACTTTTGTCCTTATGAGCGAAATTAACTTGTTCGTTGGGGTGAAATTAACTTGTTCTTTAAAGCGAAATCAAGTGTTGTCCGTTAAAGCGGAATCACCTTTTAACCATTTTTGACCAAGTTTTAATTTGAATTTTAATCTGATTCTTTCCAGGATTTGTTATTACTGTATTTTACACGTTATATTCAAAAATCAGACCATTTCGACCGTAGCAACCCGTTCAATTCGAAAAAGTATCAAAGAAAGTGAGTAGAAATGAGAGATTTTTGTAGATTCAGCTGTAGTAGTATGAACTCCTCGTCCTGAAGCTCTGATACCACTTGTTGGACCGTGTCGGGACCCTAAACGATCAGTCAAGGCAGTTCATCATCACGTATAAAGGCGGAATCAGTATACGTAACGTAACAACAACTGTTTCATTCAATTTCTTCTCTTTATTAGCTTTCTGAATTCAATTTGACAGAGTTCCTTTACCAAGCTAATGACCAGATTCCACTCAAATGAACACACACATGAGGTATTTATAATGATGCTGATTTCGCTCATGTGTCCCTATCACTGAAGCGAAATCACCTCATGACACTGAAGTGGAATCACATCATGACCCTTGAAGCGAAATCAACATATAACAATGTACATTGAAGCGAAATTAACCCTAAAAACCCTAATTTGACTTTTAAGATCCAATCTTGACCATCTTGATTTAAGACTTGACGAAAATGCAGTCAACAGACATTCTCAACACAACACAACTAGCTTCCTCAGTAACTACGTGCTAAATTTCGGGACGAAATTTCTTCAAAGTTGGGGATAATGTGACAACCCGTGTTTTCAAGGTCTCTATTTGACTTAACCTTGTACTTATTTGCAAAGTGTGTTTTATATATTTAGGGTGCATTATATTTATTATATTTGTGTGTATGATAATAATGTGATTTGTGTTAAATTGTGTTTTATAATTAAATATGGACCCTTTGCCAAACATCCCTACCCTCTCACACGAAAACACCCCACTCGAAATAAACTCCCCACCCGAAATCAACCCTCCTCTCGAAGTGGGCTGGCGAAAACGGAACTGGGCTTCGGCCCAGTAGCGAGCAAATTATAGTGTTTTGATATTGACCTTTTTACGTTAGAATTTTGTTAATGAGTAAACCCTAGAGAACCTCTCTAACTGTGACGGCAACTACAAGCCTACGGAGCCTCCTTTTCTGATCAATCCATTAGTTTTCTATCTCGGTTAGTGTTTAATCTGCACATGATTGATTGTTTGATATCATCGTTAAATGTGTAAGTGGAACCATGATTCTGTGATACTATGTAATGCTTGATTTCTTGTTGGTTGAAGAGTTGTTCATTATAGATTTCTAGGTTATCAAATACGGTTCCGCATATTAAACATGATCGGTCGATGACATAATACTGAATGGATAGGGTGGATGTTTCTGTCATGAATCATGTGGAATAGATCTGATGTTGTGAAGGCATTTGTTTAGGTCGGTGCATGCACAACTTAATGTTTGATGATCATAATAATTTGATGTTGAATGGTTATGCATTACAGATTTGTATGTGAGGATGACTGTATGATGATAAAGATTTATGATGCAAAGTAATAATGGAATATTTATAGTGATTGTATTATCTGCTTGAACAAAAGATTGTTATAACCGATGTAACTGTTAGATGAATCATTAGGGTTCTGGGTGTGTAACTGTTGATGATGAACATGCCACGAAAACCCTAAGTGATTTCGTAATACTTCAGCCCGACGAAAACCCCTTGGCCGACGAAAACACTATCACGATGAAAACCCAAAAGTGTTTTCGCCAAGAAGGGATTTCGCCACAAGTGTTTTCGCCAGAAAAGGATTTCGTCGAGTGTTCTGGTCATCAACCCTGTTAGCTTGTTAACTCTGTTAGTCTATTAAATCTGTTTAGTATTAACTCCGTTAGTTCAGCAAACTCAGTTAGTTTATTAGTTCAGTTAGATGTTAACTCTGTTAAATATGTAACTCTGTTATATATGTTAATCCAGTTAAGTTTGCTAACTCTGTTAAGTGTGTTATTGGATAATTATATTAGAATAAACTGCAAAAGACATTTATTGAAACATGAATTGGATGAATTTGATTAACTGTTGTGTGATGCATGACATTAACTGCCAAATACACCCTGTGATATTGAATGCATGTAAAACCTACGTACACTCATACTTGCTACTGTCCTCGGATTGAGAAGGGCACGTACGTAAAACCTACGTATACTCATACTTGCTACCATCCTCGGATTGAGAAGGGCACGTACGTAAAACCTACGTACACTCATACTTACTACTGTCCTCGGATTGGGAAGGGCACGTAGGTCAAACCTACGTACACTCATACTTACTACTGTCCTCAGATTGGGAAGGGCACGTACGTAAAACCTACGTACACTCATACTTAACAATGTCCTCGGATTGGGAAGGACACTTATGGATACGACTAGTCTAGTAACATACAACATGGGAGGTCCCCCACTAAATATCGTGAAAAGGTTTTGGGAAATTAAGGATACTGGGTAATACATGGTTATGAAACGAACTTATGGTTTCTGAAACGAACTCAATAACTGAACAATCAAATGTGAACTCGCTCAACTTTGTTGTTGACACGTTGTTACATGCCTTGCAGGTTGTTAGGTATCTATGGAGCCTGCAACGGAGTGGGAAGAGTCGTTGTGGGACATGGACAGCTGTGTGCCATGCTAAACATTTGAAACGTTTAAACTTATGATTTGGTTTTAACATTTTGCTACCGCTTGCAACTTAAACTATGTTTTGTTTAGACACCAATTGTATTGTGTTTGATTATATATACTAGTTACATGCTTGTTCAATATGATTGGTGGCTTGATCCTGGTCAGTCACGCCTCCAAGCAGTGATACTCCGCGTGTGGATTTTGGGGGTGTGACAATCATGTGTTCTGTCACGGCCCCCGTCCCGGTTTTACCCGGTCCAGGAGCCGCGGGACAGAAACCCGTGGTATTCATTAATTGAGTTGACAGCGGAAGTTTAACAGGATCTTTCAAAACTTGAAGTTTCCCGATTATTTTATTTCATAATTTGGGATAAACCCCGAAATTTACAATAGAGGAATTTCCCGAGGAAATTCCCTGATTTACAAAACATGTTTATTTATTTATCTGAGCCACGACTTCAAGCTTGTTAGTGCTCCGTAGCACTTTTCCTTGATTCACAATAGGTCACCTGAAACATGTTTTAAAAAAATAATTTATCAGCTGGGAAATACTGGCGAGTCACTCAAGTTTAATAAAATGACACATAGTTATAAATTACAGCATAAGAGCGATTACAATGACGACTATCTTATTTTTATCTGGCACCGTGTCACCTCCTTGTGAAGATGGTCATACCACTATTGGGTCCTTTCACCCAAGTAGTGATGATTATCACGGTTAGGTTGATGAACCTAACCAAGAGAAATTAGTAATGTGCACAATACCCCACTAGCCAGGGATTCAAGATAACCACAACTTAATCCCTGTAATTATAACTTTTGAAAATGATTGGAGTATTGTAAAACATTATTTGATAAAAAGAGAATGACTCACATTGCAAGTTTAAACGGGCAGAGTTTAGCCTACTGATAAGCCTTGTAACCTAATTTAAAAGACAATGCATACGAACTAGGTTAGTAACTTAATACAACATTTACGATAACTCACGAGATCAAAACCCACACGACAAATGACAAAGTGCAATACTTAAACATCCATCGAATTCACGACGAATGACAAAGTTTAGCCCGAATTTTGAGCAGAACTTAAACATCCATCGGATTGGTTTCAATCGATCGGACATTGAATCGTAGCAGCGATCGAGTTAATACCCTGTATCGTAGTAGCGTTTCTGTACGTGAAAATGTGATTTTGAGCAGTAGAACTTCGTTTTTGATCATAACTTTCGACACAGCTGAACTTCTCATGATCGGATCAATTTATAGCTGAAAAACGAGTTTTACGCGGCCCGCGTAAAACTTAAACACACAATATAACTTGTACGATTGAACTAGTCCAGCCCAACAAGTATACCCGGCCCAACAGTTAAACACACAATATAACTTGTGCGATCCAGTAACCCTTGTGCGACTGGGGTCATTTTGTGCGACCGAGCTTGTGTGATCAGATCAAGTCTTGTGTGACTCGATCTTGTGCGATCGACAACCTTGTACAATTGGTTAAATGATTTCCTAATTTCATGCAATACTGTTACTAGATCCAATCAATTTCGTTTGACTAATTTAACCGTTTCCATAGTTACAATTCAATCAACAGTTCTCAATTATCCAACAACTTACAATCGATCAAACTAAGAAATTTAACATCTAAATCATGTGAACCCTAAATATCCAAAACGTAAACATCAATCATAATCATTTACACGATTCATGTTCTTAATTACTAACATACATCCAGACAACCCAACTATCATCCTAATCGTATATCACAGCCGATTATTTGCAACTAATTAACAACATCACACACATCCGATTGACTAGAACATCATCATATGATTAACAAATCCGAAGCATACACATAACAGCCGATTTAATCAAGCATTAGTTTTCTCAATCATTTACAACCCTATGTTGATCTACAATGCTATACATGTGAGCCGCCTATCATCACTTCCTGACATAAATCAACCATAACTCATCCATAAAACATCATGAAAGAACACATCAAACATATAATCGAATAACAACATAACACTAACCAATTTGAGAGGAGAATGGAATAGATGATTGATCCGAACAAGAAGGATCTTCGATGATGAGGGAATATGTGTGGCTGCCTTAGAGTTCGTGAGAGAGAGGGAAAGAGCACTAGGGTTTTGATATGTGTGATTGCAAATAATGAAAAGTGTTCACCTACTCATTAGGCTATGCGTATGAGGAGTAGGCCGAACCCATCATGGGCTGCCTATGTGTTCCGAGTTCAAGGAGAAGTGGGCCGAGAGTTGCATGAGTCAAAGTCCATTGGTTTGTGCATTTGGGCGTCTATTGTGCGATCGGTTTCTTTCGTGTGATAATATATACATATAAATAAACACAACACATGTTCACATAACATTCAATAACATAGCATTCCATTTAATCATTCAATTCACATAGTCACATAATGTTTACGTTACATCAAGGTACAAAGATAGGTTCGGAAATACGAGTTGTCACATTATCCCCAAGTTGAAAGAAATTTCGTCCCGAAATTTAGCACGTACTCACTGAGGAAGCTAGTTAAGTTTTCCTGGTTTTCCTGGGGTGTCACATCCTCCCCCCGTTGATCTGGAATTTCGTCCCGAAATTCCGTAGCTTCAGCCTCAGTAGTAGTTGTACCGTTTGCGAACAGTTGGGGATACTTTTGTTTCATCTGATCTTCGCGTTCCCAGGTGAACTCTGGGCTGCGACGTGAGTTCCAATGAACTCGAACGAGAGGTATTCTAGTACGCTTGAGGACCTTGACATCCCGGTCCGTAATTTCAACTGGTTCCTCGACGAATCGCAACTGCTCGTCGATAGTGAGCTCCTTCAAAGGAACTATGTGGGTCTCATCTGACAGGCACCTCTTCAGATTCGACATGTGGAAAACATCGTGAACTGCACTGAGTTCTGCTGGTAAGTTCAGTCTGTAGGCCACCTTGCCTATTTTCTCAATGACTTCGAAAGGTCCAACGTATTATGGGTTAAGTTTGCCCCGTTTACCAAAACGAACCACACCCCTCCAGGGTGAAAATTTGAGTAGTACACGCTCCCCAACCTGGAGCTCTAGTGGTTTTCTGCCCTTATCGGCATAGACTTTCTGACGGTCATGAGTTGCCGCCATTCGTTGTCGTATCTGAGCAATTCGCTCTGTTGTGTCTACCACAAGTTCTGGACCAGTAATCTGACTATCCCCCACTTCTGCCCAACAAAGAGTTGACCGGCATTTTCGCCCATACAATGCCTCAAATGGAGCAGCTTTAATGCTGGTGTGGTAGCTGTTATTGTATGAGAATTCCACAAGTGGCAGATGCTTTTGCCAGCCGTTGCCAAAGTCAATTACGCATGCCCTAAGCATGTCTTCGAGGGTCTGGATGGTACGTTCCGACTGCCCATCCGTTTGCGGGTGGTAGGCTGTGCTCATATCTAATCTTGAGCCAAAGGACTTGTGCATTGCTTGCCACAGTTCTGATGTAAAACGTGCATCTTGATCCGAGATAATAGAGGTGGGCACTCCGTGCCTTGAGACAACTTCCTTAAGATATACGTCTAGTGTGGAGAATTTATCCATTTCCTTGATAGCCAGTAAGTGAGCAGACTTTGTGAGTCGATCCACGATCACCCAAATAGTATCGTTACCACATTGAGATCTAGGCAGGCCAGTAACAAAATCCATGGAAATTTGCTCCCATTTCCATTGTGGTATCTCTGGTTATTGAAGTGGGCCTGAAGGTTTCTGGTATTCCGCCTTGACTCTCACACAAGTCAAGCACTTGCTAACGTATGTTGCTATATGGGCCTTCATGCTAGGCCACCAATACGTAGTTTTGATATCGTGGTACATTTTGTCCGACCCAGGATGTACTGAGTAGCGAGACTTGTGTGCCTCATCCATCACAAGCTCTCGTAGGTTGCCATAAAGTGGGACCCAGATGCGTCCTGTAACGTAGTAAGCACCGTCTTCCCTCTGTTCTAAGTGTTGCCTTGAGCCGCGTAGGGCTTCAGCCCGGACGTTTTCTGGTTTCAATGCTTCTACCTGAGCATCTCGTATTTGAGAAGGAAGACTAGACTGTATAGTAAGTTGTAAAGCTCGTACGTGCTTGGGCGCCGTGTCCTTTCGATTGAGGGCATCAGCCACAACATTGGCTTTGCCTGGGTGATACCTGATCGAGCATTCGTAGTCATTCAGTAGTTCGACCCATCGTCGCTATCGCATATTGAGTTCCTTCTGTTTAAAGATATGCTCGAGGCTCCTGTGATCAGTGTAGATAGCACATTTGGTACCATACAGGTAGTGTCTCCATATCTTAAGTGCAAAAACAACAGCTCCCAGCTCTAAATCGTGTGTAGTGTAGTTCTTTTCATGAACTTTGAGTTGGCGTGAGGCGTAGGCTATAACTTTATCCCGCTGCATCAATACACAACCAAGACCCTGAATAGATGCGTCGCAGTAAACCACGAAGTCGTATGTGCCCTCTCGCAATGAAAGGATAGGTGCACTGCAAAGTCTATCCTTTAGATGTTGAAATGCTAACTCCTGTGCATTTCCCCAATGATAAACAACGCCTTTCTGCGTCAGTGAAGTGAGAGACTGTGCGATCTTGGAAAAATCCTTAATAAACCTCCTGTAGTAACCTGCCAACCCCAAGAATTGGCGAATTTCCGTTGGCGTACGAGGTGCAGGCCAGCTCTTGATCGAATCTACCGTGGATGGATCCACGTGAATCCCATCCTTGTTCACTACATGGCCTAAGAAATGGACTTCACGAAGCTAGAAGTCACATTTTGAAAACTTGGCGTACAGCTGTTCTGCTCGAAGGAGTTCCAAAATAAGTCGTAAATGTTGCTCGTGTTCCTCCTGACTCTTCGAATAGATCAGGATGTCGTCGATGAAAACAATAACGAACTTGTCTAGGTACGACTTGCACACTCGATTCATCAAGTCCATGAAGACCGCTGGTGCGTTTGTCAGCCCAAAAGGCATGACCAAAAACTCATAGTGGCCATAACGGGTTCTAAAAGCTGTTTTAGAGACGTCCTCCTCTCGGACTCTCAGCTGGTGATATCCTGATCTCAAATCAATCTTTGAATAGTAGCTCGACCCTTGCAGCTGGTCGAACAAGTCGTCAATGCGTGGAAGAGGATAGCGATTCTTTACAGTCACCTTGTTAAGTTCACAGTAGTCGATGCACATTCTGAAGGTACCGTCTTTCTTCTTCACGAATAGCACTGGAGCTCCCCAAGGCGATGAGCTAGGGCGAATAAAACCCTTATCCAAGAGTTCTTGTAGTTGCGTAGAGAGTTCTTTCAACTCTGATGGAGCTAAACGATACGGTGCACGAGCTATGGGCGCTGCTCCAGGAGCTAGCTCGATTTGGAACTCGACCTGGCGATGAGGCGGGAGGCCAGGTAGTTCCTCAGGAAATACCTCAGGATAGTCGCGTACAATCGAAAAGTCTTCTATCTTCTTCTCTTTCTTCGAGGTGTCAGTAACGAGAGCCAGAATGGCAGTGTGGCCTTTATGCAAACACTTTTGGGCCTTAAGGAAAGAGATGATGCTCACAACAGCACCACTCTTGTCGCCCCGAATCATAAGAGGTTCCTCACCTGGGCGGGGAATACGAACAATCTTTTTGTTACAAAGAATCTCTGCTTGGTGTTGGGATAACCAGTCCATCCCAATGACAACGTCGAAACTACCCAGAGTGATAGGAAGGAGGTCGATCGAGAAAGTGTGATCAACAAGAACAAGGTTACAACCTTTGACTACGTGTGTGACCTCTATACTTTTACCATTAGCTAACTCTACAGCGTGCTTGGGATTTAAAGGTGTTGGGGTACGCTTAAGCAGTTGACTAACTTTTAGGGACACATAACTAGTATCAGCACCCGAATCAAATAAGACAGTAACGTAAAAGTCGTCGAGAAGGAACTTACCAGTCACAACATTGGGATCATTCCTAGCTTCTCCCTGGCCAATAACGAACACACGACCCCTTGCACCATTGCCATTGTTACCCCCGTTGTTCCCATTCCCCTGATTGTTGTTATTATTGTTGTTCTGGTTCCTGTTTAGTTGGGGATAATTCCTCTTCAAGTGGCCTTCAGCTCCACACTGAAAGCACCCTTTGTTGTTACCTTGCTGCTGCTGCTGTTGGCGTTGGTTCTGTTGAACTTGTTGTTGCTGACGATTCTGGTTTGCTGGGTATAAACTTCTACAATCCTTTGCTGCGTGGCCTGGCTTGTTGCACCGATGACAGTTACCCCTGGTGCATGGCCCGCTGTGATGTAGGTTACAGCAATTGCATTTAGGGTGATTCCCCTTGTACACGCCATGGCTTTGGCTACCAGATGATTGCTGACTAGGACTCCTATAGTCGTCAGTCCTTCTCTGCTGAGACTGAGATTGCACAGAAGTTAAACCTTTGCTTGAAGCTCCATCCCATTTTCTCTTGTTGTCACTAGGAGCATCCGAAGTAGCTGTAGCACTTATACGCTTGGGTAACCTGTTCTGCTCCACCGCCTGATCAGTGAGACGGTGAGCCAACTGAACGACCTGCTGGATGGTGGCGAGGTTTGCTGAAGTCACATGACTTTGGATTTATGGCACTAAGCCCTTGAGAAAAAGTTCAATACGCTTAATTGGTGGGGTTCACCATAGTAGGACACAATAGTGCAAGCTCATTCGATCTCTTAGTATACGCCTCAATTTCTGACCCCGTCATCTTGAGGTTGTAGAACTCGACTTCCAGCTTATGAATGTCGTCGCGACTGCAGTATTCCTCCGTGATAATCTCTTTAAAATTGTTCCAGGGGGTGGCGTTAGCAGCAACCAACCCCAGCATTTGGACCTGAGCGTTCCACCATGTGAGGGCTAAATCCTCGAGGGTACCGGTAGCATACTTCACCCTGCGTGCCTCAGGGCATTCACACATTTCAAACACAGATTCTAGTTTCTCAAACCAGTGGAGGAGACCTACAGCTCCTTCAGTGCCGCTAAAAGTAGTTGGACGGCAGTCCATAAAGGTTTTGAAGGTGCACACAGGTGGCTGAGCGTGTTGACCTGTTGTGGGTGTAAGAAAGGACAAAGTTTAACACAAAAGTAGGTTCACGAGAGTAGGATCTAAAGATCCTAGAATGAGTTTTAAACTGCAGGGTATACCTCCTGCCTGTGCGGCTGCAAGTGCCGCAGCAACCTGTTCATTAATCAGAGCCGTCAACTGGGCTTGAGTCATGTTAATGCGTCCAGACATGATCTTCATATTAAGGGAAACACGAGTGAGAAGGGTTCGCGAAAGTGCGATGACAGAAGAGAGTAAGCACACATGTGTTCAAGCAACAGTAACTATACTAACTAAGCATATCATGAGCAAAGTTCTACGATATCTAGCATGTAGGTAATAAAACATAAACCATATCACCTAGAGTGTCGAGCCTTGCACGTGGTGTGAAGCGTCGTTGTGGATCGTAGAGCACTGTACAGGTTATAGTCTGGTTTTAACAAAAACGTTTTCCCATTATTAAAACCAAGTTCTCTATAACCAATGGCTTTGATACTAATCTGTCACACCCCCGAAATCCACACGCGGAGTATCACCGCTTGGAGGCGTGACTGACCAGGATCAAACCACTAATCATATTGAACAAGCAAGTAATTAAATGTAAAAGTCCAACCAACACAATTAGTGTCCAAAGCAAACATAGTTTAAGTTATGAGCGGAAGCAAAATGTTTAAAACCCAAAACATAAGTTTAAATATCCAAAGGTTTAACATGGCACACAGCTGTCCATGTCCCACAACGACACTCCCCATGTAAGCTCCAGCTAAGTACCTATTGACCTGCAAAGCATGTAGTAACGAGTCACCAATAATGTTGAGCGAGTTCACAGTTGGGTGTTGGTTTTAGTTGTTCCAAAAATAGTTCCTTTAACTGGCATCCCTGCCGTGGGGGTTACCCCATAGTTGAAAAACGTGATTTGTTTAACCCATTAACTCTGGCAATCCAGCCGTGGGGGCTACCCCATGATAGTTATCTGGCATTTCGGCCATGGGGGCTACCCCATGTATACACTAGACTCGTTACCATATCGACTGCTGACTAAAGTCATGTTTAAGTGCCCTGAACTGTCAATGTCTATCATCATTGACGTGCCCAGATCCATTAGTTCACGCCCGTTCTCTGTGGCACGGTGTGAGGCTTGTCAGACCTAAATAGCGCTATCTAACTAATGACCCGCTCGCCATTGGCCCAGCGATTAAGTCGATATAAAAAGGAGGGACTTCGTGATAGAGTTTTGGTCTAGTAAAAGTTAACTGTCCATGAGGACGAGGAATTACATTCCTGAACCAGTACTGTCCTACCCAAGAAAGGACGAGGAATCCATGTTCCTTAACCCCATTCCCAACCCCTGGGAATCCCATGCTTTGTAGAGTGTGAACTCACCTTAGATTGCTCGGTAGGTAAACGAAAGGTCAATCGAGTTGCTAGAGGTCAACCACGTCCTAACATGGTTACCATACAAGTTAGGTCTAGGTGCACGTATGATTACACATAAATAACAGATTATGAACACAGGTTGATCATGGCAAACACATAATACATGTTAACACCTTAACCATAACAGTCAAGTACACATCATGTCTAACTTGTACGATCCAACAGATAAAGCCCGATAACAGTCGGCCCAACATGTTGTGCGTTCAGCACAGTCTTGTGCGACCCACATCATGTTGTGCGATTCAGATAAACACCCGGCCCAATAGTCAAAGGCCCAAACATAAAATACACGGCCCAATCTAATATCATGCAAAAGTCTTGTGCGATCTGGATGAGCTTGTGCGATCCATTTGGGTTGTACGATTGAACTAGTCCAGCCCAACAAGTATACCAGGCACAACAGTTAAACACACAATATAACTTGTGCGATCCAGTAACCCTTGTGCGACTGGCGTCATTTTGTGCGACCGAGCTTGTGCGATCAGATCAAGTCTTGTGTGACTTGATCTTGTGCGACCGACAACCTTGTACAATTGGTTAAATGATTTCCTAATTTCATGCAATACTGTTACTAGATCCAATCAATTTCGTTTGACTAATTTAACCGTTTCCATAGTTACAATTCAATCAACAGTTCTCAATTATCCAACAACTTGCAATCGATCAAACTAAGAAATTTAACATCTAAATCATATGAACCCTAAATATCCAAAACGTAAACATCAATCATAATCATTTACATGATTCATGTTCTTAATTACTAACATACATCCAGACAACCCAACTATCATCCTAATCGTATATCACAGCCGATTATTTGCAACTAATTAACAACATCACACACATCCGATTGACTAGAACATCATCATATGATTAACAAATCCGAAGCATACACATAACAGCCGATTTAATCAAGCATTCAGTTTTCTCAATCATTTACAACCCTATGTTGATCTACAATGCTATACATGTGAGCCGCCTATCATCACTTCCTGACATAAATCAACCATAACTCATCCATAAAACATCATGAAAGAACACATCAAACATATAATCGAATAACAACATAACACTAACCGATTTGAGAGGAGAATGGAATAGATGATTGATCCAAACAAGAAGGATCTTCGATGATGAGGGAATATGTGTGGCTACCTTAGAGTTCATGAGAGAGAGGGAAAGAGCACTAGGGTTTTGCTATGTGTGATTGCAAATAATGAAAAGTGTTCACCTACTCATTAGGCTATGCGTATGAGGAGTAGGCCGAACCCATCATGGGCTGCCTATGTGTTCTGAGTTCAAGGAGAAGTGGGCCAAGAGTTGCATGAGTCAAAGTCCATTGGTTTGTGCGTTCGGGCGTCTATTGTGCGATCGGTTTCTTTCGTGTGATAATATATACCTATAAATAAACACAACACATGTTCACATAACATTCAATAACATAGCATTCCATTTAATCATTCAATTCACATAGTTACATAATGTTTACGTTACATCAAGGTACAAAGATAGGTTTGGAAATACGAGTTGTCACAAATTTTTTTTCGTTTACAGGTATTGCAAAATGGAACAGTGGAAGATTGCCCAGTTCCCTTTTTCTTGAAAGTAGTATTGTTACTCACACGGAATCCTTGGGTAATCTTTTGGGCCACTTCCTTTTTCCGGTTTTCTTCTCTTATACGTACCAGCCCATCAGTTAGGGTGTTGGCTAATTCCACAGCATCGTCAATAGCGCGCGGTCTCGCAGCTTTGACAATGTCCCGGATTTCGCCAATCAAACCCCAGATGTAGCGAGAAATAAGTACCGGTTCGGGCGAAGCCAGGGTTGGTACCACTCTAGCATACTCAAAGAATGTCGAAGTATACCCTCGACAGTCTACATCCACCATCCGGTGGTTCAAGAATTTATTCGCCATTTGCTCTTTCTCATATTCAGGACAGAATTTTCTTTCTACCAGCCGCTTAAAGTCTTCCCAACTCATGGCATAGGCCATGTCACTTCCCTTGGCTTGTAACACCGTATTCCACCATTCTAGGGCCCCTTCTTTAAAAAGATGTGACGCGTACATGACCTTGTCTTCCTCGGCACATTTACTTATTTTAATTACTGCCTCGGTTTTCTCCAACCAACGCAGTGCAGCAGTCGCCCCTTCATTGCCTGAAAATTCAACAAGTTTACAAGCAAGAAATTCTTTGTAAGTGCAACCAGGCGTTGCAGCTTTCATTCTTTTAAGAATTGGGGCTTGCATTACATCGTTATCATTATTATTAATGTTGTCGCCTCCATTTACGCTATTACTGAAGTTGTCTTCATGAGTACGTTTGCTAGGAATAATTTGTTGAGGCTCAACTGGATTTCGGGCAGCAGCAATAATTGCTGGAATAGCATTGGCTATTCCCTGAGCAATGATATTCTTTATATCTTGTCTATTCAGAAATTGATCTTCATGATTTTGCGCGGATTGGTTATCCTCGTTAACTTGTTCATTACCAGCGTGTTCCATCTGGTAATTAATATATATAAGTTATTAGCATAAAATAAATAATGACTAAATGCAAAACAATTGCACAAAATCACGTCATACGTATAGCCAAAATTGTCGATTTTTCGACTTCCCTATTTTATATATTTTAATATGCGTCCGTACACACTAGTTATGTTACACAAGTTTTATTTTTAAGTTATTTTACAGGATTATATTTTTAGTACTATTATTATTATTTTGTTATTATACTATCGCAACCACACAGTCACACCATCCCTGTCAGCTGGCATCTTAGAAACGACGTTCCCTCTCATCGTATTTCTATGATATCCTCTCTCCCACATCTCGGATTCTATTCCCGGCGTCCACCAGCTCCTCGCCATAGTGCCAAATTTCAGCCAAGTTCTCGGTACTCATTGGTGGGTATAGTGGAGGCTCGGGGTCAAATTGGGGGAAAAGGTATTAGGGTTATTTAAGAGGTTCTGAAATTACCAGTCGGTTGTCCACCACTCTTCTAGTTCTCCTGGTAACGGTTGGGTGTGGATAATAGGATCTGGGATCTCAGGCTCCAGATCAATTGGAAGTTGTGCTTCCGCTGGGTAATTGAAGAGGTTTGCATCGGTAGGTCCGATGAGGTCACTAAGTGCAAGTTTACGATCCAGCTCCTCCCACGATGGCATTTCCTGGTCTTGCCTGGAACTTTCTCCGATCTCTATTCTCTTGCCTTTATCCATCGGATCCTCAGTCTATATAACTTTTCGTGTTGCTGGTTTTTTCCTACGCACACGCCTTCAGCCTACAAGTCTTCTTCTTTTCTTCGGTTTAGGTTTCTCCTGGGGTTTGGCTTGGAATACCATTGGCTCTTCAATATCAGCCTGGTAGCCAGTGAAGGTACTGGTGGTATCCATATATGTGCTATGGATAGAAAAGTTTTGAAGTGCTTCTGATAGTTCATTCATGCTATTAGCATACATGAAGAAACACACAAAATTCTAAGTTAAAATGTTGTAAATTTAATTTTCACGTAATCACAGAATGGCAATCAGAAAAATTAAGTATTTCTAAATACTTAATTGGCTTAAATCAGTGGCTCTGATACCACATTTTTCTGTCACGACCCCCGTCCCAGTTTTACCCGGTCCAGGAACCGCGGGATAGAAACCCGTGGTATTCATTAATTGAGTTGACAGCGGAAGTTTAACAGGATCTTTGAAAACATGAAGTTTCCCGATTATTTTATTTCATAATTTGGGATAAACCCCGAAATTTACAATAGAGGAATTTCCTGAGGAAATTCCCTGATTTACAAAACATGTTATTTATTTATCTGAGCCACTACTTCAAGCTTGTTAGTGCTCCATAGCACTTTTCCTTGATTCACAGTAGGTCACCTGAAACATGTTTTAAAAAAATAATTGAGTAAACTGCCATTTTGGTCCCTGTGGTTTGGCCAGTTTTGCCACTTTAGTCCAAATCTCAAACTTATTACATTCAGGGCCCTGTGGTTTGCATTTTGTTGCCATTTTAGTCCAAAATCCAAAAACTCTAGTTTTTTTACTGTTGCAACCTCTTATTTTGTCCTGTAGTGCAGGGGTATTTTGGTCATTTTGTTTTTCATTTAACATTTTATTAATTAAAATTTTGGTCATCTTCCCCAAATAAATAATCATCATCCCAAAATAAAACCCTAACTCTCTCTTCTCTCTCTCTTCTCCCAAATAATCATCATCAGCAGCAGAATATGTAGAACATCATCATCAAGAACATCATCATCATCAAAACCCAGAAAATCCAGAAATTCAAGAAAATCAAGAACACATCATCAAGAACATCATCATCATCAACCGAGAAAATCCAGAAAATCAAGAACATCATCATCATCAACCCAGAAAATCCAGAAAATCAAAACCTATAAAATCCAGAAAACCCATCATCAAGAACATCTGTATCTTCAAGAACATCATCATCAAAACCCAGAAAATCAAGAACATCATCTTCAAGAAAATCAAAAACCGATTTGTAAAAAGAAACGAGGCTCAGATCTGTATCTTCAAGAACATCATCAAACGAAATGAAGAGAACGATTTCTACAACTTCGATCTTCTAAATCTGAACTACTCACAACGATTTTGATTTTCAATAGAGCAATTCAACTAACAAACAACAAAAATACGAATGTACAAGTCACGTACACGAAGAGAATTTCAGATAATCGATGTAAAGAATACGAGATAATCGATACGAATCTACTTACGCTTGTCAATCGCTTCAAACAGATCTTCTTCTTCATCGATTTCTTCACGTTCTACGAGCTGCAAGTGGCTCTGTTCTTCCGATCTGGAACAAAAACCGTGAGACTGAGCTATACGCATCGATTTATTTGGGAGAAGAGAGAGAGAGTCAGTTAGAAGATCGAAGTTGCAGACCCCAAATAGCTGCGTATTGAACTTCCGATCTGCAAGTGGTCACAGACACAGAACCAGACCCCAAATACGAATCTACAGTTGGAGGTATTTGAATGACTGATAATGGACCGTTTCTACGAGTAGACAATGGTGTTCTACCATAGATGATTATTTGGGAGAAGAGAGAGAGAAGAGAGAGAGTTAGGGTTTTATTTTGGGATGATGATTATTTATTTGGGGAAGATGACCAAAATTTTAATTAATAAAATGTTAAATGAAAAACAAAATGACCAAAATGCCCCTGCACTACAGGACAAAATAGGAGGTTGCAACAGTAAAAAAACTAGGGTTTTTGGATTTTGGACTAAAATGGCAACAAAATGCAAACCACAGGGCCCTGGATGTAATAAGTTTGAGATTTGGACTAAAGTGGCAAAACTAGCCAAACCACAGGGACCAAAATGGCAGTTTACTCAAAATAATTTATCAGCGGGGAAATACTGGCGAGTCACTCAAGTTTAATAAAATGACACATAGTTATAAATTACAGCATAAGAGCGATTACAATGGCTACTATCTTATTTTTATCTGGCACCGTGTCACCTCCTGGTGACGATGGTCATACCACTATTGGGTCCTTTCACCCAAGTAGTGACGATTATCATGGTTAGGTTGATGAACCTAACCGAGAGAAGTTAGTAATGTGCACAATACCCCACTAGCCAGTGATTCAAGATAACCACGACTTAATCCCTGTAATTATAACTTTTGAAAATGATTGGAGTGTTGTAAAATATTATTTGATAAAAAGAGAATGACTCACATTGCAAGTTTAAACGGGCAGAGTTTAGCCTACTGATAAGCCTTGTAACCTAATTTAAATGACAATGCATACGAACTAGGTTAGTAACTTAATACAACATTTACGATAACTCACGAGATCAAAACCCTCACGACAAATGACAAAGTGCAATACTTAAACATCCATCGAATTCACGACGAATGACAAAGTTTAGCCCGAATTTTGAGCAGCACTTAAACATCCATCGGATTGGTTTCAATCGATCGGACATTGAATCGTTGCAGCGATCGAGTTAATACCCTGTATCGTAGTAGCGTTTCTCTACGTGAAAATGTGATTTTTAGTAGTAGAACTTCGTTTTTTATCAAAACTTTTGACACAGCTGAACTACTCATGATCGGATCAATTTATAGCTGAAAACAAGTTTTACGTGGCCCACGTAAAACTTAAGATGTATTTACGCGGCTCGCGAGGGCCGCCTATGCATAGACTAGGGCTAGCATGTCATCAGTAGTCCTGCCACGTGTGCGACACGTGGCCCTGGGCGCTTATCCGGTCAACACCACCTTGACGCGGCCCGCGTAAGCTTATGCTTACTCTTACGCGGCCCGCGTGAAACCCATAAATCTTGTTTTCTTAGTTTTTCATGCACGTTAGGGTTTCAGGGGTCCGGGTTTTTACTTAAGGGTCGATTTGGGACATTTTTGCAGGTCCTTACATGTTCGCTCCAGATCAAGGCGAAGGTGGCCCTCTGGTTTGATGCGTCTACTTATCTAATAAACCTAGGGGGAGATTGTTAGACCCTTAAAGGTTTATTGATAAGTAATTTAGTGGATTAGTAGGAATGTTGGGTTAATGGTTGTATTTGCGCTTTTTGGGTAGTTATGTACGTAGGGTTTACGGAGCATCCTCCCTAATCCCCTTCTATAAATAGCAAGTTATGTCATAGGTGCATGGTGATGGTTTTGGATAGATCTTGTATTAGACAATCAACCTTTGTATGCAAGATTGGAAGCTTTTGAATACAAAATCATCTTTCTTTCGTCTCTTTGTTTCTTTGCAACTTGTTTGTGTGATTCCGCCACCTTACGAGTTGTGCGATATCATTGTGATCTCGGTTTCGGGACTTACAATACAGGAGCATATGTATCAAACTAGTCAATTCCTTCCTTTTGTCTAAAGCCTTGGATAACCAATCGGGATTTAAACTTATCAGTTGAACCATCTACTTTCATCTTCTTCTTGAAGATCCATTTACAAGCAAGTGGTTTACACCCAGGGGGTAGATCAGACAGTTTCCAAGTGTTATTCTGCATAATAGAGTACATCTCATCATTTATAGCTTCTTTCTAGAATGCTACATCCCGAGATGCCATGGTTTCACTATAGGTTCTAGGATCTTCCTCAATATTGAAACAATAGTTATATTGAATTTTAATTTCATCTCTAAATCCTTCAACCAAATATAGTTGAAAATCATTACCAAATGATTTAGCTTTTCTTGCTCTACCGCTCCGGCTAGGTTCCAGAGGAGTATCAATCACTTGATCAGTCACTTGAGAGTTACTAGAGCTTGAAACCATGTCCCTAGGCCTAGGTATTAAAGAGAATTTATTCTCATCATAATCTGCAGTTCTTGCCTCAATTACCGTATGCACAGCCACATAGTCATTTGGTTTTATAAGATAGAACCTGTGAGCAAATGAATGCTCAGCATACCCAATGAAAACTCAGCTTATACCTCTTTCCCCTATGTTCCTTATCTTAGGAATCAGTGAGCCTTACCATGGCTCTGTAACCCCAAAGTCTCAGTTTATGCATCTCAGGTGGTTTTTGTTGGGACCGAGAGTTCGGTTTGATTGAATGCGCTCAGGTCAGATCAGCAACAACACAATCGTGCGGAATCCGATAGTGATGTAGGAGAGAGATAAACAACATAGACACCAGTCAATGTATTCATTCTCATTGAAGTTGTTGATTCGTATAAAGTTCCAGAGAGAATTTTCAAGAGCTTCGCCAGAGGTGTCAGAAACAGATGTCTCAAATGAAAACTAAGACCCTCTATTTATAGGCGCACTCCATCCGGGAGAAAACATAACCCATCCGGATGATCATCCATTCGGATGACTATGTCCATCCGTCCGGATGGACTTACAAAACATACAAACTTTGCGTTTCGTTCCGGATATGATACAAAACATATACAAAACTATACATAGACAACAACCAGGTAAATATACACTGAATACAGACGAAAGCTACATACATATGTATCTACAGACTCCCCCTTAGATGTAGCTACAGTCTTTCTTCCTGTATAGTCTTCAATGTGCCTTCCTGTTGCGTCTTCTATCTCTTGCTTTCCTCCTCTTCTTTTCTTTTCGTTCCTCTAACATTTTCTGCCTCAGAGGTCTTCCAATAGTATTCCACCATTCATGATAAACTGGATCACCATCTCGAGATTTAGACCATCTCGGAATCTTTTTCTCTTGAGACTCGATTGGTGTTTGATCAGTTTTTAGGCCATTTCAACTTCCAGCTTGCCCGTTGAGCAGCTTTAGCTCTTATCTCTTTCATCCTTTCACTACGACGTTCTGTCTTCAAGAATTCTTCCAGCTCAAGATCTCTAAACTTTGACTCCCAATATCGACCTGAATTAATATCTTTTGCAAAGTAGACATTCACCAACTTCTGATTCTGTTGAGCTTGAACTTTGTCAGGTTCGTTGCAGACGATCTTGTTGAAAAATAAGCATTCTATGTCTTTCTTTGAGCAATTAACCAGCCACATTGGATCTAACACATGAATGTGTCTCCAGTCACCTGTCTTTGCATCCAACAACGTGATCACCGCTTCATAAGTACTCGGATTGAAGATCCATCCGCTATAGTCTTTGTGGAAATCTTGTTCCATTTCACGTAGAGGCATGTTCTTCAAACACCTTGGTCGTCAGATTTGAAGTGTGATATCTTTCACACCAGTGTTAGGATCTATCTTCATAATCTGCCTTGGTTGGTGTGGTTTCCAATCAGGAAAGTTTAACTTTGCTTGCTGCTTAATGTAATCCCACAACCTCTGCTCCTGACATTTAACCTCAGAACCATAGTAGTACTGCTTGATATTCTTCGTCTTCACCAATTCCTCTACATCCCACCAAGGTAGAGTTTTTATATCTGACAGGAATTTAAAATACTATACCCCAAACTCTCTCTTGATTGTGTAGACCTTTAGATCTTCTAAGTAACCCCACGATAGAATATCCCCAAGAGACTTATCTGGATGTCTCGTGAAAAACTTTAATGGTTTCTTGAACTTTCTCTCCTCAGGCATCACCTTAAACCATCTCTTCTTTTCTTCCAAAAGATTTTCTTTAGAAACAGTTTCAGGAACACCTTCAGTAGCTAATTTTTTCAACCACTTTCCTTCTAACTTCATCTTCGTTGTGAGATCGAAAAAGTTCATCAAAGGTAGGAAAATCATCATCTAGACCAGAGTAGTGAAACCGAGTGTCCTGGTCAGAATTCGATCACTCCTCAATGATTACATCATTAAAGTTATCGGCTTCATTCACAAACTTGAAAGTATACTCTCGTTCTGGAGTGGGTGGAATCTCTTCCTCAATGTCAAACTTAAATCTGTCTTCTTCCATATCCAATCTCTCTTACATGGACTCCCTAGTCCAGTTTTCTAGTAACTCCCCCTCTTCCTCTGTATGATTCAAGTAAATAACTTTAGGAATGTTAGAGAATACCTGATGAATATCAGCGTGTTTGGTTCCAGACGAAGACTCCCTATTATGTTGATCTTCTTCGCATTGCTCATTCAGCTCATCATTCAAGAAATCTTCAATAGTACTTGGACCTGATGGCTTTGTTATCAATAAACCACTAGCACCGTCATGATCATCATCATTCTTATCTTCTTTGTCATCTTTTTTATCTTTTGCGTCTTTATCATCTTTATCATCATCATTTTCATCTTCATCTTCATCACCAAACATCTCATTCAATTCTTTATCATCATCAACAACTTTATACTTGTTCAACTTCGCTTTCAATCGACGACGTTTGACCTTGATTCTTCTAAGACTAGCCTATTCACTATGAATCATGTCTATCACTTCTCCAATGGGAATAATAGCAAGGTTCACTTCAATATCTGCCTTAACCTCTACCTCTGCGTCTTTCATTTCAACATCATTAGCATTCACTTCGACGTTAGAAACATTTACCTCTGCATCAGACTTTGGTTGCTCTTGCTGGCTCGTCGAACCAAGAATCTCTTCCTTTATCAATCATAAGGCCCTTTCTTTTATCTTTTAGTGCTTCAGCAGCTTCTTCAGCAATTCTTTTCTCTCTTTCCATCCTCCGAGCCTCGACTCTTTGGATCTCTATCTTGTCATAGGCTGCTTAAACATTAACTCCAAGTTTGTTTTCTATCATGGTATACAACATATTGAGTTGTTCATCTTTGATTTCCTTGCCTGCTCTCAACTCTTCTAATTCTTTCTTCAGAACTTCAATTTCACTTGAAGTAGATGTGTGAAGATCACCAACCAACTCAGTTGGACCGTTTGCGTGACCCTAAATGTCAGTAAGAGTAGTTCATCTTTGAATACGAAGGCGGAATCAATGTATACAAAGTCACAACAGCTCTCTAATCCTTTTAACTTCTTTCTATTACTAATTTCCAATCTTTACACGTGTTTCTGATATGATTTTGACAGAGTTTCGACACCGTACACAAGACCTAGTTCCGCTCCAGTACATTACAACTGAGATCAGCCAACCCCTATATATAGGCGGCCTGATTCCGCTCCAAATAACATGCTCATTACGAGCGGAATCAACAAGAAACATCAGGAGCGGAATCAGATAGTTCATCAGGGGCGAAATTACATAATAACATACAAACCTGATTTCGCTCCAAATGACATAAGTGTCATTTGGGGCGGAATTACACTCTAATATTCATTTTTTTCATTTCCGAGCTCCAATCTAACCTATCTAGACCTAAGAATCAACTAAGACGTAGTAAACAGACATTCTGTGGACGAACAGACTCCCCCTTGGATGTTGACGAAGTCTTCGGCATTGAGTCTTCAGTCTTGGTCTCTTTTCAACTGTGTCTTCTCATTGCATACACTCTTTCTTCAAACGAGTTCAGAAACTCAATCTGGCTTCATCTTCAATCTCCCCTTTGATTGTTGATCCAGAATCCTGACTCCCCCTTTCACAGACTCCTCCACTCGTAATGTTAGGGCTCTGATTCTGGTTCAAACTTTTGCGTTATCATTGCTATGGGGATTCCTGCATACACTTCTACCCAAAAATAAGATATATGATAATAACAGTTTCAATCAAAATTTACCATTTAATCTTCAGTGATAGAAATCCACTTAAGTATTCCGGTCCAAGTTAATGACCCTGATTACTCAATTAATCTTCCAAGTCCAATTTAATGACCTTGGTTGATCTGAGACAAATCACACTGACATTTGGTTCATTTTGAATGTCTGAAAATTACAAGTTTCAAATTAATGAACTTGCTTTAACTTTTCAACTTCTCAAACTTATCAAGATTAGCTCACGACTCATCCTCCAATCCAGAAATCTCCTGCATCTGCTTTCAACTTTCGAATCCGAAGATCAACTCTCCACTTTGGTTTGTCAAAAATAAAACAGAAATGAAAAATCTTTTTGGATTTTAATAAAATTTCTAAACTAGGAATGAAATACAGAACTAAAATGCAATGAAAATAAACTATTTACAAACATATTTTTGGTGAGCGTGTTAGGGAATCATATCAACTATCCGACAAATCACAAGTACCGTTAAGCTTCAATTACATACTCAGAATTAAACAATTCGCTCAGATTGTCGATATACTGATCCACTTTAAATTTTCACACAATTTTCAATCTGTCCAGGATACGGATTTAGTGTTTTAGAGACTTAAACTTATACATGTGTCCCACCTCTTGAATATACTCCCGTATCCAGATCCCAATATTCAGTCTTACAGGTAGTTATAACACCAATGATATCTGTAATGGGTTAATAAATTATGAAGAATCATGAGAGCTCAGGTCAGAACTACCGTTCAGCAGAGAGATCATGACTCAATTTGGATGTGTCCCCTTTAGAGGATCTTTTTTACAACAGCATTGCTAAGCAATTTTATTGCCTTATCATATATGCTGAGGGTGATGCTATGTTTCAAGCATTGTGGAAAGTATTATTCGAGGACTAGGTCAGAACTTCCATTCAGCAGAAGTCCTGGAATAATACCCCAGATATCACTGAGTTTAAAAACCTAGTATATCAGAAAAAGGAATCTTTCAAACGAGATTTCAGGGGTTACCTATATATCCAAGTAGTGTTCCCCACAAAATAAGCAAGTAAAAATTTAAGTTTATATCCCGAACAAACCTACTAAATGTGCAAAAACCTATCGGCATATCATCCGTGAGACTGTTTAATGCACTTAAAACATTCCATTTCTTTAGCATACTGTGACTGTCAAGCCGATGTACTATCATTTTCCCTTTTTACACAAGCTCTTTTTCTGGTTTTCTATTGTTTTTGAATTTTAAAAATATCTAATGTTTTTGTATTTTTATCATTTTTTATTGTTTTTGTATTTTCTGAAATATTTACCCTATACTCCCCCTAAATACCAAAACATGTAAAAAATCGACAAACCATTGCAGATTGCTTCTCAACATCATCTACAATGTCTCCTTCATCAACGCCAATGATCTCCTCCAACACCGATAAAAGCATCATACCGTTCAGTTTTAGCAAATATTGAAAACGTGCTTTATCAAAAGCTTTGGTATGTAAATCAGCTTTTTGCTCATCAGTGTGGATTTTCTTAATTCGTATCAACTTCTTCTCGAAAGAATCTCGAATGAAGTGATGACGAATCTCAATATTTTTCATTTTAGCGTGATGAACTGGATTTTTAGTAATGTTAATCGCTGCCTCATTATCAACAACGATATGGGTGTTTAGAAATTGCAAACCGTAGTCGCGCATCTGTTGCTGGATCCACAAGATCTGTGAGCAGCAACTGCTAGCAAATACATACTCCGCTTCACATGTGGATAAAGCCACAGAGGTTTGCTTTTTGCATTGCCAAGTGACCAATCGTGATCCGAAAAACTGGCACCCTGCTGTTATTGATTTAGCATTAACTTTGCAGCATCCGAAATCGGAATCGGAATACCCTTCGAGCGTGAATCGCCTTCCCTTGGATACCATAACCCCAATGATGGAGTTCCTTTCAGGTAGCGCAATATCCTTTTCACAATCACCATATGCTATGCTCTCGGGTTAGATTGAAATCTTGTTGCGAGGCAGGTTGGGTACATAATATCTGGTCTTGAAGCTGTCAAATACATCAGCGAACCAATCATGGAACGATACATCGTTTCATCTACCTTCTCTCCGATGAGATCAAGGTTTATCCCATGATTCGTTGCTAATGGGGTGGAAGCTGGAGTAGAACCTGACATCCCGAATTTCTCCAAGATATCATGAACGTACTTCGTTTGATGTATGAAAATTCCTTTGGGTAGTTGATCAACCTGCAATCCCAAAAAGAATTTCATCTCACCCATCGATGACATTTCAAATTTCTGCTTCATAACTCGTTCAAAATCTTTGCATAGATCCTCATTTGTTGACCCAAATATGATGTCATCCACATAAATTTGAACTATCAGAAGATGACCGTCGACCTCTTTGGTGAAGAGAGTGGCATCCACTTTTCCATGAATGAAACTGTTGGCTAGTAGGTGTTGAGACAATGTCTCGTACCAAGCTCTCGGGGCCTGGTGTAAACCATACAGCGCTTTGTCTAGCAAGTAGACCTTGTCTTTGTGAAGTGGATCGGTAAAGCCCGGTGGCTGACCGACATATACCTCCTCTTTAACCTTCCCATAGAGAAAAGCCGATTTTACATCTAACTGATATACTTTGGAGTTTTTCCATGATGCAAATGCTAGAAAGATTCTGATAGCTTCTAGTCTAGCTACAGGAGCATTTACTTCAGTGAAATTTATCCCCTCCTGTTGACTGAAACCCTGGACTACGAGTCGAGCTTTGTTACGAACAACAACTCCTCTATCGTCTCTCTTACACTTGAACACCCACTTGGTGTTTATCTTCCTATGACCATCTGGCAAATCCACTAACTTCCACACTCCCAGCTTTTCGAATTGGCTCAGTTCCTCCTGCATTGCATTGACCCAAGAATCTTCTGTAAGCGCCTCATTGTAAGTCCTTGGCTCAACCTACGAGATAAAACAACTCAATGAGAATTCAGTTTGCAAAGGAGCAATTGTTGTATAAAAACATGTAAGCCCTTTATCAATCTGTCTTCGAGTGCGGACGCTTGTCTGCAATTCTCCAATGATCAATTCTTTCGGATGATATGAAAGAGTGTGTGGCATTACTTCTCCTGGAACATCTACATCACCTTCCAGATTAGTAACATTCTGATTTGCATCTTGTTCACTGACTGGGTTTGTTTGACTTGAGATCTGAATTTGCTCCCCCTCAGAATCGGAATCACCACGATCAAATACTGGCATGTTCTCAGATTCTTGATTATCATTCTGTGCCGACTGATTATCTTGAGCAACTTCATTTTGTTGGACATCATCATGTTCACCAGCATTGCTTGGACCTGCTTCATCATCATTTGAAGTTTGTCGAGGTCTTCTTGAATACTCAGCTGGAAACCTTTCTTGCGATTCTTCATACTCTCTCAGAATATCTAACTCATCAAAGAAATCTTCTTCTTCTTCTTCGTTTTCTTCTTCCATGTCAAACGAATCCCACAATTTATCGTAATTAAAACGCCATGAGTCACCGGGATTTTGAGGCGACATAGTATACCCCTGACACTCAACATGTTGTGCTTCGATGATCTGCTTCATGCTTGGAACAAAAACACGTCTTTGTGGACTTGAGTAACCCACAAAAATTCCTTCGATACTTTTTGGACCAAATTTACCAAAAGGCTCTAGAACTGTATAAGGAGACCAAAACGGTTCTAAAAACTTCAGGTTCGGTTTACGATTATTGATCAACTCAAAGCACGTCTTGTTGAATTTCTTTACAGTGAGAACCCGGTTGAGTGTATAGCATGCGGCGGAAACTGCTTCTGCCCAAAAATTTATCGGTAGCTTTGAATCAGCAAGCATTGTTCTAGCCGTTTCGATTAGCGTCCTGTTTTTGCGTTCTGTGACTCCATTCTGCTGCGGAGTGTACGGAGCACTAAACTCATGCAATATACCTCTTTCATCACAATATTCTTCCATCTTGTTGTTCTTGAATTCAGTACCATTATCACTTCTAATTCTTCTGATACGCCTTTGGTACAGATTTTCAATCTTTCTGAACAACGCCATCAAACTATCAAACGTTTCATCTTTTGACTTCAAGAATGATACCCATGAAAATCTGGAATAATCATCAGTAACCACAAGACAGTAGAGATCCCCTGTAATACTTTTGACGTTTACTGGACCAAACAAATCCATATGTAATCTCTCTAACGGTCTGGAAACTGAATTGACTTGCTTTTTAGGGTGTGACTTTTTCTTCTGCTTGCCTTTAATGCAACTAATGCACTCCCCATCCAGATGAAAACCTTTGATATTAACTCCAAGAACCAAATCATTGTGCACCAAATGATTCATTTTTCTAAGATGTATATGCCCCATCTTCCGGTGCCACAACTTCGATTCTTTCTCTGTTGCTCTAGACACAAAACAATGAGCCTGACCCGTGGTTGTGGTAGCTACACTCATATCCAACACGTATAGATCATTGACTCTTGGTGCCCGCATGATAATCCATTCTTCAGGGATAACAAATCCTGGCTTCAAGATCAAACATTCTTTGTCTGTGAAGTGAGTGGTATACATCATGTCACATATCTGCGAGATGCTCAGCAGATTATTTTCCAGCTCAGCAATGTAGTTAACTCTCTCAAACGTAACAATCCCATTGGATAACGTTCCTTCACCGACAATTCTACCACCTTGATTTCCTGCAAATCCCACGTAACCTCCATTGAAATTTCTAACATCATACAACAATGCAGTCTTCCCTGTCACATGTCGTGATGCTCCGCTATCCATAATCCATCTTGAAATAGCTCTCGGAAGTTCCTGCACATATCACAAACAATTCAATAAAGATGCCGATTCATGCTTCACGATTACCAACTAGGAAGCTCCGGCAAATCCAAAATCTTCAGTGAGATTTTGATGCCACCCAAGCCTCTTTTGACTCGGGTAACTTGACTTTAATGTGAGTTTTAGCAGTGTAAAGTGGCGGAAAATTTTTATCATTCATTTTCAAACTTTCATCTGATCCAACCTCAACCTTTTTGTATAAGAAAAACTAATCTATTTTAAGTTGACCGGTTGGTTGATTTTTCTTCTGAACATTCTTCTTCTCAGATGGAGTAGAAGATTATTTCTCCAGCTTTTCATAATAATCCAAAGGAACATCCATCTTTACCGGTGTGGTAGAAGATGATTGTTTTTCCGACACTGAAACCTTTGGTTTATCAACAACTTTTGGCTTCCATGTTTGTTGAGATGATGCAACCCGTTTATAAAATTTGTCATTTTTAGCTACCATATTCTTAACAGGTTCAATTTTTACTTTTGTTTTCTCATATTTCAAAACTTTCTCAACAACCATTGGAGCTTTGCCTTTTGCATCAACCTTCTTCTGTCGATTCTCAACAACTTTAGTCTTAGGCTTGAAGTTGGTGCAATTCCTTGCAATGTGACCAACTTTGTTGCATCTAAAACATGTACGAGTATCAACTACCCGACTTGTGCCTTCAGACTAAGGTTGTTTTGAAAAGATTTCATTTTCCTCTTCGCTAAAAATTCTTCATTTGATTTTGAAAAGATTTCATTTTCCTCATCAGAAAGTGAATTTGAACCATTCACAAACACCTTCTTTTCAGCAAACCTTTTGTTTTGAAAACTCCTTTTCTGATAACTCTTACCACCCTAATATCCACCCGACCAATTGTTTTGATTGTTGTTATAAAAACGTGGTGGAAGAACAGGCTTTTTGTAGTAAGCTTTATCTTTCTCAAAATTCATTTGCCTTTTTGTTTGTTTTAAACTCTTTACTTCAGACAAATTGATTTCAACCATTTTGAACACATTTGTCAATTTTGAAACATTTACATTCTCAAGAGGAAACTCAGAATCCGAATACAACTTATCAGATCCAGCCATCTTGTACATCACAAGACCCGGTTCATCACCTAAGTTGTTTTTGGACTTTTGTTTCAGAATGTATTTGTTCAAGAAACATTCATCATCTCCAGCTGAATCACTATCCAAAACACTTTCAGCCATGCCTTTAACAATCTCTGTCTGAACACTATCATCTCATGATGATGAAGAAAATGTCACATCAATTGAATCAGGAAGTTTCACTTCATTTTCTTCCTCAAGATTAACCAACCCAGATTGCTTTTTCGAATAATTTTCTAGAATTGGAGGTGGAACTTGATGAAAACCCACCCCAGTTCCATCACAGTATACATCTTCGCCTGCTTTGTCTTTCCCGATGGGTTTGGGAATGATGTGTTGCAAAACAAAGCTTGCAGAGCTGTAACTGTTCAATTTCAAATTAATTCGTTCATTCTCAATCTTGACTTCTTCAAACTGAAGTTTCAATTTAGCAATCTCATCCAATTGTTTATTTATCAATCCTTCTTTGATTCTCAAAACACATTGCAATTGGCAATTTTCTTGGTAAGTTTTACCATTTCTATCATCATTATCTTTAATCGTGCTTTTAAGCTTCTCAAATTTTTCAGTGATCTAACGATTTTCAAGAACTAACCTTTCATTTTCTTTCCTGATCAATTTTATCAGTTTCAATTTTGTTAGTTAATTCTTTTAACCGTTCAGTTGAAGCTTTCACCATTTTGTCACGATCAAGGATTTGATCTTTAACACTTCTGACTTTAGCAGTCAGATCCTCAATCTTCTTACCTTTGAGATAAGTGTTTGTACTACAAATCTTGCACTCTTTGATGCAATTTTTGCAGTCAATATCACCACTGACCTTCTTACCTGACTCAGTCATTGACTCGTTTGAACTGACTTGGCTTTTAGACTCAGAAACGGATTTAGAATCTACCTCTAGTGCATTAGCAGCCAGCACCTTGTCATCCATCTTTCCCATGTTTTCGGCATTCAACTCCTGTGTCGTGTCAATGATCCCAGTGTCAATCTTCTTTGACTTCTCTTTCTCTTCTTTATCCTTCTTCTCTTTCTCTTCATCTTCTCCGCTTCCCCACCATTTCTTCTGCCAATAATCATCTTCAATTTTATACTCTTGGATTATGGTTTCCATATCAAGAGTTTTATGATCAACAGCAATGTTTCCATAGGGGTCAAGATAACATTCTCTATCTGGATCCCATCTATTTGCTCTTTTTGCCTCATCAAAAATACCAGATATTCTAATCATTTTGTTTATAGCTAACTGCTTTCTGTGATTGTACTTCTGTTCTTCATTTTTGTCATCTTTCCAAGGAATAGGTTCAGTATTTGCCATGAAAGCATATCCAACCGCATCCTCTTCAGGTAACAACTCGCTCCAGTCGTAACCTTCATCGTCGTGAATCACTGCAGGAGCTCTAGATTTTTCTTTGTTATCTTCAATCTGTTTCATTCTTGGCGGTTCCGATTTGTTCTGATGATAAATCGCTTTCTTGTAGTAATCTTCTCTGAACGGGTTTTCAGATTCATCAGCATACGCGTTTCTGCATTCAAGCTTAAATTGTCTTTCTGTTTGCACTTGAAGCACATCACCTTAGACTTATCAAAGCCCAACTTAGTAGATGGTCCACCAATTGATTTCCTTCCAGTTATCTCCATGAAACGCTGTGCTCGACGAACTGCACTGGCCATACACCACCTTATATCGATTAGTTCCATCTCCTCAGGATCTATCTGATCATAATCTTCTTTCGTCAGGTTGGTGTTGCCTATCTTCCCTGCTACAAGACTTTCATAAGATTCTAGCACAGATGCTAGGAAAACCATCTGTTGTTTGGCAGACTCCTCGCTGAAATTCTGAGCGTTCTTTAATTCTACAGCGATGTTGCATTGAAATAAGTTCTTTGCATCAGTCTGGTTTGAATTTGATGAAGACTCACTGTGATATCCACTGCTTTGACTTTCTTTGCTTGTTGTGGGAACATTCTCAGCAGAAAACGCAGCCTTGGGAGATGTACTCTTTGGCATCATACTCTTTGGATAATACAAATCCAAGTTCTGCTGGTATGATGAGTGATTGACTTTGTACGTCTTCTTCAATTCCAACTCGTGACTCTCTAATCTCTCAATCAACAAGTCTACTGTCAACTCTTCTGGCGGCTTGATAGTATTCTTTAGCATCAACGCATAATATTGCCAATCCTTTTCATCTAGTAATGCATCAAACAATTTGTCGACTAACTCTTCTTGAGAATAGACAATTTTGTGTCTCGCCAGTTCCAGTTTCAGATGCCCAAACCTCTCAATCATTTTACAAACTGATTCATTCTTTAAACACCCGAATAAATCAAACTCTTTTCTAAGTAGTTTCTTTTTGTTTTTCACAATTTCTATGCTTCCTATACATTTGTTTTTCAATTTGTTCCAGAGATTTGTTGTGACACCTGTGTCACTTCAACCATCAAACAAATTCCAAACCAATGAAATATTGTATTTCATACTTGTGATTTGTAAAAAATATGTGTATCGTTTGCACATATCAACTCTTGTTCGATTTTAAGCTTTAAATCGCTTTCTGGAGGGTTATACGCGCTCCGATGCATAAATATAACCAGTTTAATCCAACGAACACTCCGGAATAGTGAAATAGGCTTAACATACCTTAAATAACCTTTACATAACTTAGAAATAAGTTTTAAAGGCTTTGGTATGGCAAAAACAAGTTAATTCGCTTACAGGGACTAAACTTGACAAACTGTGAAAGTATGCCAATTTGAACTGTAACAGACATTCTGGAACACGACCATAAGTTAAACACGCCTTAAATATCCTTTATATAGCTTATAAATAGGCTTTGAGGGGTTTGGTGTGCTAAAATAAACTTTTGGGTCATTCAGGGACTAAAAGTGTCAGAAAGTGCATAAGTTTGCATTTTCGCGCATAACTTACGTTCTGAATATATCCGGACATCCAAAAATTTATGTAAGCACTAAAATATTTTATTTTAGTGTTTGGCATAATAAAAATCCATTCGTCACGCCATTTGGATCGTTTTTCGCGCTTATGCGCATTCCGTCGTAACTAACCGAACAACGCAATTGTACGGCCAAACGAACCGACATCCGAGATATTTTTTAGCACATTTTAAGTTCCCTATACTTTAACTTCATTTTAGAGCTTTGAAATGGGGTTAACGGGGCTTAAACGTGTCAAAAATGCATCAAATAGCAAGTTTGGAGCTTCAGGGGCCTGTTCTGCCATTTTTTAAACTTTCTGGTCTGCAGGTCCTTGCGCACCTCAACACTCTGAGTGTTACGGTGCGCAAGCAGGGGCCAGATGCAGCAACTTGTTTTTAACAGCCTGTTTCCAACCCTTAAAAACCCCAAAGGCCAATGCCACTTGTCAATAACTGGTGGTGGGGGCAAAATGAGCTACCATAACATTCCGACAAGTGTACGGGTGAGATCAAGGCACGTTATTCGAGGAACGATCCTAACAGTGGTCCATTTACTATAAATACCCATCCATCCCCATTGCAAAACCCACTTGAAATCTGAGTTTTTCTCTAAGTGGTTGTGTTTATACACTTCCTACCTGAGATTACTTGGAAATCAATCTTGCGGGGACCCTTTGTAAGTGTTCCTTCGTTCTTTTATCGCTTTTCTAGTCCGAAAGTCGAACTATGTTTGACTTTCTACATTGACCAGTTTATGGTCGATGCGAAGTTCGTTTGAACTTCATAACGTGAGCGTGATCACGATGGTTAAAGTCCCTAGAGACTATACCTACTGATTACCACGTTATCTAGGCTCAGTGACGAGTCGTAGTTTCGGCCAAAATGCGTGTTATTGCGTATTTTGTAACCAAACTACTTTTAGGTATCAAAACCGTTTGTTTTGATACCAAACCTGTTTTCTAAACTTAGGTAAGCATGTTTTAACATGCTTAGCTCGTCACTTTTAGTTTAGTGCTTATATAGGGTCGTAAGGTAAGCGATCTAAACAATCGCTTATACTTTCAAACCCGACCCATTTGGTCGATCATTCAGATCCAACCAAGCACATTAGGTGACCATAGTATTTAGGGAAAAACCTTCCGAGGTTATACCTTATGGTCGCTTCGTTTAGGTAGTTGTATGATAGGTAGTTTATATGCCTTAGGTAAATTACCAAAATACCCCTTTGATGCCAAAATTCATTTTAAACATATGTAACATAACCGATGACCTCTAAACTGGTTTATCAACAATATAAAACATGTTAAGGCATATTTTACTTGTCATAGGACTAGTTAGGCGGTCCGAACGCGTTTCACGCGAACGACACGTTAAAGTAGCATAAGCTAACTAAACGGGTTGTAGTGGGTCGTAAGCACTTAGGTTAGGTTTCACTTAGTATGTAGGCCTTGTTAAACCATACTACCTGAGTTCCCATACTCATTTGGTTTACGAGCCCTCATTCTATCCGATCCTCCGATATAGGTCCGGTTTATTAACATAGTACCTATATTAGGTGCCGTTTGATTTCCGTGATCTCTAGCATTGCTTGGTGGTTATCCTAGGACTTCTAAGCAATCTCAAGTGAGTACATAGTTCCCCTATTTTACTGTTTTCCAAACTGTTTTGGGGTGAAGCATGTGTACCTATATGTTATTTTCATGATTTCAAAGTATAATTGATTATACATGTTATTACTTATCATTTGACAAACTAAATGACTATCTATGGTTTAAACACTGATTTCTCAAAGAACATAAAATAAAATGTTGAATTGTACTTATTTTATGATCACCAGACCGATTGGTAGTATGATATAGCGCTATAGGATTAGACACCCCATTCCTGTTGTCATGGAATGTCTGAAACCAATTTGTTTCTCCATCCAAATAGGGATTTCCTTTGTGGTATCCTTATAGTCTCAAAGGTGTAGTTTGATGCACTAGGTCTGAATGAATTCTTAAATCACATTATTTTTGTATATTTAGTTATACTCCCAAAAGTATAGTTTGATATGCTCTCATGTGTGGTATTGTACAGAACCAACATATATATTTTATCAACAAACCAAAACATATTTTTAATATGTTATTTACAAATCCAAAGTATACTTTTAATATGCTACTATAAAGTTATTCGTTTAACCTTATATTATTTTACAAAGCATAACTTTTGATTTATTAAAACACTTTGTTTTGGTACATTTTTACTTGTGGTTTAAGAAATCTCATTTTACTTACCATACATAACTTTTGTTTACACATTACATGGTTTACATTTAACTTGAGTTATACAATAACATTGGACTATTGGTTTAAACATGAACATTCTATATTGGTGGTTTGGTTTGAGTAAGTGACTTAAGTAACGAGGCGTGTGTAATATGATACAAGCATGGTGGATACGCCGCTGGTACTTCCTATATATAAGTGTTTGTATGGTATTACATATCGTAGCGTTATTTGAATCATTTCAATTTAAGTCATATAACATTTTATACAAATAACATACTTTTCATAAGACATTGTTTTACAACAACTTATCTTATACAAATTCATTTTTACTTGGTTATTCAACTAACCTTACATTACTCTTTTACGTATCATCTACTTTATCATCACTTTTCGAATGATTTATAAAACAAAACATTTTACAAGGATCATGACTGACTTTTGTTGAACAACTCTTTCTAAACTTATAAGTCATGAATCCTATATTCACAAAACCTATGTATCTCACATGCATTTTTATGCTGACGTACCTATTTTTACACATGTTTCAGGTTTTGTCTTAAAGATGATTGTTGATACATGCTACATTTAGGATGGACTCGTGCCTTAGAAACTTTAAAACTTGGAAGATCATAGTTGTACTTATTTGATTGTATTAAAACAATGAGTTCATTTATTCAATAAAACAAAATTATTTATTCCATGGTTACGAAACAATGATTCTGTTACAACACTCCACGACATTTCCGCCACGTCTGGTTGTTCTACGTGGTCGGGGTGTGACAAAAAAGTTGGTATCAGAGCCAATGGTTATAGGGAATTAGGTTATTAGTAATGCTTTGACCTAGACTATAACCTTCCTAGGACCCTAACACAAGTTTTCTTGTGTTTAGTTTTAAAACAATACCGTCACTTATTCTTAGGTGACAACCACAATAAGAACATAAATTTCTATCTCGCTTTGAAAACTAATCATCTGTTCTAGGATGATTTATTATATGGTTTTGAACCCTTTAAGTTTTCAAAATCCCGTCAAAGTTGGTCTAAATAATGTGAACACGTGCAAACTGGAAGGGTGGATGCATGTACCCTGAGTTTTCTGTCTAAGGCTAGAGTGTTCGTACAAATCCACATAATCGGACCAGTCACTCTTACCTGGGAACTCTTGGGGTGAGTGTCCACTTATAGGCGAGCATGTCTTCGCGATACATTATTTTTGACCTATTTACTTTGATTAATCACCGGGGTCGTTTGTTGCTTTGTAGTAACAAACAAATGACCACTATCCTTGCTTTCATCTGATTTGTTTCATCTAATTCTTTTCGTCTAATTCTCTCACTCGTTTCCTCTCATGTTTCCTCTTTTAGAATGCCTCCTCGACGCGACAATCAGATGGCGAATGCCGAACTGGCGGAAATCATCGCGCAGCAAATGGCTGCTGCCTACCCAAATCTTTATGCTCAAATGATTCAAGCCATCAACAACAACAATGCTCCATGCAATTTCAAGAATTTTAACTCGGCTAAACCGCTCAAGTTTAGTGGTTCTGAGGGAGCAACTGGGCTTCTTCAATGGTTCGAGAGCATTGAGAATACTTTCCGTCACGTTCAGTGTCATGAAAATCGCAAGGTCGAGTTTTCTTCGAGTGTGTTTCAGAAAAGGGCTCTTACATGGTGGAACGGGGTTATGAGAGACCGCGGTACTGAGGTTGCATTAGCACAGACTTGGGCTGAGCTTAGGGCTCTTATGATGAAGGAATTCGGTCCTCGTCATGAGCTAAGGGTTCTAGAAAGGGAATTTGATGATTTGAAGCAGGACAGTGGGGAACATCGAGCCTATACTGACCGCTATGAGGAATTGAGCTTGTTATGCCCTACTATGGTTACGCCTCTGGATAAGGCGATTGAGAAATACATTGATGGTCTTCCTGACGTAGTTCAGGATATCGTTACTGGCAGCAACCCTACTACTGTCAGACAAGCCATTGAATTGGCTGCCACTCTGACTGAATCCCATATCAGGAAGCGCAAGCTGTTTCGGAAGGGCGACTTAAGACCATCTGATAAGACTGCTCATGTGGAACCAAAGGAAGAAAATGCTGAGGTGTCCAAGAAGAAGAAGCGCAAAGCCTCTCAAAACTACGCTGTAACTGCTCAAGACAAACAGGTTGCACCAAACCAGCCAGCACAACCTCACAAAAGGCAAAACTATGTTGGTACCGCACCTTTGTGCAACAAGTGCAACCGTCATCATCTAGAGCAAGAGTAGTGTCACAAATGTACCCACTGTGGGCGGTTGGGACATTTGAGCAATGTTTGTCGTTAGGCAAATCAAGTTGCTGCAAACCCTGCTGCTGTTCGAGCACGGTTCCCACCTGGGTCATGTTATAACTGTGGTGACCTTACTCACTATAGAAATAATTGCCCAAGACTTGTTAACATACCTCCAGCGCGTGGAAGAGTGTTTAACATCAATGAGGCAAACGTGAACAATGATGCAGCAGCGAACAATTAGTGTTTTGTATTTCCTTGGTTGTTATCTTTTGACACTTCAAGACAATTCGGTTGTTACATAAAAAAAGATTTCTTGTTTTTATTTCTGCAAAATTTATGCGTTTGTGTGAATGATTAATTCAACCTTATGATGTCAACCCAAAGAGAAACTACTTGTGTGGTTCTGTCATTTTATGATCACTTGTGATCTCCCCAAGAACCTTAAACACTCGTTTCTTTTAAGAAACAAAGCCAAACTCTTTTTGAAAATCCTTCTATCTTTATAGATGGATCCTTGAAAAATGATTAAAGTGCCAAATAAAATCCACTGATTGGATTCCTGGTGTGCTTTAAATATCCATGCCCAAAGATAACGAATTAAAGAATCAAGTTAACTAAATTTGTGCTTATATGTTTTTCTTACATGTTTTGTGGTTGTATGCGATCCATCCAAATCTTCATAGAATCTTCCATATCTCATACGAGAGATTCATAATAGGATATCCAAAGATACTATCTTAAATCCTTAATGGACTTCAACATTGTATTTAAGTCCCTTGGGTTATAAAGTACTATTGTATAATTGGACCTCTTGAATGGTCTGGTTAAACAGATTGATTTTGAAAATCTTATTAGAAATATCATGTGATGATATAATTAAAAAGATCCCTTAAGTGGTCTATTTAAGGAGATCATACGACGATCTAGTTAAGAAGATCATGTGTTGATCTAGTTAAAAGGCTCATTCATTGATCTAATTAAAAGGACCCTTTGGTGGTCTAGTTGAGTCGCTTCATGTTTATTCAAGTGATTTTTTTCCTACGCATTATGAAATGAACTGTGCGGACTGTGCAAGGAATTACATAATTATGGAGGCCTACATAATTATGGAATTCAGTGCACAGAAACCACAGGAAGCTTTGTCATGTGTTAAGACCTATAGTGACAAGAATAATGATACGGGAAAAGTCTTGGACCTCGACCAATGTCATTTATTCTCACACTCCCCAATTCTGATTTCAAGCACACACAAGTTTCCTATGATAAGTCTTCATAAGAAACGTTCTTCTGTCCGTAGTTCAAAAATTCCAGGTTTTACTACTACAAGGAATTCACTTTGAGGGTTAAAAAATTCGTTAAGAGTCCTAACATGGCCCAGAGTTTTACTTAAGGTTTCAATGGATCTATTAGAAGGCGAAACCGTCACAGCTGTCTTCACAAGTTTCCTCTAGAATTAAATTCCGGGACGAAATTTCCTAAAGTAGGGGAGATTGTGACACCTGTGTCACTTCAACCATCAAACAAATGCCAAACCAATGAAATATTGTATTTCATACTTGGGATTTGAAAAATTATGTGTATTGTTTGCACATATCAACTCTTGTTCGATTTTAAGCTTTAAATCGCTTTCTGGAGGGTTATACGCGCTCCGATGCGTAAATATAACCAGTTTAATCCAACGAACATTCCGGAATAGTGAAATAGGCTTAACATACCTTAAATAACCTTTACATAACTTAGAAATAAGTTTTAAAGGCTTTGGTATGGCAAAAACAAGTTAATTCGCTTACAGGGACTAAACTTGACAAACTGCGAAAGTATGCCAATTTGAACTGTAACAGACATTCTGGAACATGACCATAAGTTAAACACACCTTAAATATCCTTTATATAGCTTAGAAATAGGCTTTGAGGGGTTCGGTGTGCTAAAATAAACTTTTGGGTCATTTAGGGACTAAAAGTGTCAGAAAGTGCATAAGTTTGCATTTTCGCGCATAACTTACGTTCTGAATACATCCGGATATCCAAAAATTTATGTAAGCACTAAAATATTTTATTTTAGTATTTGGCATAAGAAAAATCCATTCGTCACGCCATTTGGTCGTTTTTCGCGCTTATGCGCATTCCGTCGTAACTAACCGAACAACGCAATCGTACGGCCAAACGAACTGACATCCGAGATATTTTTAGCACATTTTAAGTTCCCTATAATTTAACTTCATTTTAGAGCTTTGAAATGGGGTTAACGGGGCTTAAACGTGTCAAAAATGCATCAAATAGCAAGTTTGGAGCTTCAGGGGCCTGTTCTGCCATTTTTCAAACTTTCTGGTCTGCAGGTCCTTGCGCACCTCAACACTCTGAGTGTTACGATGCGCAAGCAGGGGCCAGATGCAGCAACTTGTTTTTAACAGCCTGTTTCCAGCCCTTAAACACCCCAAAGGCCAATGCCACTTGTCAATAACTGGTGGTGGGGGCAAAATGAGCTACCATAACATTCCGACAAGTGTACGGGTGAGATCAAGGCACGTTATTCGAGGAACGATCCTAACGGTGGTCCATTTACTATAAATTCCTATCCATCCCCATTGCAAAACCCACTTGAAATCTGAGTTTTTCTCTAAGTGGTTGTGTTTATACACTTCCTACCTGAGATTACTTGGAAATCAATCTTGCGGGGACCCTTTGTAAGTGTTCCTTCGTTCTTTTATCGCTTTTCTAGTCTGAAAGTCGAACTATGTTTGACTTTCTGCATTGACCAGTTTATGGTCGATGCGAAGTTCGTTTGAACTTCATAACGTGAGCGTGATCACGATGGTTATAGTCCCTAGAGACTATACCTACTGATTACCACGTTATCTAGGCTCAGTGACGAGTCGTAGTTTCGGCCAAAATGCGTGTTATTGCGTATTTTGTAACCAAACTACTTTTAGGTATCAAAACCGTTTGTTTGGATACCAAACCTGTTTTCTAAACTTAGGTAAGCATGTTTTAACATGCTTAGCTCGTCACTTTTAGTTTAGTGCTTATATAGGGTCGTAAGGTAAGCGATCTAAACAATCGCTTATACTTTCGAACCCGACCCGTTTGGTCGATCATTAGGATCCGACCAAGCACATTAGGTGACCATAGCATTTAGGGAGTAACCTTACGAGGTTATACCTTATGGTCGCTTCGTTTAAGTAGTTGTATGATAGGTAGTTTATATGCCTTAGGTAAATTACCAAAATGCCCCTTTGATGCCAAAATTCATTTTAAACATATGTAACATAACCGATGACCTCTAAACTGATTTATCAACAATATAAAACATGTTAAGGCATATTTTACTTGTCATATGACTAGTTAGGCGGTCCGAACGCGTTTCACGCGAACGACGCGTAAACGTAGCATAAGCTACCTAAACGGGTTGTAATGGGTCGTAAGCACTTAGGTTAGGTTTCATTTAGTATGTAGGCGTTGTTAAACCATACTACCTGAGTTCCCATACTCATTTGGTTTACGAGCCCTCATTCTATCCGATCCTCCGATATAGGTCCGGTTTATTAACATAGTACCTATATTAGGTGCCGTTTGATTTCCGTGATCTCTATCATTGCTTGGTGGTTATCCTAGGACTTCTAAGCAATCTCAAGTGAGTACATAGTTCCCCTATTTTACTGTTTTCCAAACTGTTTTGGGGTGAAGCATGTGTACCTATATGTTATTTTCATGATTTCAAAGTATAATTGATTATACATGTTATTACTTATCATTTGACAAACTAAATGACTATATATGGTTTAAACACTGATTTCTCAAAGAACATAAAATAAAATGTTGAATTATACTTATTTTATGATCACCAGACCGATTGGTAGTATGATATAGCGCTATAGGATTAGACACCCCATTCCTGTTGTCATGGAATGTCTGAAACCAATTTGTTTCTCCATCCAAATAGGGATTTCCTTTGTGGTATCCTTATAGTCTCAAAGGTGTAGTTTGATGCACTAGGTCTGAATGAATTCTTAAATCACATTATTTTTGTATATTTAGTTATACTCCCAAAAGTATAGTTTGATATGCTCTCATGTGTGGTATTGTACAGAACCAACATATATATTTTATCAACAAACCAAAACATATTTTTAATATGTTATTTACAAATCCAAAGTATACTTTTAATATGCTACTATAAGGTTATTCGTTTAACCTTATATTATTTTACAAAGCATAACTTTTGATTTATTCAAACACTTTGTTTTGGTACATTTTTACTTGTGGTTTAAGAAATCTCATTTTACTTACCATACATAACTTTTGTTTACACATTACATGCTTTACATTTAACTTGAGTTATACAATAACATTGGACTATTGGTTTAAACATGAACATTCTATATTGGTGGTTTGGTTTGAGTAAGTGACTTAAGTAACGAGGCGTGTGTAATATGATACAAGCATGGTGGATACGCCGTGGTTCGAGACCATTGAGAATACTTTCCGTCACGTTTAGTGTCCTGAAAATCGCAAGGTCGAGTTTTCTTCGAGTGTGTTTCAGAAGAGGGCTCTTACGTGGTGGAACGGGGTTATGAGAGACCGCGGTGCTGAGGTTGCATTAGCACAGACTTGGGCTGAGCTTAGGGCTCTTATGATGAAGGAATTATGTCCTCGTCATGAGCTAAGGGCTCTAGAAAGGGAATTTGATGATTTGAAGCAAGACAGTGGGGAACATCGAGCCTATACTGACCGCTATGAGGAATTGAGCTTGTTATGCCCTACTATGGTTACGCCTCTGGATAAGGCGATTGAGAAATACATTGATGGTCTTCCTGATGTAGTTCAGGATATCGTTACTGGCAGCAACCCTACTACTGTCAGACAAGCCATTGAATTGGCTGCCACTCTGACTGAATCCCATATCAGGAAGCGCAAGCTGTTTCGGAAGGGCGACTTAAGACCATCTGATAAGATTGCTCATGTGGAACCAAAGGAAGAAAATGCTGAGGTGTCCAAGAAGAAGAAGCGCAAAGCCTCTCAAAACTACGCTGTAACTGCTCAAGACAAACATGTTGCACTAAACCAGCCAGCACAACCTCGCAAAAGTCAAAACTATGTTGGTACCGCACCTTTGTGCAACAAGTTTATTCGTTTACACAGCATAACTTTATGATTTATTCAAACACTTTGTTTTGGTACATTTTTACTTGTGGTTTAAGAAATCTCATTTTACTTACCATACATAACTTTTGTTTACACATTACATGGTTTACATTTAACTTGAGTTATACAATAACATTGGACTATTGGTTTAAACATGAACATTCTATATTGGTTGTTTGGTTTGAGTAAGTAACTTAAGTAACGAGGCGTGTGTAATATGATACAAGCATGGTGGATACGCCGCTGGTACTTCCTATATATAAGTGTTTGTATATAGGGTTATTTGAATCATTTCAATTTAAGTCATATAACATTTTATACAAATAACATACTTTTCATAAGACATTGTTTTACAACAACTTATCTTATACAAATTCATTTTTACTTGGTTATTCAATTAACCTTACATTACTCTTTTACGTATCATCTACTTTATCATCACTTTTCGAATGATTTATAAAACAAAACATTTTACAAGGATCATGACTGACTTTTGTTGAACAACTCTTTCTAAACTTATAAGTCATGAATCCTATATTCACAAAACCTATGTATCTCACAGGCATTTTTATGCTGACGTACCTATTTTTACACATGTTTCAGGTGCTGTCTTGAGATGATTGTTGATACATGCTACATTTAGTATGGACTCGTGCCTTAGCAACTTTAAAACTTGGAAGATCATAGTTGTACTTATTTGATTGTATTAAAATAATGAGTTCATTTATTCAATAAAACAAAATTATTTATTCCATGGTTACGAAACAATGATTCTGTTACAACACTCCCCGACGTTTCCGCCACGTCTGGTTGTTCTACGTGGTCGGGGTGTGACATCTGTAGCACTATAGTATTCGATCAAAGATATTATATCTTCTCTGACAGACTGAAACAGCAACACAATACATTTTTGCTCAACAACAAACAAATCTATCTCCTCATTTGTTGTTAAGGTTTCGCATTTTTTGTTAACATTATAGTATCCATTTTTTAGACTCTTCCAGCTGGGAAACGCAAAAGCCATCAACCAATCTTCAAACTTCTTGGCCCACCGACTATATTCTTCAATAGCCATCAACTTTGGGGGTTTGTTGTAGTTCCGAAAGCACTTTGAACCTCTAATGCATCCGATAGCTTTTTCATTAAATTTTGTGTGTTCTCATTGGTGTTACTCGAAGATGTATCATTTCCACCGTCTCTAGCAAATGCATACATATCACTAAACGGATTGAAATCATCCATCTTGTACCTGAAACGAAATCAGCAAACACTTAGAAAATATTTTTGAGGTTTTGGCAAAACAGCTAATTTCGAGCGAAATCAGCTTTTTAACTAAATCACAGAAACTGTTTGAGTGAAATCAGCTTTAGACTGATTTCGAGCGGAATCAAATGATATGTTTTTGGGCGGAATTAGAAAAATTTTACTTCGAGCGGAATCAGAAAGTGGTTTTCGAGCGGAATCAGACTTTAACTGATTACGAGCGAAATCAACAACTAGATTTCGAGCGGAATCTGATTTTCAAGTCTTTACGAGCGGAATTAACTTTTTAAAGTGAAATCTGCGAAGACCGTTACGAGCGGAATCAGATTTTTAGGTCATTTTTACCATTTTTAATCTGAGTTTTAAACTGATTCTTTGTAGGGTTTGTTAATACTATGATTTACACAATATACTCGAAAATCAGACCATTCCGACCGTTGGAACTAGTTCAGTTCAGAAAAGTATAAGAAGAAGTTAGTAGAAGTGAGAAATTCTGGTAGAATCAAGCTGCTATGGTATGAACTCCTCGTCCTGAGCTCTGATACCACTTGTTGGACCGTTTGTGTGACCCTAAATGTCAGTAAAAGTAGTTCATCTTTGAATACGAAGGCGGAATCAATGTATACAAAGTCACAACAGCTCTCGGATCCTTTTAACTTCTTTCTATTACTAATTTCCAATCTTTACACGTGTTTCTGATGTGATTTTGACAGAGTTTCGACACCGTACACAAGACCTAGTTCCGCTCCAGTACATTACAAATGAGATCAGCCAACCCCTATATATAGGCGGCCTGATTCCACTCCAAATAACATGCTCATTACGAGCGGAATCAACAAGAAACATCATGAGCGGAATCAGATAGTTCATCAGGAGCGAAATTACATAATAACATACAAACCTGATTTCGCTCCAAATGACACAAGTGTCATTTGGGGCGGAATTACACTCTAATATTCACTTTTTCATTTCCGAGCTCCAATCTAACCTATCTAGACCTAAGACTCAACTAAGACGTAGTAAACATACATTCTGTGCACCAACAAACTCCATCAATGTTTTGTGAGACCCATCCATTGCTTTGTATCGCGCTTCAACATCCATAATCTTTTCTACTAGCTGTTCAACTACATTTGTCAGCTCTTCAACTTCATTTCTCAAAGCTACATTCTTTGCTTCGACATCTTTGAGCTTTTCTTTTGCAGCTTTGAGTTATGCTTCTGATTCAGTTTTAGCTTTTTCCAAAATACTTATCTTCCTTTGCAACGCAATCACCTTTGCATCATTAAACATGTCACCAAAATCTTCTAATCCCAGTGTACCAGCACCATGATCAGAAGCAACCTTTGGAAACCCGTGGCTTGAACTCTGAGGAGTTGAAGGTTTCTTTCTTGCTGATGTTGGTTCTTCTACAGACTTTGGGGGTTGTTCATGAGTCTTTTCACGCTCTTTAGAAATATGAATTGATTGATCAATAGGTGAAGGTGGAGGTGTTGCCTTTCTAACTCCAGTTATCTCCACTTCAATGCTTTCAACTCTTTCAAACTTTGGAACTTGTTGAGGAATGGAAGTTGTATCTTTTCTAGCTTTGATTCTTCTTGATACTTCTCAAGTTGGACGTGATTTTCTCTTTCTAATTCCCTTCTTTTTTTTCAGTTTCTCCTTTTCTGCTGGTGTTGGCTCATAAGTAGCATCTTCCTCATCTGACGCCTTCTTCTTCTTTAGAGTTTTCTTTAGGTTGAACTTTCCACTAAAGTAAGAAGTAGGTGCTATTTGTTTAGGATCAATGTCGCTTTCTGTTTCACTCGAATCCATGTGCACCTCTCTTTCGACAACTTTTTCTTTCAAACTCTCTCCACCAGCTTCAACTTCAACATTTTTAGCAGTCTTTTCAGCATGTTTAGCCCCTTGGGCAGCAGATAACTTTTCATAATCGGCAAACGACATTTTAAGAAGATCAACTCCTTGATTAATAACTTCTGTTGGAGGAATCATAGGCTCATCCACCAAGTGAGGTGGTGATTTCTTCTTCTTTGTATCTGCAACAAAAACATTAACATTTTCAGTAAAATATTCAAATGATTTATCTACCAACCTTTTTGGTGATTCCTGTTTCTCTGTTTTACCATTTATAACAACTTTCAGCGTTGTTACTTTTGGTGTTCTTTTCCTTGATCTTTCTTCTTTCACGAACCACCATCGTGTCTTCTTATAAACCAACGGCTCCATTTTTTTTGTCTCGTCGTCCGAACCACTATTATCATGTCTCCAAGTGTCGCCCTGTGGAGCTACATAATCAGGTTTCTTGATTGCAGCAAACTTATGTCTATGCCTCGGTTCATTTTCTTACTTAACACCTCTATAAACATCCAGACGCTTCAATGTTTCACTGTCCATGTGATCCAATGGTAATTCATCGCTATCATCTTTCGGTAAATTCTGAATTTGATCATCTATAAGCATTTGCACAAACCTTGGATATTGAACATATCTTTCACCTTTAATGTTGTCCAGCATGTTATTAAATATGACTTGTGAAATGTTATAAGGTCTGTTGAGAACTAAGCTCGAAATGATGTTCATGATATAATCCGAAGCTTCATCATAAGCACCCTTCATATGCCCTAAGGCATGTATTACACAGTGCGCCAAGAACTTATAAGGTCTGCAAAACTTCGACTTCGTGTAAGCTAGATCATTGATGAATCCAGAATATCCCATTCTTAACCAGAAGCCTTTGCACAAACGTTCCGAACCAATAATAGGATTTTCATCCATGTCTTTCAAGTCCAACACTCTTCTTATATCACCCACTATGATCTTCACAGGTAGATCAACATCTTTGTCGTTCTCGTCTTTGATCCTCACCACAGAACATATAGCCTTCTCGTCCTCGACGTAACGAGCAGCATTCCAGAAAAGTCTAACATGTGAACCATAACACGTGTGTATATTTGTTAAATCCTTGTAAATCCTATGATCTTTTAAGAACTGTTGGTGCATATGTCTGTCGACTTCGTCTTGTATCGAGTCTTGTAAATATAATGATAGATCAGGGCACGATATTCGAGAAAAGTGTGAAATATGTGGGATGTGACCATTTCGCACAAAATGGGAAGGCCATTTCGTACGAAATGGAACTCCTATAAATACCTGTTCTATCATTTCATTTGTAGAACTTTCTGATTCCGGTGCCGAGGTGCTGCCGAAGTGTCTCCAGGCTGTAAAAGTTGTTATATCAATAAACAAGACAATTAGAGTGAATATCAAGCTGATTCTAAGTCGATACGTTTTTTTCTGCCACTCGTATTGATTAGAACTCTTCTGAACGACTCGTTTTGGTCATGCAAACAATCCTACATGTGGTATTAGAGCTCAGGAGGAAGAGTTCTTACCGAATTCAGTTGATTTCATCAAAATTCTGACTTCTACACCTTCTTTTACAACATTTTTCAAAATTAAACAAGATTTCAAGGTTAAAATGGCTTGATTTTCACACATAACATGCGTAACACTATTTTAACAAATCCTTGAAAGAATTAGACCTAAAATCGACCTAAAACCAGTTTAATATGACAAAAATTCAGCCGATTGGATGACATCAGCACCATTTCGCATGAAGTGGGTAAAAGGGTTCATTTCGTTTGAAAGTCAGTCATTTCGTATGAAATCATCCATTTTGCATCAATTTGCCTCATTTCGTTTGAAAGTGATTTTCCATTTCGCATGGATTGACAAGTTAGGTCCATTTCGCACGGATTGGATATTGTAGACCCCATTTCGCACGAATTGACCATTTCGCTTCAAAAACCATTTCGTTAGAGATCTCATTTAGTTTGAAAGTCTGAGTTTGTGAATTTTTGATACCGAAACATGGAAGAAGAGTTTTACAACGCGTTTGCTACTGCACCGGGTACTCCTGTTACCATTGCTCAGAGCGTGAACATGGAAAATGAAACAGGAATGTTACAGACACCCCCAAAGTTGATGGGCATTGAAGAATACTATTGTTGGAAAGACCGATTCGAAAATTGGGTTCAAGCAAATCATTTGAGGTCTTTGGAGTGTATTGAGAAAAAGTATGTTAAACCTCGTACAGATGTGGGAGTTATCAAAACTATTTCCGAATTGTCGGATAAAGAGAAAGACATCTATAAAGCAGAAAAAATGATGATCAGTCTACTTCAGCAAGCTGTGAAAGAAGACATCTTCATATTACTTCAACATGATGGTACTCCACGTTCGATTTGGGAAGCACTTCGAATTAAGTTTGAGGGAAGTACGGATATGATTAGGAGTAAGAAATCATTATTAAAGAAAGAATTTGATTTGTTTACTAGCTTGCAGGGTGAATCTACAAAGAAGGTCATTGAGAGATATTGTCATTTAGTGCGATCAATGTCACTTTTGGATATAAACAAAGATCGAGAAGAATGGGTTGACAAATTAGCTGATGCTTTACCTCAGAAGGAATGGGGTACATATCTGATGATCTTAAAGAACACTGGGGGATATGATAAATTGACAATTTCTCAGTTCATTGAAAAACATGAAGGACAAGATCTTGAACAACAAAAGATTGCTAGAATGAACAATCCAAGTGGTCAACAAGACATCAAGATGTATTACAAAGGAAATGTTCAGAATGTTGAAGCAAGTCCGAAGGTCCAAACCGCTTTCAGTGCAAAAAATTCATCCGGATCAGTTAATCAAAGTCCAATCAGCAACAGTGGATTTTCTTCACACTCGAGTGTTAATCCAAATGTTTCAAACTCAAATTATCAGTCTCAAAGCTCAAACAACAGTAATGGTCATGTGTTACACTGCAACATCGCTTTGCATCTTCAGAACGGTCAAAATTTCTCTGAAGAAGTTGCTAAAGGTCATATGGAATTACTAGCTACAGTGTTACAATCATATGAGGGTTTGGTTGCAGGAAGGATCGGAAATCCTATGTTGACAAAAGAGGATTACGATCAGATAGATGCTAAGGAAATGGAGCTTATGGATATTAAGTGGTGTTTAGCAAGTGTGTTGAGGAGAGCAGAGAAATTTAAGCTGATTACTGGAAGAGATGACTTCCATGATGCTAATGTTTCTACTTTATGTTTTGATAAATCTAAAGTTACGTGTTTTCGATGCAGGGAAAAAGGACATTTCAAGAGGGAATGTACCAATCGAGAAGCAGGAGGAGCTCAGAATCCGTTCGGGAACAATGACTACTATCGGAAAGCAATATGTCAACAAGTTGCTCAACAACCGTCATCATCCCGTGCTATTGAAGATGGAAAGAAGAAAGCTTATCTGGTGAATCAAGATGATGAAAAAGTGGCAGAAGGTTTTAGCTGGGACAAATACATTCCGGCTGATTCCAAGTTTAGAGCATTTATTGCACAGATCATTCAAGAACCAGATTTGATGAAGGAATGGATGGATATGTTTGCTGACGATGAGAAAAATCAAGATGAAGAGTCTGTCTCTTTAAAAGAAAGCTCAGAAAAGACAACAGTCTTTGATCAATCATCAACTGATAGCAGTGATGATAAAGAAGAAATACAAATAAACAATGGAAAAACTCAATTATCTCCGGAAAGTTTTAAATTTTATTTTGCAGATAGATTGGAGAAACTAAAGGAGAAGCGAGCAGCAAAAGATCAGAAAAAGAAAGAATGTAAGAATGTTACTCAGGAAGAGAAGTTTGAACAGAGTGAAGAAGTTAAAGTTGCTGAGAAGGTGGTTGAAGTTGAAAAGGTGGTTGAAGTTGAAAAGGTGGTTGAAGTTGAAAAGATAGTCGAAGTTGAAAAGATTATCGAAGTTGAAAAAATTGTTGAGATCGTAAAACCTTGTCTAAAATGTTTGGAACCATGCAAACATTGTGAAGAAAAAGATGAGAAGTTTAGTGAGCTTGATAAGATGAAAGAAAAATTATTGTTCGATGTTAAGTATGTGAAAGAATCGTATGATGTGTTGAACAGAAGAGTGAATAGTTTGCAAAAGACAAACTCAGAAAGAGAAGATGCCTTAACCATGATGAATCCAGTGATGATGTCTAAGCAGAAGGCTATCAATCACCATATTGATGAATGTGCATAGTTTAAGCAGGAGTTGGAGACATAAAAGATAGAAAATGAAAGAATCAGACGATTGCAGCAAAGTTATTCAAGTTCTGATTATTTGATTGATAGAATTTATCCAACTGTTGCAGGTTTTGAAGCCTTTCAGGACAAGAAGTCGGAAGAGAAGGATACTGGTAAGAAACAAAGTGCAAATTATAACAAGTGTCCGCCTCCGATCTGGGAAGGTTATTCTCCCAGAAAACCAAATGAGGAACAAGTCAAAAAGGCAGTCAATATAAAGTTAAAGTCCGAAACAACTGATGATTTACCAGACAACATTGATGTCACATTCACATCGTCTGACACTGATCATGAGTCCGAGTTAATAAAGAAAGTGGTCGATCAGGTGTTGGATAAGGATGAGGAGTCAGAGTCAAAGTCTGAGTCTGACAGTTCGAGTTCGTCGGTCAACAGTTCTAAATCATCGGTTAAAAGGGTTTATAATAAATAATTTATGTTATCAAAAAGTAATTTGAATGATGAAATATTCAAAGTAGCATATACTTTGAATGATTCAGACAAGTTATATTTTGATGAGGAATTTCCAATAAGAAGTGTTCAAATTGAAAAGATTAAAAAGGTTTTCAAATTAACAGAAATTAATATTTCTGAAATAAAAGATGTAAATCTTTCTGAAAAACCTAAAAGATACACTTCAAGAGTTCAACAAAGATTGAACAAGGAAAAATGTTACAGTTCTGGTTCTGGTTTTCAAAAGAAACCAAACCATAACAGTAATTTCAAAAAGAAAGGCTTAGGCTTTATTCCAACCGAAAATCATAAAAATGAGAAAATTTCTTAAACAAAAACAGTATCTGTTTCAGGGTCAAGTTCTAAAGAAGAAGAAAAGAGCTCATTCTGGAAACAATCGAACAAAGAGTTCTTTGCAGAAAAACAAAGGTTTGAAAAGAACGGAGCTTATCAGAGAAAGGAGACAAGAACCTGTTATCGATGTCAAGAAGTTGGTCACATCGCCTGGAATTGTCCAAAGGCAACCAACACAAAACAGGAAGTTGTTTCTAAACTCAAAGAAAAAGTTGTTGATAAAACTGAACCGCCAACTGAAAAATTCAAAGTGTTTAAAAATTCAACATATGAAGTTGGTGAGTGTTCAAAAAGGTTTTACAAAAGAAGGGTGAATCTTGACAACCAAATGTGGGTTGTTAAGAAGTCTAATGTGAAATCTGGCGATGAATCTGACTCGTTAAAGTTAGAGGAGCCACAAGTTGAGGAAAAAAGAGAAAATTCAGTACCGCCAATGGATGACGTCAATTTTCCACCATTGCGGACTGAAAATTTTAAACAAAAAGTTGGTAAAGTGGATATTTCGAATCAATTCTATTCTGAAAAGAAAGAATTTGATGTCGAAAAAGCTTTTAACGACAAAGTGAAAAATATCTTTGGAAAAATGGTCGAGGGTAAGGCCAAAGGGGTAAAAGATTTTTATGAAGAAAAAAGGAATGTTCAAACCCCGAGTGAAACTGAGAAGGTCACACCCAAAGCTGATCAGGCTTGGGTGTCTGTATTTCATATGTAAAAATCCTGACTTGCCGGAGCTCCCAAGTTGGTAATCGTGGAGCAGGAATCGGCATCTTTCTTGAGAAATTCACATCTGTGATATTTCAACCTACAAGTGGTAGTATTATTGAAAATTGTTATATTTCATTTTACAAGTGGTATTGTTGATAAGTACCTACAAGTGGTTATTCAAGGTCATTAAGTTGAACTTGATTTAACTTTCATTCAAGTGGTTAAAAGAACAAAGTGATGAATTAATCCCCAATCTTACAAGTGATTTCAACAAAACTAATTTTCCAGAAAAACCATTTGATTAAAACAAACTTGAAATCATAATGGGAAAATAGTTTGTTGTCAGGAGGAGTTCTGATTGTTTATGCCAAGTGGATGGCGAATTGAAGCAATTCACATCGGTTTGTCAAATTTTCTTTAAATGGTTTTGAATTTTAGGGGGAGTAAGAAATTTCATAAAATTCAAAAACATTAGAAAATTTGAAAAAGCCAAAAACATGATAAAATCAAAAATGAGTTTTGTTGTGAAAAAGAGGAAATGATAGTACATCAGTAGACTATCACAGCATGCTAAAGAATTGGAAAGTCAAAATGTGATAAACGGTCTCACTGATGATATGCCAGTAGGTTTTTTCACACTTAGTAGATTGTTGTCGAGATATAAACCTAAATATCATTACTTACTTATTTCATGGGGAACATCTCTCGGATATATAGGTAACCCCTGAAATCTAGTTTGAATGGCTTTCTATTTCTGACATACTAGGTCTTTATGCGTGGTGATATCTGGGGTATTATACCTGGACTTCTGATTTTGCGGGAGCAATAGCCTAGTTCTCGTATAATACTTTGCATTGCTTTATTCTTAAAGCTCGCCCTCAGCATAAAAATGATGAAACATTGAAAAATGCTAATCATGTGCTGTTGAAGAAAAGATTCTCTAAAGGGAACACACCTAAAGTCGAACCATCATCTCTCTGATTTTGTGGAAGCAATAGCCTGAGCTCTCATGGTCTCGCATTTAACCCCTTATAGATATCATTAGTGTACATTCACCTGTAAGACTGAATATGGGAGTCTGGATACGGGAGTATATTCTGAGGTGGGACACGCGAATAAGTTTAAGTCCTTAAAACATTAATTTCGTATCTCGAAACAGTTGAACTTTGTGTGAAAATTTAAGTGGATCAGTATACTGACAATCTAAGTGAATCGTTTAGAACTTAAAATGTTTAAAGCTTAACGGTGCTAGTGATTTGTCTCAAAAACTGATATGATCCTCTTACGCAAACTCACAAAAATGTTGTTTGTAAATATTTATTTACTGCTTTTCATTAAAAACAAAATCCAAAAAGATTTTCGGAGTGTTTTAACATAAAATTTTGAAAATTCAAAAAGATTTTATATTATCTTATTTTCGACAACTGATGTTGAAAAGTTGATTTTCAAAATTCCGAGTGCTATACATGATGAACAAAAGGTTGGGAGAGTCTGTTGAAATGAAAAATGTTTTTGAAATAATTAAATGTCAAATTTGAATTTTATTCTTTCAAGTGATCATCAGGGATTTTAAATGTTAAATAATTTTGAACAATATCTACCTATGGTATATAAATTTGTCAAATTGTTAAATTTGTGAAATTTATTTTGAGGTAGAGTTTATGCAGGTTAGCCAGGTTTCGATTTCTGAAGACTTTCCGCATAAAGCCTGAGCAGAGTTTGAGCCAGTTTCGATTCTAAATCGAGAGCTATGTCAGATCGCGATCCCGGAACAACTTAAGGGGGAGTCTGTTAGCAAAAGGGAGTCTGAAGATAGTAAACCTAGTTTTGAATCCTGATGGTTATGCCAGCTGCTAATGTTGCAGAGTTTGAAGAGTAGAAGATCAACATCCAAGGGGGAGATTAGCTGCAGATGCTGAAGAACTTAAGGAATCAAGAGATCTGATCAAGAGAAGACAGAGACAGGTTGAGATTCTGGAAGAGAGAGAGAAGATAGAGATAGAGATTGAGAATGCTTACACTGTCAGATACTTTGGAAAGCACGAGAAGACTGATAAAGATTGAAGACTCGACATACTGAAGACTTGTACTGAAGACTCGTCGACATCCAAGGGGGAGTCTGTTGGTGCATATGTATGTCGACTTCGTCTTGTATCGAGTCTTGTAAATAGAATGATAGATCAGGGCACGATATTTGAGAAAAGTGTGAAATATGTGGGATGTGACCATTTCGCACGAAATGGGAAGGCCATTTCGTACGAAATGGACATTGTCCATTTCGCACGAAATGGATCTTGGCTATTTCGCACGAAATGGAACTCCTATAAATACATGTTCTGTCATTTCATTTGTAGAACTTTCTGATTCCGGTGCCGAGGTGCTGCCGAAGTGTCTCCAGGCAATTACAACTCTTTTGAAGGACTCGTTTTGGTGCCGAGGTGCTGCCGAAGTGTCTCCAGGCAATTAGAACTCTTTTTGAACGACTCATTTGTAGAAATTTCTGATTCCGGTGCCGAGGTCCTGTTCTGTAAAAGTTGTTATATCAACAAACAAGACAATTAGAGTTAATATCAAGTTAATTCTAAGTCGATACGTTTGTTTCTGCCACTTGTATTGATTAGAACTCTTTTGAACGACTCATTTTGGTCGTGCAAACGATCTTACAAGAACGACACTACATCTTTGAGCGGTTCAATGTTTGGGTATTTTTCATCCAAAACACAACATATATTGTGTTTGTTATGAAAATCAGAAGCCTTTGCCTGCAAAATTTTCATTATCAGAATATGTACGATTATCGAGACACATAGTACACAGTGAAAATTTCCAATACTTGAAAATTTTTCTAACACTTTTACATTGTGCACTGCATCCGGATGGGAATGGTCCGAATGGCATCATCCGAATGACAAATGGTCCGAATGACCATTTGACTGGATGGCAATATAACATGATTGTGACATGGTCCGGATGGTCATCTGCTCGGATGGTCATCTGAGTGAAAATGAAGAACAGTTAAGAACACTTAATCAAATCAATTCAAAACTTTCAAGATTTTGCAAAATTGAACTCAAATTCTCTCAGAGATATCACCGATTAAGCCTATTTTAAGTTCAATTTCTTCAAAAGTGGCCTAAAGAACCCTAGATCTCACAAAAAACTACTTTCGGCAGTCGGTATGCTTGAATGGGTAAAAGTTCAAATCTAAGCATGTTTTGATGAAATTGGAACCGTAAACTCATAAATCTAAGACCGATGAACAAAGATCTATGATCAATTTCACTAAAAATCAACAAATAAAGCCTAGATCTAAGCCTATCCACTGTCGGCAGTTTCAAAAGTAAAAAAAAAAGTATAAAACATAGAAATCAGAAGAACTTACCTTCACCATAGTGAATGTTGTGCAAACCAACAAGCCTATGTAAGAGATCTGGAAAAAAAACGGCTCAGGAACACAATATCAGTTGAGAGAAAAAGTGACAGTGTATCGGGTGACTATTCGATTGAATGAGATCTATGTTGTTCGAATGAGTATTTATAGCCTTGTCATCCATTCGGATGGCAAGTTGTCGAATGGCCATCCAACCGGATGGTCATCCGCTCGGATGGTCATTCAAACCCAAACGTTTTCATTCATTTTTATTTTCAAACTTTTCCATTTTTATCAGTTTTTGACATCCACTCAAGTATCCAGGTCCAAGTTAATTACCCTGGTTACTCGATTTGTCAACCAAGTCCAAGTTAATGACCTTGGTTGGCCCGATTCGAACCAACTGACATTTTAAACAAAGTTTCAATTTTTTTTTTCAAAAATACAAGTTTCAAATTAATGAACTTGTTTGACATTTTTAATTTCCCAATCCGTCAGATAAGCTCCCAACCCAGTCATTCAGCAAACTTTCTCTGCATCGCATCTGAGATTCTGAAGATCAGCTCTCCACAATGGTTTGTCAAAACTAATGTAGAAACAAAATATTTTTGAATTTAAGAAAGTTTATGTCAAAACACACTGAAAATCTTTTTGATTTTAAGCTGAAATGAAATAATAGGAAACTATATACAAAAAATATTTTTGTGAGCTGTGTTAGAGGATCATATCAGCTACCGACATATCACCAGCACCATTGAGCTTATATTTCACTTTAATTTTTAAACGACTCACCTAGATTGTCGATATACTGATCTACTTAAATTCTCACACAAAGTTCAACCGATTCAGGATATGGATTTAGTGTTTTAAGAATGTAACTTATTCGCATGTCCCACCTCAGAATATACTCTCGTATCTAGATTCTCTATATTCAGTCTTACAGGTGAATATACAATAATGATATCTATTTTCTGGGTAGTGCGAGACCATGAGAGCTCAGGTTAGAACTTTCGTTCAGTCAGAGAGATGATGGCTCGACTTTGGGTGTGTCCCACTTAGGGATCTTCTTTACAATAGCACTTGATTCATATCTTTCGATATTTATCAATTTTTATGATGAGGGAAAGCTTTTGATTTAAAGCGCATAAAGTATTATACGAGGACTAGGCCATTGCTTCCGCAATATTAGAAGTCCTGGTATAATACCCCATATATCACTAAGTATATAGACCTCGCATCTCAGAAACAGGCAATCTTTCAAATAAGATTTCAGGGGTTACCTATATATCTGAGAGATGTTCCCCACGAAATAAGCAAGATATGATTTAGGTTTATATCCCGAAAACAGCTTACTAAATGTTAAAAAACCTATCGACACATCATCAGAAAGACCATTTAACACTTTTAACTTTACAAATCTTTTGCATACCGTGACAGTCTAGCTGATGTACTATCATTTCCTCTTTCTACACTAACTCTTTTTGGGTTTTCTATTGCTTTTTTACATTTTGAAATTTCTACTGTTTTTGTATTATTACATTTTTTAATGTTTTTGGATTTTCTATAAACTATCTCCCCCTAAAGACCAAAACATCTAAAAGGGTGACAAACCAGAGCAGATTGCTTCCCAACGTCCTCTTCTTTGGGTTGTTCATCAACGCCAACAACTGCTCCCCCTGACGACAAAAGCTTCATATAATTTAGTTTTATCAAATATTGAAAACGTGATTTATCAAACCGTTTTGTGTGAAGATCAGCTTTTTGTTTGTCGGTGTGGATTTTTTCGATTCGAATCAACTTCTTCTCCTAGCAATCACGGATGAAGTGATGTCGAATTTCAATATGTTTCGTTTTAGCGTGATGTACCAGGTTTTTAGTTTTGTTAATTGCTGCCTCATTGTCTACAAAAATAGGAGTAGTAAGAAATTGCAAATCGTAATCTCTCATTTGCTGTTGGATCCATAGAATCTGAGAACAACAACTGCTTGCTGATACGTACTCTACTTCACACGTTGAAAGTGCGACGGTAGTCTGCTCTTACATTGCCAAGTCACCAGACGTGGTCCGAAAAGCTGGCATCCTACTGTAGTAGACTTTAAATTCAGTTTGCAGCATCCGAAATCAGAATCAGAGTAACCTTCCTGTTTGAAATCACCATATTTTGGATACCACAACCCCAAGCTAGGAGTTCCTTTCAGGTAGCGTAGAATCCGCTTGACGATGACCATGTGTGAGGCTCTTGGACTCGACTGATAACGGGCCGCGAGGCTGGTTGGATACATTATATCGGGCCGAGATGCAGTGAAGCACATTAACAAACCAATCTTCGAACGGTATAATGTTTCGTCGACCTTCTCTCCCGTGAGATCAGGATTGATACCGTGATTAGTTGCTAATGGGGTGGACATAGGTGCAGTCTCTAACATACTGAATTTCTCCATAACATCATGGACATACTTTGTTTGACGTATGAAGATCCCCTCTGGCAGTTGATCGACTTGCAGCCCAAGGAAAAACTTCATCTCACCCATTGAAGACATCTCAAACTTATGCTTCATCACATTCTCGAATTCTTTGTAGAGTTCTTCGTTTGTGGACCCGAAAATAATATCATCATCATATATTTGTACAATCAGAAGATGTCCAGCGACTTCCTTTGTGAAAAGAGTGGCATCTACCTTTCCTCGAATAAAGCCGTTGGATAGCAAGTGTTGAGAAAGTGCCTCATACCAAGCTCTCGGGGCCAGATGCAGTCTGTACAACACTTTGTCCAAGAGGTAGACTTTATCTTTGTGAATCGGATCGGTGAAGCCCGGGGGCTGATCGACGTAGACCTCCTCTTTCACTTTGCCGTATAGGAACGCCGACTTTACATCCAGCTGATATACTTTGAACCCTTTCCATGATGCAAATGCGAGAAATATTCTGATAGCTTCTAGTCTAGCAACTGGAGCATAAACTTCTGTGAAGTCTATTCCTTCATGTTGACTAAATCCCTGAATAACTAGGCGAGCTTTGTTTTGAATGATCACGCCCCTATCATCCCACTTACATTTAAACACTCATTTCGTGTTAATCTTTTTGTGACCATCAGGAAGATCCACCAGCTTCCACACACCAAGCTTCTCAAACTGACCTAGCTCTTCTTTCTTTGCGTTAACCCATGACTCCTCCATCAGTGCCTCTTTGTACGTTCTCGGTTCAACCTGTGAAATAAAGCAACTATGTGAAAAATCATTTCGTAACGGTGCAATTTTTGAATAAAAACAAGCAAAGCCTTGGTCAATTTGGTGTCTCGTTCTAACTCCTGACTGCAACTCTCCAACAATCAACTCCTCAGGGTGATATGATAGAGTCCTCGACATAACTTCACCAGGAACATTCACCTCGCTTTCCAAATTAGTAACATTTTGATCTGCAACTTGCTCATCGACTTGAGTTGCCTACTCTCTTGACTAGATCTGCTCCTCCTCAGGTTCTAAATCACCTCGATCAAAGGTCGGGCTATCCGAGTCAGACTCTGGTTCATCAAATACCGTTGTTTGATTTTCTTGAGCAGGCTCCTGTTCTGAAGTTGTGTGAGTTTGCTGCAAATCTGCATCACTATTACCACTTTGACAAGGACCAGCTTCATGATCATTTTCATTCTCATTCTGTTGACTCTTGGAAGACTTGGTTGGCCATGAGTTCATCTGGGAAGACTCGTATTCCTGATATAGCTTTATCTGATCAATAAACTCTAGATCTTCTGGAAGATCAAATGACTCCCACAACATTTCATAGTTGAATCGCTATGAGTCACAAGGTTTCTATGGAGGCATAGCATAACCTTGACATTCCACATGTTGAGCTTCGATAATTTTTCCAAGACTCGGAACAAATACTCGTCTAAGTGGACTAGAATAACCCACAAAGATTCCCTCCAAACTCTTAGAACCAAACTTTACATCAGAATCTAAAACCGTGTAGGGGGACCCAAACGCCTCCAGATATTCGAGATTTGGCTTTCTTTTGTTGAGCAGCTCAAAACAGGTTTTGTTATGCTTCTTCACAATTAAAACCCGATTCAGAGTATGTAGGATCGTTTTCTGACCCAAACGAGTCGATCAGAAGAGTTTTTGCTCAATACGAGAGGCGGAAACAAACGTGTCAAGTTCAATTTAGTTAGATATTCACTTTAAACTGTCTTTTGATTGATTTGACAAAGATTTACAGCGATTAGACACTTCGGCAGCAGTTCGGCACTGAAACCGGAAAGTTAGAACTCCTTCAAACGAAATCACAAGGCACCTATTTATAGGAGAGCTAATGTCGCACGAAATAGCCCAAGTGAAATTAGTTTCATACGAAATCTAATTTCGTGCGAAATTACCACCTAATTTCGTACGAAATAACCTATGTGTTATTTCGTGCGAAATACCTATAAACATACTTTTCTCGTTTTGCGTGCCCTGATATATCTAATACACTACAAGACTCGATACAAGACGAAGTCGACAACATATGCACCAACAGACTCCCCCTTGGATGTTGACGAAGTCTTCGGTGTCGAGTCTTCAATCTTCAGTCTTTATCAGACTTCTCGACTTCTCCCGAAATATCTAACAATGTAAAACATCCTCAATCTTTCTCTTCTCTTCTTTTTCAGGATCTCGATCTGGCTATATCTTTTCTTGATCAAATCTCTTGATTCCTTAAGTTCATCAGCATCCACAGATTCATGATCAGAACCTTGCTCCATACAACTTCAGACTCCCCCTTAAATTGTGCTTGGGATCGCAATCTGGCTTTCACAGGTTTAAAATCGTGACCTGGCTCACATCCTGCTCAGGATCAAAACATGGCTCACCTGCACATTCTCTACCTCAAAATAAATTTCACAAATTTAAAATTTGACAAATTTATACATCATTTGGAGATATTAATCAAATCAATAAATGATTTTACAATTTTAATCTCTGATGAACCACTTGTATGAATAGAATGATTTATTATTAAAAAAAACTTCTAATGACCACTTGTGAGCAAGATATTCAAATCTTTTTTCTCAATTTAAACAGACTCTCCCAAACCTGTTCATCATGTTTAGCACTCGGAATTTTGAAAATCAACTTATCAATATCAGTTGTCAAAAATCTTTTTGAATTTTCAAAATATTATGCTAAAACACACTAAAATCTTTTTAGATTTTTTATTTTAACGAAAAACAGTAAATAAATATTTACAGACAATATTTTTGTGAGTTTGTGTAAGAGGATCATATAAGTTTTTGAGACAAATCACCAACACCGTTAAGCTTTATACATTTTCAGTTCTAAACAATTCACTTAGATTGTCAGCATACTGATCCACTAAAATTTTCACACAAAGTTCAACTGTTTCGAGATACGAGATTAATGTTTTAAGCACTTAAACTTATTCGCGTGTCCCACCTCAGAATACACTCCCGTATCCAGATCCCAATATTCAGTCTTACAGGTGAGTATACCTAGATGATATCTGTAAAGGGTTAAATGCGAGGGCCATGAGAGCTCAGGCTATTGCTTCCACAAAATCAGAGAGATGATGGCTTCGACTTTAGGTATGTTCCCTTTAGAGAATCTTTTCTTCAACAGTACATGATTAGCATTTTTCAATGTTTCATCATTTTTTATGCTGAGGGGGTGCTATATTTCAAGTAAGCAGAAAGTATTATACGAGGACTAGGCCATTGCTTCCGCAAAATCAGAAGTCCCGGGATAATACCCCAGATATCACTGAGTATAAAGACCTAGTATCTCAGAAAGAGGGACCTTTCAAACAAGATTTCGGGGGTTACCCATATATCCGAGAGATGTTCCCCACGAGATAAGTAAGTTTGAAATTAAGGTTTATATCTCGACACAATCTACTAAACGTGCAAAAACCTACTGGCACATCATCAGTTAGACCGTTTATCACATTTTGACTTTCCAATTCTTTAGCATGCTGTGAATGTCCACTGATGTACTATCATTTCCTCTTTTTCACAACAAAAACTCATTTTTGATTTTATCATGTTTTTGGCTTTTTCAATTTTTCTAATGTTTTTGGATTTTCTGAAATTTCTTAATCCCCCTAAAATTCAAAATCATTTAAAGAAAACTTGAAAACAAACTGTACAAATAAAGTGACAACTGTTGTGAATTGCTTCAAATCGCCATCCACTTGGCATAAACAATCAGAACTCCCCCTGAAAACAAACTATTTTCCCATTATGATTTCAAAACACTTAAGTTTGTTTTAATCAAATGGTTTTTTCGGAACATAAGTTTCGCTGATATCATAAAACCTCTTGTAGGTTAGGGGATCAAATCATCACCTTGTTCTTTCATCTTCAACCTTTTGACAAATAACAGTTTTAAGTTCAAACATCAAATATCACAAGTAGAAAATCAAGTACAACTTAATACCCTTGATTTACCACTTGTAAGTCGAAATATCACCGAAGTAAATTTCTCAAGAAATATGCCGATTCATGCTCCACTCTTACCAACCTGGAAGCTCCGGCAAGTCCTAGTTTTCAACCATAATAGGTTCCATCCCAGTCACAAACCTGGGATGACTCATTTTTACCTTGTTTCTTCATTTTCTTCTTATAAAATTTCTTTACCCCTTTGACCTTCCCGTCAACCATTTTTCCAAAAATACTTTGAACTGTGGGGTTAAAAGCTTTTTAAACATCAAATTCTTTCTTTTCTGAAAAAAATTGATTTGAAATTCAATTTTACCAACTTTTTGTTTAAAATTCTCAGCCCTCAATGGTGGAAAATTGACATCATCCATTGGCGGAACTGATGTTTCCAATTTTAATTCAACACGTGGCTCCTCTGACTTTGTGGAATCGGATTCATCGCCTGAAAATAGCTCCACTGATTTTGATGAATCAGAATCATTGCTAGAACTATCATCAGATTTCTTAACAACCCACTTGTGGTTGTCAAGATTTGCTTTTCTCCTGTAAAACCTTTTTGAACATTCACCAACCTCAAACTTTGAATTTTTGAAAACTTTGAATTGTTTAGTTGGTATTCATTCTCAACCATCTTTTCTTTCAGTTTAAGAGAAACTCCATGTTTTGTTTGAATTGCCTTTGGACAATTCCTGGCAATATGACCAATTGTTTTGCATTGAAAACAGGTTCTCGTTTCCTTTTCCTGAGCAACATCATTCTTCATTTCTTCTTGCTTTTTATCAAGGAATTCTTTATTTGTCTGCTTTCTAAACAATTGCTCCTTTTCTTCTTCAGTTGATATTCCTGAAACAAAAACAGTTTTTGGTTTATAAGTTTTCTCATTTTTATGATTTTCGGTGGAATAAAACCAAGACCTTTTCTTTTGAAATTACCATTATGGTTTGGTTTCTTTTGAAAACCAGAACCATTATTGTAACCCTTTTTCTTGTTTAATCTTTGTTGATCTCTTGAGGTGTACTTTTTAGGTTTTTCCAAAAAATTTACATTTTTTATTTCAGAAATATTAATTTCTGTTAGTTTGAAAACCTTTTTAATCATTTCAGTTTTAACACCTCTTATTGGAAATTCTTCATCAGAATATAATTTGTCAGAATCATTCAAAGTATATGCTACTTTGACTGTTTCATCATTCAAATTAGATTTTGATAACAAAAACTCTTTATTGTAAACCCGTTTGCCCTTTTTGACTGTTGGACTTGACGTTTAAGACTTTGACTCTGAATTTGACTCTGACTTTGACTCATCGGTTTCATCGTTATCCAACACCTGATCAACCACTTTCTTTATTAATTCAGACTCATGATCAGTGTCAGATGATGTGAAAGTGACATCGATGTTGTCTGGCAAATTTTCTGAAGACTCAGACTCCCATTGTAAATTGGTTGCCTTTTTGACTCTTTCTGAATTTGGATTTCTAGAAGCATATCCATTTGCAAGCGGGGGTGAACACTTGTTGTAACTGGCATCTTGTTTCTTACCAGAAATCTTCACTTCAGTATCCTTCTTCTTTTCAGAACTCTTGTCTTCAGATACTTCATCTTCATTAAATGCCTTCATGCCTTCAACGTGTGACAACTGGCACCAAACCGGTAATTTCCGTACACTTTAATCATTATTTAATGACTGCAATTATGTGCTTAAATGTCAACATAGTCTGGTTACATACTATACTTGTGAATTCATGCACGTTTTATACTATAAAATATTGCTTTATGCATAAACGAGAGTGTTGCGTCAGAAATACTAGTAAACTCACCGGTAGAACACAATATGTCAACAACTCTGCAGAAAGCAGTCAGACATTAGAACTGAGGCCTAGGTGTAGGTCCAATGACAAGAATACATTAAAACCCAAGAGTACATACAAGGGTTAAAATATAGACACTCCGGAAGCTAAAATACGCACTAAAAAGCACCCGAAACGCACTTTAAGTGCATAATTTTACTCAAATCAGCAATAAATCAGCTTTTAACACATGATTATCATGCAGAAATTATGTTTTATTATCCAGAATATTTCCCTAAGTGTTGGGAATTGAAGGTGTCACAAAAGAATACATAAAAGACACTAAACGGTGCAATTTAGCACTTTAACGAACCGGTATCCAACCGAACAACCGGACTTTACCCAGAACACAAAAATATTTCCAAGCACATTGTTTTTACTTTTCTGAGCTAGTTAGGGTCCCCGAACACCCTAACACACTATATAATTAACCACACACAATAAACCACTAACTTAACCTTTAAATTCTAACTAGAGTTAGTAACCTTCCATTGGAAACCAACCCCATACCCCCCCCCCCTTCTTCGAACCGGTTATGTGGGGTGGGACACCCCCACAATTCTTTTCATTAATTTAATTGTAGATGTTGGTGGATTAGAAGCATAATACATGTTGGATAATGGTGAAATTGGTTTATAAATAAGCACATAGGTCTTGAGCTTTTCATTTCACAACTCAACAACACTTGCAAACCTTCTCGTTCTCTTCTCCTTGGATTGGCCGAAACCACCACACCCATCATCATCACCTTCAAGTCCATTCCAAACAATCTCCATACTCCCAAAGGTGTAAGTGATCCTACAAGTAAGCTTGGTGTGTTCGGAAGGTCAAGGACCGCTCTCGTTTTCTTTTATCCATCACTTTTATGCTCTTGAACTCCCCTAGCCTTGTGCTAGTAGTAAGTGTCTTAGATCTTCATACTCTTCATATTTTTGTTGGTTAATAGTAAAAAGAATGGTGAAATATTAAGAAACTCTAAGAACATAAACAAGTCTTGAACATAAACTAACAAGGTGATGAAGTATGGTTGAAGTAATGAAGAAATCATGTTATACTTGTGTTGTTATGCTTGCTATTTATTGTTTACTAGTAAAAATGATATGGTTCATCACATGGACTTGCTAGATCATGTTTAAAGACATGAACTAGCAAGATGTGAAAGTTAGAGATGTGTAGGATGATGGAATCATCCACACATAAACTATGAACTTGAACAAATAAGTGTTTTCTTGGAAAATAAAGATCAAAGTAAGTTATAATCTTGTAGATCTAAAGATCCATGAGTGGTTTTTCGAAAGAACCAATTGAAAAGTATGAGTTTGTTAAAACTTGGATCTTACATAAACTTAACACATTTTTAGTAGGTAAACAGGTGTAGAAACACTTGTGTAAAAAGAAAATTTCACAAAGAAATATTTTTAGAAAATATGACTAGAAATTGTAAATGTTCAAATTCTAAAATGAAGTTTTTAAAGAAGCAATCACACTTTAAAGGGGTAACAAGACTTACTAAATACCCTAGTAAGTTACTATACATTTTTATAAATTTTCAAGTTCATGAAATAGAGAAATTAGTGTATGTTATTGATGATTGTTGTTGAAAATTGATTGTTGATGATTTAAAAGAAAATAAACACATGTTTTGAAAACATGGGAAACCTCCATTTTTAAGGGAAACTCTGTCAAAATTTCTATAAATTTTGACACTTAGAAAAATATAAGTTCTGAGGAACTTATTCCCTAAAAATGTACCTAAAAGCATTTACCAAGGTTTCCCCAAATTTTTGTGTTAAGAAATGATGATTTCTTCAAGATTAAAAATTGATATTAAGTATGTATATTTTTGAGAAAAATATATATATTTATTGATCACCAAATTTTGTGCTAATTGTATGTAGTATGTATTATACTTGATAGTGTATTAGGACTTGAGAATACACTAAATACTCTTGAGAAGTAAAAACACAAAAATACACATACGACATACAAGATACATAATTCGGGTGCAAAATACAAGAAACTTATAATTATTTCTGAGAAAATAAAATAAGTAAGACACTTAGTTAAAAATATAAAAATTATTTTTAACACAAGAATACATATGCAAAAATAGTGACTTGTGCTTGTGCGATAAAAGTCTAGTGACTAACGATAATAAAACACGTTTAGGTCACGACGTATTATAAGCAAATCCGGTGAAGTTTACGACGCAAGGAACGCAAAGTTGTGAGTTCATGCTCCCCCTTTTCTTTTAACAGTTTCCAGTTTTATAACTTCGGGGGTGAAATACATGTTACAAATACGACAATATTTTTAAATGGTATGATACAAAAACAAGAGGCTCGCTTGGTGATAACTAGTACCAAGTATGATGCGTTTTGAGAAATGATACGAGAAATCGTGTCACGAATAGGGTACCATAAGCACCATTAATCGTGTACATACTTAGACCGCAGAACAAAAGGTTAGATCTAATGGGTTTCAGGGCAGCCCCACTCTTGGTGACAACTAGTACCGAGTAGTGTTTTTGTGTCTCAGTCGTGAATCGACTACTAGAAAAATGCCTATGGTTGGGTGACTTCCTATGTCGTGTCACATGTTAATGGCTTTGCAACCCATTAACACTTGATACATACAGAAATACATGATTTATACAAGAATACGTGACTAATACTAGATACATACCATGTTTTTCATACAAAGTATACAAACGTACATTACAAGAACTGCATGAATTCACACCAACATTATGTTGACGTTTTTCCAAAACTCACATGTATTTCAGGTAACTAAAAGTGGATGTGCGCGCGGTCTTACTCATGCTCGTGGATGTCGTTTATGTTTGTCTTAAATAAGTTGTAAACTTTCAGACAATATGATGTTTCGTGATGTAAACTCTTAACTATGTTTTCCGTTATGTAATGGTAATGGTGTTTGAAGTTATTTTATGAGCATGTAGTATGTTTGCCTTTCGTATGCAATGAGAACCTTTCATGATCACACCTAGTGCTTCCGCCGCAGAAAGGGGTGTGACAGATTGGTATCAGAGCTACGATTATAGTGAACCAAGATTCCTTCTCGAGTCTAGTCTACAATCTCTAGGATCCTTTCACGAAAACAATTTTTCAAAGAGTTTTCATTGCATAAAATGTCCCGCGACATCCACTGCCTGAAACTGTTTACATGAGTCAAGAAAAGACACTACGAGGCTTAAGGTGCACAAAAGTAGAACTTGGCTTTAACTGAGAAATTACTTTCAATTATGTGTGATAATTAGCATATACATATACTCGAAGTAGAATTTCATAAGTATGCGTGACTTTACCTGAAAACAATGACCTATCAGAAGGAAGAGATACGAGGATGAAACGAACTGTGCGGACTGTGCAAGGAGTTACGTAATTATGGATGCATACATAATTATGGAATTCAGTGCACAAAAATCACAGCAAGTCTTGTTACGTATAAATTCCCTCAGTGCAAGAGAAGGTCAAACGTGAATACTTTCCAAGTTAATACTCTACTAAAGAAATAATTGTTGTTTGATGTCACTTATGTGGTATATGCCTGTGTATATATATACTACTACTGTCTAGTATGACGATATCAAACAAGTGCCTAAACCTATTGTGTGATGTTCTGTCAGAACATGGCACCCAGGAAAGTTGTGAACGCTCGTGATCAACCTCCTCCTCCCCCACTGCCAAGAACTGCTGAAGAGCTGAACGCTCTACTGGAAGAAAGGATCTCCGCTGCTATCGCCCAATACGAGGCGAACCGAACTCAAGACAGTGGCGGGCCAAGCAATGCTAGGCGTAATAGGAATGGAGATTCATCTGGAGGAAACGCAGCTCAGGGCTGCACTTTCAAGCAGTTCCTCGACTGCAAACCAATGAACTACGATGGCACAGGAGGTGCAGTAGCGTTTGTGCGCTGGACGGAGAAGACTGAAGTTACTATCCGCATGAGCAAGTGTACTGCGGATCAGCAAGTCACTTTTGCCACTGGGTTGTTTGTCGATGAAGCTCTGACTTGGTGGAACTTGCAAGTCCAAACTTTGGGTGATGATGTCGTGTATGGCATGACTTGGGATGAACTGAAAGAGAAAATGAGGGAAAAGTATTGCTCCCGTGCTGAACTCCAAAGGCTGGAAACGGAGTTCTGGCACTTGACCATGGAAGGTGCTGACATCAATGGTTATACTCGAAGGTTCCACGATCTGTCTAGAGTGCTTCCCTACATGGTGACTCCCGAATATAAGCGCGTTGAACGCTACATTTGGGGACTGGCTTCAGAATTCCATGGCATGGTAACTTCGGCCAAACCTCAAACAATCACCGAGGCTTTAACTCTGGCTGTCAGCCTCACTGAAGATTGTGTTCGAATGAAGAAGCTATCACTGAACCCAACAGAAAATGCCGAGACGCATGCTGAGTCGTCTGGCGACAAGAAAAGGAAACATGCAAACTTGAATCAAGCAACTCGTAACAACAAGGGTTCCAACAAGAAGCGTGACCCTAACCCGCCTCAGGGGGCAAAATCTCTTGCAGCCATGAATGACGCTCCAGCTAAAGGATACATGGGCACTCTGCCCAAATACAATCATTGCAAGCGTCATCACGAAGGGGTGTGTCGCGTTCCAAGATGCGACAAGTGTGGAAAATTGGGTCACCGCACTTAAGACTGTTGGAGTAAGGTGTCACACCCCCAAAAATCCACCATGCGGGGTATCACCGCTTGGAGGCGTGACATGACCAGGATCTAGCCACCAATCATATTGAACATTGTAATTAAGTAAATAAGACCAACCACAATACGATTGGTGTCCAAAGCGAGTTAACCATATTTAGTTTAAACAGCGGAAGCATAAAAGTAAACCCAAAAGCATAAGACCATAGTTTATAAGTTAGAGTTCAAAACGCAAGTTTAATAAGTTCGAAGGGATTTAAATAATACGCACAGAACATAACAGTCCGTACACCACAACGACTCCTTCCTCGTGCAAGCTCCAAGCGTTTAGCGACCTGTAAGGCATGTAACAACGAGTCAACAAAAAAGTTGAGTGAATTCACAGTTGGTTGTTTAGTTATAGCATTTGTTTCGTAAATCATTTGTTCGTTTTGTAAATCATGTATCGTATAAATTCGTATCGCGGTCTATCTGACATGTTTGCGAAGATTAGTGGGGGCTTCCCATGTGTTACTAGACCACGCGTATCGACTGCTACGAAAATGTAAGAGGTGCCCTATGTCAATGTCTATCAGCATTCACCCTTTGCCCATAGTCCATTAGTACACGCCCGTCCGACTGGCACGGTGTGAGGTTTGTTAAACCTAATAGCGCTATTAACTAATGACCCGCTCACCATAGGCCTCGGCGATTAAGTCGATAAATGAGGGACTTCATTTGATAGAGTTGATGGTCTTATGGTCGTGTACTTAGGCTTTACGTACGTGCCCTTCAATCCGAGGACAGTAGTAAGTAGTTTAATAGTAATGATAGTTCGAGTAGCCATTCAATCCCATTCCCAACCCACCGGGAATCCCATGCCTTAGAAAGAGTGTGAACTCACCTCGGTTGCTCGGTTTGACTCTCAAATATAGCTAATAGTCGAGGTTGGTCAATCACGTCCTAGTATGATTACCACTTAGTTTATTAGTGATTTCAAATAGAACACAAAGTTCCTACACGTATCTATCACATAGCAGTTCATGCCCATATAAGTTTCCCATCTATTCCCCACTCATAGACAAACATACAACATTGCACATAACACTTTTATTGACATATAACATGTTATAACATTCTTGGATAACCTACTCGACATTTAGACACGTAAATTACTACTTATGTCGTTTCAGCTTTATTAATCAAAACTAGACTGTTTTCGAGCATTTTCATAAAATACTTAACCTTTTCCAAAAATTCTCAAATTTTTACAGGATGTCATAAACGTTCTATGGTTTTATTGTGTAAAAATATCGGTGCCCAGATCATTACCAATATTATATAAATATTTATTTACCCGACTGTAATCAGATTTGTTACTTTCTGTTTGCAGTTTACGGAAAAATTCACTAAAAATTAATCGTAAGTCCGATCGATGAAATTCCAGTTAGAGGGTCACGGAAAAAACCGTGACCATCTACATTAAAAATTCCATGAGCTGATTTTACTCAGGTTTCGGGTTTTGACTCTGAATACAACACACTTTTTCAGCAGAAATATTTCAGCTTGAGCTGCTGTCTAAAAACAATTTTTTTAAAAATAGTAAACGATCTCGAAAAAATACGATTCCAGTGCCATTTGTTCGATTGTTCAAAATTACACAATTTAGACTCCAGAAATTCAGTTTTTCGATTTAAAATGACCCAGTTACAGCCTGTTGAAGTTGGCTGAAAATTTCAATCAGCATGTTTATTTCAGGTTTAGTGTTTCTAAGAACATATTAACAAGTGTCCTAACCTTGATTTGTTAATAACTTAATGATCAACCATTGTGCATGTATTATCCAAACTCAAACCAACCTGATTTTAACCTCATACAAACTTTTCATGTAGGGTTTTTATGTAGAGTTCCATGTTTATGTTTTAGGGTTCTATTTCTTGTGATTTGAACAAACAAACGTCATGCTTCACATTTTGACTAAAATAAGATGGAACAAGGTGTAGAGACTTACTACTAGCACAAGGCTAGGGTAGAAATCTAGTGAAGATGATGGTGAGAAAAAGTATGGTGAAATGACTAGAACAAGCTCTCTTGAAGTTCCTTCAACCTTGCAACTTCCTTCGATCCTCTTGAAGCTTGAATGGACTTGTATAATGGAAAAGATGAAGATGGTTGAAGTGGGGAGGGGGGTGTTCGGTTATATGAACCGAATGGGAGGGAGAGAGAGTGGGTTTGTGTGTGAGTTTAGTTAAAATGATGAAGTTTATTGGAGTTTTAAAGATACAAATCTCATATTCATCATTATAGTAGAGTTTGGCCCAATCAACACACACTAGGACCCTGATTAAGTATCTAAATAAAATATTTAAGAGATTTTATAGATATGGTGGGCCCAAGGGGGCTGAATTCGGTTGGGGGGGGGGTCTTGATGTAAAATTTGTTAATTATAAGGTAAATAATTAGGAGGTTAAGGGTAATTCCTTGAATAGTGGGTGTATGTCATGTTTCTATAGTGTGTGGGGATTTTTGTGACCGTAAATAATTAAGAATGATAAGATAATATTTCTGACAATATTTTGGTGTCCCGGGTAATGTCCGGTTGTTCGGTCGGATACTGTTCCGTTAAATTGTTTAATTGTTCCGTAAGGCGTCTAATGCATATATTTTTGTAACGAAATTTATTCCTAACACATAGGAAAACATACCGGACTATTTAGTAAATTTTCTGTATACTACTAGTATGCTAACACGCACATGTAAGTATAACACAGTAAAATGATTCCGCACAGTCATCAAGTACTTTTATTATCATTAATAAATTGTACGGTTACATGTAAATTTGAGGGTTGTCACATTCTCCCCCTGTTAAGAGAATTTCATCCCGAAATTTAGTGCGTAGTTACTGAGGAAGCCAGTTAAGTTGCGGTGTTTACTGGTTTTTTTTTCCTGGGGTGTCACATCATCCCCCCGTTCATTTGGAATTTCGTCCGGAAATTCTGCAGTAGCTTCAGCCTCAGTAGTGGTTGCACTGTTTCCGAACAACTGGGGATATCTGAGTTTCATTTGGTCTTCTCGTTCCCAGGTATACTCTGGGCCACGACGAGCATTCCAACGAACTCGGACCAGAGGTATCCTGGTATGCTTGAGGATCTTAACATCTCGATCCGTAATCTCTACTGGTTCCTCGACGAACCGCAGCTGGTCGTCGATTGTGAGTTCCTTAAGAGGGACTATGAGGGTCTCATCTGACAGACACTTCTTCAGATTTGACACGTGGAATACGTTGTGAACTCCGCTGAGTTCTTCAGGTAGATTCAACCTGTAGGCGACTTTGCCAATTTTCTCGGTGACTTCGAATGGTCCGACATAACGCGGATTGAGTTTGCCTCGTTTGCCAAAGCGGACTACACCTTTCCAAGGTGAGACTTTGAGTAGCACTCGATCCCAATCTGGAGCTCGAGTGGTTTTCTTCCCTTATCAGCATAGCTTTTCTGACGGTCACGAGCTGCCGCCATTCGCTGTCGTATCTGAGCAATTCTCTCGGTGGTATCTATCACAAGTTCTGGGCCAGTGATTTGGCTGTCACCAACTTCTGCCCAACAGAGAGGTGATCGGCATTTGCGTCTGTACAATGCCTGAAACGGAGCGGCTTGGATGCTGGTGTGGTAGCTGTTGTTGTATGAAAACTCCACTAACGGGAGATGCTTTTCCCAGCCGTTACCAAAATCGATTACACATGCCCTAAGCATGTCTTCAAGGGTCTGGATGGTGCGTTCAGATTGCCCATCCGTCTGTGGGTGATAAGCGGTGCTCATATCTAAACGTGAGCCAAAAGACTTGTGCATGGCTTGCCACAGTTAAGAAGTAAAACGCGCATCACGATCAGAAATGATGGAGGTTGGCACTCTGTGCCTTGATACCACTTCCTTTAGGTAAATGTCTGCAAGAGTAGAACACTTTCCGTTTCTTTGATAGCCAGAAAATGTGCGGACTTGGTCAGTCGATCTACGATCACCCAAATGGTATCGTTCCCGCGTTGAGATCTGGGCAGGCCGGTAACGAAATCCATGGAAATTTGCTCCCATTTCCATTTCGGGATCTCTGGTTGTTGAAGTAGGCCTGATGGTTTCTGATATTCAGTCTTGACTCTCGCACAAGTCAAGCACTTACTGACATAGGTTGCTATGTGGGCTTTCATGCCAGGCCACCAATACGTAGTCTTGAGGTCGTGGTACATTTTATCCGAACCAGGATGTACCGAATAACGAGACTTGTGTGCTTCATCCATCACAAGCTCGCGTAAATTGCCATAGAGTGGGACCCAGATGCGTCCTGTTACATAGTAGGCGTCGTCTTCCTTTTGTTCTAACCGTTGCCTCGAACCGCGCAGGGCTTCAGCCCTGACGTTTTCTGGTTTCAATGCTTCAACCTGAGCATCACGAATCTGAGCAGGAAGACTACATTGGATGGTAAGCTGTAACGCAGATGATACTTGATTGCACATTCGTAATCATTCAAGAGCTCGACCCATCGGCGTTGTCGCATGTTTAACTCCTTTTGCTTGAAGATATGTTTGAGACTCCTGTGATCGGTGTAAATGGTGCACTTGGTACCGTACAGGTAATGTCTCCATATCTTAAGTGCGAAAACGACTGCTCCCAGTTCCAAGTCGTGTGTAGTGTAGTTCCTTTCGTGAACTTTAAGTTGGCGTGATGCGTAGGCAATGACTTTGTCACGTTGCATCAATACGCAACCAAGTCCTTGGATGGAAGCGTCGTAATAAACCACGAAATCATCTGTGCCTTCAGGCAATGAGAGGATAGGCGCGCTACAAAGTCTATCCTTTAGGTATTGAAATGCGGACTCCTGTGCATCACCCCAACGATAGATGACACCCTTCTGAGTCAGTGAAGTGAGAGGTTGTGCAATCTTTGAGAAATCCTTGATAAACCTTCTGTAATATCCTGCCAAACCCAAGAATTGGCTGATTTCTGTTGGTGTGCGGGGTGCAGGCCAGTTCTTGATCGATTCAACCTTAGATGGATCCACATGAATCCCATCCTTGTTTACCACATGACCTAGAAAGTGGACTTCACGAAGCCAGAAGTCACATTTTGAAAACTTGGCATAAAACTGCTCTTTTCGAAGAAGTTCCAGCATAAGTCGTAGATGCTGCTCGTGTTCCTCCTGACTCTTAGAATAGATCAGGATATCGTCGATGAACACAATAACAAACTTATCCAGGTAAGGTTTGCATACTCGGTTCATGAGATCCATGAAGACCGCTGGTGCATTCGTCAGCCCGAATGGCATAACCAAAAACTCGTAATGGCCGTAACGAGTTCTGAATGCTGTTTTGGAGACGTCCTCATCTCGGACTCTCAGCTGATGGTACCCTGATCTCAAATCAATCTTAGAGTAATAGCTCGACCCTTGTAGCTGGTCGAATAGGTCATCAATACGTGGGAGAGGATAGCGATTCTTCACGGTCACCTTGTTGAGTTCGTGGTAATCTATGCACATATGGAAGGTACCGTCCTTCTTCTTCACGAATAGTACTGGAGCTCCCCAGGGCGAAGAGCTAGGACGAATAAAACCTTTTTCCAAAAGTTCTTGTAATTGCTTGGACATTTCTTCCAGTTCGGTTGGGGCTAAGCGATAAGGTGCTCGAGCTATGGGCGCCGCTCCAGGGGCTAGCTCGATTTGAAATTCAACTTGGCGATGAGGCGGAAGACCAGGTAATTCCTCAGGAAATACCTCAGGAAAATCACGCACAGTAGGAATGTCTTCAATTCTCTTTTCTTTTTTGATATGTCAGTAACGAGCGCTAGAATGGCAGTGTGGCCCTTTCGTAGACATTTCTGGGCCTTAAGGAAAGAGATGATGCCTTCGACAGCACCACTCTTGTCGCCACGAATCACGAGAGGGTCTTCACCAGAACGAGGAATGCTGACGATTTTCTCCTTGCAAACAATCTCCGCTTGATGATGAGATAGCCAATCCATTCCAATAACGACGTCGAAACTACCCAGTGTGATAGGAATAAGATCGATAGAGAAAGTCTGACCAGCTAAGACGAGGTTACAACCTTTAAATACGTGTGTGGCTTCAAGACCTTTACCGTTAGCTAGTTCTACCGTGTGTTTGGTGTTCAGAAGTGTTGGAGTGCGCTTAAGCATTTGGCTAACTTTTAAGGACACATAACTAGTATCGGCACCCGAATCAAATAAAACAGTAACAAAGAAATCATCCAGAAGAAACTTACCCATCACTACGTTAGGATCATTCCTTGCTTCACCCTAACCAATCACGAACACTCGACCCCTGGCACAGTTGCCATCATTTTTTCCCCCAATGTTACCCCCATTATTGTTCCTGTTTCCCTGGTTGTTGTTGTTGTTCTGATTCTGGTTAAGCTGGGGACAATTCTTCTTAAAGTGGCCTTCAGCGCCACACTGAAAGCATCCCCTGTTGCTGCTGACGATACTGATTTGCAGGCCGTGAGCTCCTGCAATCCTTGGCTTCATGACCCATCTTGAGACACCTCTGACAACGTCCCTTGTTGCACTGACCACTATGGTGTCTGTTGCATTTGTTGCACTTTGGGTGGTTTCCTCGATACCCACCTTGTCCTTGATTACCGGAGGATTGCTGACCCGGACTCTGCTAGTCATCAGTCTTTCGCTGCTGAGACTGACCCAAAGCAGAACCCTTACTGGAGTTTCCATCCCATTTTTTCTTGTTGTCGGTAAGTGCATCAGAAGTAGCTGTGGCACTGATTCGTTTGGGCAGCCTGTTTTGCTCCACCGCCTAGTCAGTGAGTTGATGGGCCAACTTGATGATTTGCTGTATGGTACCCAGATTGGCTGAAGTCACGTGACTTTGAATCTCTGGTACAAGGCCCTTGAGATACAGCTCAATTCGTTTGATGGGAGGGTCTACCATAGTTGGACACAGGATGGCCAGTTCGTTTGACCTCTTAGTGTACGCCTCAATCTCAGATCCCATCATCTTCAGATTGTAAAATTCCACCTCTAGCTTGTGGATGTCGTCTCGACTGCAGTACTCTTCTTTGATCAGTTCCTTGAAACCATTCCAGGGAGTGGCATTTGCAACCGCCAGTCCCAGTAGTTGAACCTGTGCCTTCCACCAGGTTAACGCAACACCTTCAAGCATTCCAGTAGCATATTTCACCCTTCGATCCTCAGGGCATTCGCACATCTCGAAAACAGACTCAAGCTTTTCAAACCAGTGAAGAAGGCCCACTACTCCTTCGGTGCCACTGAAAGTAGTAGGTCGGCAGTCCATGAACGTTTTGAATGTGCACACAGGAGTTTGAGCAAGTTGACCTCCTGCAGGGTTAGCTGCGAGTGCCTCAGTGACTCGTTCATTGATCAAAGCCGTCAACTGGGCTTGAGTGAGGTTGATACGTCCTCCGCGTCCACTCATGATCTTCATAATGAAGCAACGTAAGTGGGAAAAGTGTCGCGAAAGTGCGTAAGTGCGGGACAACAGTAGAGAGTAAGCACACAGGGTTCAAATAGCAATTATCACGTTAACTAATGCACAGGGTGAATTATCTAGCCGACAGTATTACATAAATCATACCACCTATTGTGTCGAGTCTTGCACGTGGAGCGAAGCGTCGTTGTGGATCGTTGAGCACTGTACAGGTTATAGTCTGGTTTTATCAAAAAGCTTTTCCCTTTTTAAAACCAAGTTCACTATAACCAATGGCTCTGATACCAATCTGTCACACCCCCAAAAATCCACCATGCGGGGTATCACCGCTTGAAGGCGTGACATGACCAGGATCGAGCCACCAATCATATTGAACATTGTAATTAAGTAAATAAGACCAACCACAATACGATTGGTGTCCAAAGCTAGTTAACCATATTTAGTTTAAACAGCGGAAGCATAACAGTAAATCCAAAAGCATAAGACCATAGTTTATAAGTTAGAGTTCAAAACGCAAGTTTAATAAGTTCGTAGGGATTTAAATAATAAGCACGGAACATAACAGTCCGTACACCACAACGACTCCTTCCTCGTGCAAGCTCCAAGCGTTTAGCGACCTGTAAGGCATGTAACAACGAGTCAACAACAAAGTTGAGTGAATTCACAGTTGGTTGTTTAGTTATAGCATTCGTTTCGTAAATTATTTGTTCGTTTTGTAAATCATGTATCGTATAAATTCGTATCGCGGTCTATCTGACATGTTTGCGAAGATTAGTGGGGGCTTCCCATGTGTTACTAGACCACGCGTATCGACTGCTACGAAAATGTAAGAGGTGCCCTAAGTCAATGTCTATCAGCATTGACCCTTTGCCCATAGTCCATTAGTACACGCCCGTCCGACTGGCACGGTGTGAGGTTTGTTAAACCTAATAGCGCTATTAACTAATGACCCGCTCGCCATAGGCCTCGGCGATTAAGTCGATAAATGAGGGACTTCATTTGATAGAGTTGATGGTCTCATGGTCGTGTACGTAGGCTTTACGTACGTGCCCTTCAATCCGAGGACAGTAGTAAGTAGTTTAATAGTAATGATAGTTCGAGTAGCCATTCAATCCCATTCCCAACCCACCGGGAATCCCATGCCTTAGAAAGAGTGTGAACTCACCTCGGTTGCTCGGTTTGACTCTCAAATATAGCTAATAGTCGAGGTCGGTCAATCACGTCCTAGTATAATTACCACTTAGTTTATTAGTGATTTCAAATAGAACAAAAAGTTCCTACACGTATCTATCACATAGCAGTTCATGCCCATATAAGTTTCCCATCTATTCCCCACTCATAGACAAACATACAACATTGCACATAACAATTTTATTGACATATAACATGTTATAACATTCTTTGATAACCTACTCGACATTTAGACACACAAATTACTACTTATGTCGTTTCAGCTTTATTAATCAAAACTGGATTGTTTTCGAGCATTTTCATAAAATAGTTAACCTTTTCCAAAAATTCTCAAATTTTTACAGGATGTCATAAACGTTCAAATTTTATTGTGTAAAAATCTCGGTGCCCAGTTCGTTACCAACATTATATAAAGATTTATTTACCCGACTGCAATCAGATTTGTTACTTTCTGATTGCAGTTTACGAAAAAATTCACTAAAAATTAATCGTAAGTCCGATCGACGAAATTCCAGTTGGAGGGTCACGAAAATAACCGTGACCATCTACAATAAAAATTCCATGAGCTGATTTTACCCAGGTTTCGGGTTTTGACTCTGAATACAACACACTTTTTCAGCAGAAATATTTCAGCTTGAGCTCCTGTCTAAAAACAATTCTTTAAAAATAGTAAACGATCTCAAAAAATTACGATTCCAGTGCCATTTGTTCGGTTGTTCAAAATTACACAATTTAGACTCTAGAAATTCAGTTTTTCGATTTAAAATGACCCGGTTACAGCCTGTTGAAGTTGGCTGAAAATTTCAATCAGCATGTTTATTTCAGGTTTAGTGTTTCTAAGAACATATTAACAAGTGTCCTAACCTTGATTTGTTAATAACTTAATGATCAACCATTGTGCATGTTTTATCCAAACTCAAACCAACCTGATTTTAACCTCATACAAAGTTTTCATGTAGGGTTTTTATGTAGAGTTCCATGTTCATGTTTTAGGGTTCTATTTCTTGTGATTTGAACAAACAAACGTCATGCTTCACATTTTGACTAAAATAAGATGGAACAAGGTGTAGAGACTTACTACTAGCACAAGGCTAGGGTAGAAATCTAGTGAAGATGATGGTGAGAAAAAGTATGGTGAAATGACTAGAACAAGCTCTCTTGAAGTTCCTTCAACCTTGCAAATTCCTTGGATCCTCTTGAAGCTTGAATGGACTTGTATAATGGAGAAGATGAAGATGGTTGAAGTCGGGAGGGGGATGTTCGGTTATATGAACCGAATGGGAGGGAGAGAGAGTGGGTTTGTGTGTGAGTTTAGTTAAAATGATGAAGTTTATTGGAGTTTTAAAGATACAAATCTCATATTCATCATTATAGTAGAGTTTGGCCCAATCAACACACACTAGGACCATGATTAAGTATCTAAATAAAATATTTAAGAGATTTTATAGATATGGTGGGCCCAAGGGGGCTGAATTCGGTTGGGGGGGGGGTCTTGATGTAAAATTTGTTAATGAGAAGGTAAATAATTAGGATGTTAAGGGTAATTCCTTGAATAGTGGGTGTATGTCAAGTTTCTATAGTGTGTGGGGATTTTTGTGACCGTGAATAATTAAGAATGATAAGATAATATTCTGACAATATTTTGGTGTCCCGGGTAATGTCCGGTTGTTCGGTCGGATACTGTTCCGTTAAATTGTTTAATTGTTCCGTAAGGCGTCTAATGCATATATTTTTGTAACGAAATTTATTCCTAACACATAGGAAAACATACCGGACTATTTAGTAACTTTTCTGTATATACTACTAGTATGCTAACACGCACATGTAAGTATAACACAGTAAAATGATTCCGCACAGTCATCAAGTACTTTTATTATCATTAATAAATTGTACGGTTGTATACAGAAAAGTTACTAAATAGTCCGGTATGTTTTCCTATGTGTTAGGAATAAATTTCGCTACAAAAATATATGCATTAGACGCCTTACGGAATAATTAAACAATGTAACGGAACAGTATCCGACCGAACAACCGGACATTACCCGGGACACCAAAATATTGTCAGAAATATTATCTTATCATTCTTAATTATTTACGGTCACAAAAATCCGCACACACTATAGAAACATGACATACACCCACTATTCAAGGAATTACCCTTAACCTCCTAATTATTTACCTTCTAATTAACAAATTTTGCATCAAGACTCCCCCCCCAACCGAATTCAGCCCCCTTGGGCCCACCATATCTATAAAATCTCTTAAATATTTTATTTAGATACTTAATCATGGTCCTAGTGTGTGTTGGTTGGGCCAAACTCTACTATAATGATGAATATGAGATTTGTATCTTTAAAACTCCAATTAACTTCATCATTTTAACTAAACTCACACACAAACCCACTCTCTCTCCCTCCCATTCGGTTCATATAACCGAACACCCCCCTCCCCACTTCAACCATCTTCATCTTCTCCATTATACAAGTCCATTCAAGCTTCAAGAGGATCCAAGGAAGTTGCAAGGTTGAAGGAACTTCAAGAGAGCTTTTTAGTCATTTCACCATACTTTTTCTCACCATCATCTTCACTAGATTTCTACCCTAGCCTTGTGCTAGTAGTAAGTCTCTACACCTTGTTCCATCTTATTTTAGTCAAAATGTGATGCATGACGTTTGTTTGTTCAAATCACAAGAAATAGAACCCTAAAACATGAACATGGAACTCTACATAAAAACCCTACATGAAAACTTTGTATGAGGTTAAAATCAGGTTGGTTTGAGTTTGGATAATACATGCACAATGGTTGATCATTAAGTTATTAACAAATCAAGGTTAGGACACTTGTTAATATGTTCTTAGAAACACTAAACCTGAAATAAACATGCTGATTGAAATTTTCAGCCAACTTCAACAGGCTGTAACTAGGTCATTTTAAATCGAAAAACTAATTTTCTGGAGTCTAAATTGTGTAATTTTGAACAACCGAACAAATGGCACTGGAATCGTAATTTTTCGAGATAGTTTACTATTTTTAAAAGAATTGTTTTTAGACAGCAGCTCAACCTGAAATATTTCTGCTGAAAAAGTGTGTTGTATTCAGAGTCAAAACCTGAAACCTGAGTAAAATCAGCTCATGGAATTTTTACAGTAGATGGTCACGGTTGTTTCCGTGACCCTCCAACTATAATTTCGTCGATCGGACTTACGATTAATTTTTAGTGAATTTTTCCGTAAACTGCAATCAGAAAGTAACAAATCTGATTGCAGTCGGGTAAATAAATATTTATATAATATTGGTAACAAACTGGGCACCGATATTTTTACACAATAAAAGTTGGAACGTTTATGACATCTTGTAAAAATTTGAGAATTTTTGGAAAAGGTTAACTATTTTATGAAAATGCTCGAAAACAGTCCAGTTTTGATTAATAAAGCTAAAACGACATAAGTAGTAATTTGCGTGTCTAAATGTCGAGTAGGTTATCCAAGAATGTTATAACATGTTATATGTCAATAAAAGTGTTATGTGCAATGTTGTATGTTTGTCTATGAGTGGGGAATAGATGGGAAACTTATATGGGCATGAAACGCTATGTGATAGATACGTGTAGGAACTTTGTGTTCTATTTGAAATCACTAATAAACTAAGTGGTAATCATACTAGGACGTGATTGACCGACCTCGACTATTAGCTATATTTGAGAGTCAAACCGAGCAACCGATGTGAGTTCACACTCTTTCTAAGGCATGGGATTCCCGGTGGGTTGGGAATGGGATTGAATGGCTACTCGAACTATCATTACTATTAAACTACTTACTACTGTCCTCGGATTGAAGGGCACGTACGTAAAGCCTACGTACACGACCATAAGACCATCAACTCTATCAAATGAAGTCCCTCATTTATCGACTTAATCGCTGAGGCCTATGGCGAGCGGGTCATTAGTTAATAGCGCTATTAGGTTTAACAAACCTCACACCGTGCCAGTCGGACGGGCGTGTACTAATGAACTATGGGCAAAGGGTCAATGCTGATAGACATTGACTTAGGGCACCTCTTACATTTTCGTAGCAGTCGATACGCGTGGTCTAGTAACACATTGGAAGCCCCCACTAATCTTCGCAAACATGTCAGATAGACTGCGATACGAATTTATACGATACATGATTTACAAAACGAACAAATGATTTACGAAACGAATGCTATAACTAAACAACCAACTGTGAATTCACTCAACTTTGTTGTTGACTCGTTGTTACATGCCTTACAGGTCGCTAAACGCTTGGAGCTTGCACGAGGAAGGAGTCGTTGTGGTGTACGGACTGTTATGTTCCGTGCTTATTATTTAAATCCCTACGAACTTATTAAACTTGCGTTTTGAACTCTAACTTATAAACTATGGTCTTATGATTTTGGATTTACTTTTATGCTTCCGCTGTTTAAACTAAATATGGTTAACTAGCTTTGGACACCAATCGTATTGTGGTTGGTCTTATTTACTTAATTACGATGTTCAATATGATTGGTGGCTCGATCCTGGTCATGTCACGCCTCCAAGCGGTGATACCCCGCATGGTGGATTTTTGGGGGTGTGACATAAGGGGAACAAGAATGAGAATGGAAACCGTAACGGTGCTGGAAACAACGGGGGAAACGGAAATGGTAATGGTAACCAAACTGGGAATGGAGTTGGGCGAAACCAAGGATGCTTCAGTTGTGGAAGCAAGGATCACTTCATGAACGATTGCCCAGGGGGAAACAACGCTCAGGCTCGAGCATTTGTGATTTGAGCAAAGGACGCACGTGAGGACCCTAACGTGGTCACCGGTACGTTTCTCGTTAACAATCGCTTTGCATCCATATTATTTGACACTGCTGCCGATTATAGTTTCATGTCTGTGGAATTTAAACGTATGCTTGGGATTGAACCTAGTAGATTAGATATTCCTTATTCCATAGAGCTAGCCAATGGTAAACTCGTTGAATCGGGAGAAGTTGTTAGAGACTGAACATTAGAGCTTGGTGAACGAAGATTTAGCATCGACCTCTTACCTATTCAATTGGGTAGCTTTGACGTAGTGGTCGGAATGGACAGGTTGTCCAAGAACAAAGCTGAAGTTATTTGTCACAAGAAAATCATTCACATCCCTCTGGAGAATGATGAGACTCTCATTGTGCATGCGAATCATCAGTTGTATGAAGGCACAGAAGTGCTTAAGGAAAGGATGTGTTGCCTTCCTAGCGCACGTTGTAGATAAGAAGGTTGTGGAGCCAAAACTCGAAGACATTCCTGTGGTGAAGGAATTCCCTGATGTTTTTCCCAAAGATCTGCCAAGATTACCTCCGCAACGACAAGTCGAATTCCATATAGACTTGGTTCCAGGAGCCGCTCCTGTAGCCAAGGCACCCTATCGGCTTGCACCATCCGAGATGCAAGAATTATCTGCACAACTCCAGGAGTTGTTGGATAAAGGATTCATAAGGCCAAGTTTCTCACCATGGGGAGCTCCGGTATTATTCGTGAAGAAGAAGGATGGAACACTGCGGATGTGTATCGATTACAGAGAAGTGAACAAGCTCACGATCAAGAATCGGTATCCACTACCGAGGATTGATGACTTATTTGATCAGTTGCAAGGATCAAGCTACTATTCCAAGATCGACCTTCGATCTGGATACAATCAGTTAAGGATACAAGAAGAAAGCATAACAAAGACTGCATTCCGAACGCGTTATGGGCACTACGCGTTTCTTGTAATGCCATTCGGACTGACGAAAGCACCAGCGGTCTTTATGGATCTGATGAACCGCGTTTGCAAACCATATCTCGATAAATTCGTGATTGTATTTATCGATGATATCCTGATTTACTCGCGAACGAAAGAAGAACATGAGCAACACCTCAGAACTATTCTGGAACTACTGAAGAAAGAGAAGCTTTATGCAAAGTTCTTGACATGCGAATTCTGGATTCGCGAAGTACAATTTCTTGGTCACGTTGTGAATGAGAAGAGCATTCATGTAGACCCATCCAAGATTGAAGCAATAAAGAAATGGGAAGCTCCCAAGACCCCAACTTAAGTTCGACAATTTTTGGGCTTAGCGGGCTATTATCGGTGATTCATCAAGAATTTCCCAAAGATAGCTCAACCGCTAACGACCCTTACACAGAAAGACAAGAAATACGACTGGGGTAACAAGCAGGAAGAAGCCTTCCAGCTACTTAAAAACAAGCTATGCGATGCACCGATACTATCATTACCCGAAGGCACTGAAGACTTCGTGGTATACTGCGACGCCTCACGACAAGGTTTGGGTTGCGTGCTCATGCAACGCCAGAAGGTCATTGCTTACGCTTCAAGGCAATTGAATGTGCATGAAAGAAACTATACCACTCATGACCTGGAGCTGGGCGCAGTGGTATTCGCCTTGAAGATCTGGCGACATTATTTATACGGTACTCGATGTACGATCTTCACAGATCACAAAAGTCTACAACACATATTTGATCAGAAAGAATTAAACATGCGACAGCGACGTTGGGTCGAGCTGCTGAACGATTATGACTGTGAGATTAAGTACCATCCTGGAAAGGCAAACGTTGTAGCAGACGCACTAAGTCGAAAAGAAAGGGTTAAGACCCTAAGGGTTCGAGCATTGGAAATGACGATTCGAACGAACCTCACAGCGCAAATTCGTGATGCACAACAAGAAGCTCTTAAAGAAGAAAACCGTAAAGCTGAATACCTCTGGGGTATGTTGAAATACATGGTGCCAAATGAAGAGGGAGCCTTATACTTTAAGAAGCATATTTGGGTTCCGCTATATGGTGGCATATGAGGAATCATCCGTGATGAAGCGCATAACTCGAGATACTCGATCCATCCAGGATCGGACAAGATGTATCAAGACTTGAAAGAGTACTATTGGTGGCCGAGACTCAAGAGCGACGTTGCTGTTTATGTTGGAAAATGCCTAGCCTGTGCTAAGGTTAAGGCTGAATATCAAAAACCGTCTGGCCTACTGCAACAACCAGAGATTCCCATGTGGAAGTGGGAGCAAATCTCGATGGAATTCATAACGAAATTACCTAGGACCCCGAGAGGGCACGATATGATATGGGTGATAGTTGATCGGTTAACAAATTATGCGCACTTCCTACCGATTCGATAAAAAGATAGCACTGGAAAGCTCGCTGAAATATACTTGAAGGAAATTGTGGCACGTCACGGAGTGCCTATCTCAATTATTTCAGACAGAGATGGACGCTTTGTCTCATGGATGTGGCAATCCTTTCAGGAAGCCTTTGGATCTGAACTAGATCTAAGCACGGTATTCCATCCACAAACAGACGGCCAGAGCGAACGGACTATACAAACACTAGAAGATATGCTCCGTGCATGTGTCATGGACCTGGGCAGCAGCTGGGATACTCATCTACCTTTAGTTGAGTTTTCCTACAATAACAGTTATCATACAAGTATAAAAGCCACACCGTTCGAAGCTCTGTATGGCCGCAAGTGCCGATCGCCCTTATGTTGGGCAGACGCTGGAGACAAACGAATGGTTGGTCCTAAACTTGTACAAGAGACAACCGACAAGATTATGCAGATCCGAGAGCGCATTAAGGCGGCTCGAGATCGACAAAAGAGCTACGCTGATCGAAGACGAAAACCATTAGAATTCGAGGTTAGAGACAAAGTGTTGTTAAAGGTCTTACCATGGAAGGGCGTAGTCAGATTTGGAAAACGTGGGAAGCTAAATCCCCGATACATCGGACCATTCAAGATTCTAGAAGGAATTGGTACCGTGGCATACAAATTGGAGTTACCGGAAGAACTTAATGGAGTACATGATACGTTTCATGTATCCAACCTCAAGAAGAGTCCAACACAAGAAAATGTGATCATCCCTGCGGATGAAGTGCATATTGATGATGCCCTCCAATTTACAGAACAACCCGTTGAGGTTACCGACTGGAAAGACAATAAGACCAGGAGGAGCAGTGTGAAACTTGTCAAAGTATGTTGGAACTCAAGGCACGGACCCGAGTATACGTGGGAATGTGAAGACCAGTTCAAAGAAAAGTATCCCCACCTGTTCAAGAAGACTCCTGCGAGAGCTGGTTCAGCCTGAATTTCGGGAAGAAATTCTTTTAACGGGGGGAGACTGTGACAACTGGCACCAAACCGGTAATTTCCGTACACTTTAATCATTATTTAATGACTGCAATTATGTGCTTAAATGTCAACATAGTCTGGTTACATACTATACTTGTCAATTCATGCACGTTTTATACAACAAAATATTGCTTTATGCATAAACGAGAGTGTTGCGTTAGAAATACTAGTAAACTCACCGGTAGAACACAATATGTCAACAACTCTGCAAAAAGCAGTCAGACATTAGAACTGAGGCCTAGGTGTAGGTCCAATGACAAGAATACATTAAAACCCAAGAGTACATACAAGGGTTAACATATAGACACTCCGGAAGCTAACATACAAGGGTTAACATCATGCAGAAATTACGTTTTATTATCCAGAATATTTCCCTAAGTGTCGGGAATTGAAGGTGTCACAAAAGAATACATAAAAGACACTAAACGTTGCAATTTAGCACTTTAACGAACCGGTATCCAACCGAATAACCGGACTTTACCCAGAACACAAAAATATTGCCAAGCACATTGTTTTACTTTTCTGAGCTAGTTAGGGTCCCCGAACACCCTAACACACTATATAATTAACCACACACATAATAAACCACTAACTTAACCTTTAAATTCTAACTAGAATTAGTAACCTTCCATTGGAAACCAACCCCATACCCCCCCCCCCTTCTTCGAACCGGTTATGTGGGGTGGGACACCCCCACAATTCTTTTCATTAATTTAATTGTAGATGTTGGTGGATTAGAAGCATAATACATGTTGGATAATGGTGAAATTGGTTTATAAATAAGCACATAGGTCTTGAGCTTTTCATTTCACAACTCAACAACACTTATAAACCTTCCCGTTCTCTTCTCCTTGGATGGGCCGAAACCGCCACACCCATCATCATCACCTTCAAGTCCATTCCAAGCAATCTCCATACTCCCAAAGGTGTAAGTGATCCTACAAGTAAGCTTGGTGTGTTCGGAAGCTCAAGGACCGCTCTCGTTTTCTTTTATCCATCACTTTTATGCTCTTGAACTCCCTTAGCCTTGTGCTAGTAGTAAGTGTCTTAGATCTTCATACTCTTCATATTTTTGTTGGTTAATAGTAAAAAGAATGGTGAAATATTAAGAAACTCTAAGAAGATAAACAAGTCTTGAACATAAACTAACAAGGTGATGAAGTATGGTTGAAGTAATGAAGAAATCATGTTAGTGTTGTTATGCTTGCTATTTATTGTTTACTAGTAAAAATGATATGGTTCATCACATGGACTTGCTAGATCATGTTTAAAGACATGAACTAGCAAGATGTGAAAGTTAGAGATGTGTAGGATGATGGAATCATCCACACATAAACTATGAACTTGAACAAATAAGTGTTTTCTTGGAAAATAAAGATCAAAGTAAGTTATAATCTTGTAGATCTAAAGATCCATGAGTGGTTTTTCGAAAGAACCAAGTAAAAAGTATGAGTTTGTTAAAACTTGGATCTTACATAAACTTAACACATTTTTAGTAGGTAAACAAGTGTAGAAACACTTGTGTAAAAATAAAATTTCACAAAGAAATATTTTTAGAAAATATGACTAGAAGTTGTAAATGTTCAAATTCTTTAAAAATGAAGTTTTTAAAGAAGCAATCACACTTTAAAGGGGTAACAAGACTTACTAAATACCCTAGTAAGTTACTATACATTTTTATAAGTTTTCAAGTTCATGAAATAGAGAAATTAGTGTATGTTATTGATGATTGTTGTTGAAAATTGATTGTTGATGATTTAAAAGAAAATAAACACAATTTTTGAAAACATGGGAAACCTCTATTTTTAAGGGAAACTCTGTCAAAATTTCTATAAATTTTGACACTTTGAAAAATATAAGTTCTGAGGAACTTATTCCCTAAAAATGTACCTAAAAGCATTTACCAAGGTTTCCCTAAATTTTTGTGTTAAGAAATGATGATTTCTTCAAGATTAAAAATTGATATTAAGTATGTATATTTTTGAGAAAAATATATATATTTATTGATCACCAAATTTTGTGCTAAGTGTATGTAGTATGTATTATACTTGATAGTGTATTAGGACTTGAGAATACACTAAATACTCTTGAGAAGTAAAAACACAAAAATACACATACGACATACAAGATACATAATTCAGGTGCAAAATACAAGAAACTAATAATTATTTCTGAGAAAATAAAATAAGTAAGACACTTAGTTAAAAATATAAAAATTATTTTTAACATTAGAATACATATGCAAAAATAGTGACTTGTGCGATACAAGTCTAGTGACTAACGATAATAAAACACGTTTAGGTCACGACGTATTATAAGCAAATCCGGTGAAGTTTAAGACGCAAGGAACGCAAAGTTGTGAGTTCATGCTCCCCCTTTTCTTTTAACTGTTTTCAGTTTTATAACTTCGGGGGTGAAATACATGTTACAAATACGACAATATTTTTAAATGATATGATACAAAAACAAGAGGCTCACTTGGTGATAACTAGTACCAAGTATGATACGTTTTGAGAAATGATACGAGAAATCGTGTCACGAATAGGGTACCATAAGCACCATTAATCGTGTACATACTTAGACCGCAGAACAAAAGGTTAGATCTAATGGGTTTCAGGGCAGCCCCACTCTTGGTGACAACTAGTACCGAGTAGTGTTTTTGTGTCTCAGTCGTGAATCGACTACTAGAAAAATGTCTATGGTTTGGTGACTTCCTTTGTCGTGTCACATGTTAATGGCTTTGCAACCCATTAACACTTGATACATACAGAAATACATGATTTATACAAGAATACGTGACTAATACAAGATACATACCATGTTTTTCATACAAAGTATACAAACGTACATTACAAGAACAACATGAATTCACACCAACATTATGTTGACGTTTTTCCAAAACTCACATGTATTTCAGGTAACTAAAAGTGGATGTATGTGCGGTCTTACTCATGCTCGTGGATGTCGTTTATGTTTGTCTTAAATAAGATGTAAACTTTCAGACAATATGATGTTTCGTGATGTAAACTCTTAACTATGTTTTCCGTTATGTAATGGTAATGGTGTTTGAAGTTATTTTATGAGCGTGTAGTATGTTTGCCTTTCGTATGCAATGAGAACCTTTCATGATCACACCTCGTGCTTCCGCCGCAGAAAGGGGTGTGACACAACGGTTGGATAAATCCTATCAATAACATAAGAAGTACATGAGTAACTTTTTAACAACCTATTTACTCTCTCTGTTTCAATCCTCTGGGTTTCCAGTTTCTGTTTAAGCACAGCACATTTCTCAATGTAATTGTTGACAACTTTCTGCTTTGTCATGAAAGCTCCTTGAAGTGTCTTCATTGTTGTTGCTTGTTCACTGCTTGTTTGATTGTACAGATTCATTGACTTGTTAAGAACATCATAGGATTCTTTCAATCTGTTCATGTTGTGAATCAAAGTACTGTTTTGCTTTTTCACTGCTTCACAATTCTCACATTTCACCTGAATCTTTTGTGCATCAGCTTCTGTATCAACTTTAAAAACTGGAACTTCTTTTACTTTTCTTTTGATCACAGGAACTTCTTCATCATCACTGCTGACTTGTTTCTTAACTTTCTTCTTTTTCTTTTTAACTTTTCCATCATCACTATCACTCTCTTCCATCATTCTTAAGTGCTCCTCCATTCTCCTTGCATAATAATCATCATCATTATCACTGTCTTCAGCAACTCGAGAAACAAAAGCTTTGTGATTTGGAGTTTTGTTAGGATCATAGTCATCCCAACTGAAATTTTTCCAGCTAAAACCTTCTGGTAGTCTTTCATCATCTTGATCTATCAGACATGCTTTGCTGTCAGCTGAAATATATTTATCCCAACTGGATCCTTTTGTTGACTTTTTATCATCTTGATTCACCATACAAGCTCTCTTTGATGATTCTTCAATCTCCTTAATGGCATGAGCAGTTTGTGGTTGTTGAGCAACTTGATGATAAATTGCTTTCCGATAGTAGTCATTGTTGTTGAACGGATTTTGAGCTCCACTTGCTTCGCGATTTGTGCACTCTATCACACCCCCAAAATCCATACGGGGGGTATCACCGCTTAGAGGCGTGACATGACCAGGATCGAGCCACCAAGTTCTGTCTTAGGTATTTAATCCCATTCCCAACACACCGGGAATCCCATGCCTTAAGAGTGTGAACTCACCTTGCTTTGCTCGGTTAGATTAGTTACTCTAATAATCATAAATCAAGCACGTCATAATAAGGTACAGATAACAATCAGTTTCTTGTGCATACATAACACGTATCCTACGTATGGTTTATCTAGTCATTACTTCTATCACATAACACACAATTCAAATGGCACACTTTGACTTTTGTGGAAAGATCATAATTAAAAATACACTTGTAACACTTGTTAAAAAATATTTTCTATGTGTTGGAATTTTTTAGAAAATTTCGCCAGAGTCTCCTTTGTAAACGGAGGTGTCCATGCTTATTAGCATATCATTTTATTTTCGGAAATCATTCAATCAATTCAACAACAAGTCACTAAACAACATTACACTAGTCAAGTGCAAAAACAATGCACTTTACATAACAACATGAACTTGGTTTTTCATAAAAACACGTAGTAACTTGGTGGGGTGTTTAGTGGGTTTAGTTACCCTCCAAAGTATGTTTACTTTTGTTAAAATCTCATTCTCGAGGTTTTTAGATGTTCACAACTTGTGATCATATTTTACAAAATTATTTATTTACAATATTTTCATGTGTCACTAGTATCCATATACTTACTTTATTTCCAAAAATAGTGTAAGGATCATGATCTTTCAAAACCGTCTTTTAGACTTGGTTTATTTAGGAAAAACATTCACAAGTTTTAGATCTACAAGATCACTACATCACTTTGTTTGTTATTTTACAAGAAATCATTTTGTAACCAAGTTCATGTCTAAATATGGAGGTGATTCTTTTATGTAAACCCCTAATCACCTCCTACTTGTTAACTCATGTTTTCAATCATGATTTAACAAGTTCCATATGATGATTATCATCATACTACCAAGAAATCAACAACCAATCATCAACATAACCAAGACAATATCATACTAGTATTATTTCATCTTGTTTCATCCATTTTCATATTATGTAAGGCTTTATGATCACGATTTATGTGCATGATCTTTTAGTGTTCAAATGGTTTCACCATAATATATCTATTAACCACTAAAAACATGAAGTATCTAAGGATTAACAAGAAGCTTACTACTAGCTTAAAGCTAGGGAAGAACACTAGTGAAAATGTGATGGATAATAGCAAACGGAGGTGGTCCTTCAAGTTCCGTGAGCACCAAGCTTCATTAAATACCTTCTTACTCCTTAGAATGGCCTTGGAAATGGATGATCAAGACTTGATGATGGTGGGGGTGTGCTTAGGGTGTTCGGCCGAGAGTTTAATGGGGAAGGAGAGAGTGAGTTTTGTTGGTGGTTGATGAAGATGATGAGTGTTTAAGGTCTAGTATATAAAGCTTAATCTCTTTTACCCAATGGTTCCAATGTCCCCTAAGTACAACACATATTCAATCAAGATCTCATGGAAGATTACTAGAGATTTGGGAAGATATTAGGAAAGATTTGTAAATCTTTGGGTGGGGTCCATGCTTGGGGACGGTTACAAGAGAGGGGGGTAAGTTGTAATTTGTTGTGGGTAAATGGTAATTAGTAGGGTGTTAGATGTAAAATCTAATGTTTAGTGTGTTACATGTATCATGTAGTGTGTTTAAGTGTTCGGGGACCAAGACTAGCTCAGAAAAATAAAAACAATGCTTCTTGCAATATTTTAGTGTTCCGGGTAATGTCCGGTTGTTCGATTAGATACCGGTTCGTTAAAGTGCTAAGTTATTCCGTATAGTGTCTTTTATGTATCTTTTTGTAACACGTTTAATTCCCAACACTTAGTAAAACATACAGGACCATTTAGTCAATTTTCTGTACAAGACTAGTATGTTAAAAAGTACATGTAAGTATGACACAGTAATCAGAAGGCAGTTAAGTAATTCAGCACAGTCATCAAGCACTTTAATTAACATTAATAGATCGTACGGATACATGTAATTATGAGGGTTGTCACATTCTCCCCCTGTTAAGAGAATTTCGTCCCGAAATTTAGCACGTGGTTACTAAGGAAGTTAGTTAAGTTGCGTGGTTTTCAAGGTTTTCCTGGGGTGTCACATCATCCCCCCATTGGTTTGGAATTTCGTCCCGAAAATCTGCAGTAGCTTCAGTCTCAGTAGTGGTTGCACTTTTCTTAAACAACTGGGGATACTTGAGTTTCATTTGGTCTTCTCGTTCCCAGGTATGCTCTGGGCCACGACGGGAGTTCCAACGAACTCGAACAAGAGGTATTCTGGTACGCTTGAGAACCTTAACATCTCGATCAGTAATCTCTACTGGTTCCTCGATGAATCGTAGCTGATCGTCGATAGTGAGCTCCTTGAGAGGAACTATGCGGTTCTCATCTGATAGACACTTCTTCAAATTTGACACACGGAATACGTTGTGAACTCCGCTGAGTTCTGCCGGTAGATTCAACTTGTAAGCAACTTTGCCAATTTTCTCAATGATTTCAAATGGTCCGACATAGCGCGGATTGAGCTTGCCTCATTTGCCAAAACGAACTACACCTTTCCAAGGTGAGACTTTGAGTAGCACCCGGTTCCCAACCTGGAACTCGAGTGGTTTCCCTCGCTTATCAGCATAGCTTTTCTGACGGTCACGAGCTGCCGCCATTCGCTGTCGTATCTGAGCAATCTTCTCGGTTGTATCTACTACAAGTTCTGGGCCATTAATTTGACTGTCGCCAACCTCTGCCCAACAAAGAGGTGATCGGCACTTCCGTTCGTACAATGCCTCGAACGGAGCGGCCTGGATACTGGTGTGGTAACTGTTGTTGTATGAAAACTCCACTAACGGGAGGTGTTTTTCCCAACCATTACCAAAGTCGATTACACATGCCCGAAGCATGTCTTCAAGGGTTTGGATGGTGCGTTCAGACTGCCCATCCGTCTGTGGATGATATGTCGTGCTCATGTGTAATCGAGAACCAAAGGACTTGTGCATAGCTTGCCACAACTCAGATGTAAAACATGAGTCACGATCAGAAATGATGGAGGTTGGCACTCTGTGCCTTGACACTACTTCCTTTAGGTAGACGTCTGCTAGAGTAGAAAACTTATCCGTTTCCTTGATAGCCAGAAAATGTGCAGACTTGGTCAGTCGATCCACGATCACCCAAATGGTATCATTTTTGCGTTGAGATCTAGGCAGGCCAGTAATGAAATCCATGGAAATTTGCTCCCATTTCCATTTTGGGATCTCTGGTTGTTTGAGTAGGCCTGATGGTTTCTGATATTCAATCTTGACTCTCGCACAAGTCAAACATTTACTGACGTAGGTTGCTATGTTGGCTTTCATGCTAGGCCACCAGTATGCAGTCGTTAAGTCGTGGTATATCTTATCCGAACCCGGATGTACTGAATAACGAGACTTATGTGCTTCATCCATCACAAGCTCGCGTAAGCTTCCATAAAGTGGAACCCAGATGCGCCCTGTTATGTAGTAAGCGCCGTCTTCCTTTTGTTCTAACCATTTCCTTGATCCTCGTAGGGACTCAGCCCTGATGTTTTCTGCTTTCAATGCTTCGACCTGAGCATCACGAATTTGAGCGGGAAGGCTAGAGTGAATAGTAAGTTGTAACGCACACACACGCTTTGGTGTAGTATCCTTTCGACTGAGAGCGTCGGCCACAACATTGGCCTTGCCCGGATGGTATTTGATAGCGCATTCGTAATCATTCAAGTGATCGGTGTAAATGGTGCACTTGGTACCGTACAGGTAATGTCTCCATATCTTAAGTGCGAAAACAACTGCCTCCAATTCCAAGTCATGCGTAGTGTAGTTCCTTTTGTGAGCTTTAAGTTGGCGCGATGTGTAGGCAATGACCTTGTCACGCTGCATCAACACGCAACCAAGTCCTTGGATGGAAGCGTCGCAATAAACCACAAAATCATCTGTGCCTTCAGGCAATGAGAGGATAGGCGTGCTACAAAGTCTATCTTTTAAGTGCTGAAATGCGGACTCCTGTACATCACCCCAATGATAGGTGACACATTTCTGAGTCAGTGAAGTGAGAGGTTGCGCAATCTTTGAGAAATCCTTGATAAACCTTCTGTAATATCCTGCCAAACCCAAGAATTGGCGGATTTATGTTGGTGTATGGGGTGCAGGCCAGTTCTTGATCGAGTCAACCTTGGATGGATCAACATGAATCACATCCTTGTTTACCACGTGGCCTAGAAAGTGGACTTCGCGAAGCCAGAAGTCATATTTCGAAAATTTGGCATACAACTGCTCTGTTCGAATAAGTTCCACAATAAGCCTCAGGTGTTGCTCGTGTTCTTCCTGACTCTTCGAATAGATCAGGATATCGTCGAAGAAAACTATGACAAACTTATCCAGGTAAGGCTTGCATACTCGGTTCATGAGATCCATGAAAACCGCAGGTGCATTCGTCAATCCAAAAGGCATAACCAGAAACTCGTAATGCCTATACCGATTCCTAAATGCTGTCTTAGAGACATCCTCGTCCCGGACTCTCAGTTGATGGTAGCCTGACCTCAGTTCAATCTTTTAGTAGAAACTCGACCCTTGCAACTGGTCGAATAAATCATCAATGCGTGGAAGAGGATAACGATTCTTCACGGTCACCTTGTTGAGTTCGCGTTAGTCAATGCACATTTTGAAGGTACCGTTTTTCTTCTTTACAAATAATACTGGAGCTCCCAAAGGCAAAGAGCTAGGGCGGATAAATCCCTTGTCCAAGAGGTCTTGCAGTTGAGTGGACAATTCCTCTAGTTCTGATGGGGCTAAGCGATAAGGCGCACGGGCTATGGGTGCTACCCCAGGAGTTAGCTTGATTTGAAACTCGACTTGACGATGAGGCGGAAGACCAGGTAATTCCTCAGGAAATACCTCAGGAAAGTCGCGCACCATAGGAATGTCTTCTATCTTCTTTTCCTTCGAGGATGTATCAGAAACGAGGGCTAGAACAGCAGTGTGGCCCTTTCGCAACCATTTATGGGACTTAAGGAAAGAGATGATGCCCACAACAGAACCACTCTTGTCGCCATGAATCACGAGAGGTTCCTAACCAGAACGAGGAATACGGACGATTTTATCCTTGCAAATAATCTCCGCTTGATGCTGAGATAGCCAATCCATCCCAATAACGACGTCGAAACTACCAAGTACGATAGGAATGAGATCGATAGAGAAGGTCTGACCAGCTAGGACGAGGTTACAGCCCTTAACTATGTGTGTGGCTTCAAGACTTTTACCGTTTGCTAGTTCTACCATGTGTTTGGTTTTCAGAAGTGTTGGAGTGCGCTTAAGCATTTGGCTAACTTTTAAGGACACATAACTAGTATCGGCACCCGAATCAAATAAAACAGTAATAAAGAAGTCGTCCAGAAGAAACTTACCCATCACAATGTTGGGATCGTTCCTTGCCTCACCCCGACCAAGCACGAAAACACGTCCTCGGGCGCCATTGCCATTATTGTTACCCCTGTTGTTGCCTCTATTGTTGCCTCCATTGTTGTTCCCGTTTCCTTGGTTGTTGTTCTGATTCTGATTCAGCTGTGGACAGTGCCTCTTGAAGTGACCCTCAGCACCGCACTGGAAGCATCCCTTATTACCATGATGGTGTTGCTGTTGGTTCTGGGGAGCTTGTGGCAGCTGTTGTCGATTCTTATTTGCAGGACGTGAGCTCCTGCAATCTTTGGCTTTATGTCCAGGCTTGTTACATCTCTGACAATGACCCTTGCTGCACGGCCCGCTGTGGTCCAAACTACATCGATTGCACTTAGGGTGATTTTCCCTGTATCCACCCTGACCTTGATTTCCAGAAGACTGCTGACTGGGGCTCCTGTGTTCATCTGTCTTTCGCTGCTGGGACTGAGACTGAACTGAAGTAGAACCTTTGCTCGAATTTCCATCCCACTTGCGCTTGTTATCACTGGAGCATCAGTAGTAGTAGTAGTAGCGCTAATACGCTTCGGCAGCTTGTTCTGCTCAACCGCCTGATCAGTGAGACGATGAGCCAACCGGATGATTTGCTGAATGGTGCCAAGATTAGCTAAGGTCACGTGGCTCTGAATTTCTGGCACTAAACCCTGATAGGAGGATCCACCATAGTAGGGCATAAGTAAGCTAATTCGTTCGATCTCCTAGTGTATGCCTCGATTTCAGACCCCGTCATCTTCAAATTGAAAAATTCCACCTCTAGCTTGTGGATGTCGTCACGACTACAGTACTCTTCTTTGATCAACTCTTTGAAGTCGTTCCATGGGATGGCATTAGCAACCGCCAGCCCTAGCAGTTGAACCTGTGCTTTCCACCAGGTTAACGCAGCACCTTCGAGTGTTCCAGTAGCAAATTTCACCCTACGATCCTCAGGGCATTCACACATCTCAAAAACAGATTCAATCTTCTCAAACCAGTGAAGAAGACCTACAGCTCCTTCTGTGCCGCTGAAAGTACTAGGTCGGCAATCCATGAACGTTTTGAACGTACATGCGGGAGGCTGAGCATGTTGACCTGTGGCGCGAGAATAAAAGACAAGGTTAAGCACAAGAGTTGGTTCGCGAGAGTAGGATCTAATCATCCTAGGATAGGGCGAAATAGCAGGTTATACCTCCTGCTGGAACTGATGAGAGTGCCTCAGCAACTCGTTCGTTGATTAGAGCCATCAGCTGGGCTTGAGTCAAGTTCAGGCATCCACTCATGATCTTCACATCGAAGGAAACACAAGTAAGAAGAGTGTCGCGAAAGTGCGTAAGTGTGGAGTGATAGAAGGGAGCAAACACACAGGGTTTCAAGCAATAGTTGTTACGCTAACTAAGCATACCATGATCAAATGCGCTACTTAGGCAATACAAACATAAACCATATTACCTATAGTGTTGAGTATTGCACGTGGAGCGAAGCGTCGTTGTGGATCGTTGAGCACTGTACAGGTTATAGTTTGGTTTTATAAAAAGATTTTCCCCTTTTTAAAACCAAGTTCACTATAACCAATGGCTCTGATACCAATCTGTCACACCCCCAAAATCCACACGCGGGGTATCACCGCTTAGAGGCGTGACATGACCAGGATCGAGCCACCAATCATATTGAACAACGTAATTAAGTAAGTAAAACCAACCACAATACAATTGGTGACCAAAAGCTAGTTAACCAAGTTCAAATTAAACAGCGGAAGCATTAAAGGTAAAAACCCAAAACATAAGTTCAATAAGTTCATAAAGTTTAAATGTTTAGAACAGGACATAACAGTCCATATCCCACAACGACCTCCGCCTCGCGCAAGCTCCATAAGTATCTAACGACCTGCAAGGCATGTAACAACGAGTCAACAACAAAGATGAGCGAGTTCACAGTAGGTGTTCGTTATAAAGTAGTTTTTCAAGAACTATGAGTTTGTTTGCAACCACAGGTTAAATCAACTTTCCTTATTTTCCAAACCATAAACGGTGGGGGCTACCCCATGTTGTAAACCACTAGACTAGATGTATATATAGGTGCCCTTCCCAATCCGAGGACAGAGGTACGTATTGAATACGTAGGTTTAGCGCAGATGCCCTTCCCAATCCAAGGACAGAGGTACCTATAAGAATACGTAGGTTTAGCGCTGGTGTCCTTCCCAATCCGAGGACAGAGGTACGTATAAGAATACGTAGGTTTAGCACTGGTGTCCTTCCCAATCCGAGGACGGTGGTAAGTAGTCTAGTAGTGGTGAAAGGACAAGTTCCGTCTTAGCTATTTAATCCCATTCCCAACCCACCGGGAATCCCATGCCTTAAGAGTGTGAACTCACCTTGGTTTGCTCGGTTAGATTAGTTACTCTAATAATCATAAATCAAGCACGTCCTAATAAGGTACAGATAACAATCAGTTTCTTGTGCATACATAACACGTATCCTACGTATGGTTTATCTAGTCATTACTTCTATCACATACCACACAATTCAAATGTCACACTTTGACTTTTGTGGAAAGATCATAATTAAAAATACACTTGTTAGAAAATATTTTCTATGTGTTGGAATTTTTTAGAAAATTTCGCCAGAGTCTCCTTTGTAAACGGAGGTGTCCATGCTTATTAGCATATCATTTTATTTTCGGAAATCATTCAATCAATTCAACAACAAGTCACTAAACAACATTACACAAGTCATGTGCAAAAACAATGCACTTTACATAACAACATGAACTTGGTTTTTCATAAAAAACGCATAGTAACTTGGTGGGGTGTTTAGTGGGTTTAGTTACCCTCCAAAGTATGTTTACTTTTGTTAAAATCTCATTCTCGGGGTTTTTAGATGTTCACAACTTGTGATCATATTTTACAAAATTATTTATTTACAATATTTTCATGTGTCACTAGTATCCATATACTTACTTTATTTCCAAAAATAGTGTAAGGATCATGATCTTTCAAAACCGTCTTTTAGACTTGGTTTATTTAGGAAAAACATTCACAAGTTTTAGATCTACAAGATCACTCGATCACTTTGTTTGTTATTTTACAAAAATCATTTTGTCACCAAGTTCATGTCTAAATAGGGAGGTGATTCTTTTATGTAAACCCCTAATCACCTCCTACTTGTTAACTCATGCTTTCAATCATGATTTAACAAGTTCCATATGATGATTATCATCATACTACCAAGAAATCAACAACCAATCATCAAAATAACCAAGACAATATCATACTAGTATTATTTCATCTTGCTTCATCCATTTTCATATTATGTAAGGCTTTATGTTCAAGATTTATGTGCATGATCTTTTAGTGTTCAAATGGTTTCACCATAATATATCTATTAACCACTAAAAACATGAAGTATCTAAGGATTAACAAGAAGCTTACTACTAGCTTAAAGCTAGGGAAGAACACTAGTGAAAATGTGATGGATAATAGCAAACGGTGGTGGTCCTTCAAGTTCCGTGAGCACCAAGCTTCGTTAAATACTTTCTTACTCCTTAGAATGGCCTTGGAAATGGATGATCAAGACTTGATGATGGTGGGGGTGTGCTTGGGGTGTTCGGCCGAGAGTTTAATGGGGAAGGAGAGAGTGAGTTTTGTTGGTCTAGTATATAAAGCTTAATCTCTTTTACCCAATGGTTCCAATGTCCCTTAAGTACAACACATATCCAATCAAGATCTCATGGAAGATTACTAGAGATTTGGGAAGATATTAGGAAAGCTTTGTAAATCTTTGGGTGGGGTCCATGCTTGGGGACGGTTACAAGAGGGGGGGGGGTAAGTTGTAATTTGTTGTGGGTAAATGGTAATTAGTAGGGTGTTAGATGTAAAATCGAATGTTTAGTGTGTTACATGTATCATGTAACGTGTTTAAGTGTTCGGGGACCAAGACTAGCTCAGAAAAATAAAAACAATGCTTCTTGCAATATTTAAGTGTTCCGGTTGTTCGGTTAGATACCGGTTCGTTAAAGTGCTAAGTTATTCCGTATAGTGTCTTTTATGTATCTTTTTGTAACACATTTAATTCCCAACACTTAGTAAAACATACAGGACCATTTAGTCAATTTTCTGCACAAGACTAGTATGTTAAAAACTACATGTAAGTATGACACAGTAATTAGAAGGCAGTTAAGTAATTCAGCACAGTCATCAAGCACTTTAATTAACATTAATAGATCGTACGGATACATGTAATTATGAGGGTTGTCACACACTCTCTCTTGAAGTGTCCTTTTTCCCTGCAACGAAAACAAGTTACTTTAGATTTATCAAAACCTAAAGTAGAAACATTTGCATCACGGAAATCATCTCTTCCCGGAAATTGTTTAAACTTTTTGGCTCTTCTCAAAACACTCGCCAAACACCACTTTATATCCATCAATTCCATCTCTTCAGCATCAATCTGATCGTAATCCTCTTTTGTCAACATTGGATTCCCGATCCGTCCTGCGACTAAGCTTCCATATGACTCTAATACAGTTACCAACAAAGACATGTGACTTTTTGCGACCTCTTCTGAGTAATCTTGATCATTTTCAAGATTTAATGCAATATTGCATTTAATAACTTTGCCATTCTTTGTTGTTGACAGATTTGAATCAAATGATGGATATGAAGAAAAACTTGTTTTGCTATTTGATCCTTTAGATGACCCTCCAGATGAACTCTTAGCATTGAATGCAGCTTCAACCTTTGGTGACATGTTTGTCTTATCACTAATACCTCCTTTGTAATAAAGACCGATATCTTGTTCTCCACCAAAATCTTTCATTCTTGAAATCTTCCTTTGTTCCATTTCTTAAGCTTCAAGTTTTTCAATGAACTTACTCAGTGTTAAATTGCTAAAATCTTTCTTATTTCTCAACATCATGAGATATGTGCCCCAAGTTTCATGTGGCAATGCATCAGCCAACTTCTCAATTAATTCTTCATTATCTTTTGTAATGCTCACCCTCTTCATGTTGACTAACAGATTGCAATATCTTTCGATGATCTGTTTAGTGCTCTCAGTTCTCAAACCACGAAATAGATCAAATTCCTTTTTCAAAAGTGATTTTTTGTTCTTGATCATTTCTTTACTTCCAACAAATTTTGATTTTAAAGCTTTCCAGATTGAATAAGCAGTTCCATTGTGTTGCAATAAAACCAAGATATCTTCCTTAACAGCTTGATGCAATAAACTCGTCATCATTTTTTCATCTTTGTATTTCTTTTTCTCTTCTGCACTTAGATCTTTAATTGCAATGATCTCCTCATCATCAGTCATCGGTCTAACATATTTCGTTTCAACACATTCCCAAGCGTCTAAGTAATTTGCTTGTACCCAATTCTCAAATCGTTCTTCCCATTCTTTATACTCCTCAATGTTCATGAGCTTTGGCGGTTTTTGCATGGTGCCCGTTTCATTTTCTAACATTGTGTGTTGTGCAATACTGATTGGAGTAGCAAAGGCGTTGTAAAATTCCTCTTCCATGTTTCGGTTTTCTAGAATTCACAAACAGTCAATTTCAAACGAAATCAAATTTCACGCGGAATAACCTTTGGTGCGAAATACCCTTTCGAGCGAAATAACCAATTCTGTGCGAAATCACTATTTTCGTGCGAAATAACACCTTTTCAAATGAAATAGGTGATTTCGTGTGAAATACTCAAACAAAATTACAATTTGATGCAAAATAACTGATTTCGTGTGGAACTCTCAAACGAAATTCCAATCTGGTGCGAAATAAGGCTTATTTCGTGCGAAATACTGCTGATGTCATCATCTCGAGCTGTTTTTACCAAAATTGATCAGGTTTTTGTCCGATTTTAAGCCAGAAACTTTCTAGGATTTGTTAAAACACTGTTTCGCACATTATGTCTAAATTTCAAGTCATTTTGACCATGAAAACTTGATAATTTTGAAAAAGAAGGTGTAGAAATCAAAATTTTCAGCTTAATTGGTATGAACTCTTCCTCCTGAGCTCTGATACCACTTGTAGGATTGTTTTCTGACCCAAACGAGTCGATCAGAAAAGTTTTTGCTCAATACGAGAGGCGGAAACAAACGTATCAACTTCAATTCAGCTAGATATTCACTTTAAACTATCTTTTGATTGATTTGACAAAGATTTACAGCGAGTAGACACTTCGGCAGCAATTCGGCACTGAAACAGGAAAGTTAGAACTCCTTCAAACGAAATCACAAGGCACCTATTTATAGGAGAGCTAATTTCGCACGAAATAGCCCAAGCGAAATTAGTTTCATACGAAATCTAATTTCGTGCGAAATTACCACCTAATTTCGTAAGAAATAACCTATGTGTTATTTCGTGTGAAATACCTATAAACATACTTTTCTCGTTTTGCGTGCCCTGATATATCTAATACAATACAAGACTCGATACAAGACGAAGTCGACAGACATATGCACCAACAGAGTATAGCAAGCAGCAGATACGACTTCTCCCCAAAAATTCACATGAAGCTTTGAGTCGGCCAACATTGTTCGTGCTGTCTCTATCAGTGTCCGATTTTTCCTCTCTGCTACTCCATTCTGTTGCGGAGTGTACAAAGCACTGAATTTTTGCAAAATACCCTTTCTGTCACAGAATTCTTCCATCTGACTGTTTTTAAATTCAGTATCATTATCGCTTCAAAGTCGATAAATGCGCCTTTGGTACAAATTCTCTATCTTCTTGAACAGATTCAGCAAACTCGTATAGGTTTGATCTTTTGACTTCAAGAACATGACCCACTGTAGGTCCCCTAATTCGTATGGATCTTCAACAGAATTGTCTTTCCAATCAAGAGTGCGGAATCCTCTTGATCAGAATGTAACAGAAAACAAGTAGAAGAACAGAAACAGCAATTCACTTTCAAACCGGATCTTTATTGATTATCTATCAAACTGATTACAATCAATCAAGATCCCTAACCAACTCTAAATTCGTCCAAGCTGTTATGCTCTCACGAAATTCCTCTCAAACAATGTTCTGGCTGATTTACCTAAACCCTAAAGCCTAACCTTGTTTATATAACACAAGGTTTGCTACTTGGGCCAAGGTTAAACATCATGGACTGCGAATTGGACAGGCCCAATTCGCCCCCCATCACCCAATATGGGTTTTGGTTAGCCCAAACATTACAACTAACTATTACAAAGCTAAACCCGCTAACTGTTTATCGTTTAACTAATTACAAGATATCCAAAGACCAAATCTAAGCTGTTGTCCCAAACATGCACCAACAAACTCCCCCTTGACAATAGCTTCATAAAATAACTTTGTCTTCAGTCATCTTGCAATCTTCATGTATTCTTGCACTGTCTTTGGTCTTTGGATAGCTTCAGCTTCTGTCAGCAACAGACTCCCCCTAAGCTGATGCATCCAATCACCAAATCTTCAAAAACTTTAGCGTTTGAGTAAACTCCAGTTCAGCATTTGAATAGCAATCTTCAAACTCTTCATCTTGTCTGCAATTTAGAAAGGAGGTTCTACCATGCATCCAATCAAACTCTCATCTCTTCACAGCAACTCATCACTTCAACTTCTCAGCAACACAGCAACTTCTCAGCAACATACTGCTTCAATCTGTATACTATAAAACAAACATCTCGAGAAACCATAAGAATTTTTCAACAAAGTTAAATAAATTATTATTTTTCAAGAGATTTGTTAAACTATATCACAGATTAAGCATTTTCAACTTATCACCAACACGAAAAACTTTTTAATCACACACTCTATAACCCGCATGATATAAACTTTTGAACTCACTTTCCAACACCGTCTCCCCCTATTAGTAACAATTCCTCCAAGAATAACAGTTTTCCGTACGTTAAGAATTTTTAAACAGAAAAAGACACTATTTTTGGATTTTTATATTTTCTGAAAGCAAGTAAATAACAAAAACAATAAACACTCTATTTTTGTGAGAATCACTGGTAAGAAGATCATATCAACAAAATCAAACTGTTTCACACTATTAGATAATTCTTTATTAATTTTTCGTGAAAAGCAGTCCAAGACGATTACCAGTATGTTTGTCCTCTTAAACAAAATACATGAACATTTCAAGTACCATTACCGTATGATACGTTAAGGTAATTTTATTCTGATATATTAGTGTGTCCCACTTCAGGATATACCCCCGCGATCAAGGTATGCACAAAGATTCATCGTAGTAGGTGAGTATACTGATGTCATCCTTTAAGATATTCTGACAATGTCTAGGTCTGCATATAATCTGTTTTATCATGTTTTGATTGCTTAATAATGAACACCCAAATAAATACTAATCAAATCCTGGAAATATAAACAACACACTCTATCATGCAAGTATCTTCCCTACCACATATTTCACAAGTCCAATCCAGATTTTTGAAATCTTAACTGGGAATAGGTTGAGAAGAGAACAGAATAGATCTTTAGGAGAGATGGTATAATATACAGATCAAATGAGTTTTTCTCAGTTTGATATAGGTTTATTGGGTTTCTTTTGGGCACTTGAGGGCCTCTTTCGGGTGTATTAGATCTATAGCGCGACAACGTACAGCTAGGTCAGCATGTATCTGGATGCAGCAGAAGCTGTCGTTGCCTAGCACCTCCAGGTCAGCATATATCTGGATGCAGCAGAGGAGGTACACGACTTTTTTCAGAGAAGATTTCAGAATCAGATCAAAATTGTGTGTATCGGGACAACATACAGACATTCAAATAGAAATGAGCTAATTCCAAGTGACTTTCTTTCCTGAGGTCATGTACAATTTTAGTTCTGAACAGAAAGACAGCCAAGATATCCCCAGATGAAATAACAGTATAAAGACCCAAAACTTCAGATTTTGGCAATCTATCAACACAAGATTTAAGGTCATTAAACCATACACCACTGATGTGTTCCCCACTCATATTCAGTTCGTTTAGGTTTATATCACATTGGTAAGTTGATTATTTCATGCTTTTTGCCTACTGGTACATTGTATGATGAAGCTGCTATCACACTTAAGCAATTTAATTTATGTTCAGTGTGACAGTCTAACTTGCCGATGTACTATCATTTCTTCTTTTTCACACAGTGATAACTCATTTTTTAATTTTCTATTTTTTTTTATGTTTTTGATTTTTCAAATTTTTTTTTATTTTTGATTTTTTAAGAAAAGCAGTAAACTATTTACAAAAATTCTTATGAAAAACCAGTTATTCAGGATTCCTCATCCCGTTGAGTTCGACTAAGTGTTCAAAGCGAGCCCTGTCAAAAGCTTTAGTATAAAGATCTGCCAGGTTATCTAGTGTGTCGACTCAGCACTTTGAACTTCAATTTAAATCAATCAAAATAAATATATCAACAATCTCACATCCCCCTTCATGTGCCTAGAGCAGCCATTATCAACATAAGTTGATAATCCTCCTTAGCAGCTCCTGCACACACCAACTAAAAAATTAGTTAGATTGGGGGACCCAAGCCTTAATGGTCTTGGGTCGTCCAAATTCACCAACTACTGGAACATCCATCCAATATCCATTACTCCTAACTGGAGTCTTGGATCTCAGACCTGTTGATGGAATTTGATTTTGATTTCCATAAGGTCTCTGGTCCTGAGGGTTCCTATATATGTTTGGACTATTTGACCTTTGAAAATTTTGATTTTGATATCTTGAATTTTGATTCCAAGAAGCTTGATTGTTGTAATTTCTAAAGCCATTGTTATAAAAAGTTTGACCACCATTATTTTGGTATCGATTTTGATATTGACCTTGACTTCTGAAATTATTTGAATATCCATTAAAATTGTTCATTCTAGTTGAACTGCTTCTAGGTCTCTCATATCTGCCTGGTGGAGATCTAGGCTGAAATCTTGGTTGATTTCTTTGAAAACGAGGAACTTGTGGAGTTCCTTTTTCAGCCTTATCTTCACCAACAGCAACATTCTCTGGTTGCTTAGCAGTAGATTTCTTTGGAGAATTTGAGCTTTTCTCCTCACTATCACCTTCCTTCACTGGTAATTTCCCTTTCTGTTTTTCACTAAGTTGTGCTTCACTCTTTTTGTTAGGACAGCAGCTTGCTACATGTCCCTTGACGTGACATTTGAAGCACGATCTCTTTTTCGAAGACTTCTTAGCTGGAGTCTCTGAGGTAAATCCCTTATCAGATGGTGATGATCCCTTAGATGAACCTTGTTCAGTTTGCTTTATTTCAGATTTTTCTATGCTCTTATTTTTAGCAAACTCTACATTCGATTCATTTTCAATAACAGCAGTTTCGTTTTTCATATCACTACCTTGAACAAAATTAATCTTTTTGACAAAAGCTTGATTTTTATTCTTAGGCGGTGAATTTTTCTTTTTCAAAGGTTCCCTGTTATTGTTTTCCTTAGCCTCATCACTCTCAGATCCATCACCTTGACTTGATGTGGATGCGAAACTACTTGGTGTAGATGCCATAAAGTTTGCTAGCTCATCTTCACTAGGCAGGAATGAATAGTCATGACTAAGAGGAGGTGGAACTTCATTAAATCCCCGGAAGCCCACACTGGTCTTGTCATTACTCTTCTTTAACCCACCCATCATGTGTTTCATAACAAAAGACGAATCTCTGAATTGACTCAATTTCTTTTCAAGTTCAACAATTGTGAGTTGTGCATCTGACAACTCTTTGCATTTTTCAGAAATCTCTTTTGTTTTCTCAGCCATCATGTCATGAGCTAAATCTATGACTTGAAGTTTTTCATTCAATTTGCAAGTTAGAGCTTCAATTTCAGCTTCATAACCTCTTATCTTCTTCAAGTATGTAGATTCATTTCTTTTAGCAAAAAAATTTGCTTCTTTTATGTTAGACATCTCACTTACCAGACTTTGGTTTTGTGTTGACAACCTGTCAACCTCACCCTGTAGTTCACGACATCTCAAACATACAGAATTAGATTGTACCTTTTCCTCATGAACTTCTGTATTTTCATCAGCAACAACCTGTTCAGCTTCACTCTCTTTTTCGACTTCAGCATCCACTTTTGCTTCAGCATTCTCCACTTGAGCTTCAGCATTCTCCACTTGAGCTTCAGCATTTTTCACTTCAGATTCAGCATCACTCACAATAGTTTCAGCCTCATCAACTTGCACTACTTCTGCCATGAATGCCTGAGTGGCATGCTCATTATCTTCCAGATGAACACTACAATCATTTGAACCTTCTCGAGATGTAGAGCTCGCAGCTTTATTCCTTTTAACATCTTCATTTCCTTGATACTTCTTTTCTAATGCATCCCACATATCCTTTGAATTAGTGTACTTCGTAACGGTATGCTTGATGCTATCAGGTAAGGACAACTTTATCACAGCTAAAGCTTTCTTCTCAGCTTCAACCACCTGTCTCTCAGATTCATCCATCTTGTCATAAGACATCACTATAACCCTTCCTTCGACACGACGTGTAGGAGCAACATATCCATCTATCATACAACACCACATTCTAAAATCCTCAGTTTTCACAACTGATTCAAACTCCTCCTTCCAAACAGCATACTCTTTAACATTTGTAAGCTTTGGCCAATTCTTAACAGTCTCACTGAACTTATCCATTCTGACCATCTTTAAACACGTTTAACGCAACAGACTGGTAAAAACCGTACAAAATATCTCCGAAAACAGTGGTTACCAAATTACACCTTTAGAATCGTCTCGAAAAGACGAATCCAATGATATATAATGTCAAAAACCGTATTCCGGATTTTCCAGAGTCTTTTTTTTTTACCCTAAAAATCCAAGGAATGCAACGGTCCAAACGGTTCAGTCTAACGAGCTACAGATCAATTTCTATTTGCGAAACAGTCAAATTTTATCAACGCTTGCCAACTGAAATTCCACCCCTTAAATTCGCTGGTTTTTTTTAAATTTGCTGATAATTTCGCTGGTAAATCAGATAATTTCGCTGGTCAACTGCTTAATTTCGCTGATCTGTTATTTAATTTCGCTGATCAGTTATTTAATTTCGCTGTCTATTTTCGCTATTATGACGACCAGTAAAGTCGCCGAAAACCGTAATAATTTCGCTGTGGAAAATTATACGGTTACCAAAGTCGCCTTTGGATTTAATTTCGCCAACAACCGAGATATTAAGTCCCAACTTTGCTGATCAGTTAATTTCGCAGGTTCAGATCAGTGTACTAAATTCGCTGGTCTGTATATATGGAAACTTAATCTTTTCGAAATTCTGATGATTTTCCTGATTCTCCTAACAGTTTCCTGCAGAATCACAAGGCAAAATATTAGTAAATTTTCGAAAACAATATGATGAACACGAAGAACAGTCTTCGAATTCCAGCCAAATACTGTTCAAAAGCAACCAAATACTGTCCTGAAAACCTGCAAATCAGCAAAAACAAACAAACAAAACAATCAAACACAAACAAAATCGCAGAAAAATTATCAGAACTCAAAAATTTCGAAACCCTAATTTCAGGTTTCAACAATTTCGAAATTTTTCACCCAAATCTGCCAAGCACAATTCTGAACCGAGCCTTCAAGAGCCTAATGCTCTGATACCAATTGTAGGTCCCCTAATTCGTATGGATCTTCAACAGAATTGTCTTTCCAATCAAGAGTGCGGAATCCTCTTGATCAGAATGTAACAGAAAACAAGTAGAAGAACAGAAACAACAATTCACTTTCAAACCGAATCTTTATTGATTATCTATCAAACTGATTACAATCAATCAAGATCCCTAACCAACTCTAAATTCGTCCAAGCTGTTATGCTCTCACGAAATTCCTCTCAAACAATGTTCTGGCTGATTTACCTAAACCCTAAAGCCTAACCTTGTTTATATAACACAAGGTTTGCTACTTAGGCCAAGGTTAAACATCATGGACTGCGAATTGGACAGGCCCAATTCGCCCCCCATCACCCAATATGGGTTTTGGTTAGCCCAAACATTACAACTAACTATTACAAAGCTAAACCCGCTAACTATTTATCGTTTAACTAATTACAAGATATCCAAAGACCAAATCTAAGCTGTTGTCACAAACATGCACCAACACCCACGAATATCTCGAGTAATCATCTATGACCACTAAACAATATACATCACCGGTTATGCTCTTCACATTCACAGGACCAAAGAGATCCATGTGAAGTCTTTCTAGTGGTCTCGAGGTCGAGTTTTCCATCTTCCTGGGGTGAGACTTCTTGGTTTGTTTACCTTTTTGACAACTGATGCACTCACCTTCCAAGAGAAAACTTTTCAAATTCACTGCTCTGACTAAATCATTATACACCAAGTGATTCATCTTTCGCATTTGTATGTGGCCCATCTTTCGATGCCACAAAATTGACTCTTTCTTGGTAGCTTTGGAAGCGAAACACTAAGGATGACCAGTAGTTTTCATCGCTATACTCATGTCTAGAATGTATAAATCATTCTCCCTCAGTGCTCGCATAATGATCCATTCTTCGGGGACAACAAATCCCAACTTCAGAATCAGACACTCTTTGTCAGTGAAGTGAGTTGTATACATTCTATCACATATCTGGGAGATGTTCAGTAAGTTGTTCTCCAGCTCCGAAATGTAGTTGACTCTTTCAAAAGATACGACACCGTTTGATAAAGTGCCCTCCCCTATTATTCTTCCACCTTGGTTTCTAGCAAAACCAACATATCCACCATTAAAACCTCTTACATCATATAACAGGGTTTTCCGCCCCGTCATGTGCATGGACGCTCCGCTATCCATTATCCACTTTGATATCGATCTCGGGAGCTCCTGCACATTTCAAATGTAATTAGTTAGATGAAGTAACCCAAGCCTCTTTTGACTCGAGTAGCTTGACGTTTAGGTGAGTTTTCATGGTGTAAAGTGGCGGGAAGTTCTTATCGTTCATTTCCAAGTTTTTCTCTGTTCCAACCTTAACCTTTTTGCACAAGAAAAATTCATCTTTTGCAGGTTAAACAGATGATTGAACCTTTTTGGGAACACACTTCTTGACCGAAGAGGTCGAAGAAGTTTGTTTCTCCATCTTTTGATACAAATCCAACGGTACAAACTTCGCAACCTGTTTGGTTGAAGAAGTTGGTTTTTCTTGTGTAGCACTAACAGAAACCTTTGGTTTTGCTTCAACTGATTCCTTGACATGAGAATTTGGCGTCCATGTTTGTTGTTGTGTAGAGAAATGTTTGGAAGATTCACCAGTTTTCTTTGCTGGTTGTTTAACAGGTTTAGAATTGCTTTTAGCATTTTCAGTTCTTGGAATCTTCTTCTCAACAAACATAGGCGCCTTGTCTTTTGCGTCATTTGACTTCTTGGGATTCTCAACAATCACAGACTTAGGTCATTGATTGGTGCACTTTCATGCAATGTGTCCAATCTGATTGCATTTAAAACAAGTTCGGGTATCAACAACCCGACTCTAACCTTCAGTTTGTGGTTGCAAAACTTTCTTTATGAAAAATTCTTCATTAGATTTTGAAAAAATCTCATACTCTTGTTCGGTCATCGAACTCGAACTCTTCACAAAAGTTGTTTTCTTCACAAATTTTGACTTTTGAAAATTCATTCTTTGATAATTCTTACCATCCTGATGCCCTGTGAACCCCCTTTTCTGATTATTATTGTGAAAATGTGGTGGCACATTGGGTTTGTTATAGTAAGATTTATCTCTTTGGAAATTCAAAAACCTTTTTGTACTCGACAATCCATTAACCTCTGACACATCAATTTCAACCAACTTAAACACTTTCTTCAGCTTATCCACATTGACATTCTCAATCAGAAACTCCTCATCCGAGTTCAACTTATCTAAACCATTCATCTTATACATGACAAGAGTCGGTTCGTCCATTAAGTTGTTCTTAGACTTGGTTTTCGGGATGTAATTGTTTAGAAAAAAAATCATCTTCATCGTTTGAAATTGTGGAATCACTGTCTGTTTTCAAAACCTTGTTAACCACGTCTTTCACAACCTCAGATTCTATGCTCTCCTCATCGGATTGTGAACTAAAAGTGACATCAATGTTATCAGGTAATTTATCAACTTCACTTTTCTCACTCAAATCTGACTCTTTTACCAATCCAGATTGTTTTTTAGTAAAGTTGTTGCTCATGGGTGGTGGAACATTGTGATACCCTACCCTAGTTCCATCTGAGTATACATTTTCATCGTCTTTGTTCTTTCCAATGGGTTTGGGAACGATGTGTTGAAGAACAAAGCTGGCGGAAGAGCAATTGTTCAGTTTCAAATTTGTTCTTTCATTTTCAATCTTTGCTTCTTGAAATTGAAGCTTGAGATTCGCAATCTTATCCAGCTGAACATTTATCTGTCTTTCTTTTTCTTGAAGAACACTTGTCAAACTGATGTTTTCTTTACGAGTTTTAGCATTTCTTTCATCTGAGTCTTTAATTGTTCGTTTTAACTTGTAAAAATCGCCAGTTATTTTTCTGTTTTCAAGCAAATTTTTTTCATTTTCTTTTCTAAAACGTTCAACATCATTTTCATCATTTTTTTTATTTTCTCATTTAACTCATTAATTCTTTCAGTTAAACTTTTCACAAGTTTGTCTCTATTAACCATGTCCTTTTTTAAAATGTTGATTTTATTTGTTAGCTCCTGGATTTGAGATCTCGAAAGATACTTATGTGTATTACAGACTTTGCACACTTTCATACAATTTCTACAATCACTTTCATTCTTTGCTTTCTCAGCCTTACCTGGTTCAACATTTGAACCAACAGAACTGACATTGCCCGACGACTCAGACTCAGAGATGGATTTGGAATCTACCTCTAGTGATTTCGCGATCATAACTCGATCAGCCATCTTCTTTAGGTTCTCGGCTGTCATTTCTGCATTAACATCAATGATTCCTTCTTCCAACTTCTCGGACTTCTCAGACTTCTCCATTTCAGCCCTTTTTAATATCTCCTTTTCAGCCATTTTCTCGGCATCTATTCTTATATGCTCCTCTTCTGTTGGAATTGACTTTACCAGTGCTTCAAAGTCGATTGTTTTAGGATCTGTGTAGACATTCCCTTTTGGATCTAGGTAGCATTCTCTATCAATATCCCACCTCTTTGCCTTCACTGCTTCTTTGTAAGCTTCACAAATTCTTTTCATTCGAAAATGTGCCAGTTGTCTTTCTCTTTAATACTTCACTAGTTCTGGTTCTACTTGGGCCATGAAAGCAGATCCAACATAATCTTCTTCTGGAAGAAAATCGTTCCAGTTAAAACCCTCGTCATCCTGAATAACTGCGAGTGCCCTCAACTTCTCCTTCCCTGGATTATCCTCGATTTGTTTCATCTTCGGTGGCTCTTCTCTATTTCTGTGGTACACCGCTTTTCGATAGTAGTCATCATGTAATGGATTAGCGGTTTCATTAGTAGCCGAGTTTCTGCACTGTCTCTTGAAATGACCCTTTTGTTTACATTTGAAACATGTCACCTTCGACTTGTCAAAGCCCAGTTTTGTTGACGGTCCACCAATTGATTGTCTCCCAGTTATTTCCATAAATCTTTGAGCTCTGCGGATAACACTTGCAATACACCATCTGATGTCAATGAGTTCTATTTCTTCAGGATCGATCTGATCATAATCTTCTTTTGTAAGATTTGTGTTTCCGATCTTTCCTGCTACAAGGCTCTCATATGACTCTAAGATCGATGCCAGAAAAACCATCTGCTGTTTTGCAGTTTCCTCGTTAAAGTTTTGGGCGTTGTTGAGATTGACAGCGATGTTGCATTGGAAAACATTAGCATTCGGAACATTTTGAGTCTGTTGTGTGTTTGAAGCAGATTGTGCTGGTGTGCTCGATCCAGAACCATGATAACCATAACCACTCGAACCCGATGATCCACTTCCTGAGTTGTCTTTTGCAGTAGTGTTCGAACTTTCAGTACTAAAGGCTGTCTTTGGTGATGAAGCTTTGGAAATCATGCTTCCCCGTTAGTACAAATCCATGTTCTGCTGATAGTTGGCATTATTCACCTTACTCTGCTTCTTAATTTCCAGCTCGTGACCTTCAAGCTTCTCTATCAACCAATTGTGTGTAATATCTTTCATGGGCTTGGTGTTCTTTAGCACTATTGCGAAATAATGCCAGTCATGCCCGTTTGGTAATGCTTCGAACAATTTATCAACAATCTCCTCTTGATCTTTTGTAATACCAAATCTTTCCAGTTCAGCTTTCAGGTGGCAAAACCTTTCTATCATCTGTCTAACGGTTTCATTCTTCATACAAACAAACAGATCAAACTCCTTTTTCAATAACGATTTCTTACACTTTACAATCTCTTCACCTCCCGCGCACTTTTTCTCCATAGAAATCCACAATTCTTTCGCATTATTGTAATCGATTAGGGAAATAATGTCATCTCGTACTGATTGATGTAATAGTGCTATGGCCTTTTGCTCAGCAACGAATGCTTCTTGCTCATCATTTTCAAGATTTTTGATGTCGGGTAAAAATATGTGTGTTTTATATTAGTTTATGTTGAGTATTAATATGTTAAATATTTTACTTCATATGTGTTATATACTTATTGTGTATTGATGTTCTTTGTGTTTAACAGGTATAAAAATGGGTTAATGAGAGTAAACGAGTTAACAGCGGGTTTGATAAGTCAACATGAGGCTTAGGCTACAACAGAGCGGACAAAAGGCATGCACATGTTATTTCCTTGGGTAATTAAAAGGGTATATAATCCTAATTCTTACAAGCACAACATCATGGAGGGGGTAGGCACAAAAAGTCAAGACCTCAACAATTAAACAAGTCACGTGAACTTGAGGAGGTGATTTATGATTTTTTTTAAAATATTGCATCACATCATCCATCAGTCATGAGAGCCAGTCATATTTATCCATGAGAATATTAGAAGTTTATTAGAAACAAATAATCATCATCCCATATTGAAAAAAAGAAAGCATATATACGTGACCTTGGAAGGAATAGGGGGGCTGGATTCTTTTTGGCGGTAGTTTTATGGGCGGAATTAATTCTTTTGGGCCGCCATATTCACAAATTGGGCCGACTCTAGGGAAGGAAAAATCCATGCGCAGCCGTCATACATAAAATACGAAGAGGGGGACGAATTCAGCATTATTATTCCATCTATCAAAGCCATTCGAAGGATGCTTAACCAATTCCGGATGACAACTGATGCGGTGAAGACGACCATGAGCGGCTAAACTTCCCGTGACTTCTGCCCGGATGAACGTTTACACGGTTTGAAATAATTTTCTGTTTTTCTGATTCTTGTAAACTGGTACAGCTTGACCACTTGTGTTGTATTATTGGTAAACGTTTCTTGTGTTTGAATTACTTGTCGTTTATTAACCGTATTGGCAACTTCCTTGTGTTGTTAGCGGGTTAGTAAATTGGTGGGTAGTTGATACAAACAAACGGGTTATTAGGTTGCATAGTGAATCTTAAAAACTATCCCTATTAACTAATCAAATTCATTAATTCCGAGGCCATGTCTATGTGGTGTTTTGAATCAGAAAACGGATTTTTGTATTAAAACGGGTATTCGGGATTCCGGGTGGAGGTTACTTCTTCTCATCTTGATAACACTTTCCGTGACAAATTGTGTTTTCTTTTAAATCTACAAACAAACCCCAATTTAGATAATTTAGTTTTAATTAATTTATTTAACGCTAAGCACAAATTCCCCGTGGATACGATACCCTACTTACACTATATACGTAGTTTAATTAGGTTTTTTATTGACCCTAACGACAGTCATCAATTTTCATAATCAGATCTTGTAGACGTGTATCCAACTTTAATAAGCTTCCAACTCTCAAAAGCAAAAGCTCTTAACCAACTATCGAATCGTTTTGCCAAGCGATTGTAATCTTCAATTGCCATTAGCTTAGGTGGTTTATTATATGTCCTGTAAGCATTGTCCACACTAAGTGAGTCCGAAATCACTTTTGTCGCTATCTTTGGATTAGCATCAGAAGATGTGGCTCATGTGCTGTTGAATGCAAATACATCAGAAAACGGGTTCAGAAATTCGTCACTCATGATTGCAATCTCCTGAAAAAAAATCAAACACATTTAAACTTGATTATATGAACACAAACACAGTTGTCTGAATGACCAATCGTCCGGATGGTCAACAAACACAATCAACCGGATGAAAGCGTTCGGGTGGGTGTTGTCCGGATGGGATTTCGTTCGGATGGCTATCCGAATGAAATTTGTCGAATGGTCAAGTTTGTCGGATGGTTATCCGTTCGGATGGCTATCCGCTCGGATGTACAACGAAGAACAAGCAGTCTCAAACTTCAAACAATAACAAAATCAATCCGTTCGGATGGCTATCCGATCGGATGGACGATGACGTCAGCAACGCGCGTTCGAAAATTCATGGTTTTTCACAGATTTTGATGCGATGTAGTTTGAATTCAGTTTTGAAACTTGGTAGGATTGTTCTTTAGTATAATGCGCACAAAATGTGTGATTTTTAGGCAATTTTGTCTGTGAAATCTCTATTAATTTTGGATTTTAAGATATTTAAGATGAAAAATGTAGAAATGAGAAGAAATTAGAGATGTAGATGAGAGAAATAGATAGAATGGGCTGTAAATCTCTGAAAATCGGTAGAATCTCTTGTCAATTTGCTGTAGATCTCCTCCGAATACGACCTCCAAGCTCTGATACCACTTGTGAGGACCGGGAGTTCGGTTTAATTGAACACGCTCAAGTCAGATCAGCAACAACACAATCGTGCAGAATCCGATAGTGATGTAGGATAGAGATAGACAGCAACAACACAGGTGATCTTTTTGCATGCATACTAGGTTTTCAGGAAGATCTTCCCCGCTTTTGTTTGATCCCGAAATCGAAAAGACAGCATGCCAAAATCTGCTCTTCGTTCAGCTTTGAAAGGAAAAGCAATTTAAACCACTATGAATCCATCAGAAAACCAATCCACCCCACAACAGCGACCACCACAACAAACATCGACTACTGAATTGCCACCAATGCCACCACCTCCATTTACATCGGAACCACAACAACAAACCCAACAACAACAAACCCCACCCATTACCACCCAACCAACCTCTGCTCCAACTGGAGAATTTCATGTTATTGGTGAACCACTGTATTCTCTAGAAAGCCGACTACCACCACAGCCCAACCCTTTGCGGACCGTGAATCAACCGAATCAAGTGCCACACCCGAACCGGTCGGGTGGTATGTTTGAGCAAGTGGACAATAGGGCGAGAACAGAGACATGGGATGATGGTTACGAAGATGAGGAGTGGGGAATAAATGATGGGTATATGGGATATCCAGGTGGGTACCAAAATCAGGCATTTAATCGCAATCAACCAATGTATCAGCAACAGAGACAGCCACGGGGAGTAGATGCTTATCAGACCTCGCCACAGGTTCATAGGGCACCAGCTGCACCTCGTCAAAGACAAAGAGATCCTCGATTTCCGGATCCAAATATTCGAGGGGTTGAGAGCCACTTCAGGCCACACATTGCTGAGCATGCATCACCGATAGTGATGCCAGTAGCACCGGGTAATGTGGAACATTCGTTTGAAGCAAAACCACACATTCTGAACATGCTACCTACCTTTCACGGGAAAGGTACTGAGGAGCCATATGCACACATAGCGGATTTTGAGGCAGTTTGTGGTATGATTGCTGGACACGGGTTCACGTCAGATCAGGTTAAGTTGGTATTATTTCAGTTTTCACTAAAGGATGATGCGAGGGATTGGTTTACATCTTTGCCATATGCTAGTATTTATACATGGCAAGAGCTGTAGCAACAATTTTTGGATGAGTATTATACCCCGCAAAGAACCAAAACGGGGAGAGCAGCAATTAGAGAATTCCAACAGTTTCCGGGTGAGCTTCTATACGAGTCTTGGAAACGGTTCAATCAATTGATCCGTAATTGTCCTCACCACGGTATTCAAAGATGGGAGTTAATTACCGCCTTCCACGATGGGATTTCAAATGAGGATAGACGAGATATTAAGGCGATCACCGGGGGTACCTTTTTGAGAAATCATGTGGATGTAGATTGGGATTATTTGGACATCGTAGCAGCTGATTCGAAGAAGCAAGCCCAATTGGATAGAGGAAAGAAGTATCCAGTCTCTACATCAGCTAGTACGGGAACGTCTACTGCTAGGGTTGCTCAGTTGGAAGAGAGAAAGAGGCGTTGGAACGCCAGTTGGCGAAGTTTAAGGGTATTGGAGGAAGAGATGCGTTACATGCGGCTCAGTCATATCCAGTTTGTGATTCATGTGGTGATTTAGGCCACGTTTGGGAAGATTTCCCGGTACAGTTTGGTACAGCTCACGAGGAAGTTAACCAAGTCTATGGTGATCAACAGAGATATGATATGAACTCAAACACATATCATCCAGGTTTGCTTAATCATCCCAAATTTCGGTACAGTAATACTAATCAATTGAATCCTAATTTTCAGGTACCAAATCAAGGGAGCCAGCAATATCAAAACCGGCAGCCGAATTATAATCAAAATTACAACCAAGGAGGCTATAACCCGGGAAATCAAAGGACCTACCAACAAAACCAAGATCAAAGCAAATCCAACAATCAAAGTGAAGTTTCCAATAGCGAGGTGATGGAGTTACTTAAGCAAATCAAGAAGGATCAAGAGTTGCAATCGAAGGCATATCAAGCATTAGAAAAGCAAGTTGCTCAATTGGCGGTTGATGTAAAAGAGGTGAGAAGAGATTCGGGGAAATTACCGAGTGACACTACCAAGAATCCGCAACATCATGCAAGAGTTAATTCGGTAAGTACCATTCCTAATTCTGACATTGTTAATACAGCTCTTACTTCTTCTTCCCAAGTAGTTGCAGGTATAAGTGATGGAAGTGAAGAAAGTGAATTAGGAGCGACGCACGTACCTATTAAGGTAGGAAAGCTAAAAATCCACAAGGGGTTGTTGGATTATGGGGCAAGCACGAACATTCTGCCAGGTAGCTTGTTTGATCAGTACGAGTTCGGACCGTTGCATGATTTTGATAGGAAGGTAATACTGGCGGACGATACTTGGAAACAACCGCGTGGGGTTGTTAAGGATGTGAAGATCCAGTTAGGTGAATTTTACTATTCGGTTGATTTCTTGGTGTTGGATTATGCACCAACAAAGACGAACGAGCAACAAAAGGTGATATTGGGACGTCCTTTCTTGCACACTGCCAATGCTCAAATCAACTGCAGAGAAGGATTGATTACGATGAGTTCTGAAAACCGTAAGTTGATTTTTAATGTTTATTCCAAATCTATTACTTACGAAATTATTGATAATTTGTATGAAGCAGTTGCTACTGATGAGATTGGTATTAAGTGTGACAGGTCAAAACATGAGACAAACGAAGAATCGATGAACAAGGTGAAAGCGAAAAAGAAAGGAAAAGCGGGTAAACCACCCGATGGTGGAAACGCATGGAGAGACGAGGCTAAGGTTGAGCTTAATTCGTATGAATCTGCAAACTTTCCAGACTATACGAAGCAAATTGATTTAGAGAAGTCTGGAGGAAAGCATATTTTTGAACCACCTTGAAGATTACAGGTATGGTCTGGCTGAAGATCAAAAACTTAGCGCTCTTAGGAGGCAGCCTAAGGTTTGTCGTTTATTTTATTTTTCGTATTAGTGTAGTTTATTTATTTGTTTTTATGTCAAAACCGTGCAATTGTTCAAGTGTGGGGAAGTTCAGGAGGTTTGGTTAAGCTCTAGTGCAGTTGAGGGCAACAGACACTTGTTTGCGGGTAGGGCAAAGTGATTATAGGATGACATAAAATAATCGGCTCGAAAAAAAAAAGAAAAAAAATTAGAGCAATTTCGGGCATTTTTCGGTATATTTTCGGAGTTTTTCAGGAAAACAAGATGACTCGAAGAAGGAAATTCATGAAAAAAGAGTTCAAGATATGTTTTTATTGAACATTTATCAAAAAAATTCGTTTGAATGGTTTCGGAGGTGAAAGCGCGAAAAAAAAAGTAAAAAACTTTCTAAGGCATGGAACCCCAAAAATTGTTTGAAACTGCTGGAAAACACGCTCCTAGACGTGTCGCGGGGGTCCCATGAAATCTTCCGCGTGTGGCTTCCCTAAATTCCCCAAATATGACTTTCTTTTCACACATAAAAGATCAGATCAGCCATTAAAGCCCCTCTTCTTCTTCTCTTCTTCTTCTCCGGTAAATAAACCACCGCCGGCAACCATCCTAGCAACCACCCTACTCACCTCCACTGTCCCTTCATTAAACACCTTCCACCACCATCCACACTCATTTTTGTCCGCCGATTACCACAGTCACCATACCCCCTGTCATCCACCTCCTGCCTTCTTCCCCTCCATAACCGAGACCACCCCTCTGACAGAACGCCATAACCACCACCGTTGACAACCGTCGACGACCACCACACACACCACTATTTCAGCCGACAGCCGACAGCTGACACCTACCCTCTTCATCGAACTCCGATCGACAAGCATCCATCTCTGATTAGCACTCAAAGCTTCATAATTTCTTTGAATCCAGGTATGAAAGTTTATTATATTTTGTTTATGCTTATGAAGATGATAATGTTTTGTTCTCGAAATTTGAAATATTATCAGTGGGAAGCAGTAGTGGGGTGAAATTGAATGTGAAAGGGCGGTGTTTGAATGAGAAAATAGGTCAGGGACTTCAAGTTAGGCTGGGTGTAGTTCAGAAAATTATAAGAGTTGCTAGGGTTGATTTGATTTTGTTACAAAAGGGTAGTGAATGTAAATTGTGAAAGAATTGAGTTTGGCTTGAGAGACGTGTGAAAACAGGGATATAGTTTGATTATAGGTTGCAATTGTGATCAAAGGATAGTTAAAAGTTGTTTGTTTGAATGGATAGTGCTTGAATAATGATACTGTGAGCATATTTGGGGATATTTGGGATCTGATTGAACCCGTAGTTACGTCTAGTTGAAGTTGAGTCAAACATAGGTCGCAAGGTCATGTACGAATTAATGAAGCAAAGGTTAGGTAGTGAGTACGTTGTGAGTAGCTATTATGAGAGAAATTAAGATGGGGAAGGGCCTATGTGCGGATGGTCAAAGCGTGTGCTCTGGTTTGAGAAGGTAAAGGATATCAAAAGGGTTGAAGATGAAGTTGGCGTTACATTTGGTGAATGTTTGTGAAGTGTTAAGATGTGCGAGTAGTTAGGGCGATGATTAGTGTCGAGGCAAATTAAGTTGAGCGAAAAGTAGGCCGGTTGGTAGTCGTGGCTCGGGTATATATATTAAAAATAAAAAAAACAAACTCGTATTCTTCTTGTTTCTCTTCGTTTATCAACCCGTTTAACCTGTTTTGGGAGCTTGTGAGATTTATTTTGCAGATTTCGATCGCTTTTGTCCATACTCAAATCTCCATTTGAACGAAAGTGATTCGAACAATCATATAAAGACAAGCGTTCCGTGTCAAATGCAGCCGCGAATGAAATGCTATACGGTTGTGGTGGAACAAGGCTCATAGGAATTCAACCGCGTCAAATCAGGGGAATCTGTTCCATTTATCTTTGTGTATTTATTTATATTGGTAGTTGTGTCGTAAATAGTTTCTCGCTCCATTGAGGACAATGAAGGAATTAAGTGTGGGGAGGGGGGACTAGCGTCTGTCTAGTTATGTCTTAGTTCGTGTCAGTCGTGTCGTAAAAATTAAAAAAAATGAAAAATGAAAAAAAATAATAATAAAAAAAATGAAAAAAATTGAAAATGTTTCGAGTTTTTGCTATAAATGGAAAATGATAGATATAATTGGATCATTGGCATTTAATTATTATATATATGAGATAATGAATGATCGGTCACGCGTCTAACTTAGGATATGTGGGTAGGCCCAGCCAGCTGAAGGGTTTCTTAGGATCGATATAATATACCTAAAATTAGGGATCTTGTGGGTTCTCACATTAGGAGCTGTGGCAAAACTGAAACTGTGGAAAGTATAAGGGGTACATCATAAGTAAAAAACTTATAAGTTTTTCCGATTAAATTGGCACACCTGTTTCTTTTTGTGAAAACAAATCCGAAATAGTGTGGCGCCCGAAAAAAAACATTCTATCTATTCATCTGAGCACATGTAAAAAAAAAAAAAAAAAAAACGAAGCCTATGGTTTTGCCGCGGGGATAGCGACTCATGCGGTACATACCCTCTAGGTGGAGTTAAATTAAAAAAAAAAACGTGAGGTTTATGGCATTAACCATGGGGATGGTGACTCGTATGGCGTATGTCCGCTGAACTGATCGTATACAAAAGCATGTAAGCTCGCAATATCATCCATCTATCCATCCTAAATTTAATCGGAATAATATAAGAGTTTTTTTATATAAGGCGGTAGATTATAAATCTTTTAATCTCATAAGCTCGAAACGGGATTAGGTGGCGTTGTAGTCTTTTGAGTGTGAGATCCACAGATAACTATAATTACTTGAACTTAATGGATCGTGAATAAGGGCTCGGACGCTGGCGGTTGGGTTTAGATGGATCGTATACCTGCAATCTTGGTTAACGTGTGATTTGGTTTGTTAAATTAATTAATTGAATATATTAGATGCCACTGTTCTGATTGTGATTCCATTGCAAAAGATTTTTTCGGGACAAAAAATGATAAGTGTGGGGATGTGCTGTCGGGTAAAAATATGTGTGTTTTATATTAGTTTATGTTGAGTATTAGTATGTTGAATATTTTACTTCATATGTGTTATATACTTATTGTGTATTGATGTTCTTTGTGTTTAACAGGTATAAAAATGGGTTAATGAGAGTAAACAAGTTAACAGCGGGTTTGATAAGTCAACATGAGGCTTAGGCTACAACAGAGCGGACAAAAGGCATGCACATGTTATTTCCTTGGGTAATTAAAAGGGTATATAATCCTAATTCTTACAAGCACAACATCATGGAGGGGGTAGGCACAAAAAGTCAAGACCTCAACAATTAAACAAGTCACGTGAACTTGAGGAGGTGATTTATGATTTTTTTAAAATATTGCATCACATCATCCATCAGTCATGAGAGCCAGTCATATTTATCCATGAGAATATTAGAAGTTTGTTGGAAACAAATAATCATCATCCCATATTGAAAAAAAGAAAGCATATATACGTGACCTTGGAAGGAATAGGTGGGCTGGATTCTTTTTGGCGGTAGTTTTATGGGCGGAATTAATTCTTTTGGGCCGCCATATTCACAAATTGGGCCGACTCCAGGGAAGGAAAAATCCATGCGCAGCCGTCATACATAAAATACGAAGAGGGGGACGAATTCAGCATTATTATTCCATCTATCAAAGCCATTCGAAGGATGCTTAACCAATTCCGGATGGCAACTGATGCGGTGAAGACTACCATGAGTGGCTAAACTTCCCGTGACTTCTGCCCGGATGAACGTTTACATGGTTTGAAATAATTTTCTGTTTTTCTGATTCTTGTAAACTGGTACAGCTTGACCACTTGTGTTATATTATTGGTAAACGTTTCTTGTGTTTGAATTACTTGTCGTTTATTAAGTGTATTGGAAACTTCCTTGCGTTGTTAGCGGGTTAGTAAATTGGTGGGTAGTTGATACAAACAAACGGGTTATTAGGTTGCATAGTGAATCTTAAAAACTATCCCTATTAACTAATCAAATTCATTAATTCCGAGGCCATGTCTATGTGGTGTTTTGAATCAGAAAACGGATTTTTGTATTAAAACGGGTATTCGGGATTCCGGGTGGAGGTTACTTCTTCTCATCTTGATAACACTTTTCGTGACAAATTGTGTTTTCTTTTAAATCTACAAACAAACCCCAATTTAGATAATTTAGTTTTAATTAATTTCTTTAACGCTAACCACAAATTCCCCGTGGATACGATACCCTACTTACACTATATACGTAGTTTAATTAGGATTTTGATTGACCCTAACGACAGTCATCGATTTTCATAATCAGATCTTGTAGACGTGTATCCGACTTTAAAAAGCTTCCAACTCTCAAAAGTAAAAGCTCTTAACCAACTATCGAATCGTTTTGCCCAGCGATTGTAATCTTCAATTGCCATTAGCTTAGGTGGTTTATTATATGTCCTGTAAGCATTGTCCACACTAAGTGAGTCCGAAATCACTTTTGTCGCTATCTTTGGATTAGCATCAGAAGATGTGGCTCATGTGCTGTTGAATGCAAATACATCAGAAAACGGGTTCAGAAATTCGTCACTCATGATTGCAATCTCCTGAAAAAAAAAATCAAACACATTTAAACTTGATTGTATGAACACAAACACAGTTGTCTGAATGACCAATCGTCTGGATGGTCAACAAACACAATCAACCGGATGAAAGCGTTCGGGTGGGTGTTGTCCGGATCGGATTTCGTTCGGATGGCTATCCGAATGAAATTTGTCGAATGGTCAAGTTTGTCGGATGGTTATCCATTCGGATGGCTATCCGCTCGGATGTACAACGAAGAACAAACAGTCTCAAACTTCAAACAATAACAAAATCAATCCGTTCGGATGGCTATCCGATCGGATGGACGATGACGTCAGCAACGCGCGTTCGAAAATTCATGGCTTTTCACAGATTTTGATGCGATTTAGTTTGAATTCAGTTTTGAAACTTGGTAGGATTGTTCTTTAGTATAATGCGCACAAAATGTGTGATTTTTAGGCAATTTTGTCTGTGAAATCTCTATTAATTTTGGATTTTAAGATATTTAAGATGAAAAATGTAGAAATGAGAAGAAATTAGAGATGTAGATGAGAGAAATAGATAGAATCGGCTGTATATCTCTGAAAATCGGTAGAATCTCTTGTCAATTTGCTGTAGATCTCCTCCGAATACGACCTCCAAGCTCTGATACCACTTGTGAGGACCGGGAGTTCGGTTTAATTGAACACGCTCAGGTCAGATCAGCAACAACACAATCGTGCAGAATCCGATAGTGATGTAGGAGAGAGATAGACAACATAGACACCATTCAATGTATTCATTCTCATTGAAGTTGTTGATTCGTATAAAGTTCCAGAGAGAATTTGCAAGAGCTTCGCAAGAGGTTTCAGAAACAGATGTCTCAAATGAGAACCAAGACCCTCTATTTATAGGCGTGCTCCATCGGAGAGAAAGTACAACCAGTCCGGATGATCATCCGGCCGGATAACTATGTCTATTTGTTCGGCGTCCGGATGATCATCCGTTCGGATGATCATCGAACGGATGATCATCCGTCCGGATGACTATGTCCATCCGTTCGGATGGACTCCATCCGTCCAGATGGACTTACAAAACATAAAAATTTGTGTTTCGTCTCGGATATGATACAAAACATATACAAAACTATACATAGACAACAACCAGGTAAATATAGACTAAATACAAACAAAAGCTACAGACATATGCATCTACAGTTTTAGATACCAAAGCTCAAAAGGGGTGGTCTTGTTCATTTTATTTGGAACCCTATTTAGCAAATAGCAGGTTGTCAACATAGCCTCACCCCAAAAGCCCTCACTTAGGCCCAAATAGGACAACATGGTATTGACCATTTCCTTTAGAGTCATATTCTTCCTTTCCGCCACACCATTTTGTTCCGCTGTGTAAGGAGCTGTGGTATGGTGTATTATTCCAATCGATTAGAAATACATCAGATCAAAATACCCACCACCTATATCTGTATGTAGGGTTTTGATCAACCCACTCCGATGAAGCTCTACTTCTTGTTTATAGATCTTTAACTTTTCAGGAGCTTCATCTTTAGCATGCAACTACACATAGTAGAATCTAGTAGCATCATCTATCAACGTTACTACATACTTTTTATTACCTAGTGATCGTGTAGCATGAAAGTCACATAGATCGCTATGTATGAAATCTAACATTTTACTTTCCTTAAGAACATGTTGCATGAAAGGCTTTTTAGTTATCTTATTCAACTTGCAAATATGACATTTATCATTGTTTATGTTAATAGGTGGAATTAAGCTCATTTTAGACATTTCCTTAATCCTTGTATAATGTACATGTCCTAGTCTAGCATGCGATAATTCCGAATCAGTCAAGTTGTTACTATTACTAATTGAAGCTATGTCATTAACATTACTAGTTGAAGCAACACAAACAGATTCATTCATAAAAGAGACATCAACATTCAACATAAACATAAACATACCATTACATAGATAACCGAAACCTACAAAGGTACAATGTCTTGACAAGATATACTTATCACTTTCCAATACTTGTTTGTATCCACAATTATTCAACACAGTGCCACTAAATAGATTGTTTTGAATTTCGGGCGCATACATAACATTGTTCAAAAGTAAAGATTTTCCAGAAGTAAAAACAAGATTCACGGTTCCAATTCCTTTGATTGGTTCAGTTGCAACATTTCCCATCTTAATGATTGATTCGTTTTCAATTGGTTAAAAGTCTTTGAACCAATGAAGATCCTTGCATACATGGCTTATTGCACTCGAATCAACCCACCAAGCAATATCATCATCCTTCACATTAAATGCCTCAGAAATTAGTGATACATAATTCTGAACCGAATTATTAAATTGTACTAAATTCTGACCTTGCTTTCCTGGGTCCTTGGACCCGCTAGAACCAGCCTCATTTTTGTTCTTTGAACCAAACTTGTTGGTATTCTTAATCAATTTACAGTCACTCTTAAAGTGACTAACCTTACCACACTACCAGCAAGGGTAATTCGGCTTTTTGTTTGGACTCGAATTGTTGTTCCCTTGAAACTTTCTCTTCCCTTTGAACTTACTGTTTCCTTTGGATGATTCACCCGTCTCAACCATGTTCACAGACGACGTTCCAGCCTGTTTCTTTTCATCGTTGACAAACAATTTTTCTTGTGCTCTCAAGCCTTCTTCAATTCTGAAATGGCTTCCAAGTTTAACCAAAGTTAACTCTCCTTTCTGATGTTTCAGATTATGTTTAAAAACTTTCAAGGAAGCAGGTATCTATTCAATGATACTTGAAACCGAGATAGATTCATCCATCTTCATGTCATGTTGGGCATACTGCCCTAGAATTCATAACAATTCATTGTATTGTTCCATGACAGGCATTGAATCAACCATTTTGTAATTGTTAAAATTACTGACAAGAAACTTTTTACTAGAAGAATCTCCCGCTATGCATTTGGCTTCCAAAGTGTCCCATAGTAACTTTACAGTTTCTAGATTTTGATAAACATCAAATAAGGGATCAGTCATACCATTCAGAATGTGGCCAAAACATATGTAATTGTCGTTCTCCCACTTTGACCTCTTCCTGATTTGCTCAAGATTGTCCTCCTACAGCATCTCCGGGATTGAAGTAGTCAACACGTACACCACCTTCAGCGTTGTGAGAAGAAAGTGCATCTTCTTCTGCCATCTTCAGAAGTCCTGCCCTTCGAACTTCTCCAGTTTGTCAAACTCGATTGTCCTATCCTTCATCTATCCGCTTGCCATCTTCTTAGAAATTAATTTGATCTTTTTTGGGGAATTTCAGAAACCGGATAATCAGAGAGGCGTGCAATTACTCTCAGATAAAATTATTTTGGTGGTTTAACAGAATAATTTAATCGGATACAACTTGGATTTTCGAGAAATTGAACAAGTGTATATGTTTGGAGAATTCGTCTGAACCCGGAAATTGGTGATCAAAGCGTCTACGAATTTCTAGGTTGGGGTGAATAATTGCCATTAGGCAGTTATCTAAAATTTAAGACATAACTGCCACAAAACTACCATAATTTTGATGTTTCAAAATTATGGTATTTTCCAGAAAATAAAATTTCCTATTGCAATTTTATTAAGGCAATTTAATTAAAATAGAATTTTCTGATTAACTGCCATTAGGCAGTTAGCTCGACCCTAGCCAGGGGCTCTGCCTCTTGGACCCCGCTAGGGGCTGCTGCCCCTTGGACCCTACTCCCAGGGGCGCTGCCCCTAGACCCCTGCCAAGGGGCCGTTGCCCCCTTGGAACCCCCATAGAGTACGGGCTCTACCCGTACACTTCGAATTGTAAAAATTCAAACAAGCGTGCACTCTCACACCTTCTAACTTGCTTGATGTGTATTATTATTCACTTTGATCACTAAGACAATTCCGATTACACTAAAATATCTAACCTTAACTTTGAAATTTATAAATTAATCTCCCAATCATTATTCTATATATATTAATAAATATTTACAATAATTAACGTTTCTTAAATAACGAAAATTTTCATTTTCAATATTTAAAACTAATATATAAACTTATATATAAGAATTAATTACACAGATAGACCCTATGTTTTATAGGTACTTTCACATTTGGATACTAACTATTTTTTAACAGGTTTAGGTTTTATGATTTCAATTTTGTAACATCTTTGGATACTACAAAATTAGTTAATTTTATCACTATAATGACTAAAATACCCTTCCAGATTTTTTAATTTTATCAATATAACACATTTGGGTAGTAACACCTAATTTTATTTAAGTTTAAATCTATTTTAAAAAATTTATTTATTTTTTTTTATTTTCATCTATTTATTATATCTCTTAATTAACAGAAAATCTATTTATTTTTTTATTTTCATATTTTTATTAAATTTCTTATTTAACATAAAATCTATTACCTACATTAGTATTTTTTTAGGTATATTTTTTAAATAAAATCTACTAGGTATATAATTTTATGTAAATTAAATATTTTACTCGTTTTAAATAATGTTAACCTTACTCGTTTTAAATTTTGGATAGATATGATAGATAATAATAAAGATCTTTCATGTAAATTAAAAAATAGACATGTATAAAGCTGTTAGTTTTAAATAATATAAACCTTACTCGTTTTCAATTTTGGATTCAACTAACTTGTATCGAGTAAACTTTTCAACTGTGTATTTAATTTTTTAAAACGAAATTGTATAAAGGTGAACTAGCTATTAACCATAAAATCCATATGTTTAATTAACTCTATATAAATATAATGATGAAAAAGAAAACAACCAAACTAGAAGGGACAAGGGGGGCCGACATTTGTGTGCAATTATCATATATGAGCGATTCTTATCATGCCCACTACTGTAAAGTTAATTTGCCAACCAATAACCATTTGAAGACTTCATTGCAAACTAAAGGAAGTTTTAGTTTTGTTTTTAGGGGAAAATATATAATCACATGATAAAATAAATTTTGGTCATTTTCTAAAAAAGCCAAATGCCTTTTAGAACAAATAAAATTCAAATCCCTATCACTTTCTGTCTCCACTGGTTTTACTTTCTAATTGAAAAAGTCGATTAAACTTTCTGATCGTACTTTATTAAAAATTAATGACATGTATACTAATATATCGAGATGTTATTATTAAATTTTGAAATTTCAGAAGGGAGCTTGTGGATGTACAATACGTAGTTGAAACATGCCAAAAAAATATAATAAAATTGACAAAATAAACAACAATATATGGGCTTGTATGGCATACACTATTTTATATGTTTCTGTTATACGTTTTAAAAAGGTTATAAAATTTACACAACTTTTTCGTGATCATAGTTATTCTAAAGATCACCATGGATAACTGTGAATCTGATATAGCTCTACTAGAAAAATTGGGCATTTGCGATTGATAAAAATGGGTAGAAAAACTAGTGGCGATTTGGGATCACAATTACAACCGTCGTATCAATTTAGATATGTACTTTTGGGTGCACTTGAAGTTTTTATGTGCATTGAAAAAGTATATAACAATTTGTTACACCTTACATGAAAAACCAGCACATAAATATGTAAGGTAACAAGTTTAGATATTTACTTTTGGGTGCACTTGAAGTTTTTATGTGCTTATATTATATGTTTGGAGATTTTTAAAAGAGAAAATACTATAACTTCTTTTTTAAATATTTTATGTTTTTAATAGGATCTATCTTTTATACTAATTTCAAATATAAACATATTGAATTTCCATATGATTTTTGTTTTGAAATTAATGTATATAAAAATTATTGTCAATATGACATTTATTGTAATGTGTATATCATCAAAATTATTTGTTGAGTATGTGTCATTACTACATTACTACATTCTCTAGTATTTCTACCCAAGGAGATGCTGAATATATAAGAAGCAAGTCTTGATGATTATAATAAGAACATTTGATAACCTTTTAATCTTTTTTACTATTGCACATCCATCCTCTATGTATGAAACTCTCACTTCACTGCTCGACTTCTAGGAAATAAACACATTGGATCATCTATCGCTTTTTAAAATGAAGATTATCATTAAGTAACTTTTTGTACCCTTAGTAATTGGATTTGAATTGCATCAAGTCTGTAATGAACCATCTACAAAACCCTAAATGACCCAATGATCAGACCATGAGAGGACTCATTTGATAAAGATTGGTGGGGTTAAAGTTGAAATGAGTTGGGTTTTCCATTTGTCAATTTCAGTACTTTGGATAGACACCCACAAGGTGGCTAAGCACGATCCTATCATATACCATAAAACGATCTGTGGAGACAAGTCGGAAACACTTGCAACTAGACACAGTGAAATGATCGATGACACTACCAGTCATTTCACCAGATCATACTTAGCTTATATTAATCCTAAGCTTGAGTACAGACTAAGCAAAAATAAAAATATAATGGCCATATAATTGGTACACGTACATTTATTGCAGCTAGCCGCATTCTTCCATAGTCCTTTCTTTGATTTATCCTGCCTATGGGTTCGTTTTAGGGATGTACCTCATGAGTTTTTAAAATAACAATGGTTTGGGTGACAGAATATTAGAGATTAATCGAGTACAAAGAGTATAAGGATATGGGTAGAAAGGGGAGTGGTATAGTTTAGAGTTTAAAGATATAACTATATGGGTTAGAGAAAGCTCCCGATATGAAGGGATTCATTTCCATCCAGATGCGGAAAGAAACCTTTGCACACTATGTGTGAAAACAAATTAATGACAACACTAGTCAAGTGGGGAGACATGGGGTTTCCATGTGATCTACCTCTTGCATGGGAATCATGTTATAAACTAAGAGAGTGAGACATAAGCAAGATATAAGTGAAAGTGAGGAAGGAACATATCATTGAAGTAATGCAACCCAAGGTTTTTATAGAGTTTACAGTTCATCTAGATGATAGTTAGTGGTAATAATACAAAACACCTAAGTGTTGATTGAGCACGTTTTTTCTATTTTATTTTGTGTGCATTATGTATATGTGTTTGCGAGCTAGGTATTGTGTTATAAACCTAAAAGAATTTTACACGCATGATCATATAGGTTCGTAAATACAAAAAATACTATTAGGGCAAACAATGTGTTTTACTAAGAATTTAGAGTGTCCGGTTTAATGTCCAGGACAATGTTTCTCCTTATTTGTCGAGCACCTTAACCCTAAGTCGTTTGTCTTTATGATCCTCGAAGTTGAGTAGATGACCTATGCCATTGTTTAAAGTCCTAGAGATTTACTTTTTTTTTTTCAACTCAACTTTATCTTGCAATAGCCTCAATGCCTTTTTCCCCATGCTAATAAAAAAATGTTTGTTAAGCCCATACTCTTTCAAAGATGCTCTTATTTCTTATAAAATAGCTTTTCTGCCTTCTATAACATTTCCATTGTATTTTACCTTTCTTGTTTGTTCTCTTTGATATTTGTCAAAGTTCTTAACTAGATCTTTAGTGTATAACTTATGTTCCATTATGTTTTTTTTCCTTTGCCACTAGGAATTTCTAGAAACTTCTGTGTGGTGTTGTTATTTTTAACCATTAAAGCCGATGGTTTTTGAGTAATTGGTGCTGATGAGTCTGGTTTTACTTTAGTTGGGTGTTTTGGAAGGAGAAGGCTTGTGTAAGTAAGGCATTGTGGATAAACGTTTTGATTTTAGGGGGTTGAAGTAAACATAAAGGGTGTGGACGACATTGAAACACGTGTTGGCAGTAGAAAAGGGTTCTTAACAGCTAGGGATGTGGTTGGGTTTGTAATGTTTTATATATAATTTAATGCAAAGGATAAATGATTTATGAGTTACTCTTAGCCAGCTTGGTGAGGGAATCTTTTATTCCACCAACCTCACACTGGAGTACTTTAGAACTTTTGGATAGCTTTTCAACCTTGCCTATTAGTTTCTAATAAATATGTATGTCGGCAAAGTTAAATGCTTCATTCAGAATCCTCTTGTTATCTGTTGTAAATGAGACATGTGTCTCGCTACCTATTGATTCAAAGGGGTGAGCGTCACACCCCAAACGATGGCGGAAACATCGAGGCGGGACGAGGACGAGATTGCTCGAGACTTCATAACACTATTTGCGACAATATTTAATCAAAGAATTTCATTTCATTGAATAATTTGTCAAGTACAACATGGGAATCAAAAAATACAACCGTATAATCTAGGTTTCTAAGTGTGTTTCTAGCCTTGCCCTACTAGATTCCATACTCATCATCGTCCTCAATTTCCTGCAACACATTTCAAAGTATAGTTCAATACAAAGATGTGTTGGCGAACATACAAGTTTGAATGCATAGGTATAAAATGTTATCTGTTATCTAGAATTAACATACGACTGACATGCAACTAAAACTGTCAACCCAAAGATTACCGCTAGCGTAATCCTATCGTAGCAATGGTAGGACCGTTCTGTTTTAACTTAACATGACCTCAAGAATACGGGTGGTGCGTTACTCCTATAGCGCTATACATGTTAAGGGAGGCTTGTACGAAGTTAATGACAAGTATACCACATAAGAATGTTCCAGCAAGTATGAATCAAAGAATAATGTATTAAGCATATATGAATGATTGTTTGTTTGTGTTTAAGCGTAAAAGTATGTGCGTATGCATGAGTTTAATAGCATGAATGTGTTGCACCCAAAGTGTATAAAATTAAAACAGGGTCGAATATACTCACGGTTTTGGAAAGCTTCCTTTGTTAATTTCGCGAGTCGAAGGTTGAGCACGTTGGAGCACCGAGGTTACCCTACATGGGGTATTGGAGTTAAACAGAGGATTTGGATTTAGATTAAAGTATGAAAGTATATATATATATATATATATATATATATATATATATATATATGAAAACATGAAAATATATCCTGTCTAGGCACTCGTTGTAACACTAAGTTACTGTGATTTCATGGGTCTTGGTTTGCCCATTAGAATCAGCAACGAGGAACTCAGAGCTGAGATAAATGGATAACCGAACGTTTACAACACTATTCGTGCGAATGGAAGACCATTTGCGCAAATAGGTGTCCATTCGTGTGAGTGGGAACAGTTCGTGTGAACAGAATGTCTGTTTGTGCGAGTGGAGCATGTTCGCGACACTTAACCATTAACCAGTTAACGTTCTGATTTCGGTTATGTTATTTATTATATTATATAGTCTATAATAATAGTCCAGTAAGTCAGAGAGTTCATAGAAGTCATGTTTGGAGGTATAATACTTCATTATATGTTTCACCAAAGCACAGAGTTTATTAACATCGTTAACAAACCCGGTTGGTCACGAATATAACATAAATAAATAAATAATACACATATACCAAATAGCCGAATAAGGACAACCCAGCCAAGTCATTCCCAACATGGATAGTGTTGGAGACGAGGCGGGGTTAACTTATTCTGAGTCTTGGAGACTATTTGGGTGTTCGTTTAAGAGTCCAAGTGAAGCGGTGGAACTAGATTAGAAAGCCAAGGCTCCACGGTTCATAATTCTGTTAAACACAGATTTGTCCATAATGTAGATGGGAATATGAGATAACATTCAAGACTTAGGATTTTGCAGGAACGGAATCAACAGGGGTCCCTTCGCACAAAGGAATCCAGTCGTGCAGACTACTTCGTGCAAGTGGCTCTGTCTTGAGACGAGTGGGTCCTGTTTTGTTTGAACGAACTCGTTTATCGGCTGAAATCGACCTCAACAATAACCCACAGCTATAGATTTAGCTTGTGAGCTTGGTGGGTTTCAGATTTTACCAAGTTTCAACATCAGAAAGCAAAAAGTTTGAATAAAGTAGAAATATAAAGTCTTCATTTTGGTCTCAAGTAGTGAGGTTTTCACCTTAGACTGCCCAAGCAAGTCTATGAAATCCTCCCATGAGGTTATCCAAGATATGAAGATTTGAAGAAAAGTTGGAAAAGTAGAAGGAATCAAGTAGAAACGATTAGAAAAAGTGAGTTTGGACTCACTTAGAATCTGCTAGAATGCTCTGCTTGAAGTGCACAAGTTCAGTGAGTTGAGAGAACTCGGAGTGAGTGGAAGGTGTGAAGTGAGGGAATGGGTTCGTATTTATAGAGCAAAATAGTGTTTGGTGCGATTGAGACTGGGGCGAAGGAGTTAGTCGTGCGGGTGGGGGTCCTCTTCACACAAGGAGTGCCCACTCGCTTGGAAGGGTTAAGTTTGACCGTTTTCGCGTAATTTAGCTTATTTTAAGTATTTCAAACATACGAATGTAGTATATTGGTATAATGTGTAAATAAAACGCATGTGTAAGCTGATGTTGCATGTATTCCAAGTATGAGTTTGTGTATATGAGTATGTGTTCAAGTTGCACGTATAACATGAGTATGCATAAGAGATGTATAAAATAATCAAGTTTTATTATGATCAAAACCTCAGATTCCAATGTTTGGAAAGGAAACTACGAATACAAAAGAATTACAAGTTTCAAAAATAGAAATACAAACATACTTACTAAATAAGGAATGTACTAAAAAGCAAAAGTGTTATAGTGAGGTTTTCTATGCGGATGTGCAACATTTTCATTGTTTATATCCTTTGAATTTGTTTTACCACATCTGGACCCGTCCTTCGCCATATTTGGGGGAAACAAAGTAGGTCTAACCATTTCAAATTGAAAAGTTAGATTACAAACCCTCAGTTCAAACCCCTGACATAGGATAGATATATCACCACTTATATGCTTCATTCCTTTATCATGGAATGAAGGTGTTAGATGGTTGAGATTCATTAAAACAAACTAAGCCTATACTATCATGCTGAATAAAGCAAACCGGGCCTAGTAGATTAGACATTTTGAATAACATCCATAATTGAGGATGTTGCCAATGATGTGATATCCCATGTGAATAATAGTAGTCTATTATGCAAATCAATTGAGCCCAAATACACAACCATAGATTGTTTATAATAGTTTACCTTGATTAGAGGTAATAGTGACTCGACTATTGAGAACACAATATATCAATGATCTTTGGATGTTGTGCCTTCCACGTGAATCTATAAAAGGCGTATCCTAGTTAGTACTGGTTTTTCGATCGCTCACAGCGAACATAATGAGCTTCTGCTTGGTTTTCCTTTATTTCGGCCTAGGTGAATAGGTGCATGGTGGCTAGCTAAGGTTGCTAATTTTGTGACAACTATATTACAACCCTAAGGCCTATATATAACGCCATTTTTTTTAATTCTAAAATAATTATCAAAAAATTCCCTGAGATATTTAATATATACGTCAGATATACTTAAATTATACATGAAGTTTTACTGTGCTTATATTATATGTTTGTAGATTTTTAAAAGAGAAAATTCTATAACTTCTTTTTAAAATATTTTATGTTAATAATAGGATCTATCTTTTACACTAATTTCAAATATAAACATATTGAATTTCCTTATGATTTTTGTTTCGAAATTAATGTATATAAAAAGAGTCGTCGATATGACAATTATTGCAATGTGTTTAACATCAAAATTATTTTTTGAGTGTGTATCATTACTACATTACAACATTTTCTATTTTTGATATATTTCTACCCAAGGAGATGTTGATTGTATAAGAAGCAAGTCTTGATGATTATAATAAGAACATTTTATAACCTTTTAATCTTTTTACTATTGTACATCCATCCTCTATGCATGAAACTCTCACTTCACGATTCGACTTCTTAGATATAAACACCTCGGTTCATCTATCGCTTTTTTAAAACGAAGATTATCATTAAGTAACTTTTTATACCCTTAGTAACTGGATTTCGACTGCATCAAGTCTATTATGAACCATCTTGTAGGATCGGTTTTTGACTCCCGAACGATTGCGTATCGACGCATGTGACGTGCGGAATCTGTACATGTGAGTGGATCGAACACGAGAACCATACTATAATCTGTGATTCGATTGATGATATGAAAAGTACAAATGAACCGTGAATCACCTTTTTCCTTTCTCTCTCTACTTTCTTTCTCTAGCTCCAAGCTCTCCAAATCTCCAAATGTGCAAAAAGTTCTAAATGATGACCCTAAAGGTCCTATTTATAGGCCAAGGCTTTAATGAGAGTTCTCATTAATTACATAATTGCCACCTTGCCTTTCCTCTAAATACTACACTATAAAGTCTAGAATTAATCTGTTTCTGCTACGATCTGTCTTGACGGAGGCTATAGACATAAATGCACCAACAGACTCCCCCTTGGATATTGTCGCAGTCAATCTCATAGCGTCTTGTCTTTCTCTCTCTCTTGAGTATTCTTGAAGCTTTATCATATCTTCAGCAACATAGACTCCTTCTTTCTTGAACAGAATCCCCGTGGATCTTGTCTTCAGCTTCAGCTCCCACTTTCGGTAGACTCTTTTGGCTCCCCCTTTTGTCAAGCTTCCGTGCTTTTGGGATCGACACCTGGCTTTCCGGATACAAGCTCCCCCTTGCGTCGAGCTCGTCTTCAGACTCCCCCTTAGACTCGGCTATCGGGATCGTAATCTAGTACAGCATCTGCAAATCTCAAATACTTATAAGTGAAAACGTTTTGAACATCCAGGATTAAAAAACCTGGCTCTCTTAGCATAAGCTGAAATATTTCAAATATGCGACATTGAAAGCATTTACGATTTTCCAGGAATCGTGACCTGGCTCTTTTAAAAACCTTTTGAATCAAGACCCTGGCTCTAAAATATAATAATATGAATATATCCAGGAATAACTTGACTTCACTCCCCCTATCAAAATGCTTTATAGATTTGGAAGTTTAAGCAACCAAGATTAAAACCTAGCTCTTTGCGACCGATCTTTAACAATTTGAACATACAAAACCTTCACGATTTATCATCCAAGTCCAAATTAATGACCTTGGCGACTTCACAAACTGTTTTTGATTTTTTTTTATTAAAAACTTCAAGTTTCAAATTAATGAACTCGTTTATTTTCTGAAACACGATCAACATACTTAGATTTTGAAACTCAGCATTCAGACATCGGTTGTCGAAAATGAAGAAAAATCAAAATCTTTTTGTATTTTTCTGAAACATAAAGCAGAAAAAAATATTTACAAACATATTTACAGACAATATTTTTGTTTGAGTTCGTGTCAGAGGATCATATCAGTTTATGACAAATCACTAGCACCGTTGAGCTTTAAACACTTTAAGTTCTAAATGATTCACTTATAATTGTCAGTATACTGATCCACTTAAATTTTCACACAAAGTTCAATCGATTCGAGATAAGATTTAGTGTTTTATGTGACACCTGTGTCACTTCAACCATCAAACAAATGCCAAACCAATGAAATATTGTATTTCATACTTGGGATTTGTAAAAATCTGTGTATCGTTTGCACATAGCAATTCTTGTTCGATTGCAAGCTTTAAATCGCTTTCTGGAAGGTTATACGCGCACTGATGCGTAAGTATAACTAATTTAATGCAACAAACACTCCGGAATAGTGAAATATGCTTAACATACCTTAAATAATCTTTACATAACTTAGAAATAAGTTTTGAATTGTTTGGTATGCCGAAATCAAGTTTATTCGCTTGCAGGGACTAAATTCGACAAACTGCGAAACTATACCAATTTGTATAGTAACGAACATTCCGGAACTTGATGATAAGTTAAATATGCCCTAATTATCCTTCACATAGCTTAGAAATAGACTTTGAGGTGTTTGGTGTGCTAAAATAAACTTTATTGATCAATAGGGACTAAAAGCGTCAAAAAGTGCACAAGTTTGCATTTTCGCGCATATCTTACGTTCTGAATACATCTGGACATCCAAAAATTTATGTAAGCATTAAAATATTTTATTTTAGTGTTTGGCATGATAAAATTTCATTCGTCGCGTAATTTGGATCGTTTTTGCGTTCGTTACGACTTCCGTCGTAATTAACCGAACAATGCGACCATACGACCAAACGAGTCGACCTCCGGCATATTTTTGAGCATTTTTCATGTCCACAATGTTTAAGCATCATTTTAGGGCCTTAAATTTGGCTTAACGGGCCTTAGAAGTGTCGGAAATGAGCTAAAACACTAACAGGGACTGAAACTGTAATTCTGCAAAGTTGTTGCTGATCTGTGACCCTCAGGCGGGGCGCGTAAGGCATGCCTGTCCCCTTACGCGGACCGTGTAAGCACATCAGATGTGCAGAATGTTGTTTCCAGCTGCTTACAGCTCATTCCAGCCATATTTTCCACTTGCAAATGGTATTTTGAAGTCTATGGGCCATACCAGGGACTCCAATGATATTAGGAAACAATGGGCCCAAGTGGATGAACGAGATTGAAGCACGTTATTCGATAAACGATCCTAACGCCTCTAGATTTCCTATATATACCCACCCCCATTTCACTCCCAAAGCACAAATGATCTGATTTCTGCTCTCTAAGTTGAAGTTTATGCTTTATACCTGAGAGTAAATCGGATCATAGCTTGCGGGGACCTTTAGTAAGTATTCTTTCGTTCTTTTATCGCTTTTTAAGTCTGAAAGTCAAACTACGTTAGACTTTCTGCATTGACCAGTTTATGGTCAATGCGAAGTTCGTTTGAACTTCATAACGTGAGCGTAATCACGATGGTTATAGTTCGTTTGACTATACCTGAGAGTAAATCGGATCATAGCTTGTGTAGTGACGAGTCGTAGTTTCGGCCAAAATGCGCATTCTTGCGTATTTTGTAACAAAACTACTTTTAGGTATCAAAACCGTTTGTTTTGATACTAAACCTGTTTTCGAATTTAACTAAACATGTTTTAGCATGTTTAGCTCGTCACTTTAGGTTTAGTGCTTATGTAGAGTCGTAAGTCAAGCGGTCTAAACTACCGCTTAGACTTACGAACTAGACCCGATTGGTCGATCTTTAGGATCCGACCAAACACATTAGGTGACCATAATTGTATAGGGAATAACCTTCCGAGGTTATACCTTATGGTCACTCCGTTTAAGTAGTTGTATAATAGGTAGTTTATATGCCTTAGGAAAATTACCAAAATACCATTTTTATGCATAATTGATGTTTAAGCATATGTAACCCAAACTTTTGTCACTTAACTAATTATGCAACATAATTAAACATGTTTAGGCATATAATACTTGTCATAGGACTAGTTAGGCGGCCCGAACACGATTTACGCGAACGACGCGTTAAAGTAGCGTAAGCTACAGGTCGTAATGGGCCGTAAGCACTTAGGTTAGGTTCCTTTTTAGTATGTTGGCCTTGTTAAACCATATCATATGAGTTCCCACACTCATTTGGTTTACGAGACCTCATCCTATCCAATCTTCCGAATTTAGGTCCGGTTTATTTATGTTGTTACCTATATTAGGTACCGTTTGATTTCCGGGACTCCTCTAGCTTGCTTGGTAGTTGTTCAAGACTTCTAAGCACTCTCAAGTGAGTACATAGTCCCCTCTTTTACTGTTTTCAAATGTTTTGGGGTGAAGCATGTGTACCTATTTGTTATGTTCTTATTTTCAAAGTATAATTGATTATACGTATTAATACTTATCTTTTGACAAACTGAATGATTATTTATGGTTTAAACTCTGATTTTTCAAAGATTATAAAATTAATCGTTGGATAGTACTTATTTTTGTTCACCAGACCGGTTGGTAGTATGATATAGCGCTATAGGATTTGACACCCCATTCCTGTTGTCATGGAATGTCTAAAACCAATTTGTTTCTCCATCCAAATAGGGATTGCCTTTGTGGTATTTCTATAGTCTCAAAGGTGTATTTTGATGCACTAGGTCTAAATGAATTCTTAAGTCACATTATTTTTGTATATTAAGTTATACTCCCAAAAGTATAGTTTGATATGCTCTCATATGTGATAACGTACAAAACCAACATACATTTTGTTAAAAATCTAAAACATAGTTTAATATGTTATTTGTAATCTAAAGCATAGTTTAATATGTTATTTATAAATCCAAAGTATACTTTTGATATACTGCTGAAAATTTATTTATTTTAACAACTAAAGTATATTTAATATACTATTAACTTAACGACTGGTTTTTGGGTTAGTGTTTAGATAACGGGATGGGGGTAATGTGATGAAAACATGGTAGATACGCCGCTAATACTTCTTATATATAAGTGTTTTCATCGCATTACATACCGTGGCGTTATTTAGTACACTTGGGTTAACGGTTTGGGAACGGAAATATATTTTAATATATTGCTTATTCGACTTTCTTAAAACCAAAGTATATTTTTATATATACTATGAATCTTTTTATCAAAATATTGTTTTTCAAACAATATATTTTTATACAAACTTATTCTACTAACTTATTTAATTTCCTATGTATTATTATTTTATATCATCTGATTTCTTATAAATGATTTATAAAAGAAAACCTTTTTCAAGGATCATGACTACTTTTCTTAAAACATTTTTCTTTAAACTCATAAGTCATGAATCCTAAACACAATAAAACCTATGTATCTCACAGACATTTTTATGCTGACGTACCTATTTTCACACATGTTTCAGGTGCTGCTTTGTAATGGTTGTTGATACAAGCCACACTTAGGATGGACTCGTGCCTTAGCGACTTTAAAACTTGGAAAGATAATATTTGTATTTAGCTGATTTGTAATAGAACAAAGACTTCAATTATTTAATAAAACAAAATTATTTAATCCATGGTTGTGAAACAATGATTCTGTTACAACACTCCCCGACGTTTCCGCCACGCTTTGCTATTTTACGTGGTCGGGGTGTGACAGAAAAGTTGGCATCAGAGCCAATGGTTATAGGGAATTAGGTTATTAGTAATGCTTTGACCTAGACTATAACCTTCCTAGGACCCTAACACAAGTTTTCTTGTGTTTAGTTTTAAAACAATACCGTCACTTATTCTTAGGTGACAACCACAATAAGAACACAAATTTCAATCCTGCTTTGAAATCTAGTCATCTGTTCTAGGATGATTGATTGTAAGGTTTTGAACCCTCTAAGTTTTCAAAATCCCGTCAAAGTTTGGTCTAAATAATGTGAACACGTGCAAACTGGAAGGGTGGGTGCCTGTACCCTGAGCTTTCTGTCTAAGGCTAGAGTGTTCGTACAAATCCGCAATATCGGACCAGTCACTCTTACCTGGGAACTCTTGGGGTGAGTGTCCACTTATAGGCGAGCATGTCTTCGCGATACATTATTTTTGACCCATTTACTTTGATTAATCGCTGTGTGTCGTTTGTTGCTTCGTAGTAACAAACAAACGACCACCATCTTTGCTTTCATCAATTTTGTCTCATTTCATTCTTTTCGTCTAATCCTTTCACTTGTTTTCCTTCCTGTTTTCCCTTTTAGAATGCCTCCTCGACGCGAAAATCCGCTCCCAAATGCCGAAATGGCACATATTATGGCACAGCATATGGCTGTTGTACTGCCAGATATTTTTGCTCAAGTGAATCAAGCCATCAATAACCAGAATGCTCCATGCAATTTCAAAAGCTTCAATTCAGCTAACCCACTCAAGTTTAGTGGTTCTGAAGGAGCAATTGGGCTCCTACAGTGGTTCGAGGGCATTGAGAGTACGTTTCGTCACGTTCAATGTCCTGAAAATTGGAAAGTCGAGTTTGCCTCCAGTGTATTTCAGAAGAGGGCTCTTACGTGGTGGAACGGAGTTATGAGGGACCGTGGTGCTGAGGTTGCATTAGCATAGACTTGGGCTGAGGTTAGGGCTCTTATGATGAAGGAGTTTTGTCCTCGTCATGAATTGAGAGCTTTAGAAAGGGAATTCGATGACCTAAAGCAAGACAGTGGTGAACATCGAGCCTATACTGACCGTTATGAAGAATTGAGCCTGTTGTGTCCTGCTATGGTTACTCCTGTGGATAAGGCAATCGAGAAATATATTGATGGTCTTCCTGACCTAGTTCAGGATATTGTTACTGGAAGTAACCCTACTACTGTCAGACAAGCCATTGAACTGTCTGCCACCCTAACTGAATCCCACATCAGGAAGGTAAGCTTTTTCGAAAAGGCGACCCAATACCATCTGACAAGGCTGCTCAAGCTGAGCCAAAGGAAAAACAGGCTGAGGTATCCAAGAAGAAGAAGCACAAAGCCTCTCAAAACTACGCCATAACTGCTCAAGACAAACAGGTTGCACCAAACCAGCCAGCACAACCTCGCAAAAGGTAAAACTATGTTGGTACCGCACCTTTGTGCAATAAATGCAACCGTCATCATCAAGACCAAGAGCAATGTCACAAATGTACCCACTGTGGGCGGTTGGGACATTTGATCAATGTTTGCCGTTATACAAATCAAGCTGCTGCATACCCTGCTGCCGTTCAAGCACGGTTCCCACCAGGGTCATGTTATAACTGTGGTGACCTTACTCACTACAGAAACAATTGCCCAAAACTTATTAACATACCTCTAGCTCGTGGACGGGTGTTTAACATCAATGAGGCAAACGTGAACAATGATGCAGCTGTGAACAATTAGTGTTTTGTTATTTCCTTTGGTTGTTATCTTTTGACATTAAAGACAAGTCATTTGTTATATAAATAAAAATTCATCGTTTTTATTTTTGCAAAACTGATACGATTGTGTGAATGTTTGATACAACCTTATGATAACAACACAAAGACAAACTACTCGTATGGTTCTGTCATTATTATGATCACTTGTAATCTCCCCAAGAACCTTAAACGCTCGTTTCTTTTAAGAAACAAAGCCAAACTCCTATTGAAGATCCTTCTATCTCCATAGATAGATTCTTGAATATGATTAAAGTGCCAAATGAAATCCACGAATTGGATTCCTGGTGTGCTTTAATTATCCGTGCCCAAAGATAACAAATCAAAGATCAAGTTAACTAACTATGTGATTATGTGCTTATGTGTTCTCTTATATGTTTTGTGTTTATATGTGATCCATCCAAATCCTCGTAGAATCTTCCATATCTCATATGAGGGATTCATAGTAGGATATCCAAAGGTACTATCTTAAATCCTTAACGGACTTTTACGTTGTAGTTAAGTCCCTTGGGTTATGAAGTACTATCCTAAAATTTGACCTTTTGAATGGTCTAGATAAACAAATTGATTTTGAAAATCTGGTTAGGAATATCATGTGGTGATCTAATTGAAAAGATCCCTTAAGTGGTCTATTTACGAAGATCGTACAACGGTCTAGTTAAAAAGATCATGCGTTGATCTAGCTAAAAAGATCGTTCGTTGATTTAGTTAAAAAGATCCTTTGGTGATCTAGTCAAGTCGCTTCATGTTTATTCAATTGATTTTCCCCCCTACGCATTATGAAATGAACTGTGCGGACTGTGCAAGGAATTACGTAATTATGGAGGCCTACATAATTATGGAATTTAGTGCACAGAAACCACAAGAAGTTTTGTCATGTGTTAAGACCTATAGTGACAAGAGTAAATGATACGGGAGAAGTCTTGGACCTTGACCGATGTCATTTTATCTTACACTCCCCAATCCTGATTTCAAGCACACAGAAGTTTCCTATGATAAGTCTTCATGGGAAACGTTCTCATGTCCATAGTTTGAAACTCCATGTTTTGCTACTACAAGGACTTCACTTTGAGGGTTGACAACTTCGCTAAGAACCCTATCATGGCCCAGAGTTCTACTTAGGGTTCAAGGGATTCATTCGAAAGCGAAAACATCACAGTTGTCCTCACAAGTTTCTCCTAAAATTAAATTTCGGGACGAAATTTCCTAAAGTAGGGGAGACTGTGACACCTGTGTCACTTCAACCATCAAAAAAATGCCAAACCAATGAAATATTGTATTTCATACTTGGGATTTGTAAAAATCTGTGTATCGTTTGCACATAGCAATTCTTGTTCGATTTCAAGCTTTAAATCGCTTTCTAGAAGGTTATACAAGCACTGATGCGTAAGTATAACTAGTTTAATGCAACAAACACTCCGGAATAGTGAAATAGGCTTAACATACCTTAAATAATCTTTACATAACTTAGAAATAAGTTTTGAATGGTTTGGTATGCCGAAATCAAGTTTATTCGCTTACAGGGACTAAATTCGACAAACTGCGAACCTATACCAATTTGTATAGTAACAAACATTCTGGAACTTGATGATAAGTTAAATATGCCCTATATATCCTTCACATAGCTTAGAAATAGGCTTTGAGGTGTTTGGTGTGCTAAAATAAACTTTATTGATCAATAGGGACTAAAAGCGTCAAAAAGTGCACAAGTTTGCATTCGTCGCGTAATTTGGTTCGTTTTTGCGTTCGTTACGACTTCCGTCGTAATTAACCGAACAATGCGACCATACGACCAAACGAGCCGACCTCCGGCATATTCTTGAGCATGTTTCATGTCCAAAATGTTTAAGCATCATTTTAGGGCCTTAAAGTTGGCATAACGGGCCATAGAAGTGTCGGAAATGAGCTAAAACACTAACAGGGACTGAAACTGTAATTCTACAAAGTTGTTGCTGATCTGTGACCCCCAGGCGGGGCGCGTAAGGCCTGCCTGTCCCCTTACGCGGGCCGTGTAAGCACATCAAATGTGCAGAATGTTGTTTCCAACTACTTACAGCTCATTCCAGCCATATTTTCCACTTGCAAATGGTATTTTGAAGTCTATGGGCCATACCAGGGACTCCAATGGTATTAGGAAACAATGGGCCCAAGTGGACGGACGAGATCGAAGCACGTTATTCGATAAACGATCCTAACGGCTCTAGATTTCCTATATATACCCACCCCCATTTCACTCCCAAAGCACAAATGATCTGATTTCTGCTCTCTAAGTTGAAGTTTATGCTTCATACCTGAGAGTAAATCGGATCTTAGCTTGCGGGGACCTTTAGTAAGTATTATTTCGTTCTTTTATCGCTTTTCAAGTCTGAAAGTCAAACTGCGTTTGACTTTCTGCATTGACCAGTTTATGGTCAATGCGAAGTTCGTTTGAACTTCATAACGTGAGCATCATCACGATGGTTATAGTCCCTAGTGACTATACCTACTGATTACCACGTTATCTAGGTGTAGTAACGAGTCGTAGTTTCGGCCAAAATGCGCATTCTTGCGTATTTTGTAACCAAACTACTTTTAGGTATCAAAACCGTTTGTTTTGATACCAAACCTGTTTTCTAACTTAACTAAACATGTTTTAGCATGTTTAGCTCGTCACTTTAGGTTTAGTGCTTATGTAGAGTCGTAAGTCAAGCGGTCTAAACAACCGCTTAGACTTACGAACTAGACCCGTTTGGTCGATCTTTAGGATCCGACCAAACACATTAGGTGACCATAATTGTATATGGAATAACCTTCCGAGGTTATACCTTATGGTCACTTCGTTTAAGTAGTTGTATGATAGGTAGTTTATATGCCTTAGGAAATTATCAAAATACCCTTTTTATGCATAATTGATGTTTAAGCATGTGTAACCCAAACTTTTGTCACTTAACTAATTATGCAACATAATTAAACATGTTTAGGTATATAATACTTGTCATAGGACTAGTTAGGTGGCCCGAACGCGTTTTACGCGAACGATGCGTTAAAGTAGCGTAAGCTACGGGTCGTAATGGGCCGTAAGCACTTAGGTTAGGTTCCCTTTTAGTATGTAGGCCTTGTTAAACCATATCATATGAGTTCCCACACTCATTTGGTTTACGAGACCTCATCCTATCCAATCTTCCGAATTTAGGTCCGGTTTATTTATGTAGTTACCTATATTAGGTACCGTTTGATTTCCGGGACTCCTCTGGCTTGCTTGGTAGTTGTTCAAGACTTCTAAGCACTCTAAAGTGAGTAAATAGTCCCCTCTTTTACTGTTTTCAAATGTTTTTGGAACCTATTTGTTATGTTCTTATTTTCAAAGTATAATTGATTATACGTATTAATACTTATCTTTTGACAAACTGAATGATTATTTATGGTTTAAACTCTGATTTTTCAAAGATTATAAAATTAATCATTGGATAGTACTTATTTTTGTTCACCAGACCGGTTGGTAGTATGATATAGCGCTATAGGATTTGACACCCCATTCCTATTGTCATGGAATGTCTGAAACCAATTTGTTTCTCCATCCAAATAGGGATTGCCTTTGTGGTATTTCTATAGTCTCAAAGGTGTATTTTGATGCACTAGGTCTGAATGAATTCTTAAGTCACATTATTTTTGTATATTAAGTTATACTCCCAAAAGTATAGTTTGATATGCTCTCATATGTGATATCGTACAAAACCAACATACATTTTGTTAAAAATCTAAAACATAGTTTAATATGTTATTTGTAATCTAAAGCATAGTTTAATATGTTATTTATAAATCCAAAGTATACTTTTGATATACTACTGAAAATTTATTTATTTTAACAACTAAAGTATATTTAATATACTATTAACTTAACGACTGGTTTTTGGGTTAGTGTTTAGATAACGGGACGGGGGTAATGTGATGAAAACATGGTAGATACGCCGCTGGTATTTCTGATATATAAGTGTTTTCATCGCATTACACACAGTGGCGTTATTTAGTACACTTGGGTTAACGGTTTGGGAACGGAAATATATTTTAATATATTGCTTATTCGACTTTCTTAAAACCAAAGTATATTTTTATATATACTATGAATCTTTTTAACAAAATATTGTTTTTCAAACAATATATTTTTATACAAACTTATTCTACAAACTTATTTAATTTCCTATGTATTATTATTTTATATCATCTGATTTCTTATAAATGATTTATAAAAGAAAACCTTTTTCAGGGATCATGACTACTTTTCTTAAAACATTTTTCTTTAAACTCATAAGTCATGAATCCTAAATACAATAAAACCTATGTATCTCACAGGCATTTTTATGCTGACGTACCTATTTTTACACATGTTTCAGGTGCTGCTTTGTAATGGTTGTTGATACAAGCCACACTTAGGATGGACTTGTGCCTTAGCGACTTTAAAACTTGGAAAGATAATATTTGTATTTAGTTGATTTGTAATAGAACAAAGACTTCAATTATTTAATAAAACAAAATTATTTAATCCGTGGTTGTGAAACAATGATTCTGTTACAACACTCCCCGACGTTTCCGCCACGCTTTGTTGTTTTACGTGGTCGGGGTGTGACATTTTAAGGACTTAACTCATTCGCGTGTCCCACCTCAGAATATATCCCCGTATCAAAATTCCCTAGATTCAGTCTTCCAGGTGAGTATACCAATTTGATATTTGTATTATGGGTTAGTGCAAGACCTTGAGAGCTCGGGTATGAACTTCCGTTCAGTCAAAGAGATGAAGGCTCGACTTTAGGTGTGTTCCCCTTGGGAATCTTCTTTACAACTGCACTTGATATATATCTTTCGATATTTTCTCAATTTTTATGCTGAGGGTAAGCTTTAAAAGCACGTAAAGTATTATACGAGGTCTAGGCCATTGCTTTCGCAATATCAGAAGACCAGGTATAATACCCCAGATATCAAACAGTATAAAGACCTAGTATCTCAGAATCAGGCAATCTCTCAAACAAGATTTCGGGGGTTACCCATATATCCGAGAGATGTTCTCCACAAGATAAGTAAGTATTTGATATTTAGATTTATATCTCGAATACAATCTACTAAGCATGTAAAAACATACTGGCATATCATCAGTGAGACTGTTTATCACATTTTAACTTTTCAATTCTTTAGCGTACTGTGATTATCTACTGATATACTATCATTTTCTCTTTTTACACAAAAACTCATTTTTGAATTTTATCATGTTTTTGGCTTTTTCAAATTTTCTAATGTTTTTGGATTTTCTGACAACTACTCTTACTCCTCCTAAAATTCAAAACATTTTAAAGAAAATTTGACAAACGGATGTAGACAACTTTTTCTCGCCATCCATTTTCTGCTTCTCATGCTCTGTTTTGCAGAAAATATAACATGCAACGCATAATGTACCCCCATGATTTACAACATATTGATAGTTTACAGTTTGAAAACCGTTTTTCAATCTTGTGAAACTAATCATGTTTGTTCAGCCGTGAGGGTTTCGGCATATTCAAGTAACATTTTTTTTAAATTTTTTTGATTTTTTGACAAATTTAAAAACAAACATATTTTTTATTTTTTAAATTTTTGACAAAATAAAAACATATTTTTGGTTTTTAAATTTTTCAATTTTTAGGGTTTATGAAATCTGGTTTATTTATGTATAGAAATGAACAAACACCCAGTTTCAGTTGCAGGGTTTAGCAGCCTTTTCCTCTCATGCCAGGCTGCTCTCATTTCCAACTTGATAATCATCTGTTTTCTTGAGCACCTGCACATTCACACTTACTCAATTACTTGAACAAGTTAGCCCAAGTCTGTTTGAGCTTAGGCTTTTCAACACAATATGTTTCATTCAACTTCGGAAAATCTTTATCATTTTTCACAAATATATTTTTATTCCGATTATCACTCACAGAAACCTTTTTGTTTCTTTTCAATCTAAGTTTGTCCTTTCGAAGCACTTCTTTGGTAAAAATGTGATTCATTTTGAACATTTTGATTTTGAACAAAAACTTTTGGTTTCCAAAACTGGTTTGGTTTTGTTGAATCAATAGTTGTTTTCCAACTTTGTGTTGTTTTAAGTCTGGGTGTCACAAGTTTCCATGTTTGTTGTGAGTCAGCCTTTGACATTTTCGGCTTCCAAGTTTGCTTTGAATCAAACTTGGTTGACCTCTGATTCACAACATCAGACTTCCTTTTCGTTTCAACACCAACAAGGTTTAAGATTTGGACAATTTCGACGAAGATGTCCAATTTGATCACACTTAAAGCATGCTCTCTTGGACACATCTTTAACCTGTTATTGTTGCTTTTTCTTTTGAGCATAGAACTCTTCATTAGACTGTCGTCTAAATTGGAGTTATTTCTCTTCTTCGGAACTTGTTCCGTGAACAAAATTCATCTTTGTCTGATAATTTGGCGTATCATTTCTTTTCCAATTTTGTTTCCTTTTATAACCCAACCCAGCCTTCATGTTTTTCTTTTTGTAACCAGGTTTGTTATAAAAAGTTTTGTGACTCTTTCCAGCAAACTTTGGAATCTCAGATTTTTCAATTTCAATCATCTTGAAAACTTTGTCAATCTTTTCTGAAATCACATTCTGAATCGGGACTTCAAGATCTGAGAATAATTTGTCCGATCCAATCATGGTATACACCAATCCTTTTGAATCATCATTAGCCTTTTTTCTCAGATTCTGAGTTTTTCAGATAACCTTCATGAAAACTACCTTCATTTTCATCCTGTGATTCAGTTTTGCCTGTTTCAACTGACTCTTCTTTCAAAACACTTTCAACGACCTTACCTACCACCTCTGAATCACTAGAATCATCAGATTTGGAATAGGTTACGTCAATGTTATCTGGAAATTGATCGACCATGTTGAAAGCTTTTTCCACCTTCTCGTCATCATAGAATTTGAATTTTTCCTCAAACGGTGGTGGAACTTGATGATATTCCGAGCCAATACCTTTCTTGTTTTGCTCAAAATCTTTACCATCCGGTTTTAGATTGAAAATGCGTTCAAGAACATATGATGAAGCTTGATAACTGTGTAACTTGTTGTTATCTTGTTCTAAATCAGCTATTTTACGCTTTAGCTTAGCAACATCTTCACTGTAAGAATTTACAACTTGTTGCTTTATTTCAAACTGTCGCTTAAGCGTATCAGATGTTTCAAAACAATATTTCAATCTCTATTGAACAAGTTTCATTTGACTCTTCACGTCTTCATATGATTTTTTTTGTGATATGATATGCAACTTTTATTGAATCATACTCCTTTTTCATTTCTTGAAAAAAATTTCCTTTTGTAAACATTCTTCAGTCATTTTTGAAACCTTTTCTTTCAAAATTTCATTTTCTTTTTCTAAACTTGTGCATTTTTTTGTTAGCTTTTCGTCATTATCTTTCAAAATCTTTTCGTTTTCTAACATTTCTTTGCATTTTCTTTAAAAACTTTTTCAATTTTAGTGAATTCTAAGTCTCTTGTTCTGAATTTTTCATTTTTTTCAGTACAAGCACTGCAAGTTTCCATGCATTTCTTGCACTATTCAACCGTTTTGTTTAAGACTTCAGCACCAGTTAAAGTATTTACCTCAGTGATTGGCACTTCGGCTTTTTCTTCAGTCAGCTTTTGGTTAGCTTCTCTCTCTTGCTGTTTCTCACCAGCACCATCAGCACCAATCTCGTCAACCAAACTTCCCAACTTCACATCATCTTCGTTCTGCTGTTCTTTAGTAACAACTTCTTTTTCTAGTTTCTGTTCTTCTTTTTCACCTTCTTCTTCTTTGACATCTTCCACTCTCTTTTCTTCAGCAACCTTCTTCAATTCATCCACCAGATTTTCAACATTCTACTTCATCCTTTCTTCATCCCTCTTCTTTAGACTCGAAGTCATGACATCTCTGATGATTTTATCCAGCTTTTTCTCATAATGTTTGTCTTTCGCAACATTTGAATAGTACTCGCCGGATAGAGGGATTACTGCAAGAACGTCATCAAACACTATATCCTTTCGGTGGACAACTGGTTCACCTTTGATGTTGATATAACATTCTCGTTTCTTGTCATATCTTCCATAACTCCTTGCTTCTTCATATTCCTTCTCCATTTCTTCGATTCGATACCCCACAATACATCTTTCTCTATATGTTTTCTCTTTCAGAATCTCTTCTCTCGTTTTCTCTTTTACGATAGCAACAAATGCACTATGTTTATTTGTTGATACAGTTCTGCCATGTGCTGTGAACGTGAGCATCCTCTTCTGGAAGCACTTGACTCCAGTCATACCCTTCATCATCCTGGATCATAAAACAAGCTCTTGATTTTTCCTTTTTAGGAATACCTTGGTGATTCCTCTCTGTTCTTGTGATAGATCGCCTTTTGATAGTAATCTTCTTTAAACGGATTAGCGGTTTCTTCAACAACAGAGTTTCTGCATTCTCTTTTGAAATGACCCTTTTGCTTGCATTTGAAACAGGTCACTTTTGATTTGTCGAATCCCGGCTTTGTTGATGGTCCACAGATTGATTGTCTGCCAGTAATATCCATGAACTGCTGAGCTCTTCGAATGCAGCTTGCCAAACACCATCTCAGATCAATGAGTTCCATCTCCTCTAGATCTATTTGGTCGTAATCTTCCTTTGTTAGTTCAGAATTTCCAATCTTACCAGCTACCAGATCTTCGTATGATTCCAGAATTGATCCCAGAAAACTCATTTGCTGTTTAGCAGCTTTGATGTTCATTGTTGAAGAATTCTTCAGCTTTAAAGAGATGTTGCAGATAATCTCATCAGGTTCTTCAGAGTTTGATGTTGTTGTTGTTGTTGATGATGAATGATATCCTGGATCGTAGCTTGATGAGCTTTTCTGTGAATCTTTCGTCTTTTCAACACTATATGCAGTCTTTAGTGGTTCACTAGCTGTCACTAAGGGTACACTGCCCTTGTAGTAAAGACTTACATTCTGGTGATGCGAAGAACTGCTCATCTTGCTTTGCTTTTGTAGCTCAAGCTCATGACTTTCTATCTTTTCTATCAAAACATCAAGAGTAATTGTATCAAACAACACATCGTTTTTCAAAATAAACACGAACGTTTGCCACTGATCAGCTCATGGTAACGCTTCAATAATTTTGTCAATGATTTCTTCCCATGTTTTTACAATTTTAAACCTATCAAGTTCAATTTTAAGGTGACAGAATCTTTCTATTACAGATTCTGTCACACCCCCAAAATCCACCTGCGGAGTATCACCGCTTGGAGGCGTGACTAACCAGGATCAAGCCACCAATCATATTGAATGATGTAATATAATAAAGATAAACCAAACATAATATAATTGGTGTCCAAAATAAGTTAACCAAATTCAAGTATCAGCGGAAGCATAAAGTTGTAAAACCAAATCATAAGTTTTAAGAGTTCAAATGTTCCACATGGAACTTCACATTCCGTGTCCCACAACGACTCTTCCCCATGCAAGCTCCAGCTAAGTACCTATTGACCTGCAAAGCATGTAGTAACGAATCAACAACAAAGTTGAGCGAGTTCACAGTTGGGTGTTCAGTTTAAGTTGTTCCAAAAACAGTTCCTTTAACTGGCATCCCTGCCGTGGGGGTTACCCCATAGTTGAAAACGTGTTTAATTTAATCCCAATTACTCTGGCAATCCAGCCGTGGGGGCTACCCCATGTTTAGTTATCTGGCTTTTCGGCCGTGGGGGCTACCCCATGTATGTACTACTAGACTCGTTACCATATCGACTGCTGACTGTAGTCATGTTTATGTGCCCTGAACTGTCAATGTCTATCATCATTGCCGTGCCCAGATCCATTAGTTCACGCCCGTCCTCTGCGGCACTGTGTGAGGCTTGTCAAACCTAAATAGCGCTATCTAACTAATGACCCGCTCGCCATTGGCCCGGCGATTAAGTCGATATAAAAAGGAGGGACTTCGTGATAGAGTTTTGGTCTAGTAAAAGATATCTGTCCATGAGGACGAGGAATTTATATTCCTGAACCCGTACTGTCCTACCCAAGGAGGACGAGGAATCCCTATTCCTTAACCCATTCCCAACCCCTGGGAATCCCATGCTTTGTAGAAAGTGTGAACTCACCTTGGTTTGCTCGGTATGCTAAACTACGTGCTCGCAAACAATCAATCAAAGCCTAGAGTATGCATGTATACACACTCAGTACGTGTTGGTAAAGTTTCACATGTAATCTATGTCACAAAGTATGCCTAAGAATTTATCATGTATCACATAAGCAGTTAATCGAATCCATGCAATTCAAGCTTGACATAAATGCCTTTCACAGTTTGTTCTATCATGGTTATTTGTTAACATTCTTGACAGGGTTAACTGGTTTACCAAGGTTAACATACTTAGCGTGGTTAACATTACTCAGTTAACGTAGTTTACATAGTTGGCATACTTAGCATAGTTAACATAACCTAGTTAACATACCTAACGTAGTTGACATGTTTAACAGTGTTCACAAACCTAACAAGGTTAACAGATTGAACATGACAAGGTTACTGTATCAAAATCTTAGGCGAAATCACAACAGACAAAAATCGGTTATTGACGAAAACCCTTTTGGGTGGCGGAATCCCTTGGGTGACGAAATCCCTTGGGATTTCCTCGAGGTGTATTTTCGTTGGGCCTGGGATTTTCGTCGAGTACATCTTCAACAACAATAGTAGTTCCCCAAAACCCTAATGATGCATCTAACAGTTACATTATCACATCGTCAAATTTATCATACCATCACTCATCACAAGAATGTAATCCTGACAATATAACAATCTATCACTCTTAACAATCACCTACTGAACCCACTAGTTCATTAATCATTATCCAATCATCATGTAATTTAAAAAATCATCATTAAATAATTAACCATGCCCGACAAGTGTAGCTTGTTATCATGTTGCTATTTGACCAAACACCAACCTATTACAATTCTATTGGACCAAGATAATGGATCTGACAACTATACAACTATTTTAATTTCAATTTATGAAGCCCTTTCATGTGATGATATGACAACAATTATTAAATACAATAGAATGATTGGGCCGATTCAAGTGATGGACTGCATGTTTATTCACGTGACAATTGACACACAAATTCATCATATGACATCAACAATCTAGTCATGTATTTATATCAACTAAACCACAGACTGTAACAAGATTTGTCCACACAATCTAAGAATCATGCGACCTAGTGCATCAAAAGCTAGATCAATTAATGGTACAACAGACTCACCGTTGAAGTATGAGGTGAAATCACGAGAGTCTTCGAAAGAAGGAGCGTGTTGCCGTCGCCTGTTTAGAGAGGAGCTAGGGTTTCGATAAAATACCCTCTTCATGCAGTTAGAGAGGGTTTTATAACACTAATCGCTACTAGGCCAAAAGCCCATTTGTTGTTTTCAGCTCCAAGAGGCTTTTCGTGGGGGAGGGTTGGGGTGATTTCGGATGGTTGTTTTTGTGGGGTTGGGTGTACAGCAAAGGTTTAAGGTTTCACTTAATTATCCAAAACATCATAATAATATAAAACATAACATTAACACATAACACCTTATTATCCTGAAACATACAGTTAATCATACATTCGATGCACACCATATATAACATATCAACCACAATGCGATTTAACATATTACAAACGTATACAGTTATGAAACAAACAAGTCGTGTAAACAGACAACTTAAACAATAAACGTGTAATTAATGCGAAGATGGAAATCTTGGAAACTCGAGTTATCACATTATCCCCAAGTTGAAAGAAATTTCGTCCCGAAATTTGGTACGTACTCACTGAGGAAGCTAGTTAAGTTGCATGGTTTTCCTGGGGTGTCACATCCTTCCCCCGTTGATCTGTCCCGAAATTCCATACCTTCAGCCTCCGTAGTGGTTGTACTGTTTGCGAATAGTTGGGGATACTTTTGTTTCATCTGATCTTCGCGTTCCCAGGTGAACTCTGGGCCACGACGTGAGTTCCAACGAACTCGAATGAGTGGAATTCTAGTACGCTTGAGGACCTTAACATCCCGGTCCGTGATTTCAACTGGTTCCTCGAGGAATCGTAACTGCTCGTCGATAGTGAGCTCCTTCAAAGGAACTATGAGGGTCTCATCTGACAGACACTTCTTCAGATTCGACACGTGGAAAACGTTGTGAACTGCACTGAGTTCTGTTGGTAGGTTTAGTTTGTAGGCCACCTTGCCTATTTTCTCTATGATTTCGAATGGTCCAACGTATCGTGGGTTAAGTTTGCCTCGTTTGCCAAAACGAACCACACCCTTCCAGGGTGAAACTTTGAGTAGCACTCGATCCCCAACCTGGAGCTCGAGTGGTTTCCTGCCCTTATCAGCGTAGCTTTTCTGACGGTCACGAGCTGCCGCCATTCGTTGTCGTATTTGAGCGATTCTTTCTGTTGTGTCAACCACAAGTTCTGGGCCAGTGATCTGACTATCCCCCACCTCTGCCCAACAAAGAGGTGACCGGAATTTACGCCCATACAATGCCTCAAACGGAGCAGCTTTAATGCAGGTGTGGTAGCTATTATTGTACGAAAATTCCACAAGTGGCAGATGCTTTTCCCAGCCGTTGCCAAAGTCAATTACACATGCCCTAAGCATGTCTTCAAGGGTCTGGATGGTGCGTTCAGACTACCCATCCATTTGCGGGTGATAAGCTGTGCTCATATCTAAACGTGAGCCAAAGGACTTGTGCATTGCTTGCCACAGTTCTGAAGTAAAACGTGCATCACGATCCGAGATAATAGAGGTGGGCACCCCGTGCCTCGAGACAACTTCCTTAAGGTATACGTCTGCTAGAGTGGAGAACTTATCCATTTCCTTGATAGCCAAGAAGTGTGCAGACTTTGTGAGTCGATCCACGATCACCCAAATAGTATCGTTACCACGCTGTGATCTAGGCAGGCCAGTAACAAAATCAATGGAAATTTGTTCCCATTTCCATTGTGGTATCTCAGGTTGTTGGAGTAGGCCTGAAGGTTTCTGGTATTCGACTTTGACTCTCGCACAAGTCAAGCACTTGCTGACGTAAGTTGCTATGTGGGCCTTCATGCTAGGCCACCAGTATGTAGTTCTGAGGTCATGGTACATCTTATCCGAACCAGGATGTACTGAGTAGCGAGACTTGTGTGCCTCATCCATCACAAGCTCTCGTAGGTTGCCATAAAGTGGGACCCAAATGCGTTCTGTTACGTAGTAAGCACCGTCTTCCTTTTGTTCTAGTCGTTTCCTTGAGCCGCGTAGGGCTTCAGCCCTGATGTTTTCTGGTTTCAATGCTTCCACCTGAGCATCTCGTATATGTGCAGGAAGACTAGATTGAATAGTGAGTTGTAAAGCTCGTACGCGCTTAGGCGTAGTGTCCTTTCGACTGAGGGCGTCAGCCACAACGTTGGCTTTGCTTGGGTGGTACCTGATCGAGCATTCGTAGTCATTCAGTAGCTCGACCCATCGTTGTTGTCGCATATTCAGTTCCTTCTGCTTGAAGATATGCTCGAGACTCTTATGATCGGTGTAGATGGCGCACTTGGTACCGTACAGGTAGTGTCTCCATATCTTAAGTGCAAAAACAACAGCTCCCAGCTCTAAATCGTGTGTAGTGTAGTTCCTTTCATGAACTTTAAGTTGGCGTGAGGCGTAGGCTATAACTTTATCCCGTTGCATCAATATACAACCAAGACCCTGAATTGATGAGTCGCAGTAAACCACAAAGTCGTCTGTGCCCTCTGGCAATGAAAGGATAGGTGCACTGCAAAGTCTCTCCTTTAAGTGCTGAAATGCTAATTCTTGTGCATTTCCCCATCGATAAACAACGCCTTTCTGCGTTAGTGAGGTGAGAGGCTGTGCAATCTGTGAAAAATCCTTAATGAACCTTCTGTAATAACCTACCAAACCCAAGAATTGGCGAATTTCCGTTGGTGTACGAGGTGCAGGCCAGTTCTTAATCGAGTCTACCTTGGATGAATCAAAATGAATCCCATCCTTGTTTACCACATGGCCTAGGAAATGGACTTCACGAAGCCAGAAGTCGCATTTCGAGAACTTTGCGTAAAGCTGTTCTGTTCGAAGGAGTTCCAAAATAAGTCGTAGATGCTGCTCGTGTTCCTCCTGACTCTTAGAATAGATCAGGATGTCGTCGATGAAAACAATAACGAACTTGTCGAGATAAGGTTTGCACACTCTGTTCATAAGGTCCATGAAGACTGCCGGTGCGTTTGTTAATCCGAATGGCATGACCAGAAACTCGTAATGGCCGTAGCGTGTTCTGAATGATGTTTTGGAGACGTCCTCGTCCCGGACTCTCAGTTGATGATATCCCGATCTCAAGTCAATCTTTGAATAGAAGCTCGACCCTTGAAGCTAGTCGAATAGGTCATCAATACGTGGAAGAGGATAGCGATTCTTCACAGTCACCTTGTTGAGTTCTCGATAGTCGATACACATCCTGAAGGTACCGTCTTTCTTCTTCACGAATAGCACTGGAGCTCCCCATGGCGAAGAGCTAGGACGAATAAAACCCTTATTCAAAAGTTCTTGTAGTTGCGTGGACAGTTCTTCCAATTCTGATGGAGTTAGGCGATAAGGTGCACGAGCTATAGGTGCTGCTCCAGGAGCTAGCTCGATTTGAAACTCGACTTGTCTATGAGGCGGAAGGCCATGTAATTCCTCAGGGAATACCTCAGGATAGTCACGTACGATCGGAAAATCTTCTATCTTCTTCTTTTTCTTCGAGGGGTCCGTAACGAGAGCCAAAATAGCAGTGTGGCCCTTTCGTAAACACTTCTGGGCCTTAAGGAAGGAGATGATGCTCACAACAGCACCACTCTTGTCGCCACGAATCATAAGAGGTTCATCACCTGAACGAGGAATACGGACAATCTTTTTGTTGCAAAGAATCTCTGCTTGGTGTTGGGATAACCAGTCCATCCTAATGACAACGTCGAAACTACCCAATACGATAGGAAGGAGGTTGATAGAGAAAGTGTGACCATCAAGAACAAGATTACAACCCTTGACTATATGTGTGACCTCTAAACTTTTACAATTAGCTAGCTCTACAGTGTGTTTGGTGTTCAAAAGAGTTGGGGTACGCTTAAGCATTTGGCTAACTTTTAAAGACACGTAGCTAGTATCGGCACCCGAATCAAATAAGACAGTAACGTAAAAGTCGTCGAGAAGGAACTTACCCGTCACAACATTGGGATCATTCCTCGCTTCACCCTGGCCAATAACGAACACACGACCCCTTGCACCATTGCCGTTGTTACCCCCGTTGTTTCCATTCCCCTGGTTGTTGTTATTGTTGTTGTTGTCCTGGTTCCGGTTCAGTTGGGGACAATCTCTCTTGAAATGGCCTTCAGCTCCACACTGAAAGCACTCTTTGTTGTTAACTTGATGCTGCTGCTGCTGGCGCTGATTCTGTGAGGCTTGTTGTCGCTGACGATTCTGGTTTGCGGGGTATAAACTTCTGCAATCCTTTGCAGCGTGACCTGGCTTGTTGCACCGATGACAGTTACTCCTGGTACATGGTCCGCTGTGGTGTAGGTTACAACGATTGCATTTGGGGTGATTTCCCTTGTACCCACCATGACTTTGACTACCAGATGATTGCTGACTAGGGCTCTTGTAGTCGTCAGTCCTTCTCTGCTGAGACTGAGATTGAACAGAAGTCGAACCCTTGCTTGAAGCTCCATCCCATTTCCGTTTGTTGTCAGTAGGAGCATCCGAAGTAGCTGTAGCACTTATGCGCTTTGGTAACCTGTTCTGTTCCACCGCCTGATCAGTGAGACGATGAGCCAATTGAACAACTTGCTGAATGGTGGTGAGGTTAGCCGAAGTCACATGACTTTGGATCTCTGGCACTAAGCCCTTAAGGTATAGTTCAATGCGTTTGATGGGAGGATCCACCATAGTAGGACACAGAATAGCAAGCTCATTCGATCTTTTCGTGTATGCTTCAATTTCCGAACCCGTCATCTTGAGGTTGAAGAACTCGACTTCCAGTTTGTGAATTTCATCACGATTGCAATACTCCTCTTTGATCATTTCCTTAAAGTTGTTCCATGGGGTGGCGTTAGCAGCAACCAACCCCAGCATTTGAACCTGAGCGTTCCACCACGTGAGCGCTAAACCTTCGAGAGTACCGGTAGCATACTTCACCCTGCGTGCCTCAGGGCATTCACACATCTCGAAAATAGATTCGAGCTTTTCAAACCAGTGGAGGAGTCCAACGGCCCCTTCAGTGCCACTGAAAGTACTGGGACGACAGTCCATAAAGGTCTTGAAAGTACACACAGGAGGCTGAGCGTGTTGACCTGTCGTGTGCGCAAGAGTAAACAAAATTTAGCACCAGTGTTGGTTTACGAGAGTAGGATCTAAAGATCCTAGAGTAAGTTGTGATGGCAGGTTATACCTCCTGCCTGGGCAGCTGCGAGTGCTGCAGTAACTTGTTCAGTGATCAAAGCCGCCAACTGGGCTTGAGTTTGGTTAACGCGTCCACTCATGATCTTCATATCAAAGGAAAACATGAGTGAGAGAGGTTTGCGAAAGTGCGATGACAGAAGAGAGTAAGCACACATGTGTTTTCAATCAATAGTTGTTACGTTTATCTAAGCATACCATGAACAAAGTTCTATGTAATCTAGCAAGTAGGCAATGTAAACATAATTCATATCACCTAGAATGTCGAGTCTTGCACGTGGAGCGAAGCGTCGTTGTGGATTGTTGAGCACCGTTCAGGTTATAGTCTGGTTTTAACAAAAACTTTTTCCCTTATTAAAAGCAAGTTCACTATAACCAATGGCTCTGATACCAATCTGTCACACCCCCAAAATCCACCTGCGGAGTATCACCGCTTGGAGGCGTGACTGACCAGGATCAAGCCACCAATCATATTGAACAATGTAATATAATAAAGATAAACCAAACATAATATAATTGGTGTCCAAAATAAGTTAACCAAATTCAAGTATCAGCGGAAACATAAAGTTGTAAAACCAAATCATAAGTTTTAAGAGTTCAAATGTTCCACATGGAACTTCACATTCCGTGTCCCACAATGACTCTTCCCCATGCAAGCTCCAGCTAAGTACCTGTTGACCTGCAAAGCTTGTAGTAACGAATCAACAACAAAGTTGAGCGAGTTCACAGTTGGGTGTTTAGTTTAAGTTGTTCCAAAAACAGTTCCTTTAACTGGCATCCCTGCCGTGGGGGTTACCCCATAGTTGAAAACGTGTTTAGTTTAATACCAATTACTCTGGAAATCCAGCCGTGGGGGCTACCCCATGTTTAGTTATCTGGCTTTTCAGCCGTGGGGGCTACCCCATGTATGTACTACTAGACTCGTTACCATATCGACTGCTGACTGTAGTCATGTTTATGTGCCCTGAACTGTCAATGTCTATCATCATTGACGTGCCCAGATCCATTAGTTCACGCCCGTCCTCTGCGGCACGGTGTGAGGCTTGTCAAACCTAAATAGCGCTATCTAACTAATGACCCGCTCGCCATTGGCCCGGCGATTAAGTCGATATAAAAAGGAGGGACTTCGTGATAGAGTTTTGGTCTAGTAAAAGTTATCTGTCCATGAGGACGAGGAATTTATATTCCTGAACCCGTATTGTCCTACCCAAGGAGGACAAGGAATCCCTATTCCTTAACCCATTCCCAACCCCTGGGAATCCCATGCTTTGTAGAAAGTGAGAACTCACCTTGGTTTGCTCGGTATGCTAAACTATGTGCTCGCAAACAATCAATCAAAGCCTAGAGTATGCATGTATACACAGTCAGTACATGTTGGTAAAGTTTCACATGCAATCTATGTCACAAAGTGTGCCTAAGAATTTATCATGTATCACATAAGCAGTTAATCGAATCCATGCAATTCAAGCTTGACATAAATGCCTTTCACAGTTTGTTCTATCATGGTTATTCATTAACATTCTTGACAGGGTTAACTGGTTTACCAAGGTTAACATACTTAGCGTAGTTAACATAACTCGGTTAACATAGTTTACATAGTTGGCATACTTAGCATAGTTAACATAACCTAGTTAATATACCTAACGTAGTTGACATGTTTAACAGTGTTCACAAACCTAACAAGGTTAACAGATTGAACATGACAAGGTTACTTTATCAAAATCTTAGGCGAAATAACAACAGACAAAAATCGGTTATTGACGAAAACCCTTTTGGGTGGCGGAATCCCTTGGGTGACGAAATCCCTTGGGATTTCATCGAGGTGTATTTTCGTTGGGCCTGGGGTTTTCGTCGAGTACATCTTCAACAACAATAATAGTTCCCCAAAACCCTAATGATGCATCTAACAGTTACATTATCACATCGTCAAATTTATCATACCATCACTCATCACAAGAATGTAATCCTGACAATATAACAATCTATCACTCTTAACAATCACCTATTGAACCCACTAGTTCATTAATCATTATCCAATCATCATGTAATTTAAAAAATCATCATTAAAATAATTAACCACGGCCGACAAGTGTAGCTTGTTATCATGTTGCTATTTGACCAAACACCAACCTATTACAATTCTATTGGACCAAGATAATGGATCTGACAACTATACAACCATTTTAATTTCAATTTATGAAGCCCTTTCATGTGATGATATGACAACAATTATTAAATACAATAGAATGATTGGGCCGATTCAAGTGATGGACTGCATGTTTATTCACGTGACAATTGACACACATATTCATCATATGACATCAACAATCTAGTCATGTATTCATATCAACTAAACCACAGACTGTAACAAGATTTGTCCACACAATCTAAGAATCATGCGACCTAGTGCATCAAAAGCTAGATCAATTAATGGTACAACAGACTCACCGATGAAGTATGAGGTGAAATCACGAGAGTCTTCGAAAGAAGGAGAGTGTTGTCGTCGCCGATTTAGAGAGGAGCTAGGGTTTCGATAAAATACCCGCTTCATGCAGTTAGAGAGGGTTTTATAACACTAATCGCTACTGGGCCTAAAGCCCATTTGTTGTTTTCGGCTCCAAGAGGGTTTTCGTGGGGGAGGGTTGGGGTGATTTCGGATGGTTGTTTTTGTGGGGTGGGGTGTACAACAAGGGTTTAAGGTTTCACTTAATTATCCAAAACATCCTAATAATATAAAACATAATATTAACACATAACACCTTATTATCCTGAAACATACAGTTAATCATACATTCGATGCACACCATATATAACATATCAACCACAATGCGATTTAACATATTACAAACGTATACAGTTATGAAACAAACAAGTCGTGTAAACAGACAACTTAAACAATAAACGTGCAATTAATGAGAAGATGGAAATCTTGGAAACTCGAGTTGTCACATATTCACCTTTTAAACCGTCAAACAAATCAAATTCTTTTTTAAGTAAAGCTATTTTGTTCTTTTTTATTTGTTTACCCCCCTCAGCTTTAACCCGTAATGCTTCCCACACTGATTTAGATGAGCCATCATGATTAAGTAATGCGAAGATATCATCTCTAATCGACCGTTGGATTAGAGCAATCATTCGTTGTTCGTATGAAAAATTCTTTTTATCGTCAACAAATAAGCTTTTAAGTGGAATTTCTTCATTTTTATCATTGACTGGTCTACTGTATCTGAAATCCAATCAAAACTAGCTTTCGTGCGCATAAGCTTTGGCCCAGTTAATGAATCGTTCTTTCCACCATGTATAATCTTCAATACTTTCGAGTTTTGGTGGATTCGAATGGGCTCCGTAAAAATTATCATGGTTAATACTTTCAGTTATAGCTTTCGTTATGCTTTTCGGTGTGGCAGTCAATGTTCCGCAAGACTCGGACGTGAACGCCTAGTAAAACGTGTTTTAGAACTCTTCAACCATCTTTTTCGTGTGTCGCTTTTTGAATTTGTGCCACGTTTATCACCGTTAATCACCTGCAAAAAAACAATCTAATGATCAATCTAAAACTAATTCACACTCGGATCGGATGTATATCCGATCGGACGGGGTCAACGAAAGTCAATCAGATGACTTTGGATCGAATGGCAATGGATCGGATGAGTTGGATCGAATGGCAATCCGTACGGACTGCACTTCGATCGGATGACCTTTAAAAATGTCTTGGATCGAATGAGTATGTTGGATCGAGTAATGTGCTATGGATCGGATGTCAGTTCGTTCGAACTGCCATTCGAGAGTTTGCAAACAAATTTATCACTTTATAATAGAAATGTATTTGGATCGGATTGTGATTCGATCGGTTTGCCGTTAGAAGATTTGACCTCAAATTAGAAACATGCAATGTATCGATGTCAGTTCGAACGACTTGCCATTCGATGATTGAATCTCTTAATCATCATGAATTATGATTATCAAAACAAACAATGGCCGACATACTTTTGCTATACACATGCAAACTAATGTTAATATCTAATTGGACCTCACATTAACTGATCCGACAAGATTTTATTGAATTACTACACATATGCATCTGACAACAATTGAAATGATATCAAAATTACTTTTGATTCACTTTATTCACAAAGCACATGGGCTGAGCTGTATTATGAAGTCACAATGGGCCGTCAAACTTTTATCAAACAAGTAGCATGAATCTCATTGGACCAATATACCTTTTGCTGAAGTACCATGTCAGGGATCGGATGAGACAAAAAGCAATATTGAACAAATGAACTTTGAATGAGATTTTGGATCGGATTGCAATCCGTTCGAAGTGCCTTCCGACACTTAGACTTTAAAAAGTGAACAAATGCCGTGGATCGGATGTCAATCCGAACGATTTGCCATTCGTTACTTATGTATTGAACAAACAACTCACATGTTAATGTCTGACAACCCTTTTAAAACTTGTTATGTAATTGGACCTTTAATTGGCTGTCAAGAATCAAATGGGTTTATCAATCTATAGTTCACGTGATATATGACAAATAACTTGCGTTAAATGGGCTGCACTTTTTATGTAAATTGATTAGACTAATCAATTAATCTGGCCAACACATGAATTCTTATTGGATCGTTCAACTGTGAATTAATGAGCCGATAATCACTAGCAATTAATGTGCCACACAAGTTTGTCACAGCTTTATTAATATTGGGCCGAGAGGTTAATGGATAGCACGTGTAATGGTATTGGGCCATGTCAATAGGAACGGATGTCACTTCGATCGAAGTGTCATCCGATAGTTGACACAATCCAATTCGATCGGAAGGTGATTCGAGAGTTGACACCGTAACAAACAAACAAAGTGATTAGGATCGGATGGTCATCTGATCGGATGGCCATCCGATCGGTGAACATCTTCATGAACAACAACAACAATATTCAACATTTTCGGACTAGAAAAATCACGATTTCTCACAAACTGTTTAGAATTAAGATCTGAAATTTTGTAGGCTTGTAAATCAATTGTTTTCGCACACAATATCCAAAAATCAGCCAATTTTATCCGTAAAAACCATGTTAATTTTGAGTTTTTTTTTGTCAAAAAACGTGAAGAAGATGAGTAGAGTAAGAAATTTGACAAATCTGATGTGTTTTTAACGCTGAATCTGATGATTTCTCGTGCGATTTTGTGTGTTTGATCCGTGCAATCGAGCTCCTGCTCTGATACCACTTGTAGGATCAGTTTTTGACTCCCGAACGATTGCGTATCGACACGTGTGACGTGCGGAATCCGTACACGTGAGTGGATCGAACACGAGAACCGTACTATAATCTATGATTCGATTGACGATATGAAAAGTACAAATGAACCGTGAATCACCTTTTGCCTTTCTCTCTCTACTTTCTCTCTCTAGCTCCAAGCTCTCCAAATCTCCAAATGTGCAAAAAGTTATAAATGGTGAACCTAAAGGTCCTATTTATAGGCCAAGGCTTTAATGAGAGTTCTCATTAATTACATAATTGCCACCTTGCCTTTACTCTAAATATTACAATATAAACTCTAGAATTAATCTGTTTCTGCTACGATCTGTCTTGACAGAGACGATAGACATAAGTGCACCAACACATCTACAAAACCCTAAATGACCCAATGATAAGACCATAAGAGGACTCATTTGATAAATATTGGTGGGGTTAAAGTTGAAATGGGTTGGGTTTTCCATTTGTCAATTTCAGTACTTTGGATAGACACCCACAAGGTGGCTAAGCACGATCCTATATTATATCATAAAACGATCCGTGGAGACAAGTTGGAAACACTTCCAACTAGACACAGTGAAATGATCGATGACACTACCAGTCATTTCCCCAGATCATACTTAGCTTATATTAATCCTAAGCTTGAGTACACACTACATGCAAAAATAAAAAATATAATGGCCAAATAATTGGTATACGTACATTTATTGTAGCTAGCCGGATTCTTCCATAGTCCTTTCTTTGATTTATCCTGCCTATGGGTTCGTTTTAGGGATGTACCTCATGAGTTTGTAAAATAACTATGTTTTGGTGACTGAATATTAGAGATTAATCGAGTATAAAGAGTATAAGGATATGGGTAGAAAGGGGAGTGGTATAGTTTAGAGTTTAAAGATATGAATATACGGGTTAGAGAAAGTTCCTGATATGAAGGCTTTCATTTCTATCCAGATGCGGAAAGAAAACTTTGCACATTATGTGTGAAAACAAATTAATGACCACACTAGTCAAGTGGGGAAACATGGGGTTTCCATGTGATCTACCTCTTGCATGGGAATCATGTTATAAACTAAGAGAGTGAGACATAAGCAAGATATAAGTGAAAGTGAGGAAGGATCATACCATTGAAGTAATGCAACCCAATGTTTTTATAGTGTTTACAGTTCATCTAGATGATAGTTAGCGGTAATAATACAAAACACCTTAGTGTTGATTGAGCATGTTTTTTTCTATTTTATTTTGTATGTGTTATGTATATGTGTTTGCGAGCTAAGTATTGTGTGATAAACCCAAAAGAATTTTACAAGCATGATCATATAGGTTTGTAAACACAAATAGTACTATTAGGGCCAACATTGTGTTTTACTAAGAATTTAGACTAAGAGGTTTAATATCCAGGACAATGTTTCTCCTTATTTGTCGAGCACCTTAGCCCTAAGCTGTTTGTCTTTATGATCCTTGAAGTTGAGTAGATGACCTACGCCATTTTTTAACGTCCTAGAGCTTTACTCTTTTTTTCATCTCAACTTTATCTTGCAATAACCTCAATGTCTTCTTCCCCATGCTAATAAAAAAATGTTTTTTAAACCTATACTCTATCAAAGATGCTCTTATTTCTTATAAACTAGCTTTTTTGCCTTCTCAAACATTTCCATTTTCTTTTACCTTTCATGTTTGTTCTCTTTCATATTCGTCAAAGTTCTTAACTAGATCTTTCATGTTTCGTTACAGATGGTAGTGTAAATGAAAGTGCAATTTTATAATAGTGGTAATGTATTACGGAATTTGTCAAAGAAATAATACATATGAACATGTGCATTGATAATTGATACTCGAAAAAAAATTTAGTGACGAAATATACCGATTTAAAAAAACATTTGTGTGTTTTAGGTATTTTTGTGTTCAAAATGGTTCTCGCGGTTCTCGCAATAAATGTGGTTCTCGCATGAACCCTACCATACATATATACACACATATATATATATAGGGAGAAGATCATGCGAGAACCACCTCTTATTGCGAGAACCGCGAGAACCAATGTGAACACAACAAAAAATGCCTAAAAATAGCTAAAAATCACACAAATTTTTTTTTTATATTTTTTATATAAAAATCGCTACTTTTCGAAGCAAAAAAAAAAAACTTAAATTTTCTTTTTTTTTTAAAAAAAAAAAAATTTTCTGCCACTAAAAGTAGCGATTTGAGCATAAAAAATATTAAAAAAAAAATTTAGATTTTTTTAGGATTTTTGGGGGTTTAGTTTTTAGCATTTTAGCTTGGGGTGTGGGGGTGGGGGTGGGGGGGGCTTTAGGTTTTTGGGGGGTGGGGTTAGGTTTTTTTGAGGTTTTAGTTTTTAGCATTTAGCTTGGGGGGGGGGGGGTTGGGTTTTTTTAGTTTTTTTTTAGGTTTTTTTAGCTATTTTAGGTTGTGTTCACATTGGTTCCCGCGGTTCTCGCAATAAGGGTGGTTTTTTCATGAACTCCTCCATATATATATATATATATATATATATATATATATATATATACACATATATATAGGGGACTGCTAAAATGAGAACCACCTCCAGTTGTAAGAACCGTGAGAACTTTTTGATCCGGGGCGAGTTGGACTAAATTTTTTTTTTCGTAAACGTATATGTTTGTATTATAAACACATTTGTAAAAAAAATTAAAAAAAAATGTCGTGTGTGTAGTTTTGAACACCACAAGTTTGTGTTTACGGGACCCGTAAATTTTATTTAAAATTTACGGGTCCCGTAAACGCAAACTTTGGGTGCTTAAAACTACACACCCGACATTTTTTTTGCATTTTTTTTACAAATGTGTTTATAATACATGCATCTACGTTTATGAAAAAAAAATTTGGTCCACCTCGCGCCCGTACGGTGTAGTTCTCACGGTTCTTACAACTGGAGGTGGTTCTCCTTTTAGCGGTCTCCTATATATATATATATATATGTATATATATATATAGGGAGGAGTTCATGCGAGAACCACCCTTATTGCGAGAAACGCGAGAACCAATGTGAACACAACCTAAAATAGCTAAAAAAACCTAAGAAAAACTTAACCCCCACCCCCCCCCCCCCCCAAAAAAAAAACCTAAACCCCCACACCCCCCCCCCCCCCCCAAGCTAAATGCTAAAAACTAAAACCCCAAAAAAACCTAAAAAAACCATAACCCCCCCCCCCCCCCAAAAAAAACCTAAACCCTCCTCCCCCACCCCCAAAAACCTAACCCCCCCTCCATGCTAAAAACTAAACCCCCCAAAAACCTAAAAAAATCTAAAAAAAATTTTAATTTTTTTTTGCTTCGAAAAGTAGCGATTTTTATATAAAAAAATTTTAAAAAAAAATTTGTGTGATTTTTAGCTATTGTTAGGCATTTTTTGATGTGTTCACATTGCTTCTCGCGGTTCTCACAATAAGAGGTGGTTCTCGCATGATCTTCTCCCTATATATATATATATATATATTAAACCTAGTCATGACACAAACCAATTTATGGTGGAAAGTTGTGTGCAATGGTAAACATTTATCTTAGAATAAATTCCTCACACTTGGACTTCTAGTGGGTGAAATAGTACCCACGAAATACACATAAATTAATAGTGTCCAAAGTGATTGTTTATTCCAGATAATATTTTTATTTAAATATTGTGATTTTCAATTGAATATCTGAATTGATATAATTTCTTTTCTTTTGACAATGTACGAATTTGAGTTTATGAAATAAAAAATGTTTATTTAAATATTATCATTTTCAATTGTTATGATGCTTTGAACACTCATCCATTCACTCATGCCCCGATGATTCCGCCATCGGTTGGGGTGTGACAGATTAGTATCAGAGCTATAACTATTGTGAATTAGGAAAAATTACCCTGATTGACCTAGTCTATAGTTAAGAATCTTGTTTGACCATTCTCGATTATGATGTTAAAATTACCAATTCTTTAGCATGTACTGGTAGTCCACTGATTTACTATCATTTCCTCTTTATGCAACAAAAACTCATTTTTGTCTTTTCAGTGTTTTTTTTTTTTTTTTTTTGTATTTTGACGTTTTTAAATGTTCTGGTATTTTTCCAAACCATTCTCTCCCTAAAATAAAAAATATCTTTTGGATTTTAGGTTTAAAAGGAAAAAGAAAAATGTGAAACAAATAAAACAGACTTTCCGATGAGGCCTACTAAATATCATCATCCATAATCTCAGTTTCACCCTTTTTACCTTTTTCACCACCCGAATTAAGTTCTTTTATACCATTGATTTTCAAAAGATAGTTAAACCTTCCTTTATCGAAAGCTTTGGTAAAAAGATTAGCTTTTTGTTTATCGATGTGAATAACCAGTTTCTCTTCTGTTGTTGAATCAGAGCACTTGTGAATAGCAACTCGATGAAGCTATATACTCCGGTTCATAGTTACAAAGAGAAATAGTCGTTGGCTTTTTGCATTGCCACGTGACTAAACTCGACCTGAAGAACTGGCGACCGACCATCATAGATTTGGTGTTTAGCTTGCAACTCCCAAAGTCTTAATCTGAGTATGCCTTCAGAACGAACTCATCATCTTGAGGATACGATAAACCCATTCCAAGATATCCTCTGAGACAACGAAGAATTATTTTGACCATCATTAAATGTGATACTCTCGGATTAGCTTGATATCTCACGCAGGAACAATTCGGATACATAATGTTGAGCCTTGAAACTGTAAGATACATCAATGAGCCGATCATGGAACAATATTCGGTGACATCAACCTTCTCCCCTGTAGGATCAGGTCCAATTCCATGGTTGTGAGGTAGCGGAGTGCTCATGGTTGTTGTTCCCATCATTTTGATCTTCAAAAGAATGTCATTGACATACTTCATTTGATGGATAAAAATACCATCGGGTAATTGTGTGACAACTGGCACCAAACCAGTAATTTCCGTACTATTTTAATATTATTTGTTATTTACAACTATGTGCTTAAACATCAATATTATGTGATTACTTGCTTTACATGTGAATTCATGCATGTTTTATATTTCAAATATTGCCTTGTGCATTACATTAAGCGTTGCGTCAGAAAGACTAGTAAACTCACTGGTAAGACATACTATGTCAGCACATCTCTAGAAAGCAGTCAGACAATAGAATTAGGGCCTAGGAGTAGGTCCAACATCTAAAATACATTAAAACCCAAGTATGGATACAAGGGTTAATATATAAACTTTCCGGAAGCTAAACTATGCACTAAAAGACACCCAAAACTCAATTTAAATGTTAAATTCAGCAGAAAATCAGCTAAAAACAGCATTTTAACACCAGAATTGATGTTTTAGTGTCTAGAATAACTTATAAAGTGTCGGGAATTGAAACTGTCACAAAAGGTGCTTCATACTTAGTAAAACTGCGCAATTTAGCACCTTAACGAACCGGTATCCAAACGAATAACCGGATGGTGTGTGTTGGGTGTGATATATTTTTATTAATATTTTAAGCCCTTTTTTAACACATTAGTCATGTTTTAAATTTTTAAAACACGATATTCTACTAACACTAAACACACACATGGGAAAGTGCACCCATCGTGAGCGTAGTATAGCGTTGGTAAGATACCGAGGTCGTCCAAGACACAAAAGCTTTTAGTACCGGTTTATCCTCAATAGTCTAATCAAATCAAAATTTTTAGAAAAGTTTTTAAACATGAAATTAAAAACTAAAAATGCTGAAAAATAAAAATAAAAGAAAAACAGACAGTCAAGATGAATCACTTGGATCCGACTTGCTTTTAATGTAACCTTGGATGATTTCCGCACTTTTGCACTTTTTAAGAGATTATCTTAGTTATAGTAGTAGGCCCCTCTTTTGAAGGTGACGTTACCCTCAACCCAGTGGTTTGAGTCAGCAAGGATACAATCCCAAAGGGTCGGAATATTGAAAGATAATTAATTAAGTTATTAATGTGTAAAGTGGTAGGCCCCTCTTTTGAAGGCGACGTTACCCTCGGCTAAGTGGTTTGAGTCAGCAGGGATACAATCCTAAGTAGCCGGTTTAATGTATTAATAGTAGTTTACATATGAGGGGATCAAGCCATTCGCACCCCCGCCATCCAATACCAGTGGGTATTGAAGGAGGTCCTAGTAAGCTTGACCCAGGTCCTTGCAAGTGTCACACCCTGACTTTTGAGGAAGCGTATGATGTGTGACTTGTTCAATATCATTGCATTCAATCATAATAAACAGCTATAAGGTCAAAATGATGTTCATCCATTCATAAAGTTTAAAACATTACAAACACTAGTCGTTTAAGTATCAAATAACACAACCTTTGATTCAGTTACAAAACAACAAAAGTGGATGACATCTAAACTTGTTATTCCTATCCTGAAACAACACCAGCGCCCAAGATCCAACTTGTTTCCTGAAATACATGTAATTTGGAAAACATCAACAAAAGTTGAGCGAGTTCATGTGTTTTGTATAAATACTAATAAACTTGTAAATGTTTGAGAGACTCCTTTGAAAACAGGTATGAAAAGCATCTATGAACATATCAAATTAATGTTTTGCAAGGACATTAATGTATGTGAAGACATAGGGAGCACTCAATATTAGTAGGCTTATACCCTCGTCGAATTCCCTCGACTGTGTCAAATTCACCTTGACTGTGTCAAATTCCCTTGACCGTATCAAATAACCTTGACTGTGTCAATTCACCCTTGACCGTTGTCGAATCACCTCGACTGGGACACCAAAGCACTCTAAGTGGTCACATAAGGACCATGAGTGGGGCTCGGCCGTACCCGTTAGATCTAACCTTCATCCATATTTCTTATGAGAGTTAATGGCATTTCAAATTCAACATATGCTCACATGATATAATAGTTCATTTCACAGCCAAATCATACCATTTAAACATTCGTAACATGTATTCCACCCCCGAGAGTTATAAAACCAAAACAGTTAAGAGAAAAGGGGGACATGAACTCACAAGTTTGCGTCCTGCTATCTCGTATGCTCAAGGTCCTCCTATGAGTCGTACAACTACCTACATATGTGCCATGTTTTATTAGATGCTTAGGTCGTGTGACGACTCTTTGTCTTAGTTGTTCATTATGACTTGTCTTGGAAATCTTGGTGTATTCTGAGTTACATCATTGATGTATATTATAATATTCCAAAGTATATAATTATTTGTTAAAATAATAAATATTTTAACTTAAATTATATTTATTACATTTTGGAATATTAGTTAAAATAATATATTTTAACTTGCCACATATTGTATTTGTACATGTATAACTTTCCCCAAGGATGGGTGTATTCATACTCGTATTCTTAAACTTGTGTATTTTGCCAAGTATTGGTGGCGTATTCCGGTGAGTATTTGTACGTACAAGAATACGTATTTTATTGTGTTTATTAAGTGTTCTTATACTTAATTTTTGTGTTAATTTTTCCAGAATAATACTTCTAATAAAATTCACCAATATATATTCTCAAAATATATATTTTAGGAAATCTTACATAGAAAATTATTTATAATTTTTCCCTTGGCAAAAATAATTGTATTTTCATTTAAACCATGAAAATAATACATTTTCAAGTTTAACTTAGAAAATATATATAAATCTATTTTTCACCCAAGAATAATGTATTCTATGTTTAATTAAGACAATGTATATTTTCTCCCAAAATAATATATCTTCTAATAATTTCAAGAAAACATATATATTTTTCTTTACCCAAAAATAATATATTTTCTTCTTGTAAAAAATATGATTTATTTTATAATACTCACAAAAATCATATTTTTGTTCTCTTGGTTTCCAAAATACTGTTTCCCAAAATATATTTACGAATCTAGTTCCGGAATATTTATTGTAAGTTATATTCCTTGTTCGGTTTCTCCAATATTTTGGGTATAATTTGTATATTTATTTTGGAATTTTGGTAATATTTGGTATTGTATTTATTGGTATTTTGGTGAGTTATATTATTTTAAGCCTTAAAATAATATAACTAATACACATAATATACAAATAATCATACATATGGTGACATCTAAATATATATTCTTCTAAATACATATTTAGTCACTTTTACCATAAAAAACCAACCTCCAATATTTTGTTATTTTTGTAACAAAAATTATGGCAAACTTTATATGAAAAATCATGGTTAAAATATATTTGTAAATATTTGTTTAAAAATATTTTCCTAAGTGTTTAATTTCTAGAAAAATTTTGCCATAGTTTCCCCTTAAAATGGAGATTTCCATGCTTTCAAAGCATATCATTTTCTTTTATAAATTACCACAATCAACAATAAACCAATCAACACTTACCAAGTGCCATAAATCAAGCATTAATCACTACTTCTTGAACTTGAAGATTTATAAAAATTTGTAGTAACTTACTAGTGTATTTAGTAAGCTTAGTTACGCTTCAAAGTGTGGTTGTTTATTTAAAAACATCATTCTTGAAGAATTTAGGTGTTTACAACTTGTAAAATATTTTTCTAAAAATATTTCTTCTTGAGTTTTTCTTGTTAAATATATATTTCTACACTTGATTAACCACTAAAAATGTGGTTAGTTTCTTTAAGAACCAAGTTTATGTAAAATGTTGTATTTTAACTTGGTTTCTTGAGAAAATCATTCTTAAAATCATATGTTTACAAGACTTTATACTCACTTTGATCATCATTCTTCAAGAAAACAATTTATACTTCAAGTTCATGCTTTACATAAGGATGATCACTTTGATTACTAACATAATTATCCTCTCATCTTGCTAGATCATGTCTTTAATCACCATCTAGCAAGATCATATGATGTTTAACATCATAAACACAAGACATCATCAATCAAGAAGCAAAACAACACTTAAAAACATGTATTCTTATAATCTTTAGTCTTATGTTCATGATTTAAGCTCTTGATCATTAGTGTTCTTCATGATTCTTTACTTGTAACATCTTTTAACCAACATATTAAGAAGTAAAATGAGATCATAAGAGTCTTACTACTAGCACAAGGCTAGGGAAGATCAAGAAGCAAGATGATGAAGAAAATAGGTGGTTAATAGCTCCTTGTGAAGGTCCTTCCAATTCCGTTGCTTACAACCTTCTTAGATAGGTTTAAGACACCTTAGAATCACCTTAGATTACTTGGAAATGGGCTAGAAAAATTTAGAGATGGAAGGGGGTGCTTGGCCGTGAGCTAGAGGAGAAGGAAAGATGAGAGTTTGGTGTTGAAGTGTTGTGTATGAAATGAATGAGTGAACTTGTGTTTTTGTATACTCTTCCAACATTAAGGTGGCATATGGCATATATGTTGGTATATTCTCCAACAAAGTATCAAAAATAATCAAATAAAATCATATGTGGGACCCATGTCCCCTAACCGGCCATCAAAAGGGGGGGGGGGGGGTAAAGTGTAACATTCTAATGGTAAGTTAAGTGTTTTAGTTAGATTTCAAGTATACTAGTTAGGGTTATATGTGTTATATGTTTATAGGATGTGTTATGATGTTCGGCGACCATAACTAGCTTTGTAACACTAAAACAATGCTTTTAGTAAGAATTTGATGTTTCAGGTAGTGTCCGGTTGTTCGTTTCGTTACTGTTCGTTAAAGTGCTAAATTGTGCAGTTTAGTGTGCTTTATGTTGTGTTTTGTGACAGTTTTGATTCCCGACACTTAGGAAAGTATCCTGGACCATTAGACCACATTTCTGCATTATATTTAGATGTTAAAAGCTGAATTTTTGCTGAATTTATTTATAAACTGCAGAATTCTGCAGTTTTAGTGTGTTTCTAGCACTTTCTGGTACCTATGTCATCACTAGGAAGGCAGTTTTGTAATCCCTACTTTCCTACACCCTATCCTAGTGTAAAACTTGGTTCTGGGGCTCATTCTGTGTCTTAATATCATGTCTGTCTAAGTGCTGAACTCCCGTCAGTACTTCTAGTTTGTTTGATAATTGTGCTAACTTTGTCCTGTGCATTAATAGAACTATATTGTGTTGCATGTAGTAATGATAAAAGTCTTGCAACAAGAAATGCCGTTGTATGTATATAACAGTAATTAGAAATTCATTCGTCTTGTAAACTAAATCCTGCACAGTCACTAAAGTACAGATTACTGTTTAATTATTGTACGGAATGCATGGAAAAGTGCTAGTTGTCACAGCAGGATCTATACACTGAACAAGGCAAGAACCTTACCAAACCATTCCCTTAACCCCTGACCAGGTAGCCAACATATCTCTATATAGACCGTAGAGATATGAATGGTGAAAATCTTTTACTTTATACAGACAGTAAAGTAATGCCAAGACACCACGGACAAATGAGAAAGAAGCTTCACCTTCAATATAAGAAACTAGTTATTAAAGTCATTAATACAAAACCAAATAAAAAGTGCGAAAAGATTAAAAATCAAAAGTATTACATTAAAGACTTGTCTTCACCAACTGATGTAAGAGACTTAGCCAAACATGGCCTTTGATTGACAAGAACTCTTACGATCAATCTTGGATCCCGAGACTACTACACACACTCTAAGGTGGATGGATGATGGTGGTGGATGTGGGTGTTGTAGTGGTGGTGGAGTGGTGGTGAAGTGGGAGAGAGGTGGTTTGCTAAGGGATGCCTTTGAAGTGAACCAAGCACCTCAACTTATAGCCTGAACAGAAGCCCGGCCATGGCCCCGTGTCCGCTGGACACGGCCCCGTGGCCATCCACTTTCTCTTCCTTCATTAATTTCTCTTGTCTGCATTAGGCTCCACACGGCCCCGTGTTCGCTAGGCACGACCCCGTGTGCAGAAGCGTATCTGTATTACCAAAATTTTCTAGATTTTGCAAATCTTAGCGTTGACCACGCCCCTTACTCAGTGGGCACGCCCTTGTGGTGAGCAATAGAAGCTTCTACAGCTTTGTCTTTTCTGCAGACACTTGGCCACGCCCCCATGCTCGATGGGCACGGGGCCGTGGTCAGCCTTTTATTTCTTGTTTTTGCTTGGGAAGATGCTGTCGAGGGGTCGGACATGCCACGTTTCTTCCTTTTCTTTGTATTTAGGTTAGTTTTTGCTGCATATTTGTTCCTTTTGTTCATTTAAGCTCATTTGGTCCTGAAAATACAAAAGGAAGACAAAAGCACACTTTTTCCAACAATTAGTACTAAAAAGGGTTAGTTTTATGTCTCATTTGATGTAATTTATATGTTTCATTTTGCACAAATCACCGGACACTACCCGAAACACCAAAACTTAACTATTACGAAGCTAGTTATGATCACCAAACACCATATTACATCCTAAAACACCTAAACACACTTAAACCCCTAAATTTAACACTTAAACACTAACTAGATTATGTAACTTGGAATTGAAATGGAACTAAGACCCCTCCCCCCCATAGTGGACGGTTATAATAAGGGGCCCACACTTGATTTTCTTTGATCAATTTATTGGGTATGCTAAGATGATAAGAAACATATTAACCTCCATGTAATTATATGATGGAAGACATTTTATAAATAACCACTAGAAGTTGAAACATAGCATTCACACCAACATTTCAACTTCATCTCTTCCTTCTTCCCCTCCTTGCTCTCGGCTCACACACCACACACTACCACCATCATTTTCAATCCATTACAAGACATTCTAAGCTTACTACAAGGTGTATGGAGGCTCACTAAGAAGGCTTGAGGTGCTAGAACTTGAAGGACCACTTGGAGGAGCCATTAACCACTCACTTTCTTCCATCTTCATCATCTTCCTTCTTGTGCCACTTCCCTAGCCATTAGAGCTAGTTGTAAGCCTCCTAATCGCTAATTTAGTTCAACTTTATGTTATGTACAAGTATCACCATCTAAGTAATTAAAATTTAAAGGATGAAAATGAGAAGATCTAACATAATCATGAAGAAAACAAGTGATTTTAGTAATTTTTGATGTATGTGATGAAGTTGTTGTTGTTGAATCTTATGTGTATGCTTAGATCTAGTATGTTAAGCTTGTTAGGAGCTTAGGTCTAACAAGTTTAAGTATAGATCTTGAAAGATCCATGGTTAAACTTGAAGATGAACATGTGAAACACTTATGTGAACTTGAAAAATGAATTTTTAAGCATGAACATGTAGTCTTGAAGAAATAAGTGTATGTAAAACTAACTTTTGAAACAAAAATCCATGAAAAAATTGTTAAAAGTACAATATGAAGCTTGTTTATGCAAGATCTAAAGATGTAAAGTATGGATCTTGAAAGATCCATGATGAAACAAGGATTTAAACATAAGGAGCTTTCTAATGAACATAGAAATGACTTTTAAACATGATTTTCAAGACTTTGAAACCATAAGACTCATGGATGATCTTGTTAGTAACTTAAAGTTTCATAAACCTTTGTTTAAAGCATACAAGAAAACTTGTTTTTGGAAAGATCATTGTATGTTAAGTGTAGATCTCCAAGACTACACATATTTAACCAAAAATCAAGGTCACCATAATGTTTCACATGAAGAAATTAGTGAATGTTGATGGTGAAAATTGTTGGAAATTGGTTTTGGTGATAAAAAGAAAATAAACACATGTTTGAAAACAAGGGAAAGCTCCATTTTTAGGGGAAACCATGTCAAAATTTTTATAAAATTTTGACACTTAGAAAAATATAAGTTTTGGTGAAACTTATTCCCCAAAAATTCACATAAAAATATTTACCAAAGTTTCCCTAATTTTTTTTGTATGAAATTTCAAGTTAAAGGATGATGATTTCTTCAAGTTAAAATTAATATTAAGTATGTATATTTTAGGAAAAATACATATATTTAGTGATCACCAAATTTTGTGCTAAGTGTATATTATGTGTATTATATGTAGTAGTGTATTAGGAACTTAAAAATACACTAAATACTCCTAAGGAGTATAAATACCAAAATACACATACAAATACGTGAGAATACCTAAGTATTCAAGTATATAAAATCCTCTCAAGAAGAGTATTTGGACAATACAAGAAAAATATATTTGTAAAAATATATTCCACGAACATTTGGACTTAGGACAATTTTTAGACATAAAGATATTTTTGGACAAATATATATAACCATTACCAAGTAATGGAAAGTACATAAAAATCAGGTGAACAACAAGAATAATTATATATATTTTATAGCATGACAATATATATATATTCCCTACAAGACTTAAAAATACATTATTTTTAAGAAATATAATTCCGGAAAGTAATAAAAATCAAAGTATTGATTTTTGGCGAATAATGTAAAATACACAAGTATTTACATAAAATACAAGTATACTTTTTTAAGTATACTTGCACAAAAATAATATTGAGAATATTATTTCACAAAATACTTATATTTATTTTGGAAAAATAATATAAGTAACGTATATAGACAAGTTAAAAATAAAGTTAATTTTTAACACTTATTACTTCGACAAGTTATTCATAAATAGATATATACTTTTAAAAAGTAATATATATTTACAATAGACAATTGATGTGTGTAAAATGCAACATATAAATTACATCAAATGAGGCATAAAACTAACCCTTTTTTAGTACTAATGTTGGAAAAAGTGTTCTTTTGTCTTCCTTTTGTATTTTCAGGATCAAATGAGCTTAATTGAACAAAAGGAACAAATATACAACCAAATCTAACATAAATACAAAGAAAGGGAATAAACGTGGCATGCCTGACCCCTCGACAACATCTTCCCAAAGCAAAACAAGAAGAAAGCTGAGCATGGGGTTGTGCCCAGCTAAGCACGGGGCTGTGCCAAGCTCAGCACGGGGCGTGTCCAGCTCAACACGGGGCGTGTCCAGCTCAACACGGGGCCGTGCTCAGCGAGCACGGGGCCATGTCCAGGATGGTCAGCCCTAGCACAAAAGACAAACATGTAGAAGCTTCTATTGCCCACCACGGGGCCGTGCCGAGCAGACACGGTGCCGTGGTCAACGCAAAGATACGCAGAATCTTGCCAAATCTGATAGTACAGATATGCTTCTACACACGGGGCCGTGCCCAGCGGACACGGGGGTGTGGTCAACTAATGCGGACAAGAGCAATTAATGAAGAAAGAGAAAAGGGTGGACACGGGGCCGTGTCCAGCGGACACGGGGCCGTGTCCAGGCTTCTGTTCAGCTTATAAATAGGAGTGCTTGGCTCAAGCTCAAACCATCACTTGGCACACCACCTCTCTCACACTTCACCCACCACCCACCACCACCATAACACCATCATCCACCACCATCATCCATTGTCCATCATAGAGTGTGTGGGTCGTCTCGGGATCCAAGATTGATCGTAAGAGTTCTTGACAATCAAGGCCATGTTTGCCTAAGTCTCTTACATCACTTGGTGAAGACAAGTGTCTAGTGTAATACTTTTTATTTCTAATCTTTTCGCACTTTTTACTTGGTTTTGTATTAATGACTTTAATAACTAGTTTCTTATGTTGAAGGTGATTCTTCCTTATCGTTTGTCCGTGGTGTCTTGACATTATTTTACTGTCTATATAAAATAAAAGATTTTCACCATTCATATCTCCACGGTCTATATGGAGGTATGTTGGCTACCTGGTCGGGGGTTAAGGGAACGGTTTGGTAAGAGTATTGCCATTGTTCAGCGTTTAGAGGTCCTGCAATGGACCTGGGTCAAATTTAGTAGGACCTCCTTCAATACTTAACGGTATTGGATGGCGGGGGTCCAAACTCTTTGATCCCCTCATAAGTTAAACTACTATTAATACTATAACCCGGCTATTTAGGACTGTATCCCTGCTGACTCAGACTACTTAGTCGAGGGTAACGTCACCTCCAAAAGAGGGGCCTACCATATTTCGCATTAATGGGTTGAGGGTAACGTCACCTTCAAAAGAGGGGCCTACTACAATAACTAAGATAATCTCTTAAATAAGTGCAAAAGTGCGGAAATAATCAAAGGTTACACTATACACGAGTCGGAACCAAGTGATTCATCTTGTCTATCTGTTTTTTCTTTTATTTTTATTTTTCAGCGTTTTAATTAGTTTTTATTTTTCTTAGCTTAAAACATTTTTCTAAACTTTTTGATTTGATTAGACATTGAGGATAAACCGGTACTAAAAGCTCTTGTGTCCTTGGACGACCTCGGTATCTTACCAACACTATACTACGCTCACGATGGGTGCACTTGCCCATATGTGTGTTTAGTGTTAGTAAATATCGTGTTTTATAAATTTAAAACTTGGCTAAAGAAAGTGTAAAAGGGCTTAAAATATACTTAAATTCATATACACACTTCACACGCATCAACAATACACACTCAAAGTGCAATAAATAACAAACAGGCGAAACCCGACAAACAAGGGCATGACCCTCACGAAGGACGAACATACAAAGAACAAATACATAAGTTAAAGATGGTGACTTGTACTTGTGTGATACAAGTTTAGTGACTAACATATATAGAACACATATAGGTCACGACGCTCACGAAGCAAACCCGGTGAAGTTTACGACGCATGTTACGCAAAACAGTGAGTTCATGTCCCCACTTTTAAACATTTTTCTTGTTTTCCAACTTGGGGAAAATACATGTACTGTGGTATGTAGAAACAAAAATAAGGAATGATACTATAGATCATGTCACGAATAGGGTGTCATAAGCACCATTAATCAACGTAAGTCCTAGACCGCGGAACAAAAGGTTAGATCTAATGGGTTTCAGGCAGCCACACTCTTGGCCTCTTTGTTACCATGAGTGCTTTTGTGTCTCTAGTCGTGAATCGACAAGTAAAATGCCTATGGTTTGGATGCTTCCTATGTCGTTACACATGTTAATGGCCTTGCAAACCATTAGCGATCTCGATTTCCTTACATTTACAGTATACTTTTTCAAGTACAATCTCATACCATGATTCTTACAACGATACTTAAATGTTTTACACTTTTACACAAAACTGCATGAATTAACACCAACTTATGTTGACGATTTTCCAAAACTTACATGTATTTCAGGTAACTAAGTGGATGTACGTGCGGTTCCTCTTGCTCAAGGATGTCATTTGTGTTTTTAGTTATGTCGTGTCAGGACTCCGATGCCTCTTTTGTGGGATTTGGTTGTTATATTCCACCTCATGTGGTGATATAATGATCAAAACCTTGATATTTGTCTTTGGAATAAAGTTGTAAACTTTTCAAACAATTATCTTTCATGTGATGTAAACACTTAACTTAACTTATGTTATGGATATTTAATATCAATGGCATTATGGAATTTGATTTATGATCATGTAGTATGTTTACCATTCGTATGCAATGTGAACCTTTAGGATCACACCTAGTGCTTCCGCCTTAGAAAGGGGTGTGACAGATTGGTATCAGAGCTGCGATTGTAGTGAACCAGGATTCCTTCTCGAGTCTAGACTACAATCCTTAGGATCCTTTCATGAAAACAACTTTTCAAAAGTTTTCATTGCATAAAACTTTCCACGACATCCACTACCTGAACTTGTTTTTAAAGTTTCGAGTAAGGACACAACGAGATTTAGGGTGCACAGGGGTAGCACTTATCTTCAACTAGGAATTACTTGCAACAATGTGTATAACTATATATATATGTGTGTATATTAAGTAGAATTTATTAATACGTATATATATATATGTATGTATGTATGTATGTATGGCGTAGCATTTCTTTACAAGCTATCATGTTTTCCTCCAAAAGTAGCGGGATATATGACGAGCACGACCCAAGGGCTATAGTCTCTGACGAGGATGAGATTCCGAGAATACCTCGCTAACACGGACCTCGATGATAGAGACGTATTGGACATCGCTATTCTAGACGTAACATCCCCGGTTGTTTCTGTCATTGACATTTCTTCTGATGTTAATCCCGATTCTAACACTGACTCGAGGAATTCAGTGACTTCTTCGGCCCTTTTAGCTGCTGGGCTGAGAGCTTACCCAACTGATGATGACGATGACGCTATGTTTGTTGCGCCATTGTCTCCTACTCATGTCCCTACACCCACTCATACACCTCCCCACACTCCTACTCAGGCAGCCAGTGACGACTCTTCACGTTCACCTGTTCTGACAGTCTATACCAGTGGTTTACGTAGTATCCCTTACGTTTCAGCTTTCCCGCACTTGCCTCCCACTCATGGGGGAGAGCCCTCTGGTCATCCACACATCCCTCTACCAGAGTTGAGACCACATTTTCAGTCACCCCATTTATTCCCACCGTATACGATGCCTTTATCTGATCCTTACCATCCCTCACATCACTCTGGATACACCAGGGATGATCTCTTACTATCACTCCAGCTTCAGGTAGAGATCCTATATCGCAGGGTCTATGAGTTGGAGAATGAGGCCGATGCGAGGCGACCTCCTCCACCAGATTATCCACCACCTGTTACACCTCCTCCACCATCATCACCCCCATCGACATCTCCGCCACTACATGTTCCTACCCCTGTTGAGGGTCATGCTGCCCGAGTCCTTACGCTTGAGCAACAGGTGCTTCTTGATTCGTCGAGTCCACAACCTCGAGGACGAGGTAGTTCATCTTTGCAAGTTTGGTTTTCCTTACACCCCTACCCCTCTCCACCAGCCGAGTAGGTTTTCGTTGCAGGTACTTTGATGGAGCAGTATTTTTGGGTATGAAGACAACGACCGAGTTTTGGGTACAACTTGAAGACAAGGACCGCCAATGTGAAGAAAGATATTTTGTCTTTTACATGTATTAAACTTGTACTATTGGGTGATGTAACCCTTATGCATTTTTGTTTTCTTCACAAATAATGATGTAACAAGTTGTCCAGATATGTATAAAAACTCGGTGAATATCTTATGACACATTAGTAATTATCTGTTTATGCATGCTTGTTGCTGTATGAATTGATTTATATGTTTGGTGGATTGTTTGATATTGCTTATGGGTATATATTTATACGTATATGTACTGCTACTATCTGGTATGATGTTATCAGACAAATGTCTAACTCTGTTGTGTTGTGTTGTGTTTTGAAAGAACATGGAACTTAGGAGAGTTGTGAACACCCGAGGTTCTGATCAACCACCTCCTCCACCGATGCCGAGGACTGCTGAGGAATTGAAATCTTTGCTGGAAGAAAGGATTTCTGAAGCTATCGCCCAGTACGAGGCGAACCGTGCTGAGAACAGTGGAGGATCAGGCGGTACTGGACGAAATGGACATGGAGATTCATCTGGAGGAAACACGACGAGTCAAGGTAACCTTAAGTTGATTTGCTATAACTTGATGAAATTTATGAACGGTCTTTGTTTCATTGTTCATTGATTGCTCACGTGTGAATTGGTTGGATAAATTCAAGGCTGCATCTACAAGCAGTTTCTCGACTACAAGCCACTGAATTACGACGACACTGGAGGTGCAGTGGCTTTCATGCGCTGGACGGAAAAAACTGATTCCACGATTCGCATGAGCAAGTGCACCGCGGACCAGCAAGTCACTTTTGTTACTGGATTGTTCGTCAACGAAGCTTTGACTTGGTGGAATTTACAAGTTCAAACTCTGGGTGATGATGCTGCTTATGGTATGCCTTGGGATGAGTTAAAGGAAAGAATGAGGGAAAAGTATTGCTCGCGTGCTGAACTCCAAAGGCTGGAGATGGAATTTTGGAATCTGTCCATGGTTGATGCGGACATTGTTGGTTACACTCAGATATTTCATGATCTGTCAAGAGTGATCCCCTATCTGGTGACTCCTGAATTTAAGCGCATTGAGCGCTACATCTGGGGATTGGCTCTGGAATTTCGTAGTTTGGTGACTGCGGCAGAACGAGCAACGATCACTCAGGCTGTGGCTATCAGCCTTACTGAGGATGTTGTCCGTATGAAAAAGTTATCATTGAAAATTATTGAGAAAACCGAGACGCATGCTGAGTCGTCTGGTGACAAGAAATGGAAGCATTCGAATTTGAGTCAAGCAACCCGTAACAACAAGGGTTCCAACAACAAGAAACGTGATGCTAACCCGCCTAAGGAGGTGAAAACCTTTGCAGCTGCGAATGACGCTGCAACTAGAGGACACCAGGGCACTCTGCCCAAATGTAACAAGTGCAAGCGTCACCATGATGGAGCTTGTCGCATTCCAAAGTGTGATAAGTGTGGGAAATTGGGTCATCGTACCGAAGATTGCTGGGGAAAAAGAGGTGGAAGTGGAAATAGAAATGGGAATGGAGACCGCAACGGTGCTGGTAATGGGAACGGTTAGGGGTGCAAACGAGCCATGCTACTCGCGAGCTACTCGAGCTCGGCTTGAAAAAAAGCTCGAACGAGCCAAGCTTAAACGAGCTCGAGCCCGAGCTTGAGCCCGAGCCTAAAGACAAGCTCGTTTAGTAAACGAGCCCGAGCCCGAGCTTTGCTTATCGAGCTCGAGCCGGCTCGCGAGCCTTAACGATATTTAATTTACCATTTATATAAATATAAAAAATAACTAAATTATATGTATAACAATAGTTATAATTAATAAAAATTAATTAATAAATACTAAGCAAGTCGAGCCCGAGCCGAGCTCGAGCTTGAAAAATTACCTTCGAGCCGAGCTCGAGCTTTCATATGTCAAACGAGCTCGAGCTCGAGCCTGGTCGAGCTCGGGCTCGGCTCGGCTCGTTTGCACCCCTAGGAACGGTAATGGAAATGGAAATGGTACTAGTAATAGAAATGGAAATGGAAACAAGCAGAACCAAGGATGTTTTGGTTGTGGTAGCAAAGAGCATTTCAAGAAGGACTTTCTGAGAGAAAACAACGCTCAAGCTCAAGCATTTGTGATAGGAGCAAGGAACGCCCACGAGGACCCTAATTTGGTCACCGGTACGTTACTCGTTAACAATCACTTTGCGTCCATATTATTTGACACTGGTGCCGATTATAGTTTCATATCTGTGGAATTTAAACGTATGCTTAGAATAGAATCTAGTAGATTAGACATTCCTTATTCCATAGAACTAGCCGATGGTAAACTTATTGAATCGGGCAAAGTTGTTAGGGGATGTACATTAGAACTTAGAGTGCGAAGATTTAGTATCGATCTCTTGCCTGTTCAACTGGGAAGCTTCGATGTTGTAGTCGGAATGGACTGGCTGTCCAAGAATAAAGCCGAAGTTTTTTGTCACGAGAAAATCATTCGCATCCCTCTTGTGAATGATGCAACGCTCATAGTCCATGGAGAGAAATGAGACACACCCTTGCGAATCATCAACTGTATGAAGGCGCAGAAATGCCTGCGAAAAGGATGTGTTGCATTCTTGGTGCACGTAGTAGATAAGAAGGTTGAGGAGCCGAAGCTCGAAGACATTCCTATGGTAAAGGAATTCCCTGATGTTTTCCCGAAGAGTTGCCAGGATTACCTTCGCAAAGACAAGTCGAGTTCAATATTGACTTGGTTCCAGGCGCCGCTCCTGTGGCCAAGGCACCCTATCGACTTGCGCCATCCGAGATGCAAGAATTATCTACACAACTCCAGGAGTTGTTGGATAAAGGATTTATAAGGCCGATCTTCTCGCCTTGGGGAGCTCCAGTATTTTTCGTGAAGAAGAAAGATGGAACCTTGCGGATGTGTATTGATTAAAGAGAGTTGAATAAGCTCACTGTTTAGAATAGGTATCCATTACAGAGGATTGATGACTTATTCGACCAATTGCAAGGATCGAGCTATTACTCCAAGATTGACCTTCGGTCTAGCTATCATCAGTTGAGGATTCAAGAGAGCATACCAAAGACTGCATTCAGGACTCATTATGTGCATTACGAGTTCCTTGTGATGCCGTTTGGTTTGACAAATGCACCAGCATTGTTTATGGATTTAATGAATCGTGTATGCAAGACATATCTCGATAAATTCATGATTGTATTTATCGATGATATTTTGATTTATTCACGAACGAAGGAGGAGCACGAGCAACATCTCCGAACCATTCTGAAACTACTGAAGAAAGAGAAGCTCTATGCAAAGTTCTCAAAATGCGAATTTTGGATTCGCGAGGTACAGTTCCTTGGTCATGTGGTGAACGAGAATGGTATCCATGTGGATCCAGCGAAGATCAAAGCGATAAAGAATTGGGAAGCTCCCAAGACACCGACTGAAGTTCGATAGTTTTTGGGATTAGCATGCTATTACCGCAGATTTATCGAGAATTTCTCCAAAATAGCTCAACCGATAACTTTCCTTACTCAGAAAGACAAGAAGTACGACTAGGGAGACAAGAAGGAAGAAGCCTTCCAACTAATAAAAAAACAAGCTATGCGATGCACCGATACTATCTCTACCCGAAGGCACTGAAGACTTCGTGGTATATTGCGAGGCTTCGCGACAAGGATTGGGTTGCGTGCTCATGCAACGCCAAAAATTCATCGCTTATGCATCACGACAATTGAAAGTACATGAGAAAAATTATACCACCCACGACCTGGAGCTAGGTGCGGTGGTATTTGCCTTGAAGATTTTGCGACATTATTTGTATGGTACGCGATGTACTATCTTCACATATCACAAGAGTCTGCAGCACATATTTGATCAAAAGGAGTTAAATATGTGTCAGCGACGATGGGTTGAGTTGCTGAATGATTACGACTGTGAGATCAAGTATCATCCTGGAAAGGAAAACATGGTAGTAGACGCATTGAGTCGAAAGGAAAGGGTTAAGACCTTATTTCGGACGAATCTCACTTCGCGCATACATGACGCAGAACAAGAAGCCCTTAAGAAGGAGAATCTTAAAGCTGAATATCTCCGAGGCATGGAGAAGAAATTGGTGCCAAATGAAGAGGGAACCTTATACTTTATGGGATGCATTTGGGTTCCGCTCTATGGCGGTATTCGAGAAGTCATCTTTGACGAAGCTCACAAGTCGAGATACTCGATCCACCCTGGATCGGACAAAATGTACCAAGACTTGAAAGAGTACTATTGGTGGCCAAAACTCAAAAGCGTCGTTGCTGTTTATTTTGGAAAGTGCCTAACCTGTGCTAAGGTCAAGGCCGAATATCAGAAACCGTCCGGTCTATTGCAGCAACCTGAAATTCCCGTATGGAAGTGGAAGCAAATTTCGATGGACTTCATAATGAAATTACCCAAGACTCCTAGAAGATAGGATACAATATGGGTAATCGTGGATCGATTAACGAAGTCTGCGCACTTCCTGCCAATTCCGGAGAAAGATAGCACTGGAAAGTTGGCTGAACTATACCTTAAGGAGATAGTGGCACCTCATGGAGTGCCTATCTCGATAATTTCAGACAGAGATGGACGATTTGTATTAAGGATCTGACAATCCTTTCAATAGGCATTTGGATCTCAATTGTATCTAAGCACGGCCTTCCATCCGCAAACAGACGGTCAGAGCGAAGGTACTATACAAACACTGGAAGATATGCTATGTGCATGTGCGATGGATTTAGGTGGCAGCTGATACTCATCTATCCTTAGTTGAGTTCTCCTATAATAAAAACTACCATACAAGCATAAAATCCGCACCGTTTGAAGCTCTATATGGCCGCAAGTGCCGCTCACTGTTGTGTTGGGCAGACACTGGAGATAAACAGTTGATTGGTCCTGAAATTGTTCAAGAAACAACCGACAAAATCATGCAAATTTGAGAACGCATCAAGGCGGCTTGCAATCGAAAAAAGAGCTACGCCGATCGAAGACGGAAGCCCTTAAACTTCGTGGTGGGAGACAAAGTTTTGTTGAAGGTCTCACCTTGGAAAGGTGTAGCAAGGTTCGGAAAACGTGGAAAGTTGAATCCACGATACATCGGACCATTCAAGATCTTGGAAAAGATTGGTACCCTAGCATACAAATTAGAGTTACCGGAAGAACTGAACGGTGTACATGATACGTTCTATGTGTCAAACCTTAAAAAGAGTCCAACCCAAGAAATAGTTATCATCCCTGCGGATGGGGTGCATATCGATGACAAACTTCGATTTACAGAACAGCCCGTTGAGGTAATGGATTGGAAGATCCAGAAGACAAGGAGGAGTCGCATTAAACTTGTCAAAGTACGTTGGAACTCTAAACACGGACCCGAGTACACATGGGAACACGAAGACCAGTTCAAAGCCAAGTACCTCCCCCTATTCGAGAAAGCTCTTGTGAGAGATAACTTAGCTGGGACGAAATTCATTTAACGGGGAGAGCCTGTGACAACTGGCACCAAACTGGTAATTTCCGTACTATTTTAATATTATTTATTATTTACAATTATGTGCTTAAACGTCAATATTATGTGATTACTTGCTTTAAATGTGAATTCATGCATGTTTTATATTTCAAATATTGCCTTGTGCATTACATTAAGCGTTGCGTCAGAAAGACTAGTAAACTCACTGGTAAGACACACTGTGTCAGCACTTCTGCAGAAAGCAGTCAGACAATAGAATTAGGGCCTAGGAGTAGGTTCAACATCTAAAATACATTAATTAAAACCTAAGTATGGATACAGGGGTTAATATATAAACTTTCCGGAAGCTAAACTATGCACTAAAAGACACCTGAAAATCACTTTAAATGCTGATTTCTGCAGAATTCAGCAGAAAATCAGCTAAAAACAGCATTTTAACACCAAAATATTATGTAGAATTGATGTTTTAGTGTCCAGAATAACTTACAAAGTGTCGGGAATTGAAACTGTCACAAAAGGTGCTTCATACTTAGTAAAACTGCGCAATTTAGCACCTTAATGAACCGGTAACCAAACGAATAACCGGACACTACCTGAAACACCAAAACTTAACTAGAAACAATGTTTAATGTTACGAAGCTAGTTATGATCACCAAACACCATATTAAATCCTAAAACACCTAAACACACTTAAACCCCTAAATTTAACACTTAAACACTAACTAGATTGTGTAACTTGGAATTGAAACGGAACTAGGACCCCCCCCCCCCATAGTGGACGGTTACAACAAGGGGGCCCACACTTGATTTTCTTTGATTAAATTATTGGGTATGCTAAGATGATAAGAAACATAATAACCTCCATGTAATTATATGTTGGAAGACATTTTATAAACAACCACTAGAAGTTGAAACATAACATTCACACCAACATTTCAACTTCATCTCTTCGTTCTTCCCCTCCTTGCTCTCAGCTCACACACCACACACTACCACCATCATTTTTAATCCATTACAAGACATTCCAAGCTTACTACAAGGTATATGGAGGCTCACTAAGAAGGCTTGAGGTGCTAGAACTTGAAGGACCACTTGGAGGAGCCATTAACCACTCACTTTCTTCCATCTTCATCATCTTCCTTCTTGTGCCACTTCCCTAGCCATTAGAGCTAGTTGTAAGCCTCCTAATCACTAATTTAGTTCATGTTCATGTTATGTAAAAGTCTCACCATCTAAGTAACTAAACTTTAAAGGATGAAAATGAGAAGATCTAACATAATCATGAAGAAAACAAGTGATTTTAGTAATTTTTGATGTATGTGATGAAGTTGATGTTGTTGAATCTTATGTGTATGCTTAGATCTAGTATGTTAAGCTTGTTAGAAGATTAGATCTAACAAGTTTAAGCATGGATCTTGAAAGATCCATGGTTAAACTTGAAGATGAACATTTGAAACACTTACGTGAACTTGAAAAATGAATTTTTAAGCATGAACATGTAGTCTTGAAGAAACAAGTGTATGTAAAACTAACTTTTGAAACTAAAATCCATGAAAAGTTTGTTAAAAGTACAACATGAAGCTTGTTTATGCAAGATCTAAAGATGTAAAGTATGGATCTTGAAAGATCCATGATGAAACAAGGATTTAAACATAAGGATCTTTCTAATGAATATAGAAATGACTTTTAAACATGATTTTCAAGATTTTGAAACCAAAAGACTTATGGATGATCTTGTTAGTAACTTAAAGTTTCATAAAAGTTTGTTCAAAGCTTACAAGAAAACTTGTTTTTGGAAAGATCATTGTATGTTAATTGTAGATCTCCAAGACTACACATATTTAACCAAAAATCAAGTTCACCGTAATGTTTCACTTGAAGAAATTAGTGAATGTTGTTGGTGAAAATTGTTGGAAACAGGTTTTGGTGATAAAAAGAAAATAAACACATGTTTTGAAAACATGGGAAACCTCCATTTTTAGGAGAAACTATGTCAAAATCTTTATAAAATTTTGACACTTAGAAAAAATATAAGTTTTCGTGAAACTTATTCCCCAAAAATTCACCTAAAAATATTTACCAAGGTTTCCCTAATTTTTTTGTATGAAATTTCAAGTTAAGGATGATGATTTTTTAAAGTTAAAATTAATATTAAGTATGTATATTTTAGTAAAAATACATATATTTAGTGATCACCAAATTTTGTGCTAAGTGTGTATTATGTGTATTATATGTAGTAGTGTATTAGGGACTTGAAAATACACTAAATACTCCCAAGGAGTATAAATACCAAAATACACATACAAATACATGAGAATACCTAAGTATTCATGTATATAAAATCCTCTCAAGAAGAGTATTTAGACAATACAAGAAAATATATTTGTAAAAATATATTCCATAAACATTTGGACTTAGGTCAATTTTTGGTCATGAAGATATTTTTGGACAAATATATATAATCATTACCAAGTAATGGAAATTACATAAAAATCGGGTGAACAACAAGAATAATTATATATATTTTATAGCATGACAATATATATATATATATATATATATATATATATATATTCCCTACAAGACTTAAAAATACATTATTTTTAAGAAATATAATTCCGAAAAGTAATAAAAATCAATGTATTGATTTTTGGCGAATAATGTAAAATAAACAAGTATCTACATAAAATACAAGTATATTTTTCTAAGTATACTATCACAAAAATAATATTGAGAATATTATTTCACAAAATACTTATATTTGTTTTAGAAAAATAATATAAGTAACGTATATAGATAAGTTAAAAATAAAGTTTATTTTAACACTTACTACTTCGACAAATTCTACATAAATATATATACATATATATACATTTAAAAAGTAAAATATATATTTACAATAGAAAATACATACTCAAAGTGCAATACATAACAAACGGGTGAGACCCGACAAACAAGGGCATGACCCTCACAAAGGATGAACATACACAGAACAAATACATAAGCTAAATATGGTGACTTGTACTTGTGTGATACAAGTCTAGTGACTAACATATATAGAACACGTATAGGTCACGACGCTCACGAAGCAAACCCGATGAAGTTTACGAAGCAGGTTACGCAAAACAGTGAGTTCATGTTCCCAATTTTAAACATTTTTCTTGTTTTCCAACTTGGGGAAAATACATGTACTGTGGTATGTAGAAACAAAACTAAGGAATGATACTATAGATCATGTTACGAATAGGGTGTCATAAGCACCATTAATCGACGTAAGTCCTAGACCGCGGAACAAAAGGTTAGATCTAATGGGTTTCAGGCAGCCACACTCTTGGCCTCTTTGTTACCATGAGTGCTTTTGTGTCTCTAGTCGTGAATCGACAAGTAAAATGCCTATGGTTTGGATGCTTCCTATGTCGTTACACAAGTTAATGGCCTTGCAAACCATTAGTGATCTCGATTTCCTTACATTTACAATATACCTTTTCAAGTACAATCTCATACCATGATTCTTACAACGATACTTAAATGTTTTACACAAAAATGCATGAATTCACACCAACTTATGTTGACTATTTTCCAAAACTTACATGTATTTCAGGTAACTAAGTGGATGTACGTGCGGTTCCTCTTGCTCAAGGATGTCGTTTGTGTTTTTAGTTATGTCGTGCCTCTTTTGTGGGATTTGGTTGTTATATTCCACCTCATGTGGTGATATAATGATTAAAACCTTGATATTTGTCTTTGGAATAAAGTTGTAAAATTTTTAAACAATTATCTTTCATGTGATGTAAACACTTAACTTAACTTATGTTCTGGATATTTAATATCAATGGCATTATGGAGTTTGATTTATGATCACGTAGTATGTTTACCATTCGTATTCAATGAGAACCTTTCAGGATCACACCTCATGCTTCCGCCTTAGAAAGGGGTGTGACAAATTGATCCACTTGTAAGCCAAGGAAAAACTTCATCTCCGCAATTGAACTCATTTCAAATTTTTTTTCACAAATGCTTCAAACTCTTTGCATAGCTCGTCATATAGTGATCCGAATATGATGTCGTCTACGTAGATTTGTACAATTAGGATATGCCTAGATTTTCCCTAGTGAAAAGAGTACAATCAACGGTTCCTTGAACAAACCAATTATTCAACAGATGTTGAGATAACGTCTCATACCAAGCTCTCGGGGACTGGTGTAAACCATATAGCGCTTTATCGAGAAGATAAACTTTGTCTTTGTTGATTGGATCGACGAAGCCCGATGGTTGTCCAACATACACTTCCTCTTTCATATTTTCATAGAGAAAAACAAACTTGACATCCAAATGGTACACTTTGAAACCCTTCCAAGAAGCAAAAGCAAGAAAGATCTAAATCGCTTCAAGCCTTGCAACTAGCGCGTAGACTTCTGTAAAATCTATACCTTCCTGCTAGCAAAACCCTTGCACAACCAACCGAGACTTGTTTCGAAGTATAACACCTTGATAATTCTTTTACATTTGAATACCCATTTTGTTTTAATCATCCTGTGCTTTTCAGGTAAATTGACCAATTTCCAAACTCCAAGCTTCTCAAATTGCAGCAACTCTTCTTGCATCGCATTCACCCAGCTTTCCTCAGTTAATGCTTCTTTATAAGTTTTCGGATTTGTCTGAGAAATAAAACATTTGAAGGAAAACCTTTTTTTGTAGATGTGACAACTCGTGCCTACGAGGTTAGCGCCGTTCGTTTTCGCATTTATAAATCAATTCATATCTTATTTATACAAATTCATGAACTTGTATGATGAATTAAATACACTTATGTAATTTATTTTGCCCCAACGAGTATTCGAAGCCAAATCCATAGCGATTGAACCGAACCGAACGGTTTGAACCATGGCATAACTCAGGTAACTCGAAACTTATGAGGCCCAAACCATAACTTGTTTATATATATATATATATATATATATTAGTTGATGATTAGTTATACTCTTCTTATTAGTTGATTTAAATAAAATATGTATATATATTACTAATCACCAAATCGTTGCCACTCACCCTTATTGCGTTTGGATGAGAACAACCCACACCCCAACCTCCAGCCCATTTCTATTGTTTATTTCTTTTGGGTTGTTTTCAGCCCATGTTGCATTCACACCCTTAATCTCCCCAACATGGAACCCTTGTTACTAATTACGTATACATGTGATTTTATCATAACTTCCCTGCACAAACCCTAACCTACGAATTAAACTCCACTGCCTCTCCTCTTCCTCTCTTTCTCGCTACCGTGGGTAAAGGAAAGAAGCTTCAGGCTTCAAGTAATCTCGGTTCAAGGCTAACTCATGCACTCTTCATCGCTAGGTACCGTGACTCAAGTTTTTATACTTAGTTCTCTAAATTTTGTGCATTAGTTTTCATTTATAGGCTGCGTTTTCTAATGTGATGATGATCCTTGTTGTTTTGACGATTACATGTGGTATAGGGGTATTAGAAATCACATGGTTGGTGTTATTTTTTATTATGAGTTTGTTTGCGTCACTAGGCTTTTAATCGTTGGGTTGAATCTTGTTAGTTCTAATGCTTTAGTGATAAATAATATAAATTTTGAAGATAACATTTTGTATGTAATGTATATGTGTCGTTTTTGTTCGTTAAACATGTTAACGGAACCAATAACACTCGCGTAGAACGTTAAAAATTGAAAACAGAAAGCTATTCAACAGTTACAACCGACTCAGTTGGCTGTAACCTGGTCATAACCTAACGAAAACTAGATTTTGTTGAGTCTAAAATGTATCATTTCTAAATACGCTTTTAGTGGCGCTTGAATCACAACTTTTAGATGTCGTTTGATATTTGAAACGAATTATTTCGCTTTAGCGGTCAAAGCTGTTTGTACGAATCATGAAGTTATATAATGGATGGTCTTAGTTGTGTTTTATGTCATATCTCGGTAAATACTTGGTGTTACATCATGAAAGTTGCACAATGGATGGTCTTAGTTTTCTGTACGAATCTCCAAGTGGAATCGGGTCAACCAGGTAATCAATTGAGAATTTTTAAATAAATTGTTCCGTAAGCTGCAGTCAGAAGGTGACGAATCTGGCCACTGCATAGTAAAGGATTTTTCTAAATTTTTGGTAAAGAGTTAGGCCTCAAAATTTTAACACAAGGGTAACCCCACTGAGGGGTACGTTCAATAAAAATATCATAATTTGTACAACATCGTAAGAATGTTAAACGAGCTTCCTAAAACAGCCTAATTTAAGTGAATTTTCTATGCATAATCGATGAACTTATAAGAGTCAAAATTGTTATTTTAAGTGCCCGCACTTAGTTAGTGATTCTATAAATGGTATATGACATGTCGTAGGTTATATTGTGAACATGTGCATGAAAACCACACGATGAAATATTATGTGTCAACTTTTCGCGTACTATTTGCTAGATACGTGTAGGACTTGCGTGAATTGCATAAACACCCACTAATATTCTTGGTAACCATAATAGGATGTGGTTAACCATCCTAGCTCACATACTCTTAATCTTGCCAAGCTAAACTAAGGCGGGTTCACATATTTACTAAAAGTATGCATTCCAAGGTATGGGAACTACACTATCCCTGGATTTGGGACTGATACGTGGTTGAAAACCGGTGCTTTATTGTGTTTAAGTTTATTTTTTACATAACTTTTAGTTTCGAATGGCCTACTTTTGATTAGAATTGTATTTTGCAGGTCTAACAGAGCTTAAGGAGCTATTTAGAGCATCGGTAGTGAACGGGATCAACCGGGGACGGGAAACGGACAAAACCGGAAAAGGCACTATGCAAGGGGCGTCACCGACGCCACCAAGGCCGTCGGCGATGCACCCACGTCGATGGAAATGGCGTAGGCAGCAGGATAGAGCGTCGGTAGCTTTTTGAAGTTTCTGGGTGGCGTCGGCGACACAGGGGGCGTCGACGATGCCTCTTCCCGCTAGCCGACGAGGATTTTTCTTGTTTAAACGACTTAAAACCCAATTTTTTGGGACTTTTGATGGGAGTTAAGCAATAATTGAAGTTTGAAACCTCTCTTGGAGCCAAGAACACCCCCAACCTCAATTCCAATCCATCCGAATCATCCACCATCATCTGAATTGTTCATTCATCATCATCATACTAAACCTAATCATTCGTCCTCACCTCACCATCATCCATCCACTTTGATCAATCACCACAAACCCTAACTATCATCATCACCTTCAAGACTTCAAGATGTTCGTGTTGGAGCTTCAATCATCCGGTGATCGAATTTTTCATCCATGAGCGGCTAATCCTCGCGGGTTTTACCCTGGTGTAGGTTTTTGTAAGATTCTAGGGTTAAGTATTGTTTTGAGATTTAATTTGCGACAAATTTTATTTTGATTTTGAAACTTTTGATAATTGTCGTGTATTTGACTTGAATTTGGGAATTGTCGAATGATGATAAAGTTTGACTTTGCGAAATGAATTTGTGCACTTATGCTTTATCAATTGGTAGGATTTACATGTTCTTGGTAACGAAGTGCATTGCGGTCCGTCGTCTACGACGTTGATAGCTCTTGGCACCTACGCCTCGCAACACTAAATTCGTTAATCATATATGCAATTGAGTTAAATCTAAAACGTGTATTAACCCTAGGTCTTCAATTCCCGAACCGGGTGTGAACCTTGTTCTCCAATTATTGTTTAAAACAATCAATCAAGTTTTCTCGTAATCCCAAGTATTATATTTTTCGTAGTTAATCATTTTAATATTAAACTTGTCGGTTCAATCCGACAATCTTTTCAATCAAACAAACAAATTAACAAATTGCAAGCTTCATAAAGTATGACATCGTTTAAAATCACAAACTCTTCATAGATCGACCCCATACTACCGCTAACTCATAGTTAAGGGTAAATTGGGTTTATAAATATTATCTTTGACCGGATCGCGACACTCCGATCAAATTTTGGGGAAATTTTTCAATTTTTTTTTTTTGTTTGTGAAAATATGGGCAAAATGAGCAACTTTTACAACAGGACCCTATGCTAGAAAAATTCCTAAAAATTATTAAAAATCTTTTTGTAAATTTTTATCGGTTTAATTATAAAAAACAAACAAGCTCTTAATGATTCCTACCACCACCCCCCCCCCCCGAAAAGTCGTGTATTGTCCACAATACATAGGGCTGTAAACGAACCGAACGAACACGAACAAGGCCTTGTTCGTGTTCGTTCGTTAAGGAAATAAATGTGTTCACGAACGGTTCATGAACACTAACCGAACGAGATATTGTGTTCGTGTTCGTTCATTAAGTAAATGAGCGTGTTCGCGAACGGTTCACGAACACAAACGAACATAAATAAATTTGCCGAACGCGACGAAGGATAAAGATAGATGGCCCAGATAGTAGCACTCGAACTTGAATCCCTAATTGTGGAACAGGGGTCGATCGTATTCGCCGATGTAAATAATGAGAAATGAAAGGGAAATAGTGCATAAACAAGATAAAAGAGGGTTTCCTAGTTTAGTTGTTAGGATAATAAAATAAATAAAAGTTTAACAATATAAAAAGCACACATAAAATATATGTAAGTACAAAGATCTTCAATTAAAGCACAAACATACGAACATAAAAGAATGCAAATCAACGAATGTTCCTGAACACGTTCACGAACACCTTACCGAACGTTCACGAACACAATCGAACGAACGAGACCTCTGTTCATGTTCGTTCATTTAACTAATCGAAAGAAATTTTTTGTTCATGTTCGTTCGTTTATTAAACGAACGAACATAAATGAACTTCCCGCCGAACGGTTCACGAACTGTTCGATGAACGTTCGGTTCGTTTACAGCCCTAACAATACACATAACAAATCTAAGACATACCTTACATCTTGATGACCCATTCGTGATATCCAGAACTTCACACATCAAAGAGGTTAATACGAAAGAAAGAACAATGAAAATAAAGAGCAACAAACGAACAAACAATTGAAATGTACAAAACTCTACAAAATGTTACCAATCCTTAGATGACCTCGTATGTCGGAATGCTTGCCAAGAAGTTGACCGACTCTTTGTTGGTGTCTTTTTCCTCGCTACCATCGAGAAACGGTTTTAACCTATGGTCGCTGACCGTTTGTTTCGACCCATCCTTCGGATCCTCAATGGTAACGTCTCCCAACTTTCTGACCCGTGTAATCACATACGGGCCAATCCATTTGCTCTTGAGCTTTCCGGGAAAGAACTTGAGCCTAGAGTTGAAGAGCCAAACCTTTTGACCCACAACAAACTCCTTTGTCTTCAATTTGGCACCGTGTGCTCTTTTCATGCCATCCTTGTACTTTGAAGCACACTTATATGCCTCTTCCCGAAGCTCTTCCAACTCACATAGCTTTAACTTTGTCACCTTACCTACATCATCGTATTTAACATTAACCTCTTTTATAGCCCAAAATCCACAATAAATAAGTTCAACCGGTAAGTGACAATTTTTACCGTAAACTAAGCGGTAAATTGTAGTGTCAATAAGTGTTTTATGTGACGTTCGGCATAAGGTATCGTTCAACTTCGTTGACCAGTCCTTACGGTCTGGTCGAACGGTCTTTCTTTGATTTACCTATCCGACACTTCCACTAGACCACTCATTTGCGGGTGGTAGGGGTAGCTATTTGATGGTCAACACCATACCATTTCAATAGTTTGCCAAAATTAAAATTCTTAAAATGAGATCCTCCATCATTGATAATAACCCGGAGAATCCCAAATCATGAAATAATATTAGTTTAAACAAAATTACAAACAACAGTATAATCGTTCGTTTTGGTGTCAATCGCTTCGACCCATTTAGATACATAATCGACCGCCACCAAAATGTACAAGTTCCCATGCGAATTCGGGAATGGGCCCATGAAATCAATCCCCCAAACATAAAAAATGTCAACAATGAGGATCGGTTGCATGGGCATCTTATCCCGCTTGGAAATACCCCTAACTTTTGACACTCAACACAATTTTTAGCAAAGTTAAAAGCGTCTTTGAAATTAGTTGGCCAATAAAACCTACTATTGAGTATTTTGTGCCCAGTTTTATGACTACTAAAATGGCCCCCACAAGAAAATGAATGCAAGTGCAGCAAAACACTCAGGATCTCATCGTCCGGCACACATCTTCTTATGACTTGATCCGCACATGTCTTGAATAAATCCGGTTCTTCCAACGTGTAGTACTTGATTTAAGAAAGGAAATGCAATCTCTTCCGCCTATCTCAATGAGCCGGAAAATCACCTGTCACCATGTAATTAACAATGTTAGCAAACCAAGGCAATACCGAAATTTTTAGAATATGCTCATCTGGGAAAGTCTTATTGATTTCTACTTGTGAAGAACCCTCTTCTACCATCAAATGGGAGAAGTGGTCAGCCACCACATTCTCACTACCCTTTATGTCTCTTATTTCCAAATCAAATTCCTGTAGTAAAAGAACCCATCGAATCAACTGTGGCTTAGCATCCTTCTTCTCCATGAGGTACCTGATAGCAGTATGGTCAGATTAAATAATCACTTTGTTACCCTATATGTAAGCCCATAATTTATCTAATGCATAAACCACCGCGAGTAGCTCTTTCTTGGTTGATGTGCAATTTAACTGTGCATACGAAAGAGTCTTACTCGCGTAGTATATAGCAACCGGTTTCTTTTCTACCCTTTGACCCAACACGGCCAATTCGTTGATTTCAAGATTAGGGCCTCAACCAACTTTTCTTTCGAAATGTTAAAGGCATTTTTTCAATTTTTTTTAAAGTTAAACGGTTGATCTTCTAATAACAAAGTACTTAATGGTTTGGTGATGTCACTAAACCCCTTAATGAACCTCCTATGAAAAGCAGCATGACCTTAGAATGACCTAACACCCTTAACACTCGTGGGATAGGGCAAAGTAGAGATGACTTGTACCTTTGCACGGCCAACCTCCATCCCACGACTCGGCTCAACGTGTCCCAACATAATACCCTCTTGAACCATAAAATGGCTCTTTTCCCAACTCAAGACCAAATTAGTTTCTACGCATCTTTTCAAAACTTTTTCTAATTGGTATAGATAAGCATCGAATGATGACCCAAAAATCGAGAAGTCATCCATGAAGATCCCTAAGGACTCCCCCGCCATATATGAGAAGATACTCATCACGCACCAGTGAAAGGTGGTGCGGTCATTACATAACCCGAATGGCATTCACCTAAATGCGAAAGTGCCATATGGGCAAGTAAGATTAGTCTTAGCTTAATCTTCCGGATGGATATCAATTTTATTATAACCCGAATACCCATCCAAGAAACAATAAAATTTTTGACCCGCTAACTTCTCAACAATTTGGTCAATAAATGGTAAAGGAACATCATCTTTGGAAGTCACCGAATTCAACTTCCTATAATCAATGCAAATATGTCACCCAGTTACCGGCTGAGTGGCGACCTCTTCACCTGCGTCATTGGTGACGATTTGAATGCCTGCCTTTTTGAGAATGGTCTACGTTGGGCTCAGCCATTGGCTATCCGAAATGGGGTAACTAATACCCACATCTAGCCACTTAAAAACCTCCTTCTTAACCATTTCTCGCATGTTTGGATTCAATCTCCTTTGTGCGTCACACGAAGGGGTTGCATCATCTTCCGTGATGATCTTATGCATCACCACCGAGGTACTAGTTCCCTTCAAATCCACTATGGTCCACCCAATAGCTGCCCTATTGGTGACCAACACTGCCATCACCTTCTCCTCTTGCTCCCCGGTCAAGTTTGATGCAATAATGACCGTGAGCGTGTTGCCCTCACCCACATAAGCATACTTGAGATGCTTGGGCAACACCTTCAACTCCATCGTTGGAGGCTCTACCAAGGACGGCTTCAGCTTGGAGTCTATTATGTCCAGTAGACTCTCCACTTAGTGAATCCGTGGGGTCGTCCTTCCCTCACTGCCAAAACCTCCAACTTCTTTTCCCCCTCATCCATGCTCCGATTTGTCTCCGTTTGCAACCAGTCAAACATAAAACATTCCTCTATTGTGTTTTCCTCATCGACACCCGTGTCGCATAGAGGTATACACTCGTCAACGATGTCCGCCATATAACATTCATCATTGACTAGAGGATTTGTCAATCCCGAAAAAACGTTTAACCGCAACCGACGGTTACCGAAAGTCATGTCAACCGTGCCAGATTTGCAATTCATTTGGGCATTCGATGTTGCCAAAGATGGTCGACTAAGAATAATCGTTGGTTGCTTGGTTTTGTCTAAAGAGACATAATCAAGTACAAGAAAGTCCACTGGATAATAGAAGTCCTCGACCTTGACAATTACATCCGTGACTATCCCACGAAGTAGTTTGGGTGTCAAGTCGGCCAACATCACGGTGGTGTTTGCCGATTGAAGAGGACCAAATTCGTATTGGTCATACAAACTACCCAACAAGATACTCACACTCGCCCCAAGATCCAAAAGTACCCTTGTCATTTTAAATTCTCCAACATGGATAGAGATGATAGGCCCCCCTGGATCTTGCAACTTTGGTGGAAGTTCACCCGAAAGAATCGAACTTACATTTTTAGTTAAATCGAGTTTCTTAGCAAACTTGTGAGTTTGCTTTTAGGTGCATAAATCTTTCAAGTACTTAGCATATGAGGGTACTTGTTTGATAGCATCTAAGAGTGGTAAATTTATTTTAACTTGTTTGAAAACCTCCCACGTTTTGTTACCACTTTCATAGATGGTCCCAATAAGGGGCGGTATTAACCTCCACACCCTTTTCCTTAGCTTTTGGGATGGGGACGGTCACAACGAGGGGTACTTTTGTCAATTTTAGAGGAACTTTTATTCTGACCCATTTGACCATCATCAACCTCCTCATCACTAACATCTTCCACCACCCCTTCAACAAACTGATGTGGTGGTGACTCGACACCATTATCGATGACTCAACCACTATGTAAAGAAATTTTATTAATTGGGACCTCACGTGTGTTTTTCTGAGCCGATCCCTGATACTTTGGGTTCACCATGGTGTCACTCGGAAGTCGTCATCCACTTCCTTTAAGTTGGGCCACATCTTCAGCCAGTTGACCCACTTGCCTCACTAAGGCTTCATGCGACTTGTCTCGCACCTCATTTTCTTTTCTGGTCTCTTTCATCATGCTCAACATGGCGTCCATCTTGCATTCAAATCGTCGCCACCACCTTGATTATACGCCAACCCGATACTATTACCCCTTGGTTGTAACCCCGTTGATAAGTGTTATCCCGGTTTTGATACCCTTGGTTACCACCCCCTTGATTATAATTGTTGTGTTGGTAACTCCCTTGGTTATCGCATTGTCGGTTTTGATATGATGACCCACCTTGGTTACCCATTTGATTTCCCGGTCAGAAATTTGGGTTCATTTGGTTTGAGGCATTACCATACCTAAAGTTAGGATGGTTCCTCAAACACGAGTGATAAGTGTTGTAGTTCATATCGTATTGCTTTCGTTCTCCATACACTTGGTTCACCTCTTAAGTGTCTTGTACCATGTTTACTTGGCACTCCTCGGTCCTATGACCAATATCCCCACAATCCTCACACACCGCAAACTGAACCGCCCCACATGCTTTTTCTTCATACGGGCGAACTCCCGCTTTAATGTGGCGATTCGATCCTTAGCACTCGAATTATAATCGAGTAGTGATCGGGAAACGAGATGCTTTTTAGCTCTATCTGCCATAGTAACCGCCTTGAGGTTTTTACTCATTCTCTCCAAGAAATCCCAATTTTCTTCCTCATGATTGTTCAGTAAAGTACCATTGCTCGAAGATAGAAAATACTTCTGGTCTTTCGAATCCAATCCACGTACAAAACACTTCAACAACTCCCATCTAGGAATCTAATGGTGAGGGAATTTTCGAACCAACTCTTTGAAGCGAGTAAGGGCCTCATGTAATAGCTCCCCTGATAACTGACGGAATGACCGTATCTCATCTCGTGCATCATCAGTCTTTGCTATCGAATAGTATTTCTTCCCAATTATGAATACTACAAGCCGGAAGAATAAGGAACCATTGTTTCGCCTTATCCTTCAACAAAAAACGGAACAAGCATATCTTCACTTCATCTAACACAAAATCATGCCCCCAATCATGCCGCACATGACGGAGAATTCCGCCAAATGAGTATACAGCTTATCATGAGTCATTGAAATGGGGTAGGATGTTGATCTAATTGGGTTTACAATCAAAGGCTCTTCTTCCGCAGACAATTGGTGAGTCATTGTCGGTAATTACCGGTCTAAACTGACTGTTTACACCTCGTGGAGCTTGTTGATAAAGCTAACATCATTGAGGACCGTTGACTTCTTGATTTACCTGTCTTTGATTACCCCTTCGATCATCACCTTGATTTCCACTTTGGTTACCTCCGCCCACGAATCGCGAAAGCTGGTTACGGTTAACATTATTGTTATCATTGTAATTCCCTTCATCCTGGTTCCGTTGGATATTTCGTGGTTGACGGTTATTTTCGTAACCGTAATTGCAGGCATAATCGTACCCATAATCACCGTTGTTCCCTACATAGTTGGCATTTTGGTAGACAAAATCATCATACTCAAATCCCCGAGCATTGTAGAAATTCCCACATTATCATCACCCCATGTATCGTCTTCAACTCACTCATTATAATTCCCACCATCATTCGAGTATTCCGAGTGAATACTCACATGTTCCAGTGATTGGTAACCGGGAACACTATACGGTTCGTCATCGGGAATATTGTTTCTCAAATCGTCGAGATTAAGAAACTGAGCTTCATTCGTGGGAATGGCACGATTTTGGTTCACTCCACGGTTGGCTTTAACATTTCGATTGTTCTGGTTGTGTGGTAATGGGTTTTTTCGGTTTTGGTCTTGAGGTGGAGGTGTGGGCGTACGTTGATTATTAATTTGGTTTTGAGTCTAAAGTGTGTAGCTTTTCAAGAGCTACAAAACCCCCATCATAATTTTCATCAAATCTTGTTTATTTGCAAGATTTTTGAGCTCCAATTCTTGGGTTTTTGCAAGGGTGTTCTTCAAGTTGCTTGATTTTCATCTTTTCTTAGTTTCTCTTCTTCTACAACACAAAAGGTATAAACTTTACTTAAATTTGAGCATGATTATCACATGGTATGTTGATTTCTTCTGAAATTTTGAACTTATTTGTTTAAAAGTAGGTTGTTTATGACATAATTGTGATATGTTAGCTTGATTCTTGGGCAAAGATGTAATTTAGGTGGGATTGAACATGGAACATGTTTGGGGATGTGATTACACCCACTTGTTCACATGATTAAGCATGAACATGATGTTGAACATTGTTGAAGTCTTATGAACTCGGGGTTTAACATGAAAAGTGATTTTTAGATGATTAATGTTTGCTACTTTCGAAGTTGAAAATTGGCTAGTTTACATCTAAAGGTCAATTGAAGTTCAACATTATGATTTATACCTAAGTTTGAGTTGGTTTGATGTTGTGAGGGTATATTGACTGTTTTGTTGTTGTTTTGCAAAAATGGCTAGCCGAAAGTGAACTAAGACCTCAGATGAAGGAACTTCTTCATCCAGTGGTATACCGGTGAAGTGGCAGCAACGGTGCAACCTACCAGATATAGAGGATAGGCTATTCCGCCAGAATTGTGATTGGTCTAGATACAATGATGAACATTTTGTGGCACAATGGGAGGAAGATGAAAGCAAGTCGCTACATCAATTCAACAACAAACAGAAAGAGGTTAAGTTGTGGAGGTATAAGATGGCTCAAATGAAGAGAACAATAGACAAAGTTTGTGTTTGTGAGCGACTGGTAAATGCTGAAAAATTCCGACAAATCAGAATTACGCAGAAATTTGAGAGACTGGGTTGGGAACGCGTACTTGATTGGTGTGAAGGCGCGACTCAAAGGGTTTACTTGAAGGTAGTAACGAATTGGTTGGCAACCTTGCGACTTGAGAATTCGAAAAAGAGTCCCAATTTGTGGAGGTCAGTGGGCGATACTGGGAAGGGTTCGATGGTGATGTCCTTCGACACATTGAACCAAATTGCTAACTTTGATTCGCTGGGTGTCGGTACTTACTACTACTATGACACCAATCTGTTTTGGCAATCAAACCTGCTTCAAGCGGATCCGGTCAACCTTCTTGAGTTGACTATGCCAAACTACACAATTGGCAGGTATGACCGGAATCATTTATCTATCGAAGGAAAGATCTTGCAAAACATTTCGTTGGAAAATGTGATGTTTAGGTTGGGAGATCGGGGGAAGGTCCGGGTGTGGGACCTTCGTATTCTTCATTCACTTCTTTATGGGGAGCTGAAGCTGTCATGGCTGCATATCATCATGATGAATATATGGTATACTCGAAACCAATTCAAAAGAAAAATGATTCCGTATGTCCGATTGATCAATGCCTTGATTATACAACAAAACCGCCTTCCAGAGAATTCACTTTGGGTGGTTAAGCCCCTTCATGATTTTGATTTTCCAAAGATGAGAAAGGGGTCACATATTTTGATGGAGGCAGTTGGTGAGAGACACAAGGTTGTAGATCGGGACACGGGGTTTCGATATGAGTATCCCAAAGAAAGGGGTGATGAAGAGATGGAAGAAGGGAATGAAGAAGAAGAGGAAGAAAAAAGCGGGGCATAGGCCCCTAAGACAAAGGTTTGCTCGGCGCCACAATGAAGCATCAAACAATGTGGTGCAATTCATGGTAAATAGTCGGAGAGCAGCCTATGGAAGTTATAATCTTGGACAACAAGACATTTATGGTAATGTGTCTCTGGTTATGGGTGAAGCAAGAGAGAGAGAGAGAGAGAGAGAGAGAGAGAGAGAGGAAAGAAGGCTTAAAGCTGAGGAAGAGTGGAGAACTCAGCAACTAGGGTGGTGGCTCTGCAGTAGTCCCACTGAGTGACCTAAGAGACATATGCCTCCACTAAGTAAGCTAGCCTCACGTTGGCAGATTTTACTCTTCTAATTTACAAAAGACATGAAAATCTACAAAATTGTTTCATAATGAATTCATCACATTAAATGTCGATTTAATTTTCCATGTTTATTTTTCCTTTGAAATAATATTATAGGACAGGGTTATTTGGGAACCAGTGAAAAAAAAAGAAACCACAAAATACATTTTAATTAATAATTTCTACTATTCATCAATCCAAGCAAAATAACAATATTTTTATTTATTAATTTTAAGGTGGTACATTTTACATTAAAAAAAAGGTATTTTGTTAAGCTTTAAAGTTTCATCGATTCGATATATTGTAATTGCTTTAAACAAGTTGAAGTAGTGGGGTCATTCTTTCATAATGCACACAAACATTGTTTGTGATTGCCAAACTAAAATAGGATTCGTTCCAATCCAGAATATTGTGTAGGGTCAATTTTAGGTTAAATTCCAACAATTCCTAACTATTGCAAGTGACGCTTCTCACCTCTTTGTACGCATTTTTGTACCGTCCTCTGTCGGATGGCCTGGTCGTATAATATTTGCTCTTGTAAAGTGATGTGTGTTTATATGCTTACATGTATAAATATAGGTATACCAAATTTGAAGTAAAAAACATATTCTTATACCTGGTCCATGTTTTATGTTGTAAAGGGGTTTTAAGCCCTCGAAATAAAAATTGCAGACTTACATCCATTAGCCCTCGAACTACAATATTGATGACTCCTCATATGTTCATAACTAGTGTTTAACCCTCACATTGCGGGCTCGGGGGTCGTAAAACCATTGTAAGTAGGAAGCAAATGACAACCAAAACCAGGAAAATCGTAAAACAAAAAACTTGAATTTATACTGCAACGTGACATAAAACTTAGACAAAGACAAAGTCAAACTTATGTCACGAAGTGACGTAAAATATAGACGAACTCAAATTTGTTGAAAATACTTTAACTTAAGACTCAAAAGAAAGGAAAGAAACACAACGGACTAAAAATGCAATATATACTACATGAAGGAAAAATAAAAGAAACAGAAAAAAACCCATCCGATTCTCTTAAATGTGTTTGATGATACTCACATGGTATTTTTGGAAATATCTTTAAAATCAAGGTTTGCATAGTTACTGTAGCCAAGATGCTACGTAAATTGTTAATATATATTAATGTCCAACTTTGTTTATGATGCTGGTATTAGTGTGTGTTGATAATTTTAGTAAAAATCGCTTGATTTACGATAAATTTTGACATAAAATAATACTTTTGACTTCAACGATGGTTTATAGAAGATTACATCACCATTAAATTTTGTTTGGATGAATATTAAAATGATAATTCTATATATAGTTAACGGAAAATAAAATTTTGTTGGTTTTTGCTTAATGGTCCCATATTGATATGGGGAATGTGTGAGATTGTTGACGAAAATGGTCAAACTTCATTTCTAAAAACTTTCCGGGTCGAAATTTTGAAGACACATAAATAATTTAAGAAATGAATGAATGCGCAGGGATATTAATTTGGAGATTATTTTATCAATTATTTGAATTTTAATTTTGTAATCTTTTTTATTTAGATTCCTAATATTATGATTCTTAATTATTTAGTTTCCTCACTTATATAAGGGAGCTAGGTTTTATTGTTTAGTTAGTTTTTAGTTTGATTATTGTAAAGAAAACCTTTTAGGTTTCTTTGAACCATTCGGTTCCAAGTCTTTGAATGAATTATTGTGTTTGAGTCATTTGATTGCACGTGAAACTGCATCAGGTGGTATCAGAGTTTTGGTTTTAAAATGGCTCGACGTGATAGCGATTACTCTCGTGTTTGTAGAATCGCCGACCGAGGCAACGGCATAGATCGTCACGATTCACGTATTTGTGGTGAAGATCGACGCCCTCTTCATAGAATCGCCGACCGAGGCAACGACGAAGTTGATTCCGACCCACGGGATCTTAAGATCAAGCGACACCAGCGACGAGTCGGGGATCTCGAGTTACAACACAAGAGCAGACGACTTAAGCAAAGGATCAGGGATCTTAAGGACTCGTCATCGTGAAAGGAAACGGAACCAGAATAACCCGTCTGGGACGAGTTATCCGGGGATGAGGAGCATCCTACCAATGGCGACACTATCTATGATTCTCCTCCCGTGTATGATGAATAGGGGGTGAGGAATGGTATTCTTGGGTTACCCATCGTCATCGGAACTTACCGGGTGAGGAATCGGGTTCCAAAAGTCGTAATGTAGAAGGTTTTAGAATAGTAAAAAATGGTGGTATTGTGATCGATAGTTGTGAAACAGTAGTTAAGGGTGGTCATATGCATTCCTGGGATTATCGAAGAAGCTCGCAGGTAACTTTGGAATGTTTAAATATTTCTTATTATATTGCATTTTCTCATACCTTGGTTTCTACTCCATTAGTGTGACAACTCGTAATTTAGAACCTTTTCGTTGTACTTTGATGTAATCTGCATGAACATTATATGATTAACTAATGTGTTTGTTTGCAATGTAACGCTATGTTTTTACTATGTTATGTGTTATGAAGTGTAATATGTATATGTATGTCTAGTCGCACAACGTGAGTCCAATCGCACAAGTCTATGGGCTGCACAACTTGTCCCTAGTCACACATACTCTCTTCGGCCCAAAGTTACCTACCTTGTACTCGAGATCCAAGGGCAGCCCATGTAAGGGTCGGCCCACTCCTTTGTTGCGCATAACATTATGAGGAAAAGGGTATACTTCTCATAATTCACAAATACTCAACACACACAAAACCCTAGTTCTATCCTCTCCTCCTTCTTGTTCGACGGCAGCCCCTTCCTTCATTCAGAGCTCTTGCATCGATCAAACCAACTCCTTCCGCATTCCGGTTAGTGTCTCAAAGTTGGTTAACTTGTTAATACATGATATTGGATATTGTGATTGTTATAATCTTGGATGGTGATTGGGTATGATGTGTGTGTCATTATCATCTTATGTGATGTTTAGAGGTTAGGTTTGTATGATGATTTATTATGCAAATCGGTTCAAGTTTGATTGATGTTCATGATCGACTATTACTGTTTTAGTCTAGCCGATGATTAGGGTATTGTGATGAGAAGAAATCAATGTTTTCATGATGCTAATGATTCAGTTTGGATGTTTAGAATGTTTTGTTAATGGTTGTTAATCGATTGGATTCAAGATAGTAGTTAGGGTTCATGAAAGGTGCATGATAATTGCTTATTTTGATCGAGTAGAGGAATGATTGGAAACTGTTGTATTGATTGAGCAAAATAGATTACGTAACTGATTGCCATGATTTAAGGAAAATATATAACTAATCGCACAAGCTCAGTCGCACAAGAGCTGAGCGCACAAGCTCTTGGACCACACAAGTTAGTCGCACATGATAGGAATGCATGAAGTACAATTGTGTAAGCACATAATACTGCCTGCTTATGCACGACCGCACAATATATTTTGGATCGCACAAGACTGTGCTGATTGCACAATATATTGGGCCGTACAAGAAGTCCTTTGTTAGTATGTCAGGGACGCACCTATTGTTAGACTACATGTTTCATTTGGGCTGGGTTAGTGTGGATCGCACAACAGTTTGGGCCGGTCATTCATTGGGCTTTATTATGATTGGGCTAGCACAAGCTCACCAGCCCAATCACTTGAATCGCACAATTTGAGTTTTATTTGTGAACTTGCATGCTACTGTTTAATATGCTAAGTGTTGATCAACCAGTTACTATGATGATGTATGTATGCCATGATCCTTCTGTGTACGTAAACTGTTAGCTAACTGTGAAACCTAAGTGAATTACTTGAACCTAGACCTGACTCGTATGGTAACCATGTTAGGACGTGGTTCACCCAATTAGCTCAAGTGACCTTTCTGTTTATCTGCCGAGCTAACCTAAGGTGAGTTCACACTTTCTACAAGGCATGGGATTCCCGGTGGTTTGGGAATGGGTTAAAGTATACTAAGGAAACCTGCTTATTCACCTTGGGTAGAATACGTACTCCCACCCTCTTTGTTGAAGGGTGACAACATTGAACCTGTGTGTTCTTCTTGACAAGTACTCCCACCCTCTTAACTGAAGGGTGACAACATTTACACTAGACAAAACTCTATCATTAAGTCCCTCATTTTTATATCGACTTAATCGCCGGGCCAATGGTGAACGGGTCATTAGTTAAATAGCGCTATTAGGTTTGACAAGCCTCACACCGTGCTGCAGAGGACGGGCGTGGACTAATGGATCTGGGCACTTAGTCAATGATGATAGACATTGACGCAGGGCACATAAACATAACTACAGTCAGTAGTCGATATGGTAACGGGTCTAGTGGATTACATGGGGAAGCCCCCACTGGTTATGGTTTGGGAAACAAGGAACTAGTTAAACTCGTGGTTTCGAAACAACTTATGGTTTTTGGAACAACACTAAAATGGACAACCAACTGAGAACTCGCTCAACTTTGTTGTTGATTCGTTACTATATGCCTTGCAGGTCGTTAGGTGCTTAGAATGAGCTTGCACAGGAGGAAGAGGTCGTTGTGGGACATGGACTGTTGAGTTCCATGTTAAACTTACGAACATTTAAACTTATGTTTTGGGCTTTGAACTTTATGCTTCCGCTGATAACTTAAACTTTGTTGAATGGTTTTGTCACTAATTATATTGTTTGGTTTGGACTTTTATTTACTTAGTTTATATTGTTCAATATAATTAGTGGCTGGATCCTAGTCAGTCACCCTCCCTACGGTGATACTTCGCTTGTGGAATTTGGGGGTGTGACAGATTGGTATCAGAGCCATTGGTTATAGTGAACTTGGTTTTTAAAGGGAAAAAGCTTTTGATAAAAACCAGACTATAACCTGTTCAGTGCCCAACGATCCACAATGACGCCTCGCTCCATGTGGAAGACTCAACACTATAGGTGATATGGTTTATGTTTGTATTGTTTTCCTGTTAGTTTAAATAGTGCACCGTTCATGGTATAATTAGTTAACGTAACAACTGTTGCTTGAAACCTTGCGTGCTCACTCCCTTCTGTCGTCTAACACTTTACATACCTCAACATCACCATTTTTACTTGAGTTTCTTTCGATGTGAAGATCATGAGTGGACGTCTCAACTTGACTCAGGCCCAACTGACGGCTCTAATCAACGAACGAGTTACTGAGGCTCTCGCAGCAGCTCAAGCAGGAGGTATAACCTGCTATTTCGACCTATCCTAGGATGTTTAGATCTTACTCTCGTGAACCTACTCTCGTGCTTAACCTTATCCTTTCTTTCTCACGCGACAGGTCAGAATGCTCAGCCTCGAGTGTGCACCTTCAAGACCTTCATGGATTGTCGGAGAAGTACCTTTGACGGCACTGAAGGAGCCGTGGGTCTCCTCCACTGGTTCGAGAAGATTGAATCCATTTTTGAAATGTGTGAATGCCCTGTTGCAAGTAGGGTGAAGTTTGCTACAGGAACACTTGAAGGCGGTGCGTTAACTTGGTGGAACGCACAGGTGCAAATGCTAGGGTTGGCAACTGCTAATCCCCCCCATGGAACAACTTTAAATATTTGATCAAAGAAGAGTATTGTCATCGTAATGACATTCACAAACTGGAAGTGGAGGTTTACAATCTGAAGATGACGGGGTTTGAAATTGAAGCGTATACTAAGAGATCGAATGAATTAGGGTCTTTGTGTTCCACCATGGTAGATCCTCCCTACAAGCGTATCGAGCTCTACATCAAAGGTTTAGTGCCAAAAATCTAGAGTATGGTGACTTCAGCTAACCTCCCTACAATTCAGCGGGTTATACGACTATCCCACTGTCTCACCGATCAGGCAGTCGAGCAGAACAGACTGCCAAAGCGTCTTAGTGCTACCACTACTTCTGATGCTCCTAGCGACAACAAACGCAAATGGGATGGAAATTCAAGCTAGGGTTCAACTTCTGTTCAGTCTCAGCAGTGAAGGACAGACGACTCAAGAGCCCTAGTCAACAGTCTTCTGGTAATCAAGGTCAGGGTGGGTATAAGGGAAACCACCCTAAGTGAAATCGATGTAATATGCACCACAGCGGGGCGTGTAGCAAGAAAAACTATCAGAGATGCAACAAACCAAGCCACACAGCGAAAGATTGCAGGAGCCTTTATCCTAGGAATCAGAGGCGACAGTAGCAGCAGACTCCACAGAATCAGCGCCAGCAGCAGCAACAACAGCAGGGTAACAACAAAGGATGTTTCCAGTGTGGTGCTGAAGGCCACTTTAAAAGAGACTACCCCCAACTAAACTAGAACCAGAACAACAATAACAATCAGGGCAATGGGAACAACAACAGGGATAACAATAATGGCAATGGTGCTACGGGACGTGCTATTGTGATTGGCCAGGGTGATGCGAGGAACGATCCCAACGTCGTGACGGGTAAGTTCCTAATGGATGATTTCTTTGTTTCTGTTTTATTTGATTCGGGTGCCGATACTAGTTACGTGTCCTTAAAAGTTAGTCAGATGCTTAAGCGTACCCCAATCCCTCTGGATTCTAAGCATGTTGTAGAACTAGCAAACGGTAAACATCTTGAGGTCACACACATAGTTAAGGGTTGTAATCTCGCACTCACTGGTCAGACTTTCTCTATCGATCTTATTCCTATTGTACTTGGTAGTTTCAATGTTGTTATTGGGATGGACTGGTTATCCCAACATCGAGTGGAAATACTCTACCAGGAGAAAATTGTCCGCATCCCTTGTGTAAGCGGTGAACTCCTCGCCATTCGTGGCGACAGGAGTGGTGCTGTTGTGGGTATCATCTCTCTCCTTAAGGCCCAGAAGTGTTTGCGAAAGGGCCACATTGTTATTCTAGCTCTCGTTACTGACACCTCAATGAAAGAGAAGAAGATTGAAGACATTCCTATCATACGCGACTTTCCTGAGGTATTCCCTGGTCTTCCGCCTCATCGTCAAGTTGAGTTTCAAATCGAGCTAGCTCTTGGAGCAGCACCAATAGCTCGTGCACCTTATCGTCTAGCTCCATCTGAATTAGAAGAACTGTCCGCACAACTGCAAGAGCTTTTAGACAAGGGTTTCATTCGTCCTAGCTCTTCGCCCTGGGGAGCTCTAGTTTTGTTTGTGAAGAAGAAAGACGGTACCTTTCGAATGTGCATAGAGTATCGCGAACTCAACAAGGTGACCGTGAAGAATCGTTATCCTCTCCCTCGTATCGATGACTTGTTCGACCATTTACAAGGGTCGAGCCTTTACTCAAAGATTGATCTGAGATCGGGCTATCATCAGCTGAGAGTCCGAGACGAGGAAATCTCCAAGACAACATTCATGACTCGTTACAGACACTACGAGTTCCTGGTTATGCCTTTCAGGCTGACAAACGCACCTGCAGTCTTCATGGATCTTATGAACCGAGTGTGCAAACCTTACTTGGATAAGTTCGTTAATGTATTCATCCACGACATCCTGGTCTATTCCAAGAGTCAGGAGGAACACGAGCGTCATCTGTGACTCATTATGGAACTTCTTTGAACAGAACAGCTTTATGCCAAATTTTCGAAATGTGACTTCTGGCTTCGCGAAGTCCATTTCCTAGGCCACTTGGTTAATGAGGATGGGATTCACGTCGATCCATCCAAGGTTGACTCAATCAGAAATTGGCCTACACCTCGAACACCAACAGAAATCCGACAATTCTTGGGTTTGGCGGGTTACTACAGAAGGTTTATTAAGGACATCTCAAAGATTGCGCAACCTCTTACTGTTCTAACTCAGAAGGGTGTCACCTACCATTGGTGTGAAGCTCAGGAATCCGCATTTCAGCAGCTGAAGTCGAAGCTTTGTAGCGCACCTATACTCTCGTTACCTAAAGGCACAGACGATTTTGTGGTTTATTGTGACGGGTCAATCCAACGTCTGGGTTGTGTGTTGATGCAACGTGAGAAAGTCATTGCTTATGCATCACGCCAACTTAAAGTTCACGAAAAGAACAACACTACTCACGACTTGGAGTTGGGAGCGGTGGTGTTTGCTCTTAAGATATGGAGACATTACTTGTACGGTACCAAGTGCACCATTTACACCGATCACAAGAGTCTCCAGCATATCTTCGATCGGAAGGAGTTGAACATGCGACAGCGTCGATGGGTCGAACTCCTTAACAACTACGAATGCGCAATCAAGTACCATCCGGGCAAAGCCAATGTTGTGGCTGACGCCCTCAGTCGAAAGGAAACTAAACCTAAGCGTGTACGTGCGTTACAGCTTACTGTTCACTCCAGTCTCCCACCCAAATACGTGATGCTCAGGTCGAAGCATTGAAAGAAGAGAACATCAAGGCTGAGTCCCTGCGGGGATTGGAGAAACGGTTGGAACTAAAGGAAGACGGTGCTTACTACTTAGTGGGACGTATCTGGGTCCCATTTCATGGTAATCTGCGTGAACTTGTGATGGATGAGGCACACAAGTCTCGTTACTCGGTACATCATGGCTCTAATAAGATGTACCACGATCTTAAAACTACGTACTGGTGGCCCCACATGAAAGCTAACATAGCGACCTATGTTAGTAAATGTTTGACCTGTGCTAGGGTCAACGTTGAATACTAGAAGCCATCAGGCCTACTTCAACAACTAGAGATCCCCACATGGAAATGGGAGCAAATTTCCATGGACTTTGTTACTGGCTTACCTAGATCTCAACGAGGAAACGATACCATTTAGGTGATAGAGGATCGACTAACCAAGTCTGCACACTTCCTGGTTATCAAAGAAACGGATAAGTTCTCTACTCTAGCAGACATCTACCTAAAGGAAGTAGTCTCGAGGAACGGGGTGCCAACTTCCATCATTTCTGATCGAGATCCATGTTTTACATCTGATTTGTGGCAGGCGAAGCACAAATCCTTTGGCTCACGCTTAGACATGAGCACAACTTATCTTCCACAGACGGATGGGCAGACTGAACGCACCATCCAGACTCTCGAAGACATGCTTCGAGCATGTGTAATCGACTTTGGTAATGGCTGGGAAAGGCACCTACCTTTGGTGGAGTTTTCGTATAACAATAGTTACCACACTAGCATCCAGGATGCTTCATTTGAGGTGTTGTATGGACGGAAATGCCGATCACCCTTATGCTGGGTGAAAGTTGGCGACAACCAAATCACTGGCCCAGAACTCGTTGTCGACACGACGGAAAATATTGCCCAAATACGAAAATGAATGGCGGCAGCTCGTGATCGTCAGAAAAGCTACGTTGATAAGCGCAGGAAACCGCTCGAATTCCAGGTTGGGGATCGAGTGCTACTTAAATTCTCACCTTGGTAAGGTGTGGTTCGCTTGGTAAGTGAGGCAAGCTAAATCCGCGTTATGTGGGACCTTTCGAAATCACTGAGAAAATTGGCAAAGTGGCGTATAGATTGAATCTACCCGAAGAACTCAGTGGAGTTCACAACGTATTCCATGTGTCAAATCTGAAGAAGTGTCTATCAGATGAGACCCTCATAGTTCCTTTCAAGGAACTCACTATCGATGACCAGTTGCGATTCGTCGAGGAACCGGTGGAAATTACGGACCGAGAAGTTAAGGTTCTCAAACGTACCATGATACCCATTTTTTGAGTTCATTGGAACTCCCGTCGTGGCCCAGAGTTTACCTGGGAACGAGAAGACCAAATGAAACACAAGTATCCCCAGTTGTATGAGAAAAGTGAGACCACTACTGAGGCAGAAGCTACTGCGGAATTTCGGGACGAAATTCCAAACCAACGGGGGGATGATGTCATACCCCAGGAAAACCAGGAAACCACGCAACATAACCAGCTTCCTAAGTGACTACGTGCTAAACTTCGGAACGAAATTTCTTTCAACTTGGGGAAGATATGAAAACTCGTATTTTAGAACCTTTTCATTGTACTTTGATGTAATCTGCATGAACATTATATGATTAACTAATGTGTTTGTTTGCAATGGAACACTATGTTTTTACTATGTTATGTGTTATGAAGTGTAATATGTATATGTATGTCTAGTCACACAACGTTAGTCCAATCGCACAAGTCTATGGGCCGCACAACTTGTCCCTAGTCACACATACTCTCTTCGGCCCAATGTTACCTACCATGTACTCGAGATCCAAGGGCAGCCCATGTAAGGGACGGCCCACTCCTTTGTTGCGCATAACATTATGAGGAAAGGGGTGTACTTCTCATAATTCACAAATACTCAACACACACAAAACCCTAGTTCTCTCCTGTCCTCCTTCTTGTTCGACGGCAGCCCCTTCCTTCATTCGGAGCTCTTACATCGATTAAACCAACTCCTTCCACCTTCCGGTTAGTGTCTCAATGTTGGTTAACTTGTTAATACATGATATTTGATATTGTGATTGTTATAATCTTGGATGGTGATTGGGTATGATGTATGTGTCATTATGATCTCACGTGATGTTTAGAGGTTAGGTTTGTATGATGATTTATTGTGCAAATCGGTTCAAGTTTGATTGATGTTCATGATGGACTATTACTCTTTTAGTCTAGCCGATGATTAGGGTATTGTGATGAGAAGAAATCAATGTTTTCATGATGCTAATGATTCAGTTTGGATGTTTAGAATGTTTTGTTAATGGTTGTTAATCGATTGGGTTCAAGATAATAGTTAGGGTTCATGAAAGGTGCATGATAATTGCTTGTTTTAATCGAGTAGAGGAATGATTGTAAACTGTTTGAATTGATTGTGCAAAATAGATTACGTAACTGAGTGCCATGATTTAAGGAAAATATATAACTAATCGCACAAAACTCAGTCGCACAAGCTCAGTCACACAAGAGCTGAGCGCACAAGCTCTTGGACCACCCAAGTTAGTCGCACAAGATAGGAATGCATGAAGTACAACTGTGTAAGCACATAATATTGTCTGCTTATGCACGACCGCACAATATATTATGGATCGCACAAGACTATGCTGATCACACAATATATCGGGCCGCACAAGAAGTCCTTTGTTAGTATGTCTGGGCCGCACCTATTGTTGGACTTCATGTTTCATTTGGGCTGGGTTAGTGTGGATCGACAAGTTTGTGCTGATCGCACAATAGTTTGGGCCGGTCATTCATTGGCTTTATTTACTGAATCACACAAGATGATTGGGCTCGCACAAGCTCACCAGCCCAATCACTTGAATCGTACAATTTGAGTTTTATTTGTGGACTTGCATGCTACTGTTTAATATGCTAAGTGTTGATCAACTAGTTACTATGATGATTGTAGGTCCCTCGGAGGTTGAGGTTAAACCTTATCCTTGTTATGTTTAACACACTAGCAAGTGCGGAATCCAAGCTAGAATGCAAACCGGTAGTTTATAAGAGAACACAAGCTACAAAGAGAAAGGTAGACACACGAGATATCAAAGTTTTCTCTTGTATTTCAGTGGACACGGTTACAGCCCTTGACCAAACTGAAAATATGCTCTCTACAAGACTAAGTTCACTCACACTCACACACTTGTCTCTCCTGACTGTGAAGTGAACACATTACATGGATATATATATCCATCACAGCTCGTCTGGTCGAAGGATCAGATAGACTGATCGAAAGATCATCTGTCGATCTGAAACCTACCGAAGGATCACATATACCTCGAAGGATGATATCCTTCGAGGTCCATCTATATCCATCGAAGGTTTATCCTTCGAGCTCATCGAAGGATATAAACAATCCTTCGATGACTCATCCTTCGACACAAGCATCTTACAACCAATGTGCTAACTGTTTGGCCAAGTCAAACCAGGAGGATGGTTGACTTGGTTTAAACTTACATCGAACACACATAATAACAAACCTAAGACGTAACTCAGACTAACACAAGACATCGTTTGGTATCATGACAAAATACAGACAAAGTACAGACACAAGTGCACCAACAAACTCCCCCTTGGCTGTAGCTTTGTCTCGATCTTCGTGTCTTCAAGTCTTTGACGTCCTTTCAAGTCTTCAATGTCGGAGGATCTTTAAAGTCTTCACGTCTTGAAAGCAGAAAGTGTACCAACAAACTCCCCGTTTCATGTAGGAAGTGTGTTGACAAACTCCCTCTTAACATAAGCTCCCCCTTGAGTTATGCTCGTGAAAGTCTTGATCTTTACAACTTGAGATCCTTGTGGTGTTGATGATGGTCAGCGGCAACTCGATCATCTTCATCACTTGAGTGCCTTCACGTCGTGTCTTCATTCCGAAGCTTGTCATCGACCATGTTCTCCTTGCCTTTAGAATCTGCACATGCAAGAAATCTAAACGCGTAATGAGAACAACTGCCTGGAATATCATAAGCAAACGACACACATGTGACCATTGTTCAATCAACCACCGTCCGACAGTTTGAAAGTTTAATAAAATTTGTCAATTTTAGTTTTAACATTCAACACTTTGCAAATTTCGACCGTTTATGAAGATTTAGTCTGTTCGGTTTTCGTTCAGGTTTCAGGTAACGAAGACTCGAGATCCAACATCGTACAATCGAAAATAAGACAGAAATAAAATCTTTTTGGCTTTTATAAAGTTTATGTTAAAACACACCTAAAATCTTTTTGGTATTTTTGAATATTTCAAATGAAAAGACAGAAAGCAGTAAATAAATATATACAGAGGTGCAGAAACTGAAAGCATTAAATAAATATATACAGACATTCTTTTTGCGAGTTTCGAGGGTAAGAGAATCATATCAGTGTACGGTCATGCCAAAACGCTCTTGTTGTTCAATTAGTTAACATTAAGATAAGCATCCTATAACAATTATCGGTATTGTTGTCCACTTAAGCTCAACTTATCAGATGTAATCATGGCGAGGGGATACGTTAAGGTATGATTTATACTTACCGACCGGTGTTCATCCACATCACGACACATTCCCGTATCAAGGTATGCACGAGGGTTCATCTTACCGGTGAGTATACCGATTATCATCTGTTTGACCGTATATGAAAATGTGAGAAACTCACTTATTTTGATTGAAAACAAGCCCTATGTGATAGAATCACTTATTGATGAGGAACTTGATTTTCGATGCATGAGGGCACAAGAGCAAGTCCGTGAACAGGTCAGTACTTTCGTACAACAGAGAGACGAACTTGACTCCCGGATAAATGTGATATTTTATCACTTATCTGAATGGACATGTGATTGTTTATCACTTATTGAGGTCGAATGCAATATGTACACGTATGTATGGTATCATGGAAGATTTAGACTTGCGTCCCCGTTATTTTTCGGTAAAAGATACAACCATGATACCCAGATGATAAGCAGCATAAAGACCGAATATCTCAGAACCTCGGCAATCTCTCAAACGAAATTTCGGTACCAAGACCATATGCCAATGAGTGGTTCCCACCTGGTCTTCAGTCGGATTTAAGTTTATATCACCCTGCACACTTTAAAATGATTGTGAGCCTACCGATACATCTTATATAGAGCTGCTTATCATTTTTCACTTTGCATTTCAGTTAAAAGAGGTTTGGATAGACCACTGATGTACTATCATTTTCTCTTTTGCTCGCCAGGAAACTCATTTTTGTTTTTCTATTGTTTTTGTGTTTTTGAAATATTTCGATGTTTTTGGATTTTCAAATTTTGGATTTACTCCCCCTAAAATCAATAAACTAAGACAAATTTAAAACACAAAGGTATTTACAAAAATGATTTTCCGATGTTGGTTAACTCATGTTTTACCTCAATGCCGTTTACCAAAATTAATTTTGAATCAGAAATGATGTATCGAATTTTGGAAAAATCAGTTGGCATGTCGGTCATCGGTGCGGACCATGACAACATTGATGAGTTTCATAATGAAACAGTCACGTGTGAGGTGATATTCGAGATCAATGTGTCAGGTCAAGGAGTGCTGTACGAGATGATAATAATTCATAAAGCAGCTTAAATATCGACAAGTATAGGAGAGATTAGAAATTTAAAACCTTATCCTGCAACTGCTTCGTGCATTGCCAGGAATCTGAGCGCTCTCCCAAACTGGATATCCACCCGGTGTGGATTTCAAAGTCGATTTTGTAGCTACTGAAATCCCTTCACAGCAACAAGATCAAAAACCTTTGGGTCCGGCTGGTCTTCCACATTGTACCAGCAAAGGTCTTTGCCTTTCTCTTTGAGAAGTAGTGTGCGGTTGTTCAATCCACGCCAAGGCATCCGCACACCTGGTTGGTTTGTTCAACAAACACATTTTCTTCAAACACACCGTGGAGAAATGTACACTACACGTTCATCTTGTGGACTTTGAACTTCTTGTGGAAGAAAAATCCATGACTCTTCAAAAAGCTTCAGACGTGCTACAGGCGCGTACTTTTCATTAGAATCTTTCCTGAGGACCCGATCAAAAACCATAACAACCAAACTTTGGAACATATTTCATCTGGTCGAATTTTTCAACTTCATTCAACAACATTCTTTCACCATCATTCCTTCATCGGAATGTTTGTCTTCTTATCTTTTTCCTTTCTTTTCTCATTTCTCTCCATCAAAGGCAACAACTCCTAGATATAATGAAGTTTCGGAGTCTAATGTCGCCGATCTTGTGCATGGACGCTCCACTATCAACAATCTTACGACTATCGAAAGTTCCTCCTGGAATATCCTACACACTCACTCAGAGATTAGTTGGAGAGGGGGACCCAAGCCTTTGTGGACTTGGGTCGTCCTTGATCATCAAGGAAAGTGATTTCAATCACTTGATGATTAGGAAAAAGAACCTGTGGTGCTCCCCCTGATTGAATTACCTGCTTTTGCTTCCAAGCTGTTTGTCCTTTACCAGTATTTGAATTTATTGTTTTAGCATTTACTGGTTTTACAGTTTCAGATTTTGCTTGTACAGGTTTTTCTTCTTTGACCTCTGATTTTAAGGCCTTTTCAATTACCTTTTGATTCTTTTGCTTTAACTTCTTTTCCCTTTCTTTCAAGACACGTGGGTCTTGTTTCGGGGAAACTGATCGTTTTCGGTAATCGATTTCTTGGGGAGCACTCGTTTTTTACTTCAGCTTTTGCACGTATGGGCAATATCTTACAATATGCCCAACTGTCCCACATTTAAAACATGTTCTCCGCTCTACAAACTTCGGAGAAACATGTTGATGACCAGACGGAGAACCAGACAATGAACTTTGTGATCTAGACGTGCTTGGACCTAAATCACATCCGTTGGTGTGTTGGGTGTAATTATTCTGATCATTTCGTTTTAAAATTCTAACTTGTTTTACAAAATCAACGTTAGATTTATCCTGAAATGTTTCAAGTTTGTCTGAACCCGTGGATCCAACAAAGTTCATTTTCGGTTCTCGTTTCTTAACAGGAGCTGTTTTGTTTTGCACCTTTTGTTGTTGAACCTTAAGTTGTTCAGTCTTAGGCTGCTGAACTTTAGGTGCTTGAACATTCTTGTTCTGAGCCTTCTTTCCCTGTACCTTACCCTTTCCGGAGTTGACTTGTTGTTTTCGCTCAATTGGTAGTTTTTGGTTTCCGTATTGTTTTCTAATTTGTTCACACGGAATTGGATCACATTGAGTGACGGTAACTTTGCCACTTTTGTTCCCCAAAAACTTATCAGTGCATCCTTCAAAAATTTGCTCAATTAAATCTTGATTTACATTTTTAATTGGAAAATCTTTGTTAGAGTAGATTTTGCTATCTCCTTTGAGCGTGTACAACAAGTTATTCCCTTCACGGCTAGATACAAAGGACTCCATTGCTTTTGACATTTCAGTCTTACTCGGTTTCACTGGTGGATCACACAGGATGTGATTCTCGATTGGAATATCTGTTGTAACCGAGTTAGACTGTTGTTTCACAATTTCTTCAGATTCATCAACCGAAGAATCAGCATCCTCAACAATGGGAGAACTCTGTTCCTTAACACACGATGAATCTGTCACATTCTCAGATTCTGATTGACCCGAGGATGATGTACCAGTTGTGAACCCGAGGCCTGCTGCAAAGTCATCTAGACCGAGTGGCACAGTAGGTTCAAAACGGGGCATATCCTCGTCATCAGGCAATTTGGAGTAATTGTGATTCATTGGGGGAGGACATGATTTGAATCCAATACATATTGCATCCCCCTTTTTCTTTTGAACGTCAATGATGTGATCCAATACATAGCGGGAATTAGAATAGCTTTCCAGTTTCTGCTTAATTGTCTCACATTCACATCGAGCTGTTGCCAACTCTACCATTTGCTTTTCAATTGTGTCAATAAGATTATTGTTAGCATGTTGTTTTCGCAAAACAGCCTTTTGTAATTCTGAAACATCATGTCTTAATGACGCAATTGTTGCTTTAAATTCCTTTTCATTTCTGGTTAAAAACAAGTTAGCTTCAGTTGCTTTAGAAAGATCTACAATCAATTCTTGATTGTGTTTGTATGTGATTTCAAACTGACTTTCTTTTTCAGCATATTTTAAACACTTTGCACATTCAATAGGAACAGAAATAGAGTCAGAATCAGTATCACATACCTGAGAAGTCTGACCTTCTACGTGAGCCATAAAGGCTGTATGAAAAGAAAAAGATCCATCTTCAGAGAAGAACTGAGCAAGCTTCTCGAAAGTTCCAGCAGATTTCTGGCAGAGAATAGATCTCCTCTTGCATAATGCTTCAGCTTCAGCCAAAAGCTCATCAACTTCCAAATCTAAAGCATCACTTGATAAATCACCAGCATCAAGTGATTCCCCATCCATGCTCCCACTATAACCCGAACTATCTTCATCTTCTGAAGATTCACCAGCAGACCCGGGTTCTACTACCTTCTCAATCACTTTAGCATAACATGCTGTTCCACCATTTCCTCCTTCTCCAAGCTGAAGGTTCCAATTACAGATTTCATCAGCTTGAACAACCAATCCTCTGTGGGGATTAATGTTTGTGGATCCAGATGCATTTCCTCCAACGGAAACTATTGATCTGTCAGAATTCCTGAAGGGATTCTGATTTCCTTGCTTAGGTGGCTTCTGACACTCCCGCTTGAAGTGACCCTTTTCACCACAATTGAAGCAAGTGACAACATTCTTATCAAAACCATACTTGGTGTTGTTGTTGTTATTCAAGTTGGTTCTCCCCGTCCTTTCCATAAACTCCTTTGCTCTTCGAATTGCACTAGCAAGAGCCCATTTGATATCCATCATTTCAAACTCTTCTCTATCCACTTGCTGATAATCTTCATTGGTTAGATTGATATTCCCAATCTGACCTGCGACCAATCCACAATAAGCACTAACCAAGGTGTTCAACATCTCCATATGCTCCTTGGCTATTTCGACACTGACTTTGGAAAAGTTGGAAGTGTCTAATCTGACTGTGTTCGGATTGGAAGTGGCTTGAAATTTTGAAGAGCTTCCATAAAACCCTTGCTGTTGCGGTTGTTGCTGCTGAGCTCTGCTTGGGTCTAAGAAAGGCGGTGGTGTGAATTGCTGAGCTGTTGGTTGCATATCCTGTTGTAGAGAAGAAGACTCTGGTCTTGAATACATCGTGTATGCTGAAGGATCAAACTGATTTGTTGTGGAAGGTCCGGTGTTTGAGATGAAGGCTGTTTGAAGCTTCGCATGTTGAGAGGCTGGTTTTTCTCCACTGATACCTCCTGTAATCCCATAGTACATCTCTGGATTTTGAGAGGTTAGTGTTCTTTTTGCCTTAAGCTTTTCTTCTACATCCTTGTTCTCCAATTTTTGAATTAACTCATAAACGGTGATTGTGTCTAGAACACCATTTTCTTTGAGAATTTCAAGATAACTGCTCCACTTTGCTGGTAAGCTATCAGCGAATCTCTTCACCATTTCTTGTGGAGTGGCAGTGACTCTAAAAGCAAACATCTCGCTCAACAAGTGATGGAACCTTGTAGATAACTCTGCCAAAGTCTCATTCTCCATACACGTGAATCCTTCAAACTCTTTCTTCAGTAATTCTTGCTTGATCTTTCTAGATTGAGCATTTCCTTCACATCGTAACGTGAGCATATCCCACAAGCTTTTAGTAGTCGTGCAGTAAACAAACTGGTGGTAAATGTCTCTGTGAAGAGCTTGTGTGAGAATCATGAATGCTTTCTTTTCTAACTCAAATTTCTTCTTATCATCATCAGACATAGTGCTGTAAGTTTGTGGATTAGATCCTGCAACTTCCAAATCATTGTCAAATGTGGTGAAGAAGCACATCCATAGATCTTGACCTTGCCCCTGAACATAAGTTCTCAGCCTTTCTTTCCACCATCCCCAATCATTGATGTGATTTAGCTTTGGCGGTTTTGTGCTTGTACCAGTTTCACTGTCGTTCTGCATCATAGCTTGAATGCTGCTGCTTTGATTTGTGACCAATGCCAATTGATTTGCAGTTATCATTGCAGCTTGAGGTGGGGCAATAGCCTGCATCCATGCTTTGTTGAAATCTGACGCAGATTGCGTAGCTGATGATTGCGTAGCTGATGATTGTGGAGTCAAAGTTGTTTGAGTCCACGCGGTTGGATCCCACTGACCGTTTGTTCCCATTTTATAAAAATTAATATATTAAGTGAAAATTGATTTGAAATTTGAAACACAAGTTTTTCCTTTTTTTTTTTTAAAATTAATTTTCACAAACTATGTTAATATCTCGAAAGATAACAACCAGCCGAAGGATCCTTGATCGAAAGACCTGAAAAACACAAACTTGTTAAACTTAAACAGACTAGAATCGAAGGAACAGAACTTGTTCGAAGGATCAACAGTGTTCGAAAGATCACTGTTGAGTTTCGAACAATGATTTCGAAAGACTCTCCAATCGTAGGATCCTTATCTTTCGAATAAGAGCTGTAGATCGAAAGATATATTCTTCGAAAAGATTCCTTGGATCGAAGGATAAGTCACAGACTTCGAAGGATGTTCGAAGGATGATTATCTATCGAACTTCCTTTGATCGAAAGATGATCTTTCGACTTCGAAGGATATCCTTCGATCTGAACTGACACAGTTGACGAAAGTGACAGGTTGGTGAAAAAAAGGTGATGGGTTGGTAGAAAGCTTTCGGCAGAAGGTATGCTCAGACCATACTTTCTGCCAACCCAAGATTTGAACAATAAAATATTACCCAAAAAGACAGTTCTTATCCAGAAAACCGGTCACCGGAGTAAGCCGGAATTTGGCCGGAAATTACCAAACTTCTTAAAAACAAGTTTTTAAGTTACCCAACCCGTCCTTTAACACACCCGGTTAGTTTAGAACACGTTTTTACGACAACAAATGCGAGAAAAACACTAAAAACGGGTGCTAAACCATGTGAGTTTTGTCCAAACACTCCAAAGTCTTGAATAAACTCGGTTTTTAACAAGGAAAAGAGCCACGGCTCTGATACCACTTGTAGGTCCCTCGGAGGTTGAGGTTAAACCTTATCCTTGTTATGTTTAACACACTAGCAAGTGCGGAATCCAAGCTAGAATGCAAACCGGTAGTTTATAAGAGAACACAAGCTACAAAGAGAAAGGTAGACACACGAGATATCAAAGTTTTCTCTTGTATTTCAGTGGACACGGTTACAGCCCTTGACCAAACTGAAAATACGCTCTCTACAAGACTAAGTTCACTCACACTCACACACTTGTCTCTCCTGACTGTGAAGTGAACACATTACATGGATATATATATCCATCACAGCTCGTCTGGTCGAAGGATCAGATAGACTGATCGACAGATCATCTGTCGATCTGAAACCTACCGAAGGATCACATATACCTCGAAGGATGATATCCTTCGAGGTCCATCTATATCCATCGAAGGTTTATCCTTTGAGCTCATCGAAGGATATAAACAATCCTTCGATGACTCATCCTTCGACACAAGCATCTTACAACCAATGTGCTAACTGTTTGGCCAAGTCAAACCAGGAGGATGGTTGACTTGGTCAAACTTACATCGAACACACATAATAACAAACCTAAGACGTAACTCAGACTAACACAAGACATCGTTTGGTATCATGACAAAATACAGACAAAGTACAGACACAAGTGCACCAACAATGATGTATGTATGCCATGATCCTTCTGTGTACGTAAACTGTTAGCTATGTTTGAAACCTATGAGAATTACTTGAACCTAGACCTGACTCGTATGGTAACCATGTTAGGACGTGGTTGACCCAATTAGCTCAAGTGACCTTTTTGTTTATCTGCCGAGCTAACCTAAGGTGAGTTCACACTTTCTACAAGGCATGGGATTCTTGGTGGTTTTGGAATGGGTTAAAGTATACTAAGGAAACCTGCGTATGTACCTTGGGTAGAATACGTACTCCCACTCTCTTGTTGAAGGGTGACAACATTGAACATGCGTGTTTTTCTTGACACGTACTCCCACCCTCTTAACTGAAGGGTGACAACATTGACACTAGACAAAACTCTATCATTAAGTCACTCATTTTTTATTGACTTAATTGTCGGGCCAATGGCGAACGGGTCATTAGTTAAATAGCGCTATTAGGTTTGAAAATCCTCACACCGTGCCGCAGAGGACGTGCGTGGACTAATGGATCTGGGAACTTACTCAATGATGATAGACATTAACGCAGGGCACATAAACATAACTACAGTCAGTAGTCGATTTGGTAACGGGTCTAGTGGAGTACATGGGGAAGCCCCCACTGGTTATGGTTTGGGAAACAAGGAACTGGTTAAACTCGTGGTTTTCGAAACAACTTATGGTTTTTGGAACAACACTAAAATGGACAACCAATTGTGAACTCGCTCAACTTTGATGTTGATTCGTTACTATATGCCTTGCAGGTCGTTAGGTGCTTAGATGGAGCTTGCACAGGAGGAAGAGGTCGTTGTGGGACATGGACTGTTGAGTTCCATGTTAAACTTACGAACAATTAAACTTATGTTTTGGGCTTTGAACTTTATGCTTCCGCTGATAACTTAAACTTTGTTGAATGGTTTTGTCACTAATTATATTGTTTGGTTTGGACTTTTATTTACTTAGTTTATATTGTTCAATATGATTGGTGGCTGGATCCTGGTTAGTCACGCCCCCTGCGGTGATACTCCGCTTGTGGAATTTGGGGGTGTGACAATTAGTATCATAACAACAGTATAGGTTGAAATTAGGATTAAAGTCTTTAGATGATGGGTATCTAACTCCCATACGGGAAATATCTATAGTGGGTTTAAAGAATGTCTATAATGTAAAAGATGTTAAAGGTGGCGGCCCTACGGTGGTTATTAGCGGTTCAGTAGCTTCGCTTGTAATCCCGTCTTTTATGCCGATGGAAATTTTGGGATCGAATGTTGACACAAGAATTTTGGGATTTCAATTGCAAGGATATAATTTGAATACTCAAAAAATTAATATTGCCAATTATGTAGGTGATATTGTTGGAATGTGCGATCATGTGCATATGCATATGCATGAGGATGATATCTTTGAAAAAATATGCCATAGATTTAAACGACTCAGTGGAGCCATATTCATGCATGAAAAATTGTAAAATTCCATAAACTTACTGGTCCATTATATTTAAGTAATATGAATGGTGGTCCATGTAGACTTTCGATGGGGGAGCAACACAAAGATATTGCCATGGATCATTATAATGGTGGGCGTATAAATGCACCTTGCAAGTTAAATAGTTCAAAACATAATGCATATCCACTTCATTCAAAGCATGTAGCCCAAACATGTGTAGAAGTTAAACAAACGAGTGGGCCAGAGAATTATAGTGATCTAGCGGATGATGGGTAAATTAAATTTTGGATCGCGAGTGAACAAGATGTGTTCCAATACTCCATTCAACCTAGGTAGCACCAGTCAGTTAGGTGATATGACATGTGAAGTTAAGATGTTTAGGCGAGTCGTGATAACAATAATAAATGGGAATCGGGTTGATATTCCTTTTGATCCAGGTGGATTTGATCCGAAAGCAAAACTCGAGGACGAGTTTTTTTCGAAGACGGGGAGTACGATGCGGGGATATTAATTTGGAGATTATTTTATCAGTTATTTGAATTTTAATTTTGTAATCTTTTTTATTTAGATTCCTAATATTATGATTCTGAATTATTTAGTTTCCTCACCTATATAAGGGGAGCTAGGGTTTATTGTTTAGTTAGTTTTTAGTTTGATTATTGTAAAGAAAACCTTTTAGGTTTCTTTGAACCATTCGGTTCCAAGTCTTTGAATGAATCATTGTGTTTGAGTTATTTGATTGCACGTGAAATTGCATCAGCATGACTTAAGAGCAAAGATGAGAGCAGCAGGTGTTTGAGTATATAAAATTACATATAAAAAACATTTTGATAACATAACTATTTATAATATGCAATACATTATAAATCAAAACTAGATGGACATTATAGTAATTTTATACAAAGAGTTAATTACATAGTTAGTACCTGTGGTTTGCACAAAGTAACATACTTAGGTACTAATAGTTTAAAATCACCTTCTATAGTATTAAATTTTCATTTTGTAATGTTTGGAAGTATTAAAAGGTCTAGGATGAATTTGCTATTCTTAACTTTCTTTTTCCAACTCAACCCCTCGTTCGTATCGAATTTTGTAATATGTGTCTTTTTACTAAAGTTGTATTGTATTAGATAATCAATTGAAAATTAGAAATGAGAAACATATGAATTTCAAAAATGTTTAGTAGTTCCTTTTTCGTGGCCAACGAACTGAACACATGCAGATATCGTTTTAGTTACGTTACAACTTTATTTTTTAGTTAGCATGTACCATGACGAATGGTGTGTGTTGGGTGTGATATATTTTTATTAATATTTTAAGCCCTTTTTAACACATTAGTCAAGTTTTAAATCTATAAAACATGATATTCTACTAACACTAAACACACACATGGGCAAGTGCACCCATCGTGAGCGTAGTATAGCGTTGGTAAGATACAGAGGTCGTCCAAGGACACAAGAGCTTTTAATACCGGTTTATCCTCAACGTCTAATCAAATCAAAATTTTAGAAAAAGGTTTTAAACATGAAAATAAAAACTAAAAAATGCTGAAAAATAAAAATAAAAGAAAAACAGATTGACAAGATGAATCACTTGGATCCGACTCGCCTTTAATGTAACCTTTGATGATTTCCGCACATTTTCACTTTTTAAGAGATTATCTTAGTTATAGTAGTAGGCCCCTCTTTTAAATGTGACGTTACCCTCAACCCAGTGGTTTGAGTCAGCAAGGATACAATCCCAAAGGGTCAGAATATTTGAAGATAATTAATTAAGTTATTAATGCGTAAAGTGGTAGGCCCCTCTTTTGAAGGTGACGTTACCCTCGGCTAAGTGGTTTGAGTCAGCAGGGATACATTCCCAAGTAGCCGGTTTAATGTATTAAATACTAGTTTACATATGAGGGGATCAAGCCATTCGCACCCCCCGCTATCCAATACCAGTGGGTATTGAAGGAGATCCTAGTAAGCTTGACCCAGATCCTTGCAGGATCTATACATTGAACAAGGCAAGAACCTTACCAAACCATTCCCTTAAACCCCGATGAGGTAGCCAACATATCTTTATATAGACCGTAGAGATATGAATGGTGAAAATCTTTTCCTTTATATAGACAGTAAAGTAATGCCAAGACACCACAGACAAATGATAAAGAAGTTTACCTTCAACATAAGAAACTAGTTATTAAAGTCATTAATACAAAATCAAATAAATAGTGCGAAAAGATTAAAAATCAAAAGTATTACATTAAAGACATGTCTTCACCAAATGATGTAAGAGACTTAGCCAAACATGGCCTTTGATTGACAAGAACTCTTATGATCAACCTTGGATCCCGATACTACTACACACACTCTAAGGTGGATGATGGTGGTGGAGTGATGGGAAAGTGGGAGAGAGGTGGTTTGCCAAGGGATGCCTTTGAAGTGAACCAAGCACCTCTATTTATAGCCTGTACAGAAGCCCGGCCACGGCCCCGTGTTCGCTGGACACGGCCCCGTGGCCATCCACTTTCTCTTCCTTCATTATTTGCTCTTGTCTGCATTAGGCTCCACACCGCCCCGTGTTCACTGGGCACGACCCCGTGTGCAGCAGCGTATCTGTACTACCAAGATTTGCTAGATTTTGCGAATCTTAGAGTTGACCACGCCCCGTGCTCAGTGGGCACGCCCCCGTGGTGAGCAATTGAAGCTTCTACAGCTTTGTCTTTTCTGCAGACATCTGGCCACGCCCCCATGCTCAGTGGGCACGGGGCCGTGTTTAGCCTCCTGTTTCTTTTTTTTCTTGGGAAGATGCTGTCAAGGGGTCGGGCATGCCACGTTTCTTCCTTTTCTTTGTATTTATGTTAGTTTTTGCTGTACATTTGTTCCTTTTGTTCATTTAAGCTCATTTGGTCCTGAAAATACAAAAGGAAGACAAAAGCACACTTTTTCCAACATTAGTACCAAAAGGGTTTGTTTTATGCCTCATTTGATGTAATTTATATGTTGCATTTTGCACACATCAAATACCCCCACACTTGAATCTCTGCTTGTCCTCAAGCAAAACTCTTTATTTTGTGGCGTACACACCCAAATGGAATGGGTAAAAGTGAAGTTTTGGGCTTGTCTTGAGTGTTGGGAATCCAAGATTTTTATCGGGTTTTATTTTTATGTTATTTACAATCCTATTCGTTGTGATTTATTTAGAACGTTTCATAAGCGAAATTACTTATTTGGGCATAACATGCCTTTTTAAAATTCCATTTATATACAAGTTCATATACCTCACAGGGGATCACTCAACACTCAGCCGAAGATGTATTTTTGTGAAACACTCGAGACCGGCATGGAACTTACTTCTACCATATGCTTGCCAAGCAATCAATCATCCTCCTTTTTAACTATAAACCTTTGTAAATATCAAGAGGACTTTGGGGAAGGGTTAGGCTTGGGCTAAAGGTAGGTGGTTTTGGGTTAGTGGTTAGTAAAAAGGGCTAAAAGCGTAAAAAGCGTCGGTCGTCGTAAAACTTTCTGTTTTTGTGACTTTTTATTCAAACTAAGTCTTTTCAAACAAAGTTTCTTTGAGCGCTTTATTTGTTTATTGCTAGACTTCATTTTTTTATAAGGAAATGTCACAAGAAAACCGAGCTTTTTACTAAAATAAAAGGGTTGAAAAGAAAAAGGTTTTTGTGGGTAAAGGGTGTTTGTGGGTTTAGAAATGAAAACGTTTAGGCTCAAAGGGGTTAACTAGGGGGATTTTGGGTATGTGATAAAAGAAAATGAAAAATACTGGTGTTGAAAGAAAAAGGGTTAGTCCTAATGCCTCCATCATTTACTTTCTTGGGTTTGAGTTGGTAAGGCCCGGGAATGTATTGTCGTGGCAAGTTCTAGAGTCGTAAGAACTAAGTGGCTATTCACACAAGAAACGAAAAATAAGCATTTAATTTAAAGATGTATGCTCAATAAAGGCTCAAAACTCACTTGTTGTGGGAATGGGTTTATAATGTGATCAAGTATATATAATCAAATTTTAACTAGATTTGTTATGCCATTTCATAATTTTCTTATGTTGGTTCTTTTTATCACGACACTATCGGTTGTAAATTTGTAAAAATATAGCCTTTTGGAACTTGTTATTCCCAAATTAAACCAAGATAAGTAAAAATGAAAAGCTTTTGAAAAAAATTGGGGTGATTAGTGGTTCCAATAGAGTTTTGTGTAAGGCTTGTTATTAGGACTTGCAAAAATTCAAGGTTTTAGCATCCCCCCCCCCCACACACACACACTTAAATTACACATTGTCCTCAATGTGTCCCAAAAATAAGTTTTTAGGTTGATTGAATGTGTAAAAAGGTGATTAAAAACAATTTTTTTTGTTACTGGGCGTCTGGGCACGAGCCCGTGTTGGTCTAGGCACGGCCCCGTGCTCAAATTGCCAGTATCATATTTAACAGAAGGCTGGGCATGGGGCCATGTTCAGTGTTCAGTGAACACGGCCCCGTGTCCAGTTACCTATACTGGGCGTTTTCTGTAGAAGTTTGGGCACGGGGGTGTGTTGGGCTGAGCACGGCCCCGTGCTGAACTTGCTGTAATGAAGAAGAATTGTCGGGAGGCTCTGTTTTTGTGCATGGGGTGTGGGTTCAATTCCCCTTGGTAACCTCCACCATTTCGTGTGCGTTTTAACCATTACAACATCATCCAAACACCATTTAATACTTAGAAACCATCGTTCAATAAAAATAACAATTACAAATGATCCTAGAAAATGAAAATAAAGTTAAAAATGAAAAACTAAAAGTTCCTAGGATAGATAGGTCAAGTAACGCAGGAAATCATTTTAAGAAGTTCTACCCTTATTGTAGGAATGTCAAAAACCCAAAAATAGCTTTCCGGTACTCAAGGGTGTTTTAGAACTCGGAACCGAGGGATGTCTTTTAAATGTCATTGAGCCATTTCTCTATCTCCCTAGGGAGGAAGAAGGCAGGCTCATTCTCCATGATGTTTTGCGGAGGAGGTGCGACGGCCACCGGGACCCCATGTAATATGTCTTGAGGGGGTTCCGGAGTCACGGCATGCCACTCGGCCGGAATAATGACCTCTGGCACAACATTCCACCCTCGATATGCAATGATTGGCACCAAGGGAGGAAAGGCAAGAATATTCAACCTTTGGTGCAAAAGGTTGACTTCTTGAAAACACCCTTCTAGCCCCACCAAAAGATGGTTGATACGGTCAATGAGGGCTTCCTCTACTCCTGTCATTTCATCGATGGCTTCCCTTAAGGCATATACGTAGTTGACTAGGGAATCTTCCTTTGATGATCTTCTTCCTCGTCGATCGTTTCTTGATTGGGCTGAGGATGTTCCGCTATTCCTGCTCGACATTCTAAGAAAACATGTCGAAAAGTTCAAACTAATGAAACAGTAACTCCAGCCACGGCCCCGTGCTCGCTGAGCACGGCCACGTGGCCACCGATCTGCAGGATTTTAAAACAAGGAATCCTGAGGTTTTAAATTATTTTTCTGAATTTTGAAACATTTCTGAGCAAAAAAAAACTTAAAACAGTGTTGTAAAACTTATTTTTGACAAGATTCCTTGATTAAACACCTAACAAATATTACAATAAAGCTTGAAAACTTGAAGAATTCAAGATTTAATGGAGGTTTTGAGGAGTTAGTGAAGAAGAAGGTAATAGACAAAAGTAGTAAAGACAAGATGGTTTTTGAGAAACTTCTTTAGAATATACCTTGTAGGGTATATGTGAAGATCCGACCAGATCTTCGTCTTTGGAATGAGCCCAAGTGTGTAGGAATCTTGCTGCATTTATAGAAAACGACAGCATGCTGACCACGGCCCCGTGCCGGCTGGACACGGCCCCGTGGTCAGACAAGAGTCTATCACATTTTTGTCTGTTTTCTGATTTAAAATCAGACATAAATCTTCAGGCGGGCATGGGGGCGTGTTGACCTGGACACGGCCCCGTGGCTAGAGGAGCTTATGAAGTTTTTTCTTATTTCAAGGAATTTATCCAGATCAGGCGGTTCCTTACTGGATGGAACAACACTGAAGTGCCTGAGGTACCTAAATTGCCCTTGATTTAGAGAATCCTAAGTTAAATACCGGTGGGCGAGACCAACCTTTATTTCCCTTATCTGGGATCTCGTTAAAGAAGGTATATGTCGAATCGCTCAGTTCTATGTATGCATCGGTGGAGACCGATGGGAAGTCCTTTACGACACAATTGACACAGGGACGACTATCGCTCATGTCCTCACAAGAGTTAGAGGTGCTTTCGGGAGCAACGATTTTGTTATATTCTGAATGCGACCTCAACAATTCTCCTTAATCGTCATCTATTATTTATCTATGTCTCAAGTTCTTTTATCAATTGGAGAAGTACTTCTTCCATTTGAAATCATTCTTCGAGAATCATTTCATCTAGAAGAGATGATTGAGAGCATTCGAGGGAGAGATAGGGATTGTTTTTACTTTCGCCTATCTTAAGGCTACAGGAAAACGATGGGTGTATATAGTGGGGAGTGTAATTTAAAAAGTAACATTGTAAATCTTCATGAGTTTTGCCACATATTTGACACTAGGCAACATAAGAGGAGCGGAAGTAAAAATGATCAGTATCACTCATGTTTGTGTCTGAAATTACCAACCGTCGGGATCTTATGATTCTGTTTTCAGTGTGTGAAACTTGGACACGGGGGCGTGTTCAGTGGGCGCGGCCCCATGTTCAGCTACTGCCTGACTTAAAACAGGATTGCCAGTACCAATGATCGAGCACGTGGGCATGTACAGCGGGCACGGCCCCGTGCTGAGCTCTGTAGAAGCTGGAAAAAACTAAAAAAATTCTAAAAAAATAGAAAAAAAAAAGAAAAACGATTAGGCCGTTGATTCCTAACTTTCTTAAAATCCTTGTGTCCCCGGCAACGGCGCCAAAAACTTGGTGTGTGTTGGGTGTGATATGTTTTTTAGTAATATTTTAAGCCCTTTTTAACACATTAGTCAAATTTTAAATTTATAAAACACGATATTCTACTAACACTAAAGACACACATGGGCAAGTGCACCCATCGTGAGTGTAGTATAGCGTTGGTAAGATACCGTGGTCGTCCAAGGACACAAAAGCTTTTAATACCGGTTTATCCTCAACGTCTAATAAAATCAAAATTTTAGAAAAGGTTTTAAACATGAAAATAAAAACTAAAAAATGCTGAAAAATAAAAATAAAAGAAAAACAGATAGACAAGATGAATCACTTGGATCCGACTCACCTTTAATGTAACCTTTGATGATTTCCGCACCTTTGCACTTTTTAAGGGATTATCTTAGTTATAGTAGTAGGCCCCTCTTTTGAAGGTGACGTTACCCTCAACCCCAGTGGTTTGAGTCAGCAAGGATACAATCCCAAAGGGTCAGAATATTGGAAGATAATTAATTAAGTTATTAATGCGTAAAGTGGTATGCCCCTCTTTTGAAGGTGACGTTACCCTCGGCTAAGTGGTTTGAGTCAGCAGGGATACAATCCCAAGTAGCCAGTTTAATGTATTAATAGTAGTTTACATGTGAGGGGATCAAGCCATTCGCACCCCCGCCATCCAATACTAGTGGGTATTGAAGGAGGTCCTAGTAAGCTTGACCCAGGTCCTTGCAGGATCTATACACTGAACAAGGCAAGAACCTTACCAAACCATTCCCTTAACACCCGACCAGGTAGCCAACATATCTCTATATAGACCATAGAGATATGAATGGTGAAAATCTTTTACTTTATATAGATAGTAAAGTAATGCCAAGACACCACGGACAAATGATAAAGAAGTTTCACCTTTAACATAAGAAACTAGTTATTAAAGTCATTAATACAAAACCAAATAAAAAGTGCGAAAAGATTAAAAATCAAAAGTATTTCATTAAAGACTTATCTTCACCAAGTGATGTAAGAGACTTAGCCAAACATGGCCTTTGATTGACAAGAACTCTTACGATCAATCTTGGATCCCGAGACTACTACACACACTCTAAGGTGGATGATGGATGATGGTGGTGGATGTGGGTGTCGTAGTGGTGGTGGAGTGATGGCAAAGTGGGAGAGAGGTGGTTTGCCTAGGGATGCCTTTGAAGTGAACCAAGCACCTCTATTTATAGCCTGAACAGAAGACCGGACAAGGCCTCGTGTCCGCTGGACATGGCCCCGTGGCCATCCTCTTTCTCTTTCTTCATTAATTTCTCCTGTTTGCATTAGGCTCCACACGGCCCCGTGTTCGCAGGGCACGGCCCCGTGTTCCCTGGGCACAGACTCGTGTGCAGAAGCGTATCTGTACTACCAAGAGTTGCTAGATTTAGCGAATCTTAGCGTCGACCACGCCCCATGCTCAGTGGGCACGCCCCCGTAGTGAGCAATAGAAGCTTTTACAGCTTTGTCTTTTCTACAGACATCTGGCCACGCCCCCGTGCTCAGTGGGCACGGGGTCGTGGTCAGCCTCCTGTTTTTTGTTTTTGCGTGGGAAGATGCTGTCGAGGGGTCGGGCATGCCACGTTTCTTCTTTTTCTTTGTATTTATGTTAGTTTTTGCTACACATTTGTTCCTGTTGTTCATTTAAGCTCATTTGCTCCTGAAAATACAAAAGAAAGACAAAAGCACACTTTTTTCCAACATTAGTACTAAAAAAGGGTTAGTTTTATGCCTCATTTGATGTAATTTATATGTTGCATTTTTCACACATCAACGAACCAACCGATATCGAGTTCCCCACGACAATGCATGGGATGAAAACATCTAGTCATTGATTACGGAACTTCTGTTAAAAATGTTTGATTGTAGCAAGAATATGGACAAACAATTTCCAAAGATGACCAATCTGCTAAATGTTACTTTGGGGTTGATCTATTTGTACTCAAACGTTAGGGTTTAATGGAGAGTATCATCCACAGTCATTGTAATGAATAAGTTAAGTTTATAGATAGGTATTTATTGTTTAAAAACACATTTAACATGTGGTTTTCAAAAGCAAAGTGAAGTATGAATCAGTCATTGTAATGAATAAGTTAAGTTTATAGATAGGTATTTATTGTTTAAAAACACATTTAACATGTGGTTTTCAAAGGCAAAGTGAAGTATGAATGCTTAATTGTGACACCAAGGGACAGGGGTTCAGGATGCAACAACAATTCCAAACAAAATTGAATATAAGATAATAACTAACTATTCATACCAAAAAGAAGCTTAGTGGGACATCATGTATAAATTCACAATAGGTAGTTCAACACAACACTAACATCAACAATGTTAGGACCTGAAATTAACGACTCAATACATTGCAATAGGGTTTTTTTTTAGTTTCATTGTTCAAGTCTAAAGTAGGCACATCAAGTGTGTGATGCGTACACCTTAGCAAAAAAACCCTAAGTAGAAGCTTCATTGTTCCGAAGCGCACACTTGTGTGAGGCGCACACTTTAGGTTGAGAGTCCAGGATCCGGCGGGATTAGATAGAAGTTTGGACCAGAAAGAACTATTCGGTAGAATATTATTACTAAGAATGGAGTAGATGCAGAATGGTTAGCCATAAGTTGAATGCTTCATTCATACCGAAAGAGTTTACATCTTTACAAGCTAAAGAAAAAATTCTCCAGCATTTCCCCTCTAGGAACCAAAACTTCTCTCAGCTCTAACTCACAACTGCTATTTATAGGCATGATCCTCCGTGCGAGTGGACAGTGTCCCTTCGTGCAACGGGTTCCTTTGTACGAAGGGAACATTTCAATACAATTCCATTTTTCTAACTCTCATCTATACAATATTCAACACACACTTTATCTAGCTTATTCGCATAGTGACAGATACACAAAATACGCAGTAACAATTTCCCCCTTGTACGTCACTGTCGAAGCTTAATCTTTGAAAAACGAGAGCATTCGCAACTTTGATCAGCCATTTTGATATCTTCGATCAATTCCCCCTTGATTGATGATTCAGGCTTTCATTATCTTCATTTTGCACAAATTCCCCCTTAAATGAATCTTCAGGTCTTTGTTTGGACAGTTTCCAACCTCCTCTGATTTGCTATACCGTAATCTTCATGAATAATCACCAACTTGAAACTAATTCATGCAGCATCTCCGTTTCGGCTTTAACCACATCCGCGTTATGTTTTTGATTTACCACTTTAGCTCCATCTCTAAATCTTCAAAAACCCAACTGGCAATTGATAGAAACTTCGAATCATCACACCGGTAAACTTCAAGTTTATGGATACCCACGAAAATCTAAAATTATGTTTTCTGTAATCACCTTTAAGCACACTCCTGAATGATTGATCAGTGTAAACGGTAATCTCCACAATCAGCAAATCTTCATCGGATAACAAATCATCGGGTAACACATTCAGATCTCAAAAACATTCTTCCACGATCAGATTCACATTCTTCCTCTTCATTCATGAAAACAGAGGTATAGTCTTCTCCGTTAGTTACGGCAACAACTTAATCAACAAACATCGTCATTTCTCGGCGGTTAGTCCGAAAAACAATTCCTCTGCTCGAAGATTAACCGTTCTTACACTTTAGGCTATCACAAAGTTGTGATATCTTTTAAGTATCGACAATACTAATGCATCTCCTGACGCTAATCCTGGTAATCAGCTTGACGAAGACCCGAGACTTAAACCGTATAGCATAAATCTGATCCTGATCTGTAGAATCTGAACTTCCTATGATCACTAACTAACGAATCCAGATCCTGTGCATCCCTAGACAATCTGAAGTTGGAACCACCTTAATGTTGTTGCATGTCACGAATTTAAAAAATGTCAGAATTTCAATATATTCTGATGAAGTTTTTATTCCCCCTCATTTTTGCAAATTCTGACTTCTCTAATCTCATTACTGAATTCCCCTCAAAATCGGCAATCCAGTCCACTATTTTCACTGAAAAACTCCACTATGTAGAAAATTTTTCATTTTGGCCCATAAAAGTGTGTTTTTCATCATTGCGGATTTTTCTTTAAGGCCCATTAATAGTCAGATAACCCAGATGGTAAACATTCTGCATAGGTATCATGACTACCTCGCTATCTTCAACATTCTATGATCGTATCATCATATCTGGTCTCTGAAGTCCCCGATGATGTCCCCGAACAGCCGTATTTATCATTAAAAACTCAAAAAAAAGAAAAAAATTCAATCACCAAATTTTTTCTGGACACTCGTCTCGTCATTGTGATCACTTCTTTTAGGCATTTGGCTCATTCGTGCGAATGGAGTAGGTCCATTCGTGCAAATGAGATGATTTTAGAACGAATGACCTTTTGAACGACTGGACATATCCCTTCGTGCGAAGGGCTGATCCGTTCGTACGAATGGCTGATCCGTTCGTGGGAAGGGTTCATTCTCACGAATGTTACTGGTTACATTTTTCGATCCAAAATCTTTATTTCTACGAATTTCATGATGATACTTCACAAATATGAACGAAAATCAATTCTGAATACAATGATGACTTCAGTTTCAAAATCCATTAGTGAATTGACCTTCAATTTGATGTTTTATGTCTAAAACCCTCTAAAAACCCATAATTCCTGAGCATACGTGATTCAATCAACTATTAGATTGATTGAATTGGTACCATAGCTCTGATACCAATTGAAAGTCCAGGATCCGGTGGGATTAGATGGAAGTCTGTGTGAGGACCGTGAGTTCGGGTCTTTGAACGCTCAGACCGGATCTTAACACCTACTGACATGTGCGGAATCCATGAAAGTAGTGGAGAGAATAACACCATAGATACCGTTAAACACCATTCTCATTAATAGTAGGAAGATCACAGAACCTGGATAAATTTTTATAGGGATTCGCCTAGGTATCAAAAGTTCAGTACTAAAACAAGACCCAAGCACCTCTATTATAGAGGTTGCCCATCTGGATGAAACACCATCACTGCCCATCCATCCGGATGAGGACTGTCCATCCGTCCGGATGGACTTACATAACACATAAAACCTATGTTTCATTCTGGATTACATACAAAACATATAATAAACATTACAATGACATCAAACAGGATGAACAAAGACTCAATACAGACGAAAGCTACAGACATAGTGCATTCACAGACTCCCCCTTAGATGTAGCTATAGTCGTCTTCGTGTATAGTCTTGATTAAGCCTTCATGTTGCGTCTTCTCTCCATGTACTTCCTTCTCCTTTCTTCTGCACGTTCTGCCAACATTCTTTGTCGCTTGTGCCTTCCTTCATTGATCCACCATTCACACCATTCTTTAATACCATCCGTCGTTTTGGACCACTAGGGAATTTTACGTTCTTCTGATTCAATCGGAGTTTGATCAGTGTCAAATTGCCCCATTCCCAATCTCCACTTGGCTCTCTGAGCAGTTTCAGCCATCTTTTTATCCATCTTCTCATTTTGGCATTCTCTTTTCAGAAACTCTTCCAGTTCAAGATCTCTCTAGCTTGACTTCCAGCATCGGCCTGAATTTTATATCTTTTTCGAAGCATACATTCACTACCTTCTGGTATTGTAGAGCTTGCTCTTTATCAGTAGGATAGTATATGATCTTATTGAAGAATAAGCAATCAATATCCTTCTTCGAACAATTCACCAACCACATTGGGTCAATCAGGAAGATTCTCATGTAAACCATGTTCTTATCACAAAGACCAATCACCGCCTGATGTGTTTTCGGATCATATGCCCAACCCCTAAAGTCTTTATAGAAATCCTGCTCCATCTCGTTCAGTGGCATATTCTTTAAACGTCTTGGACGCTTCACATACAGGGTGATGTCTTTTTCTCCAGTGACATTTTCAATCTTTACAGTTTGCTTTGGATACTGCGTCTTCCATTCTGGGAATTTATCATGTGCTTGCCCACGAATGTAATACCACAGCTTTGATTCATAGTATCGAACTTCTGGACCCCATTCAAGTTGCTGAATATTCTTTGTTTTGACCAGCTCTTCAACGTCCCACCAAGGCAACGTCTTCAAGTCTTTAACATATTCAAAGTATTGCACTCTGAATTCACGCTTGATAGCATAATCCTTCAAATCATCTAAGTACCCCCATGACAAGATATCTCCAAGGGATTCATTTGGATAGCTCTTGAAGAATTTCAATGGTCTTTTGAACTTTCTCTCTTCGGGCATTGGTCTGAACCATTTCTTTTTCTCCTCCTAGAGTTCTTCCTTTGACAACTTTCTAGGAATACCTTCTTTATTCAATTTTTCAACAACTTTCCTTTTAAGATCCTCTTCATTGTGCGATCTGAACAACTCAACGAATGTGGGAAAATCTGCATCTTGACCAGCATAATGCATTGGTACTTCATTATCAGAATCAGAACCATCTTCAATCACCACGTCGTTGAAGTTGTCAGCTTCATTATCAAAATCAGAACCATCTTCAGTCACCACATCCTCAACTTCTTCATTCTGAGCATCATCTAGAAAGTCTAGATTCTGCTGGTTAGTGGTAGATCTGACAGCTATTGCACCACCGTTACCACCCTGATCATCATCATCACCTTTATTATTTCCACTTTCATGAAAATCATATATGTCTTTCAAATCATCATCCTCTTCATCTTCAACATCATTCTCTTCATCAACTATCTCATAAGTCTGATCTTTCTTTGCTTGCTTAGCTTTTAGTCGACGTCTTTCAACTTCAATTCTCCTTGCATTAACTTCTCTTCTGTAAGATACACTCTTTGCTTTACCTACAAGGACGAATTGTTGTGCGAGAACCAGAGCATTTTCACCATTAACTTAAACAACATTTACTTCAACATCTGGTTGTTGCTCTCTCTGAGTAGATGATTCAATAACTTCTTTAGAAGCGTCTTCAACTGCTATACCTTTTCCTTTATCTTTAGCAGCTTCAGTGGCTTCTTCAGCTTCTTTTTGTTGTCTTTCCATCCTTCGAGCCTCAGCTCTTCGGATTCCTATCTCATCATAAGCTGCATGAACATTAATACCAAGTCTGTCTTTAATTACAACATATAACATCTATATTTGCTTCAACTTGTTCTCTTTGTCTGCTTTCAGATCTTCTATCTCTTTCTTCATGATTTCATTTGCATTACTCATTATCATATTAGCATCATTCAGATCACAATTTGTAACTAGTAACTCGTCAATAATTTCATTCAAAGCATTGTTTCTTGCCTCAATGTTCAATAACCTTTCATTCATCGCAAAATTCTCATTCTTGAGTACCACATTCTCTGCTTCAGCTTGCTTGAGCTTCTCCTCAGTTACTGCTTTTGCTTTCTACAACTCTACAACCTTCTTCGCTAACTCATCGACTTTATCATCATTGAAGAACTAAATGTATCCAACATCATCTAAACTTGTTGGACAAGCATCAAGATTCGATGGAACTTTGGAAAACTTTGACTCGAACCTTCTTGCCTGGGAGTTGGAATTTTCTTTGTTGTGGAGCCAGGTTCTTCAACAGTCTTTGGTGGTTGCTCAGGAGTAGATACATGAACTTCTGTTTGCACTGGTATTGATTCTTGAATTGGAGAAGTAGGAGGTGTAAATCTTCCTGACTTTCCTTCTTCTTGTAATTTCACCCGTAGGTCGAGCTTTATGCTTCTGCAATCCTTTACTCTTCTTTAAAATTTTCTGTTTCTCCAGTTGAAGGCTCATAAGTCGCATCTTCATCGTCTGAATTCTTCTTTTTCTTCGAAGGCCCTTTCATTCTGAATTTGCCACTAACATATGTTGTTGGGGGCAAGTTGTGTGGCATCTATATCGTTTTCTGTCTCGCTTGAATCTGTATACACCTCACCTTTAACTAGTGTTTCTTTCATAGCATCAATGTTTTTACCACTTTTCTCACCACTTGCTGCAACTTCAACATTCTGACCAGCTTTAGCAGCATCTTGATTAGCTATAATTTCACCAGAGAAAATCTCATGATCATCACCTGCAACATTAACATCAATATTTTTAGGAGGAACATCATCTGGTTCATCAACTAGATGCGGTGGAGATTTCTTCTTCTTTGGAGCTCTTTTCGGTGCTACAGTTGGAGTTCTCTTTTTCTTCTTTTCATCTTTCTTCACCCACCACCTAGTCTTCTTAGGCTCAAACAGTTGCGTCTTCTCTATTTCAGTTCCAGAGTCACTATTATCATGCCTCTATTTGTCATCTGCTGGAGCTTGATAATCTAACTTTTCAATCGCAGCAAACTTCTTTCAGAACTTGTGCTCTTTACCTTTTTCAACTCCTCTGTAAACATCCAACCTCTTCAAGGTTTCATTATCCATATGATCTAGTACCAACTCATCATCATCAGCTTTCGGTAAGTTAGGAATCTGATCGTCTAGCAGCATCTGCACAAACCTTGGATATTGTAAGAATCTTTAACCTCTGATGTTATCCAACATATGAATGAAAATCATTTGTGAAATGTTGTAAGGCCTGTTCAAAATCAAACAAGTGATAATGTTCATAATGTAATTTGCCGATTCATCATAACCACCCTTCCTGTGGCCTAACGCGTGTATCACTGAGTGAACGAGAAACTTGTAGCGCTTTGACAACTTTGATTTTGCAAATGCTTGATCGTTTACATATCCTGTATAGCCCATTCTCATCCACAAAACCTTGCACAATCTTTCTGGAACGTGAATTGGATCTTCATCTTTATCATTCAGTTCCAAGACCCTTCGAATATCACCAACTGTTATCTTTACAGCAACATCAATATCTTTATTGTTCTCATCTTTCATCTTGATTGCTGAATGTATCGCCTTATCGTCTTCAACATAGTGTGCACTATTCCAAAAAGCCCTCACATGTGACTTGTAACACTTATGTTGATCAGTCAACGTTTTGTGAATTCGGCTATCCTTCATAAACTTTAGAATTTCCACAAAAGAACTCATCTTTGGCAAAGTTTTATCCAGAGTGTAGCAAATGTTGTGTTTATTGTGAAAATCTGAACTTTTAGCCTGCATATAACACACGTCATAAGACATTGCATGTATATCGAGAAAATTATTGAATTTGAAAACATTGTCCGACAATAAGAAAAATTACAACTTTCAATACACATCCCATCCAGATGGACTTGGTCCGGATGGATACTAACTTAGCTGAACCGGATGGACATTTCTCCGGATGGACTTTTTCATCTGGATGGCCGATAACAAAAATTGTTCAATTCAAAGAGCCACCATCTGTCCGGATGAACTCATCCGGAGCTTCATCCGAATGAACATTCATAACAATCAAAGATCAATTTTTGTTAGATTTTATCAAACTGATGGTTGATTCTCTCAAAGAAAGTGCCGATTTGAACAATTTCAAGATCAATTTCAAGTTTTAACCATTAAAAATGCCTAAATCTAAGGTTTAATGTCCATCGGTCATTCAGATGTCAAATTGGACAAATTTAGTCGGTGAAAAGTGAAGTTCTACCTTGCCCAATGTTGTTGTTATACTAATCAACACCCCAATGAAATTTTAGCAGCGTAACGGCTAGATTTTGGCTAAAAAGTTTGAGAGAAAAATTGGAGTCTCTCAGATGTGCAAATGGTTCGAATGAGCACAAATCTTCCGGATGGCCTATTTATATCACCCAGGTCCATCCGTCCGGATGAGCAAAGTTGCTCCTGATGGACTTGCATCTCCATACGTGCGGATGGACTTTGCAATTTTAAAACTTTTCAATTTTTTAACCTTTTTTGAATTTTATCAGATTTTAACATCCACTCAAGTATCCAGGTCCAAGTTAATGACCCTGGTTACTAGATTTGCTTACCAAGTCCAAGTTAATGACCTTGGTTAATCCGATTTAAACCATCTGACATTTTTATTCAAATTTTCAACTTTTTCAAAAACCCAAGTTTCAACTTAATGAACTTGGTCTGCTTTGTAGTTTCCCAACATTCTCAGATTAACTCCCACCCAGTCTATTCAGGATCTTTCTCAGCATCTCAGAATCTGAAGATCAGCTTTCCAACACTGGTTTGTCGAAAATAACGCAGAGATAAAATCTTTTTGTATTTTAAAAACTTTATATTAAAGCACACTCAAAATATTTTTGGGTTTAATCTGAAAATGAAACAACAAACTATTTATAGACATATTTTTGTGAGTTGTGTTAGAGGATTATATCAGCTGCTGACAAGTCACTAGCACCGTTGAGCTTATAAACACTTTAAGTTTTAAACGATTCACCTAGATTGTCAGTATACTGATCCACATAAATTTTCACACAGAGTTCAACTGATTCGAGATACGGTGTTAATGTTTTAAGCACTTAACTTATTCGCGTATCCCACCTCATAATATACTCCCGTATCCAGATTTCCCAAATTCAGTCTTACAGGTGAATATACTATATTGATATCTGTTCTCTGGGTAATGTGAGACCTTGAGAGCCCAGGTGAGAACTTTCGTTCAGTCAGAGAGATGAAGGCTCAACTTTAGGTGTGTCCCACTTAGGGATCTTCTTTACAACTGCATTTGATTTATATCTTTCGATATTTTCTCAATTTTTATGCAGAGGGAAAGCTATTTAAAGTGCATAAAGTATTATACAAGGTCTAGGCCATTGCTGACGCAAAATCAGAAGACCTGGTATAATACCCTAGATATCAAAAAGTATAAAGACCTAGTATCTCAGAATTAAGAATCTTTCAAACAAGAATTCGGGGGGATACCCAAATATCCGAGAGATGTTCCCCACGAGATAAGCTTGATATTGATTTTATGTTTATATCCCGAGTTCAGTCTACTAAATGTGTAAAAACTTACCGACACATCATCAGTGAAACCGTTTAACGCTTTTAAACTTTCCAAATCTTTAGCGTACTGTGACAGTCTAGCTAATGTACTATTATTTCCTCTTTTTACACCAACTATTTTTGTCTTTTTCTATATTTTTGCATTTTTACATTTTTTACTATTTTTGTATTTTTACATATAATGTTTTTGTATTTTCTACTACATTTTCTCCCCAAAAAAACAAAACATTTAAAAATTTGACAAACCAATGCAGATTGCTTCCCAATGTCCTCTGCACTGGAATTTTCATCAACGCCAACTATGTCTCCCCCTGACGACAAAAGCTTCATACCGTTTAGTTTTAAAAGATAATGAAAATGTGTTTTATCAAACGGTTTAGTGTGAAGGTCAGCCTTTTGTTCGTTGGTGTGGATTTTTTCAATTCTAATGAACTTCTTTTCATAACAATCATGAATGAAGTGATGTCGAATCTCAGTGTGTTTAGTTTTAGTGTGATGTACCAGGATTTTGGTGATATTTATAGCGGCCTCATTATCTACAAAAATTGGCGAGGTAAGAAATTGCAAACCATAGTCCTTCATTTGCTGTTGAATCCATGAAATCTGTGAACCACAACTGCTAGCTGAGACGTACTCAGCTTCGCATGTTGGGAGCGCAACTGTTGTTTATTTCTTACACTGCCAGGTTACTAGACGTGGTCCAAAGAATTGGCAGCCTGTAGTTGTAGAATTTGAATTGATTTTGCAGCAACCGAAATCTGAATTAGAATAGCCCCCAAGTCTGAAATCACCGTCTTTGGGATACCACAGGCCTAAGCTTGGAGTTCCTTTTAGGTAGCGCAAGATCATGTTCACAATCATGAGATGAGAAGCTCTCGGACTCGATTGGTATTGTGCCGCGAGGCAAGTTGGGTACATTATATCCGGTCTTGATGCGGTTAAGTACATGAGCGAACCAATCATCGACCGGTACAAGGTTTCGTCAACCTTTTCTCACGTGAGATCCGGATTGATGCCATGGTTGGTTGCTAATGGGGTAGACATTGCAGAGGTCCTAGACATGCTGAATTTCTCCAAAACATCATGAACGTACTTCGTTTGACGAATACAAATTCCTCCTGCCAGTTGATCGACCAGCAAGCCGAGAAAGAACTTCATCTCTCCCATTGAGTTCATTTCGAACTTCTACTTCATGACTTTTTCACATTCTTTGCAGAGTTCATCGTTGGTAGACCCAAATATAATGTCGTCAACGTATATTTGAACTATCAGAAGATGACCACCAGCTTCTTTTATGAAGAGAGTTGCATCTACCTTCCCTTGTGTGAAGTCGTTCGATAACAGGTGCTGAGAGAGCGTCTCGTACCAGGCTCTCGGGACCTGGTGCAACCCGTATAAGGCTTTGTCTAAGAAGTAGACCTTATCTTTGTGGATAGGGTCAGTGAAGCCCGGTGGCTGACTGACATACACCTCTTCTTTCACTTTTTCGTATAAGAATGCCAATTTGACATCTAACTGATACACCTTGAACCCTTTCCAGGATGCAAAAGCGAGAAAGATTCGGATTGCTTCCAGCATAGCAACCAGAGCATATACTTCGGTAAAATCAATCCCTTTATGCTGGCTGAAATCCTGAATGACTAAGTGAGCTTTGTTGCGCACAACCACACCTCTATCGTCTCTCTTGCATTTAAACACCCATTTGGTATTAATCTTTCGGTGTCCGTCGGGTAAATCCACAAGCTTCCAACACCAAGTTTATCAAATTGACTTAGCTCTTCTTGCATCGCATTGACCCATGAATCCTCGATCAGTGCTTCTTTATACGTTTTTTGTTCAACCTGCGAAATAAAGCACTTTAGAGAGAAATCATTTTGCAATGGAGCAATTTTTGAATAAAAACACGAAAAGCCTTGATCAATCTGATGTCTGGTTCTAACTCCTGTTTGTAGCTCTCCGATAATGAATTCCTCGGGGTGATAGCATAATGTCCGTGGCATTACCTCACAACAAACTATCACCTCGTTTTCTAAGTTTATAACATTATGTTCAGCACTCTGATCATCGATTTGGATTGTCTGACCTTCACCTTGGACCTGCTCCTCCTCAGATTCTGAATCTCCTCTATCAAAAGTAGGACTGTCAGAGTTAGATCCTTCTGATTCATCGAACACCATGGCTTGAGTATCCTAAACAGGTTCATCTTGATCTGTCGTCAGAGTTTGTTGAACTTGTGCATCTTCTAGTAGAGTGTGACTTGGACCAGCTTCATGATCATTAGAACACTGTCATCTTTTGGAAGTCTTGGACGGACCTTCATTCAACTGAGAAGACTTATAATCTTGATATAACCTTATATGTTCTTCAAATGATGGTTCTTCAGGAAGATGAAATGATTCCCACAACTTCTCATAGTTGAATAACCACGAATCACCAGGTTTTTGCGTTGGCATAGTGTAACCTTGGCAATCCACATGCTGAGCTTCAATCACTCTGTTGAGACTTGGAAGATATACATGTCTTAGTGGACTAGCATATCCCATAAAGAATCCCTCCAAGGATTTTGCACCGAATTTCCCGTCAGGATCTATCACCGTGCAGGGTGACCCAAACGGCTCAAGATACTCTAGGTTCAGCTTTCGATTGTTTATCAACTCAAAACATGTCTTGTTATATGGTTTCACGGTCAACACTCAGTTTAAGGTACAATAAGAAGATGCCACAGCTTTAGCCCAAAAAATCACATGGAGCTTTGAATCAGCTAACATAGTGCGTGCGACTTCAATCAGCGTTCGATTCTTTCTTTCTGCTACACCATTTTGTTGTGGTGTATACGAAACACTGAACTCTTGCAAAATGCCTTTTCTATTGCAGAACTCTGTCATTAGATTTTGCTTGAATTTTGTACCATTGTTGTCACACCCCGACCGCGTATAACATGCAACCGCAGCGGAAAACGTCGGGGAGTGTTGTAACAAAATTAATTGTTTCATACCCATGGCATTTAAAGTTGTATTTTATTTATCAACATAAGAGTTACATTGTCTTAAACAGGAAACAAAGAGTACATAACATAATTAAACTAAGTCTATCTTCGTTTTATGTCTCTAAGGCACAGGTCCGCCCCAGTGTCACAATCATCATCCTAAGCAACAGCTCCTAAAAACACATGTGAAAATAGTTACGTCAGCATAAAAATGCCTGTGAGATACATAGGTTTTGTGAAAATAGGATTCATGACTTGGGTTTTAGAAGAAAGGTTTAATAAAAATTAGTCATGAATCTTGTTAAGTGTTTTCTTTTATAAATCATATGAAAACTCGATAAGAAATCCGGTTATATAAAAGAAAGGTGTATGGTTAATGAAATAACCAATTAAAATGAGTTGTATAAAATAAACTGTTTTGTAAAACAATGTCTTGTGAAAAATATGTTATTTGTGTAAAATGTAATATGTCTATACTGAAATGATTTAAATAACGCTACGATATGCAATATTATACAAACATTTATATATAGGAAGTACCAGCGGCGTATCCACCATGTTTGTATCATATTACACACGCCTCGTTACTCGAATCATTTACCCAAACCAACCACCAATGTAAATTGTTCATGTATAAATAAATTGTCAAGTGTTATTGTGTAAACCATATCAAAATGTCTATGTCTAAAGTAAATCACCAAATGTGTATATCAATGTCAAAATGTTTATGTTTAATGTAAACCATATAATGTGTATCCAAAAATATCATGTATGGCACGTGAAATATATCAACTAAACCATAGGTAAAATGCACAAAAACAGGGTATTGAATTAAACATAGTTTAAGTCAAAGTTATGTTTTGTGGAACAAATGCATGCTATACTGATACAAACATCTATGCGGTATTGTTATAATGCATACATCCAAGCCTTGTGACTGTGGTGATAGACCTTTAAACAAATTAAAGGTTTATCTAAGTTATGTGTATCGAATTCGGTCATTCCTTCCATCCAAACATACCTAGGATGTCAGGAACGGGAGTTGTCAATTCCTATGGTACCACTACCTACTAACGAACGGCGTAGCTAATGTTAATGAATGTATATTGTCCCATTTGAACAAACCAAATGTTATACCAAAATGTAAGCATGTGAAAACAATGCACTAAGTATGTAATCAAATGAACATACATAGCGTGAAATGTAATGTAAAACAATGTACTAAGTATGCACACAATGGACATACATAGCATGAAATGTAATGTATAACAATGTACTAAATATGCACACAATGGGCATACATAGCATGAAATGTAATGTAAAACAATGTACTAAATATGCACACAATGGGCAAACATAGCATGAAATGTAATGTAAAACAATGTACTAAATATGCACACAATGGGCATACATAGCATAAACACAATGAAATCATGTACTATAAGTGTACTTTTGAACATAACAAGCATATGATATGAAAACATGGAAAAGCATGAAAGTAACAAGTAGGCACATGTGTTTCACCCCAAAATGTTTGGAAAACAGTAAAGAGGGGTCTATGTACTCACTTGAGATTGCTCAGAAGTCCTAAGATAACCACCAAGCAATGCTAGAGATCACGGAATCAAACGGCACCTAATATAGGTAACTATGTTAATATACCGGACCTAAATCGGAGGATTAGATAGAATGAGGGCTCGTAAACCAAATGAGTATGGAAACTCATGTAGTATGGTTTAACAAAGCCTACATACTAAATGAAACCTAACCTAAGTGTTTACGACCCATTACGACCCGTTTAGGTAGCTTATGCTACTTTAACGCGTCGTTCGCGTGAAACGCGTTTGGACCGCTTAACTAGTCCTATGACAAGTAATTTATGCCTTAATATGTCTAATATTGTTGCCAAATCAGTTTAGATGTCAAAAGTTACGTTACATATGTTCAAAATGAATTTTAGCTTCAAAGGGGTATTTTGGTAATTTACCTAAGGCATATAAACTACCTATCATACAACTAACTAAACGTCGTGACCATAAGGTATAACCTCGGAAGGTTATTCCCTATATACTATGGTTACCTAATGTGTTTGGTCGGATCCTAATGATCGACCAAACGGGTCGGGTTCGAAAGTATAAGCGATTGTTTAGATCGCTTACCTTACGACCCTAGACAACGTGGTAATCAGTAGGCATAATCACAAGGGACTATAACCATCGTGATTACACTCACGTTGCGAAGTTCAAACGAACTTCGCATTGACCATAAACTGGTCAATGCAGAAAGTCAAACAAAGTTTGACTTTCGGACTCGAAAAGCAATAAAAGAACGAAGGAATACTTACAAAGGGTCCCCGAAAGCTAATCTTGATTCAAGTAGCTCAGGTATGAAACAATGGTTTCAACTTAGAGCTTCTCAAATTAGATTCTTGTGGGTTTTGAAATGAATGGGGTTGGGTATTTATAGATTTCTTCGAACCGTTAAGATCATTTCTTGGAGAAGAGGGAATGATCACATCCCTACACTTGTTGGCAAGCTCATATACATCATATTGGCCCCCCATAAGCAGGAAACAACACTTGGAATTGGATTGGGAGTGCTAAACAGCTGTTAACAGCTGTTAAAAATGGCTTTTGCTGATCAGAAGGGGCCTTGTGTGATGCCAAGGGGGCTAGGTGTCACGCTAAGGTCCCTCTGTTTAGCAACCAGTTTCTAAAGCTTCCAATTCAGTCCCCGTTGTGTATTAAGGCCATTTCCGACATGTTTAAGGCTCGTGAAGCCATTTTCAAGGCCCTAAAATGATGCCTAAACATTGTGGACATGAAACATGCTCAAAAATATCCCGGATGTTGGTTCGTTTGGTCGTACGATTGCGATGTTCGCTTAATTACGACGGAATGCGCATAAGCGCGAAAAACGATCCAAATTGCGTGACGAATGGATTTTTCTCATGCCAAACACTAAAATAAAATATTTTAGTGCTTACATAAATTTTTGGATGTCCTGATGTATTCAGAACGTAAGTTATGCGCGAAAGTGCAAACTTGTGCACTTTTTGACGCTTTTAGTCCCTGAATGACCCAAAAGTTTATTTTAGCATACCGAACCCCTCAAAGCCTATTTCTAAGCTATGTAAAGGATATTTATGGTATTTTTAACTCATGGTCATGTTCCAGAATGTTCGTTACAGTTCAAATTGGCATACTTTCGCAGTTTGTCAAGTTTAGTCCCTGTAAGCGAATTAACTTGTTTTTGCCATACCAAAGCCTTCAAAACTTATTTATAAGTTATGTAAGGGTTATTTAAGGTATGTTAAGCATATGTTGATGTTTCGTAGTATTTTTCGCAATAAACTGATTACATTTACGCACCAGTTTGCGTATAACTCTCCAAAAAGCGATATAGAGTTTGAATTTGAACAAAAGTCAAAACATGAAAAATGTAAAACATAACCAAACAAACATTGGGATCAAATAACATTGTTTTATTTATAATTGAACTGTTCACAATGATAACAAGCATAGATGTTACAATTGTTGATGTGAATACGTCGAATAGGCCGATGGTATAAAATTTCTAGCTTCTAGAACAAACTCAACAAACTCAGGAATGTTTCGTCTTTGGACTTCAGAAAAGATACCCACGAGAACCTCGAGTAATCATCAGTCACAACAAGGCAATATAAATCTCCAGTAATACTCTTCACATTAACAGGACAAAAGAGATCCATGCGTAGCCTCTCCAGTGGTTTAGTGATCGAATTCTGAAGCTTCCTCTGGTGTGATTTCTTAGTTTGTTTTCCTTTCTTGCAACTAATGCACCCATCTCCCAAGTGGAAATTCTTAAGGTTAACACCTCTCACTAGATCATTGGGGACCAAATAATTCATCTTTCATAAGTGGATATGGGCCATTTTACATTGCCAAAGAATCGACTCCTTTTTAGGAGCTTTAGACACAAGGCACTGAGGTTGATTGTTTGTCGTAGTAGCAACACTCACGTTGAGAACATACAGATCGTTCTCTCTCAGTGCTCGCATCAAGATCCACTCCTCGGGGATAACAAATCTTGGCTTCAGGATCAGACATTCTTTATCGATGAAGTGAGTAGTAAACTTCCTGTAAAAAATATGAGAAATACTGAGTAGATTGTTCTCTAGCTCGGGAATATAGTTTACTCTTTCAAAGGACACTTGACCATTTGATAGTGTGCCTTCCCCGATGATTCTACCTCCCTGATTTCCAGCAAAACCCACGTAACCACCATTAAATGCTCGAACGTTGTATAACAGGGCTTTCCTCCCTGTCATGTGCCTCGAAGCTCCGTTATCCATTATCCATTTTGAAATTGATCTAGGGAGCTCATGCACATATAAGATTCGATTAGTTCAAGAGAGCAACCCAAGCTTCTTTCAACTTGGGTAGCTGAACATGGATTGTTGACAGGAGAGGAAAATTTTTCTCATTTTTCTCTAAATCTTTTTCTGTTCCAACCTCAACCTCTTTGTATAGGAAAAATTCTTCTTTTGTTGGTTGAACAGATTTAGGAACATATTTCTTGACCTTAGGGGTCGAAGAATTTTGTTTCTTCATGTCATAAACGGAAACCTTATGAACAACCTTCTCAACCGGTTTGGTTGGAGGAGTTTGATTCTTTTGTGTTTCAGTCACAGAAACCTTTTGTGCATACTTCTTGATTTGTGAAGTCGAAGAAGTTTGTTTCACTTTTGGTTCAGATGTTTTAACTTCAGACGTAGGCTTCCAAGTTTGTTGTTTTAGGACAAAACATTTCGAAGATTCACCAGTTTTCTTAACAGCTTGATTTACCGGTTTAACATTGATTTTAGCATTTTCAGATTTATGAATCTTCTTTTCAATAAACATCAGCGCCTTGCCTTTCACATCATTCGGTTTCTTTGATAGTTCCGTAACGATCCGATTTCAGTCTCGGTTCGGTGAAAAATAGTGAGACGGGTTGATTTGTGAACTAAGAACAAGTAATAACAATGAAAAGATAGATAAACAATAAAGAAAGTTTCATTGATAAGATGAAAGAGATACAAAGATAATCATCCACCCCGGGTGAGCTCCCCCGGGGTGGTGGCTCACAAATGCACACCTAAAATGATGTAGAGTCCACTATTTAAAGACCCTTGAGCCTAGTCCTCTAAGAAAGCCGCCTCTTGCTTGGAAAACCTACTAAAAACACTAAAATATCCGACTATGACAATTAAAAACGCCACATAATGTAAACAATAAAATTGCTAAACTAAAGCCGTCATAATTAATAACATCATTCTCCAATTTGACCCAATAATATTCCCCCCGAGAATGATGCTATCAGTTCTTCAAATGATCTTCAAAGATAAATCTGATGTCGTCTTCGAATTTCACAAATCGGCTAAATACCCAATTTCTTCATTGTCGTTTCCCCCGCAAATGTAGACCCTCCTATATCTTGTCGATTAAAGCTCCGTATCTAATTAAAGATACTACTGTAATAGGCATATGATAGGGTTTGAACTCCAATGATAAAAGTTAAATAATTAGATTTCTTGTGAGGATCTTCAATTTTGTCAGAATGCATTCAGCTCCCGATCCACCGCTAAAGTCGCCAAATTCCTTTTCAACTATCGTTGGCCCATAAAATTAATCTTGTACTCCCGGCCCAAAAATATATCATTAACTCTCCTGCCCAAAATTGCATAAAATATCTAGGCCTACAAATGAACTTCTTGCGACATTGAGCATTTGAGCTGGCATCATGAAAGTTATTCACACATAGGCCCAGGTAACTATCAGAAAATCATTGGATCAATTTAATCGTTAGGCCCATGCAAAGGAAACTCTTGTGAACCCTAGCCGAAATCATCCAATCCCAGCAACAAACCACCGTGCACCACCATCATCTGGTGGACGCCATCAACTTCAATCATCGTTATCTTCAAAATGATCAAACATTACCAGCAACTGTCACTAGAAACCACCCAAAACTCTTATTTTCGCCTCATTTTTTAACCACTGAAACACGTCGGCGTTATCGGAATCATTATAAAAAATTGTCATCGAATACCCCTTCATCAACGATCATCACTGGAATATCCACGTCCTACATATTCACCAGCCGTTGTTGCCGGAGATATGGCCGCAACCGGCCATCTCCTTCCCTCCATTCATCTTAGAATCCAGCGATTAAAACGAACCGGTAACACACCACCGATATCCAATGAGATTGCTGCTTTAAATTGAGGCTAGAGAGGAGTGAACCAGTTACTGTTCCATAAAAACCCAATAAATCATGAATACCCAGATCATCATCTTTCAAATTTTCTCTCCATAGTTCAGAAACATACACGCACCCTTTTTTTTAGTCGACACATGCTTGTGTGTATCGGCTTCTCTCCATATCTGTTGCACCGCCACCAGCAACCACTGCGGAATTCTTCATCGCCCTCCTCACAATCATGGTTGCATCATGTAAACTCCGCTCCACTTCCTTAATAACTGATCAGCTCCACCACGAAGAACAATAGTAGATGTCTGCCCAGAAGCCCAAGCCATTCATTGAAGATGGCGTTCATCCACAAAATCTAATCGAACAGATCTTCGCCTTCTTCGTCTGGTTTGATGAAGCTGTAACCCTTGCTGTTCGTGAAATCGACTAAGAACTCCAGTCGCCTCTGCATCCGCCATTGCCGCAAAAGCATATTCGTGAAATAATCTTGATGTTCGTGAAATCAACACAAAAGTATATTCTTTTGTCTAAACCTTGATGGAAATATTCTTTGTTTTTCACTCTTTACACTTCATAGAACAAACAGATTCAATAAAAGCATAAGATAAAGTTACCAGATCTGAAACTTCCCTCAAAACATTGATCAACACTTTGTTTTACGTATCCAACGGTTTTCCAGTGAAGACCCGACCAAACCGAGACCGAAACGAGCCATCGAGGCTCTGATACCAAATGATAGGTCCGTAACGATCCGATTTCAGTCTCGGTTCGGTGAAAAATAGTGAGACGGGTTGATTTGTGAACTAAGAACAAGTAATAACAATGAAAAGATAGATAAACAATAAAGAAAGTTTCATTGATAAGATGAAAGAGATACAAAGATAATCATCCACCCCGGGTGAGCTCCCCCGGGGTGGTGGCTCACAAATGCACACCTAAAATGATGTAGAGTCCACTATTTAAAGACCCTTGAGCCTTGTCCTCTAAGCAAGCCGCCTCTTGCTTGGAAAACCTACTAAAAACACTAAAATATCCGACTATGACAATTAAAAACGCCACATAATATAAACAATAAAATTGCTAAACTAAAGCCGTCATAATTAATAACATCATTCTCCAATTTGACCCAACATTCTTTTTGTTCTCAACTACAGACTTAGGTTTGACGTTGGTGCACTTTCGTGTAATATGTCCAACTTCATTACATTTGAAGCACGTCCGGTTATCAGTGACCTGACTTGGACCTTCAGTCTGTTTTTGTGACTCTTTCTGTGCAAAGAAATCATCGTTCGATATTGAAAAAAATTCAAATTCTTATCATTCATTTAACTCAAACTTTTCACAAACGTAGTTTTCTTAACAAATTTTGGCTTCTGAAAGTTTCTTCTCTGGTGTTGCTTACCAGCCCATTGCCCATTATACCCTTTGTTCTGATTTTTATTCTGAAAACGTGGCGGGTTTTTAGGCTTGTCATAGTAAGATTTTATCTTTTTGAAAATTTATAAATCGTTTTGAACTTGACAAATTTTCAACCTCTGACAAATTAACCTCCACAAGTTTGAACACTTTTTCCAGTTTATCCACATTAACATTTTGTATCGGAAAACTCGTCTGAGTACAACTTATCTGAACCACACACCAGGTACATGACCATGGTAGGTTCGTCCTTTAAGTTGTTTTTGGATTTGGACTTTGGAAGATAATTGTTTAGATAAGAATCATCATCCTCAACACATTCATTTGAAACCGTGGATTTAGTGGAGTCGCTGTCAAATTTTAAAACATTTTCTACCACATTCTTAACAACCTCAGAATCAACATTGCCCTCATCGGAAGATTCACTGAATGTGATATCTATGTTTTCTGGCAAATTGTCAACTTCACCCTTAAATTCATGTTTAACTCTTTTTTCACCCCAAAATGTTTCTTTGTAAAATTATTGTTCATGGGTGGTGGAACACAATGATACCCGACCCCTGTTCCATTCTGGTAAACATCTTCACCTTCTTTGTTCTTACCGATTGGTTTCAGTAAAATGTGTTGAAGAACAAAGCTGGCTGAATGATAACTCTTCAATTTCAAATTGATTCGTTCATTCTCAATTTTAACTTCTTCAATTTGAAGTTTCAACTTTGCAATCTCATCCAGTTGAGTATTGATTTGTTTCTCTTTTTCTTGAACGACAGTTGTTAACTGTATATTTTCTTGATGGGTTACAAAATCTCTTAAATCAGATTCTTTGATTGTCTTTTTCAGTTTTTCAAAAGCCTCTGATATTTGTCTTTCTTCATGAACAAGTTTTTCATTTGTTTTTCAAGAATGTTCAACTTCTTTTTCATCATTTTTTATCTTTTCTTCCAAAGAATCAATTCTCTCTTTTGAGTTTTTCACAATTTTATCTCTCAAAGTCAAATCATTTTTTAAATTGTTGATTTTACCGTTTAACTCCTAGATGTTGGATTTCAATACAAACTCGTTTGTATTACAGACCTTGCATGATTTCTTGCAATTTCTACAATCATTCTCAGTTTTAGTATCCTGACACTTACCAGTTTCGTCATTTTGACTGAATGAATTGACCTTTTTAGATGACTCAGACTCAGATCCAGATTTGGTACCTACCTCAAGTGCTTTTGCCATCATCGCTTGATCAAACTTCTCAGGATTCTCTCTTCTTTCCTACTCTTCTCATTCTTCTTTTTCTCTTTTCAACCGGTCTTCCACTGCAGTTGGAATTGCTTTCACTAATGCCACAAAGTCAATCGAACTCGGATCTGTAAGAATATTCCCTTTAGGATCCAAGTAACATTCCCTCTCTGCATCCCACCGTTTTGCCTTTTTAGCTTCCTTCCAAGCTCTGTAAATTCTATTCATTCTCACATGAGCAATCTCTCTTTCCCTATTGAAAGTCACCGGTGTTGTCGTAGCGACGAAAGCTGATCATTCATCTGGAATATAATCATTCCAGTTGAATCCTTCATCATCATGAATCACTGCTAATGCTCTGGACTTTTCTTTCACCGGACCTTCTTCTATCTACTTCATCTTAGGAGGTTCTTCTTTATTTCGATGATAAACTACCTTCCGTTAATAATCATCATGGAAAGGATTGACAGTTTCATCTGCAACTGAATTCTTACACTCTCGTTTAAAGTGACCCTTCTGCTTGCACTTGAAGCAAGTCACCTTCGACTTATTGAAACCGAGCTTTGTGGACGGACAACCTATACATTGCCTACCCGTGATCTCTATGAAATGCTGAGCTCGACGAATAACGCTGGCCATACACCAACGAATATCAATTAGCTCCATCTCCTCAGGATCAATCTCGCCATAATCCTCTTTAGTCATATTGGGGTTGCCAATCTTCCCCGCAACTAAGCTTTTGTAAGATTCGAGGATTGATGCCAAAAATACCATCTGTTGTTTGGCTGTTTCAGCGCTAAAGCTCTGAGCATTATTCAGATTCACCATAATGTTGCATTGAACAACATTCGGATTAGAGTTATTTTGATTATGTTGAGAGTTTGGTGCAAATTATGCTTGCGTGTTCTAGCTTGAACTTAGGTAACCAAAACCATTCCTACTAGACGATCCTCCACTTGAACTGCCTTTGGATGTATCGTTTGAGTTATCAGCACTAAACGTTGTTCCTATTTTAAGTGACAGGTTGTTCGAAATCATGCTACCACGATAGTACAAGTTTACATTCTGTTGATAACTGACATTATCCATTTTGTTCTGTTTTCTGATTTCTAATTTGTGACCCTCTAATTTCTCCATTAGCCAGTTTAGAGTCATTTCATTCATCGGTTTAGTGTTTTCAAAACTATAGCATAGTATTGCCAGTCTTGTTCGTTTGGTAGTGCCTCGAATAAAGTTTCGATGATTTCATCATCATCTTTCTTTATCCCAAATCTTTCCAGCTCTACCTTCAAGTGACAGAATCTTTCAATCACCTGGCGGACATTCTCGCCTTTCATACAAGCAAATAGATCAAATTCCTTCTTAAGCAAAGACATTTTGTTCCTCACTATCTCTTCACCGCCCGTACATTTCTTTCTCAATGCTTCCTACAACTCTTTGGATGTTTCATACTCGAGCAGTGAGATGATGTCATCTCTAACTGACTGATGGAGAAGCGCAATAGCTTTCTGTTTAGCAATAAACACCTCTTGTTCATCTGATCCCAACTGTGTATATACTGCATTGTACTTGTGTATCCAACCTGAATTAACTGCCAGCTTTCATAAGCAAATGCCCTTAACCAATTATCGTAACATTTCTCCCATCTATTGTAGTCCTCGATGTTCATCAACTTCAGTGGCTTGTTATATGTGTCGTACGCATTGTCGACATTTGACGATTCAGAAATCGCCTTTGTTGCATTCATCGAATTTGTGTTAGAAGACGTTGGTTCCGAATTGTTGAAAGCATAAGTATCATAGAATTCGTTGTAAAATTCACCATCCATGATTGATACTTGTAAAAGTCAAACACTTAGACAGAATCTTAAATGGAAATAACCAAAGCAATGTGTTCCTAAGAAGCTGAATGATGCCTTCGTAAGAAGCTACGAAGTAAACTGATCAGACAAACTTTGTGTGTTCGTACGAAGCCGGGTTCGTACGAAGCTGGGTTCGTACGAAGCTGGAACAGTAGGTTCGTAAAACTCTTATTTTAATGAAAAATCACAACATTGACGTGGGTTCGTACAAAGCCAATGAGTGCCTTCGTATGAAGCTAACCTGTAAAGAACATCAAAGTCGCGTTTTTCATGGTTTTTCTTTGATTTCAGTGAGTTTTAGTTCGAATTTAGGTCTGATGTTTTCGAGGATTGTTCAATAACAGGTTTCACACAATATATCATAAATTCAGCCGAATCTATCTATGAACTCGATGTGAATTTGTGGTCCAAAGTCTCAAAAAGTTCCAAAAGTTCAAAAAGAAGGAGTAGAAATAAGATGAAATCTGATTTGAATCAGCTCAAATCAGGTTGATATCACCGATAATAGATGATCCTCAGTCACGAATCCGGCCTCCAAGCTCTGATACCACTTGTAAGGACTGTGAGTTCGGGTCTTTGAACGCTCAGACCGGATCTTAACACCTACTGACGTGTGCGGAATCCATGAATGTAGTGGAGAGAATAACACCGTAGATACCGTTAAACACCATTCTCATTAATAATAGGAAGATTACAAAACCTGGAGAAATTTTGACAGGGCTTCACCTAGGTATCAAAAGTTCAGTACTAAAACAAGACCCAAGCACCTCTATTTATAGAGGTTGCCCATCCGGATGAAACACCACTACCGCCCATCCATCCGGATGAGGAATGTCCATCCGTCTGGATGGACTCCATTCGTCCGGATGGACTTACATAACACATAAAACCTATGTTTCATTCCGGATTACATACAAAACATATAAGAAACATTACAACAACATCAAACAGGATAAACAAAGACTCAATACAGACGAAAGCTACAGACATTGTGCATTCACGGTTTGGACCTGATAGAACTAATTCGGTAGAATATTATTACTAAGAATGAAGTAGAAGCAGAATAGTTAGCAATAAGTTGAATGCTTCATCATACCGAAAGAGTTTACATCTTTACAAGCTGGAGAAATTTTTTTTCTACAGCATTTCCCATCTGGGAACCAAAACATCTCTCAACTCTCACTCATAACTACTATTTATAGGCGTGATCCTCTGTGCAAGTAGAGCTTCATGCGAATGGGCTTCTCCCATTCGTGGGAGTGGACAGTGTCCCTTCGTGCGAAAGGTTCCTACGTACAAAGGGAACTTTTCGTTACAATTTTGTTTTCTAACTCTCATCTATACAATATTTAACACACGCTCTATCTAGCCTATACTCATAGTGACGGACACACAAAATATGCACTAACATAGGTATTGGTCTATAAATAGGCTGTTAGGCCTTGTGATACGTAGAGTTTGAGTGGATGATCAAAGTGCACGCATCAACTAAAATTTTTTTCCTCCAATACATAAACCGTTTATTTACCTCCCGTTTGTGCAATTGCCTATTTGTGCATGCTCGTCAATGGATTCCACAACTTAATCTATGTGTGATTGTTTTAAGTTGTTCGTTTAGGATCTGGTTTGGGGACTAACAAGTGTTATCAGATCTTATGAGCTCTCAGAGACCAAGTTCTTGACAAAATTAAACAAATTAGTGATTGTATAAGACTCGCTTATGGATTTCGAGTGTTTTTTAATTGAATTGAGTTGAGTGCAACTGATTCAAATTTGAAGGAGAATTCAAAGTTTTTGGTCTTGGTTCAACTAAGAATCGTCAAATTACTAAAAAATATCATTTTTACAATTTTCTTACAATGGAACTTAAAGTTGGAATTTTTCATGGGTTTAAACAACATATACCTTCTCAAAGCTTGTGGAATACTTTAGCTACAAGCTTTGCAGGCAACAATGATATGAAAGAAAATAAGAGGGATATCTTGAGACTGAAGTTCAATTGATTTTGTGTTGTTATCTGTGAAGAGTTGAAATATCAACCTAATGGATATATTCATTTGATTATCGAAATGATGCTGGTTGGGATTACGCAAATAAGTTTAGTGATCCACAAAACACTATTGAACTCCCTTCCTAGTTCTTGGAACAACAATTGTTGTAGAAAATGGAGTACATGTTCCATCTCAATACGATAAATAGAAATATGTTATAAAAGTAGATTCTTGGTAGCTTTCTGTATTGATTTTTAATTATATTTTAAAATGGTATACATTAATGAAAAAAATATACAAATTTCTAACTGACTTAATTAATGTGTTCTGAACAATTTTCATTTAGAAAAGTTTTGTGTTTGGAACCCGAAAATTGGTCAAAGCTATGGATCTTTACAATCTATCTGGTTTTGCACACTTGTTTTTTTAAACTATTTGGGGTCCAAACAAAAGATTTTTGAGCGTTTATATATGCTTGAAATCGTATTTCATTTAATTTAGTTGTGAAATAAATATTTACTTTATTTTATTAGATTATGAACAAGATATGGTCGTTACGAAGTCAACACAGAATTCGGATTTGTACGATTACTTTTTATGGGTTTCAACAAGAATAACGATACAACACAAGATTAAACCTCATGAACACTACTTATTGAAGATGTATCTTCATGGTTTAATATTTAATTACTCATGAAAATCTAAAGCATCGACAAAGACACTTTTGCTATGGATTATCTTGTAGGATTCACAGAATGCAACGGTATAACCGCCAAAGCAAACGAAATCCTTTGATATTAGTTTTAGTGTTATGATATTGAAATAAATACTAGAATCTCAAATGGTGTAGAAGAGTTTAAAATAAAAAGAAATATAAATAAAATAAATGGATAATAAAGGAAGATTGCACGTCTGAAAGACTTACTAGGATTTTGAAAACAAAATCTTCAACACAAAAGGGGATAGGGGTCGATGTTAGGGAAGGGTTTGGGTGTAACGATACCGACTAATGAGAAGATAAACTTGAACCATTGTAACATCCTAGACAAATCCCAAATCAGAAGTGGCTATGAGAGATTCTTGGTTCATAAGACATGCCCTGCCATTTAAATCACCAACATGTTTTGGGCTTAGTTGGATGTGGAGCACATGAAAATTGCATAGTTAAGCTTCCTCAAGTCGGAGTAGTACTAGGATAGGTGACCTCCTGGGAAGCCTCCACCGAGCAACCAAAAACAAATCCGTAAGTTCCTGGATGGGCAACCAATCAAGGGAAAAGTTGAAAATATTGGTGGTAAGATAGGCCAGATGTTACATTGGGTGTGATTTATTTTGTGTAGGGGAAGGGTTCTATTTATACTTGTGCAAATGGGGGTTTATTTTATGTAAGAACTTTAGGAATAAGCTAGGGTTAGGGACCCTAGCTGCGCATTAAACAAGGATGGGGGTATTTGTGAGATTTTGATATAATTCGAGGTTAGTTTTGATAAGTTTTGATTTGTTTCACAATTCCCCAGTTGTTTCACAGTTTTACAATTTACGCGATTTACGTTTTATGCTATTAAATATGGTTTTAATGGAAGATTGTTGTTTAAATTCTTGTTAATTTGATCAACTAATGTTATGATTATGACATCATAAGTCTCATGCATCTAGGATACGCTCAGACACATGTCTGAATAATCGAATTTAAGTGTTTACAAGCAATGTTGCATGTGTTACATTTGTTATTAATCCATTGATAATATGATTGAACTTGAATTGATAATTGATAATAATATACTTCCAAATTTGTTAGTACACTTTATGTCTAACTCCTGCATCTTTTGTACATGTTAATATGCGTAGGGCAACAAGTTAAGTTAGAATGTTTGATTTTGAATTGTAAGAACTCATACGTGTGCAGGAGTTCTACGCACCTATGAGTACCACTAAGCGAAGGAGTCATTCGCACGCATGACCAAGGCCTATAAATATGTGGTCTCAAGCTCATGAGCTTATAAATTTGGATTTCAAGCTTTTGAACAAGGAGACTAATTGTAAAGAGTTGCTGCCAAAATCCATACAGAAAGTTATATGTGACATCTGAGCATTACATAACATTTTTTATTGGATTCCACACTAGTACAAATGTCGTAGATATTCATGTGAACTGATTTCAAGTTTTATTACATCAAGTGCAATAGAAAACAATTCCTACAAGTGGTTCAGAGCTTAGGAGAGGATATCTACTTGTGTCATTGCTTAGAAATGAAGATTTTGGTCAAAAAGCATGATATTTAATCATTTAAAGAGTTTCCACTGTTGAAAAGTTCCAATTTCTTCTCAGGCCTTTCGTTTTCAATTTTGAACATCATATTTGAAAATCACACCAAAATTCAGCCAAAAACAAGTCCAAATCATCAAAATTCATGTCAAAATGATGTTGAGCGCAAGATTCATGCTCACATAGGAGTACTCGAGCAGGAGTCATACGCGCACAAGAGTAGAAGCGCATAAGTCCTATGCTCAAAGAGTTCTACATTTGGAGAGTCGTACGCTTGAGGAGTTCTACGCTTGGAGAGTTATATGCTCAGAAGGGTCCTACGCTTGGATTGTTGTTTTGTTAAAATTCTTAAGTGTTTGAAGATTATGGATTTCAAAGACATAAATAATATTTGCAGTTGGAAGTTCCCCATCTGGGGTGTACAAAATCTCAGTCTAGAAAACATGATGGGCACAACAAACAAACCACCAAGTTGCTCAGATTGGAAGATTACCCAAGCCAGCATGAAATATTTAAAACATGTGTTCAAGCAAATCATTTGGAAGCATGAATGGCTATTTTTGATGAATATGCGGTTCTATTAAATGAACGTGCTAGAAAATGCAAACTTTCTCAAATCCCAGCTACCCAAAAAGAATATTATGAAAGATAAAAGAAAATGTATAATTTAATCAACAATGAATAAAAGATGATATCCTTCATTATTTCATCGTGGAACAGTGCAATCATTATGGTTAGCATTACTAAACAAGTATCGTGGAAATCCAAATATGAGAAAATGTAAAGCTAATCTAATCAAGAAAGAGTTTGACATTTTTACTTTTGTAAGGGAAGAAAGTTTTTAGCAGCTTGTAAAAAGATTTTGTCATCTTATTGCAGAAATAAAGCGACAAAGGATTGAACAACAAAAAAAAAACATCAGGTTGATAAGTTTGCAGATGATTAACCCAATGAAGATTCGAAAGTGTTCTTAATGATAGTTAAGTCAAAGATGTCAAAATATTCAGTATTGACTTTGAGCAGTCTTATTGAAAAACTTGAGGCACATGATTTAGATTTACGAAAGAATGCCAAAATGAAAACTTATTCTACACCGAAAGATATTAGGCTATATTATAAGAACTCATAATTTGTGAAACCAAAAATTCAGATAGCTTTTAGTACAGATGTAGGAGGTTCAAAACAACTTAATTACATTTTAGTGCCAAATGGATAAGGTGGGTATACACACACTACTATACCTATTGAAGAAAATAACTTAGTTGGAAATGCTTTTGTTGGGAATAGTATGGGAAATTTTTCTATACAAAATCAAGGTCAACAATTTGGTTATGGTGGAAATTCTGGATCATTTTTCCATCAACGTCAAAGCTTTCAATCTCAACAGAATAAACAAACATCACAAAGTCAAAGTTTTCAATCTCAACCAAGGCAACAAATATCACAAAGTAAAAGCTCAAAGAATCTCCAGTGCAACATAGCCTTGAATATCACAAAACCACAAAATATTACTATACCAAATGACAAAGAACATGTAGCTCTACTTGCTTCAGTGTAATAATCTTATGAAAGTCTAGTTGTTGGAAGAATCAGGAATTATAATCTGATGAGAGAAGACTATGATCAGATTGATCCTGAATAAAGGAACTTATTGATATCCATTGGTGTATGGTAAGTGTTATGAGGAAGGTACAAATATGAATGGAAATTAATGGAAGAAATTATCTAGGTGATGTAAATTCTAATTTAGGATTTGACAAATCAAAGGTTACATGCTTTAATTGTGATGAAAGAGGGCATTTTAAGAGGGAGTGCACCAATCAGAAAGTTGAAGCAAATTACAATCCTTTTAGAAGGAGTGATTATTATCAACGAGCTTACAAACATCATCTACAACCACATAATCAAAGTCCAAATTCGGTAAAGTCAAGAGTTATTCCGATTGAAAGTTCTTCTTCTTCAAATTCAACACCAAAAGTCAAAGCTTTGATGGTAGTACAAGAAAATGAAGGAATTAACTATAACTCAGTGGTTCGACGGATTGAAGGAATTGCTCTTATAGCCGATATCAAAGAAGTAGCTGAAAATGTGATGGTGGAAACTAAAGAAGAAATAGCAATTCTCAATGATGAACTCAAAGAATCAAAACTGACTTTTGATGTCAAAGAGGAGAAGAATTTTGAAATTACTCAAGATAACTTGTTTAGGTCAATATTTCCATCTAATTTTTTTTGAAATTTTTGTAGGATTTTTCTCTCAAGATGCATCACTAAGAGTAGTGAAATTTGATTAAGAATAAAATATTGATGAATTGGTGAGTTTAACAGTGAGCTCTACAGAATGGCTAGAATAGCTGGATCAACGTGTTATGACGGCTAAACTAAAAGAGGTAAATAAAGAGTCTGAATTTTAAATTGATTCTGATGAAAAACTCACTAAACGTTTTCCATGTGAGATATGTGTTGAAAAATATGCAGATTATGAAAGGTAGAAAAGCATACTCAAAAGATGTTATTCGATCTGCAGCCTCTTCAACAAGCATATAGCAAATTACAATGTGTTAAAAAAAATCTATCTTCATTTAATTAGATATGGTGAAAGAAAAAATGAAACTTTAAAATCAACTGTTTTATCACAATAAGAAGCAATTAATTAGTATCTTGATGAAATTTCAGTGTTAGAACAAGAAGCTGAGAAAGTTAAAATTGAATCTAAAAGAGTTGATAGAAAATTGAAAATCTATGAAACAGCATTACACATATTAGATAACATTATTCCCAAACCAATTAAGAAAGATAAAGAATCTGGAGAAGATGTTTATGGTAGAGGAAACAAAGGTATCTGGTATAATAGATGTCCTCCGATTAACTATGATTATTCAAAATTCCCGGAGGATGTTGAGGAGGCTATGAATGTGGTTGTCAAAACAATATTGGTAACTGACCCATTGAAATTTCCTTTGAAAAATCAGGAAACAATTTTGATAATTGTGATGAAAATGCATGCTTGTTTGTTGTTGAAAAAGTTTTTGAAAATGATGTGGTGATTGTTGAAGATATTTCTAATAGTGAAAATGAAAGAATAGTTGTCAAGAACAAGGGCATTTCATTAGAGAATCATATTTTATATGATCCAGATAATTTGATTACCGTGTATCAGATGGTTTGATATGATAAGATATATTATGATTTGGATTTTCCAAAAAAAATGTGAATGTTGTCTTGATTTCTAAATTTTTTTTAAACTTTATGAAGATGTTGCAGTTCAAGTTAAAAACTGAGAAAAGGGTAGTTCCGAAAAACAAAATAAGTTTTTTCACAAAATCGGAACAATCGAAATTAGTCAAAACGTTTTCCAGAAACAAGTTATTATCAATCTGATGTTGCATTTAACAATCAAAAGAAGTAGACACAGAATTTGAGAAAACAGTATATCAATTACCAACGAAACAATGGTAATAGGGGTTATCAGAGAAATGATAATAACAGATTGGGGAATGGTCGAAATCAGAATAGATTCAGAGGTAACACACAACTAAACAATTCATATCAAGATAAATTAAAGTTTCTAAGAAATGTGAAATTTGTGTCTAGATCTAATTCTAAGAGTGAGAGGGAGGTGTCACACCTCGACCGCGTAAACAACAAACCACGGCGGAAAAGTCGGGAAGTGGAGTAACATAATCATTGTTTCATAACACATGGTGATGGAAGTTTTGTTTTATTGAATTAAAATGTTTACATTAATTAAGAATTTAAGAAGCACAACATAAATTAAACTGTCTTTCATAGTTTTATGTCACTAAGGCCTCGTCCAGTCCTATGTTTGCATCATGATCACCTAACAACAGCACATGAAAAACATGTGAAAATAGGTACGTCAGCATAAAAATGCCTGTGAGATACATAGGTTTTGTTGATGCAGGATACATGACTTGTAAGTTAAAAGAAGTGTTTAACAAAAAGTTAGCCATGAATCTTATTGAAAGTGTTTTCTTTTATAACTCATACGAAATTTGATAAGAAAATCAGATGATATAAAAGAATGATGCTTGGTTAAATAATTAACTAAGTAAAAATGAATTTTTATGAAATATGTCGCTTGTAAAACAATAACTTGTGAAAATATGCTATTTGTGTAAAATGTAGCATGTCCTTGTGAAATGATTTAGATAACGCTACGATATGTAATATCATAAAAGCACTTATATATAGGAAGTACCAGCGGCGTATCCACCATGCTTTTATCATATTACACACGCCTCACTATTTAAATCACTTACCAAAATAAACCACCAAATTATATTGTTTAAACCAAGGTCAAAATGTTCATGTATAATCAAATGTTATGTATGACAAGCGAAAGTATCAACTTAAATCATAGGTAAAATGTACAAAACAAAGTATTTGCATAAATCATAGATTAAGTCAAAAATTATGTTTTGCTAATAAAACAATGCTTTACTGATACAGACATTTGTGCGGTAATGTTTTACGTCTACATTCAAGCCTTGCGACTGAGGAGACAAACCCTTAACAAGTTAAAGGTTTATCAAAATTATGTATATCGGATACAGTCATCCCTTACGTCCAAACAAACCTAGGATTCCAGGGATGGGAGTTGTCAATTCCTATTGTACCATTACATACTACCGAGTAGCATGATCAATGTTAATGAACGTATTAGTTTCGTTAAACAAACCAAATGTTATACCAAATGTAAGCATGTTATGTGAAAATAATGTACTAAGTATGCTAAGTGAACATACAAAGTAGAAATGTTTAATGTAAATCAATGTGCTAGCATGCTCAGTTAACATACATAGCAAAATATAAATGAAATCATGTACTATAAGCGTACTAATGAACATAGCAAGTATATGTTATGAAAGCACGAAAAGCATGAAAGTAACTAGTAGGAACATGTGAATCACCCCAAAATATTTGAAAACAGTAAAAGAGGGGACAATGTACTCACTTGATATTGCTGAATGATCTTGAAACAACAATCAAACAATGCTTGAGTGATCACGAAAATCAAACGGCACCTAATATAGGTAACTACGTTAATAAACCGGACCTAAATCGGAAGATTGGATAGAATGAGGTTTTCTAAACCAAATGAGTGTTGGAACTCATATAATATGGTTTAACAAAGCCTACATTTTAAATCGGAACCTATCCTAAGTTCTTACGACCCGATATGACCCCTTTAGGTAGCTTACGCTACTTTAACGCGTCATTTGCGCAAAAGCGCAAACGAGTAGCCTAACTAGTCCTATGACAATTATTATATGCCTTAATATGTATAATAACATTGCCTAATCAGTTTAGATATCAAATATCAGGTTACATATACTTAAAATGAAATTATGCGTAAAAAAGGCATTTTGGTCATTTTCTAAGGCATGTAAACTATTTATCATACAACTAAGTAAACTAAGTGAGCATAAGGTATAACCTCGGAAGGTTATTCCCTATGCAACTATGGTCACAAAATATGTTTGGTCGGATCCTAATGATCGACCAAATGGGTCGGGTTCGAAAGTCTAAGCGGTTGTTTAGACCGCTTATATTACGACCTTATATAAGCACTGAACTAATAGTGACGAGTTAAACATGTTAAAACATGTTTAACTAAGTTAGAAAACAAGTTTGATATCAAAACAAAGTGTTTTGATACCCAAAAATAGCTTCATTGCAAAATACGCGTAAACACGTATTTTGACCGAAACTTTGACTCGTCACTTCGACTATTCAACGTGGTAATTAGTAGGTATAGTCACTAGGGACTATAACCATCGTGATTACGCTCACGTTGCAAAGTTCAAACGAACTTTATGTTGACCAAAGACTGGTCAAAGCAGAAAGTCATACACTGTTTGACTTTCATGCTTGAAATACGTGACCAAGCATGAAAGAAATTTACAAAAGGTCCAAACTTTGAAGATTTGAACTCAAAATACTTAGGTATGAAGCTTCACAAGTGAGAGCTTCAACTTAGAGCAAAAGTGAGAGCAAATGAGCAAATTGGAGAATGAAATTGAGTTGGTATTTATAGAAAGTCAAGAACCATTAGGATCGTTTCTTGGGTTTTGAGCTTCAATCTTGGCCCTCCATGTGTTACCCACTGATTTAGTATACTAGGGGAGTCCAAAACCAGCTCAAGGTATTGCAAATGTTGCACAAAAGACCCTAGAAATCAAGCTGGTTGTTGAAAATGGAAATTCTGTCAATTTAGAGCTGTCGCGTCGTGCCACGGTACCAACCTTTTGGGGTCGCGCTACGCCACCACTCATCATAGCTATAAAGTTTCACAAAATGGCAAGAATGGTCGCTGCAGCCTCTAAACTTGGTTTCCGACGCATTTAAGCCCCGTTAACCCATTTTCAAGGCTCAAAAATGAAGTTTAAGTTTAGGGGATATGAAATATGCTTGGAAACATCTCGGATGTCGGTTCGTTTGGTCGTACAGTTACGTTGTTCGGTTAATTACGACGAAACTCGAACGGACGTGATAAACGATCCAAATTGCGCGAAGAATGGAAATTTAGCATACCAATCATTAAAATAAGATATTATAATGATTAAAATTTTTTTTGGATGTTCGTGTATGTTCAGAATGTAAGATATGCGCGTAAATGTAAACTTATGCACTTTTTGACGCTTTTAGTCCCTGATTGACCAAATAAGTTTATTTTTGCACACCGAACCCCTCAAAGCTTATTTTTTTTGGATGTTCGTGTATGTTACTATAAGAATCAGCATACTTTCACAGTTTGTCGAAATTAGTCCCTGCGATCGAATAAACTTGATTTCGGCTCACCAAACCCTCCAAAACTTATTTCTAAGTTATGTAAAGGTTATTTAAGGTATGTTAAGCCTATGTTGCTATTCCGGAGTGTTTTTTGCGTTAAACTGATTACATTTACGCATCAGTTCGCGTATAACTTTCAAGAAAGCGATTTAGAACTCGAAATCGAACAAGAATTGAAATGAGAAATTTGTCAGATATAATTAAACAAATTTTGGGATCAAAATACATTGTTTTATTGAAAATTGAACTGTTCAGAGTTTGTATAATGATTACACAAGCACAGGTGTCACAGTCTCCCCAACTTTAGGAAATTTCATCTCGAAATTTATTTAGAGGAAACTTGTGAGAGTAGATGCAGATGTTTTGCTTTTGTATATATCCTCCGTTCACTAAGTAGAATCTCTGGGTCATGTTTGGATTTCTAGTAACTTTTGTTATCTGTACCAATCGGTTGTTTAAAGGGAAGGGTTTAGATCCGAAGGTTTAACTCCATTCTAATAAGTTTTGTATGGTTGTACCGAATCTCAAGAGTGCTATAAAAATGATGTAAGTGCATGTGAATTTGAAAAGCAGCTGAAGCCTCGAACATGGACAGGGAGATTGTTTCTTGTGAAGGCTATCATAGGAAACTTGTGTGAGCTCGAAACTTGAAATCGAAGAGATAAAACAACATTGGTCAAGGTCCTGAGCTTCTAGTGACTTGAATAACGTTACGCTTGCAATATAATAAGGGATACTTTTATATGTGTAGAAAGCACCATTGGTGTATCTACCGTGTTCTCTTTATATTGTTCACGTTTCATTATTCTTATCACTCTAGGTTCTTACACATGACAAAACTTGCTGTGGTTTCTGTGCACTGAATCCCATAATTATGTATGCATCCATAATTACGTGATTCTTTACACAGTCCGCACAGTGCATTTTATAATGTGTAGGGGACGAAAATCAAACGAATAAACCTGTGATGATTATGACTAGACCACCATAGGGTCCTTTTAATTTGATCAACAAATGATCTCTTTAAATAGACCACCAAAGAGTCTTTTCAGCTATATCATCACATGACATCTTTAATCAGATTAACGAATCAATCTTTTTTAACTAGACCACCCAAGGGGTCTTTTTTTTTTGAATTATGGAATAGTACTCTATAATCCAAGGGTCTTAACTATTACATAGAAGCCCATTAAGGATTTAAGGTAGTACCTTTGAATATCCTTCAATGAATCCCTTATATGGGGATATGGAAGATTCTATGAGGATTTGGATAACGAACATTCGGATTACAAAAACACATAAACACATAATTGCTTAACTTCTTCATTAATTTGTTATCATTTTGTTATAAATTTGTTCGCTAATTTGTTGATTTGTGCACGTGTATTTAAAGTACACCAGGAATCCAATCCATGGACTTCAATTAGTACTTTAAACATCTTTAAGAATCTAACTATGAAGGTAGGAAGATCTTAATAAGAATTCGGCTTTGTCCTTATTGAATCATAATGTATGTATTAAAGCATTCAAAGAATCCAATTAAGGACTCCGATTTTGGAGCATCAAACATCCACAAGGATCTAATTATGAAGATAGGAAGATCCTATATGGATTTTGGAATTTGTGAAGCGAGAGATGTTTCGAAACCTTGTACTAGACATGTTTAGGTCAATATATGAGGTAAAGTGTTCATGAAGTTAAGGTGCTAGATATGCCAAGGCGACATAAGAAGCAGAATTTGGAAGTCGTGTACTACGTACGTTACATCATTCATACAAGCAGAATGTTTTTGAAAACTATGCATGGGGTTCTTTAGGAATGTTTTTTTTATGTTTTTTTTTTTTTTGAAACCTTACATAATATTTTTGAAATCATACGGTAGACGTATTAGGTAAATATGTTTATAAATTGTTTTAAGATCATGTGAGGTAGTTTTGAAATCATGTATAAGGTTTTCGAAAACATGGATAATGCTTTTGAAATCATGCACTTGGTATATTAAGTAATTGTTCTATGTTAGAATGTTTTTAAATCATATGAAATATTTTTGAAATTATGAAGGGCGTTTTAAAAACATATGTATGCATGTTGTTATAAAAAACAGAATATAATGATATGTACATAAACATATCGCATGAGGTTATTGAAGGACTTTATGAAAAGTACCCTTAGATATCTAAGGATTTAAAGTGGTACTTTGAGTGTTCGCCCGAAGTTGTAACTTTTATCTTGTACTTCGTTTCTTAGAAGGAAACGAATACTTAGGATTTTCGTGAGCGTTCACATGAATGGGAGAACTACGAGAGTAGTTTGTTTTGCAAAGAACAAAGTTCCTTGGTGTAGGTATCGTATGGTTATGCCATACACATATGTAACTACATTTGTTTTTGTACATCAGAATTGTGATCAACGATTTATTTATAAACCAACCACATTGTTTCAGAGTTCAAGGAAAACACAAGCACCAAAAACATAAGATTTTAGTTATTTCCAAACAACATTATCTTCCAGTCAGCCAAATGCTCATTTATGGGTCCGATTGACAAGCTTTGGGCATTTGTTCCTGAAATGATTCATCTCGCCACAGTTGTAGCAAGTACCAGGCGGAAAACGAGCTTGAGCAGGGTTGACTTGAGGTTGGTTTGGACCACCTTGGTTTGGGTTGAATCGACAAGCATTTGCCAGGTGACCGAGTCGCCCACATGATGCACATAGACGACACTGTAGGTGAGCTAGGTGGTGTGCATTACATTTGTTGCATATCGGAGCAGTATCGGCATAAGGTTTCCTTGCAGAAGGTTGAGCTGGTTGGTTGGGAGTGTTTTGGTTGGGTTGAGCAGCAGTAGGATTTGCAACAGTTTTGTTTTGGATAACATAACGGCATGCGTTAATCTAATGTCCCCATCTTCCACAGTAGGTACATTTAAAACATGGTGTTTGATTCGGATGATGACCATTGCATTGATTGCACAAAGGAGCAGTTCCCTTGTACGGCTTCTTAGCTGGTACTGGTGTTGCCACCTGGCTAGGTCCTGCTTGATTTGGAGCAACTGCTGGAAGATTCTTTGAAGCTTTACGCTTCCTTGATTTTCGTGAAGGCTTGGCTTTCGTTTCCTTTGGTGTCTCTTGGGTGGTTTCATTCTTGAGGCGAGTCATGGTAATAGCTAAGTCAACGGTCCTCTGGAGTACTACGCCTATTTGTTGGGCAATTGTAGCACCCAGTTCAGACATTTGAGTGTTGTTGCGATGAAGAGGGATCCTAAAGATAATGGAAGACATGAGAGGAAACAAGTGAGATGTTATCGGATAATGAAAACAGAATGTTTAAATATATCGACAACGTATAAAGATTGTGATCATTTGTTTGTTACCTAAGGCAAACAAATGACACGGTAACTAATCAAAGTAAGCGGGTCATATTTAATGTATCGCGAAGACATGCTTTAGCCTATAAGTGGACACTCATCCCAAGAGTTCCAAGGTAAGAGTGACTGGTCCGATTATGTGGATTTGTACGAACACTCTAGCCTTAGACAGAAAACTCGGAATACAAGCATCCACCCTTCCAGATTGCACGTGCTCACATTATAAGACCCAAACTTTGACGAGATTTTGAAAACTTTGAAGGTTCAAAACCTTATAATAAATCATCCTAGAATAGATGATTGGTTTTCAGAACGGATTTGTAATTTTTGTTCTTGTTATGGTTGTCACCTAAAGATAGGTGACAGTATTGTTTTTAAGAACTAAACACAAGAATCTTGTGTTAGGGTCCTATGAAGGTTATAGACTAGGTCAAAAAATTACTAATAACCTAATTCCCTATAACCATGAGCTCTGATACCAACTTGTCACACCCCGACCGCGTAAAACAACAAATCGCGGCGGAAACATCGGGGCGTGTTGCAACATAATTAATGTTTCATAACCATGGATATCAAAAGTGTTTCGTTTTATTAAACATTGAGTAATTACATCGTCTGGAAATCTAAATATACAATTTAAACATAATCTATCATTGTTATTGAGTCACTAAGGCCTTGTCCAGTCCTATGTGAGCATGCATCTTATCAATCGATATCATCCAACAATACCTGAAATATATGTGAAAACGAGGTCAGCAAAGAAATGATGGCGAATACATTGGTTTTGTTGAAAATAAGTTTCATGACTTCTGTTTGAGAAAATGTTTAGTCATGAACCTTGTAATTTGCTTTGTCTTTGTAAATCATTTGAAAAATAATAAGTTCGGATGATAAGTATAAATAAGAGAATAATGCATGATTAAATGAATAACCATGTAAAATGAGTTTGTGTAAGATAAGTTGTTTGTAAAACAATGTCTTGTTAAAAGTATGTTATTTGTATAAAATGTTATATGTCTCAAACTGAAATGATTCAAATAACGCTACGATATGTAATACCATACAAACACTTATATATAGGAAGTACCAGCGGCGTATCCACCATGCTTGTATCATATTACACACGCATCGTTACTTAATCACTTAACCAAACCAAACAATGTAAAATGTCTATGTTTAAATCAATTGTCAAATGTATTGAATAATATGTCAAAGTATTCGTGTCAAGATGTAAATCATGTCAAAATGTCTATGTCAAATATCCATGTCAAATGTCTATGTCAAATATCCATGTCAAATGTCTATGTCAAATATCCATGTCAAATGTCTATGTCAAATATCCATGTATGGCAAGTGAAATGTCTCAACTAAACCATATGCACAAAAACAAAGTATTGAAGTAAAACTTGGTTTAAATCAAAGTTATGTTTTGTGGGAAATACATGATCAGATGTCAATCATGTACAAATGTTTACCCAATCGTTAAACCATCTTGTTTTAATCGTTCAAATCGTTCTTGTTTTAACAAACCCTTACCAAAGGGTAAGTTAATATTTTAATTGTGAAACTACTTTATGGTCGATTCTCTAATAACATTCAAACCTTCTTGACGCGTTCCTCGTTCCAACTCGCTCTCGCTCTCGTTCTTAACAAACCCTTACCAAAGGATAAGTTAATAATTACAGATTCAGTCGCTACCCACAACCCCCACACATAACAATGGGTGCAGTAAATAACGGGATTTGTCAGATCCTATGGTACCATAACCTAATACTGGTCGGCTTGATCATTGCTAATGAATGTCATCGGTCATGTAACTACAACCAACAAGTTTGTTCACTTTTTGAAATTTGTTATTAGTTTTTGAAATCATTGTATTCGTTCTTGAAATCATTGTTAGCGTTCTTGAAATAATTGTTATTGTTCTTGAAACCACATAGTAATTGTTCTTGAAACTATTGTAATTGTTATTGAAATCATTGATAAAACATATAGCACATATGAGTCACCCCAAAACAGTTGAAAACAGTAAAAGAGGGGAATAATGTACTCGCCTGATAATGCTTGGAGGTCTTGAACAACAACCAAACAAAGCTTGAGGGAGCACGGAATCAGTCGGCAAATCTAAACTATATAAATAAACCAAACTTAAATCGGAAGACTGGGTAGCAGGAGGGTTTGTAAACCAAATGAGTGTAGGAACTCATATGATATGGTTTAACAAAGCCTACATACTAAATGAAACTTAACCTAAGTGCTTTCGACCCATCGCGACCCATTAAGGTAACATACGTTACTTTAACGCATCGTGCGCGTGAAACGCGTTCGGACCGTCTAACTAGTCCTATGACAAGTGTTATATGCCTAAACATGTTACATAATCAGTTATGTGACAAAAGTTTAGGTTACATATGCTTAATTACCAATTATACATGAAAAGGGTATTCTGGTAATTTACCTAAGGCATATAAACTACCTATCATACAACTACTTAAACGATGTGACCATAGGGTATAACCTCGGAAGGTTATGCCTTATACTAGGGTCACCTAAAGTATTTGGTCGGATCCTAATGATCGACCAAACTGGGTCGGGTTCGAAGGTATAGGCGATTTATTAGATCGCCTAACCTACGACCCTAGACAACGTGGTAATCAGTGGGCATAGTCCCAAGGGACTATGACCAACGTGATTACACTCACGTTGCGAAGTTCAAACGAACTTCGCATTGACCATTACTGGTCAACGCTGAAAGTCAAACAAAGTTTGACTTTCTGACTCGAAAAGCAGTAAAATAAGGAAAAGAACGAAAGAATACTTACGAAGGGTCCCCGAATGCTAAACCCGATTCAAAAATCTCAGGTATGAAACAAATGTTTCAACTTAGAGTTTCTCAAATCAAGTTTCTTGTAAGTTTAGCAATGGGGGTGTTGGGGTATATATAGTTTTCGGTCCACCGTTGAGATCGTTTGAGGGAAAACGTGCCATGATCCAAGGCGTACACTTGTCGGAAACTCATGGTGGCTAAAAACCATCGTTATCAGCTGATTAGGCAAGTGGTGAGTGTGTGGTTGTGGTTAAAACAGCTGCAAACAGCTGTTAAGAAACACTGCATCTGGTCTGTGCAAGGCTAGCGCACCGCTACACTAAAAGTGTAGCGCACCGCTAGCCATAGTTTGGCAGAATTACACTTTTAGTCCCTGTCATGCATTCAGCCCATTTTCGACACGTTTAAGGCCCGTTAACCCCATTTCAAAGCTCTAAAATGAAGTTAAAGTATATGGAACTTAAAACATGTTCAAAAATATCTCGGATGTCGGTTCGTTTGGCCGTACGGTCGCGATGTTCGCTTAATTACGACGGAATGCGCATAAGCACGAAAAACGAACCAAATGACGCGACGAATGGATTTTTCTTATGGCGAACACTAAAATAAAATATTTTAGTGCTTACATAAATTTTTGGATGTCCGGATGTATTCAGAACGTAAGTTACGCGTAAAAATGCAAACTTGTGCACTTTTTGACGCTTTTAGTCCCTGAATGACACAAAAGTTTATTTTAGCATACCGAACACCTCAAAGCCTATTTCTAAGCTATGTAAAGGATATTTATGGTATGTTTAACTTATGTTCATGTCCCGGAAGGTCTGTTACAGTTCAAATTGGCATACTTTCGCAGTTTGTCAACTTTAGTCCCTGTAAGCGATTAAACTTGATTTCCCTACACCAAACCTTCCAAAACTTATATATAAGTTATGTAAAGGTTATTTAAGGTATGTTAAGCCTATGTCGCTATTCCGGAGTGTTTGTTGCATTAAACTGGTTATATTTACGCATCGGTGCGCGTATAACCTTCCAGAAAGCGATTTAGAGTTTGAAATCGAACAAGAGTTGATATGTGTAAACGATACACATATTTTTACAAATCCCAAGTATGAAATATGATATTTCATTGGTTCGGTATTTGTTTGATGGCCGTGGAGGCACAGGTGTTACAGTCTCCCCTACTTTAGGAAATTTCGTCCCGAAATTTATTTAGAGGAAACTTGTGAGAGCTTGAAAACATGAAGTTGAAAAGATTGAACAATATTGATTAAGGTTCTTGAACTTATAGTAACTTTAATAACATTATGTTTGCAATGTAAGAGGGATACTTATATACAAGTATATAAAGCGTCATTGGTGCGTCCACCGTACCTCCATTACATCGTTCTCATTTCGTTATTGTTGTCACTATCGGTTCTTACACATAATAAATCTTACTGGGTTTCCGTGCACTAAATTTCATAATTATGTACGCGTCCATAATCAGACAATTCCTTGCACAGTTCACACAGTCTATTTTATAATGTATAGGGGAAAACCAAATGAACAATCCTGTGATGAGTGTGACTAGACCGCCATAGAGTCCTTTTAATTAAATCAATAAATGATCTCAATAGACTATCAAGGAGTCTGTTCAGCTACATCACTAGATGTCGTTCTTTAACCAAATTGTGAATCAATCTTTTTGACTAGACCACTAAGAGGGTCTCTTATGAAACATGGAATGGTACTATATAACCCAAGGGTCTTAACTATTACATAGAAGCCCATTAAGGATTGAAGGTAGTACTTTTTGGAATATCCTGCTACGAATCCCTCATATGAAGATATGAAAGATTCTGCGAGGATTTGGGATAACGAATATCCAGAGTATTAAAAACACAAAAATGCATAAAAGAAAACATAAGATGAATAAACGCATAGTCATATAATTGCATACTCGTTCAATCGCATAATCGTTCAATTTGACCTTTAATTTGTTATCTTTGGACACGGGTATTTAAAGCATACCAGAAACCCAATCCGTGGATTTCCTTTGGCACTTTAAATATTTTCAAGAATCTAACTATGAAGATAGGAAGATCTTAAAAGGAATTCGGTTTGTCCTAATTGAGTTGTTTTGTACATTTTAAAGTGTACAAGAAATTCAATCAGGGCTCCGATGTCAATGAAGGTGTTGATCGTGATTGGCTCAGGACATGAATAGTTCAAGATGTCATCAATAATAACAATGACGATCTGATCCAAATAAGGCTTGCAGACTCTAATTATTAAGTCCTTGAAGATGGCTGGAGTATTTGTCAACCTAAAAGGCATGACTGTAAACTCGTAATGGCCATACTTCATGCAGAAAACCGTTTTGGGAATATCTTCTTCGAGAATACAAAGTTGATGATACCCAAAACGCAAATCGATCTTGGAAAAGCATGAACGTTATGCAGTTGATCGGAGAAAATCGTTGATTTAAGGTAGGGGGATATCGATTCTTGATGGTAAGCTTACTAGGCTTACGTTAATCGATATACATTCGAAAAGATCCATTTTTCTTTTCACAAGGAGAACAGGAGTTTCTCCAAGGTGAAAAGTTCGGACGGATGAATCCTTTATCAGACAACTCTTGAAGCTGTTTTGATAATTCTTGCATCTCGAACGGTGCAAGACGATAAAATACTTTAGATTTAAAAGAAACCAGTGTTTGAGGTTCTTAGGGAGATCTCAAGTGATCGTAAAAATGATAGAACCACACGAGTAGTTTTGTCTTTGTGTTGACATCACAAGGTTGAATCAAACATTCATACAATTGCATTAGTTAGAAAATAAAACCACAAATTTTTATTTATATAACAACCGCATTGTCTTTAAATGTTACAAGATACCAACCAGAGGAAAAACAAAATACTAATTGTTCACCCCTTCATCATTGAGTGCCTCATTGATGTTAAACACTCGACCACGTGCTGGATTCACATTGACGTTGACATTCGCATTTGGGTTTGCGTTAGCATTTGCATTCACCAGTCTTGGGCAGTTGTGGCGGAAGTGACCAATCTCTCCGCAGTTGAAACATGAACCCAGTGGAAATCTCGCAGCATTCCCTTGAACCGGAGCTTGAACCTGAGCAGCCTGATTTTGTCCCAAACGACAAATCTTGGCCAAATGCCCAAGTTTACCACATGTCGTGCATTGCCAGCAAGCTTGTTGTACTGCGTGATGACCGTTGCAGCGTGCACAATAAGGTGCGGTACCGGCATATGCTTTCTTTGCAGGTGGCTGAGCTGGTGGGTTCCGCGGATTCTGAGCAGTCTGTGCTGTAACAGCAAAGTTCTGACCACCCTTTCGCTTTCTTGATTTCTTTGACGTCTCACCTTCCTTTCCCTTCTCGTTTTGACCTTTCTTGCTATCTCCCTTGTCAGACCCCTGCTTCTTACCCTTGTCACCCTTTCTGTGTAACTTATTCTTCCGAATCTGCGACTCAGTCAATGTCGCAGATAACTCAATCGCCTGACGGAGTGTGGCAGGGCTACTACCAGTAAGGATGTCTTGTACCGAGTCAGGTAGGCCGTCGATGTACCTTTCGATAGCTATGTCAAGTGGGGTAACCATTGTCGGGCAAAGCAGACTCAACTCCTCAAACCTATCAGTATACGCCCTGTGCTCACCACTATCTTGCTTCAGCTCATCAAATTCCTTCTCCAAAGCTCGCTGCTCATGACGAGGACAGAATTCCCTCATCATAAGGGCCCTAAGTTCAGCCCATGTCTGTGCTAAAGCAACTTCTGCACCACGATCCCTCATAATCCCGTTCCACCATGTGAGAGCCCTCTTCTGAAACACACTCGAAGAAAACTCGACCTTGCGATTGTCAGGACACTGCACGTGGCGGAAAGTATTCTCAATGCTCTCGAACCATTGAAGAAGCCCAGTCGCTCCTTCAGAACCACTAAACTTGAGTGGTTTAGCCTGGTTAAAATCCTTGTATTTGCATAGTACATTGTTGTTGTTGGCTTGGTTCCATTGAGCAAAGAGGTTTGGGAATTGAGCAGCCATTTGCTGCGCAATGATTTCTGCCAATTCGGCAGTCTCTATCTGGCTTTCGCGTCGAGGAGGCATTCTGAAAGAGGAAACATGAAAAGAAACGAGAGAGAGAATTAGACGAAAAGAATGAGATGAAATAAATCTGATGAAAGCAAGGATAGTGGTCATTTGTTTGTTACTACAAAGCAACAAACGACACACAGTGACTGATCAAAGTAAATGGGTCGAAAATAATGTATCGCGAAGACATGCTCGCCTATAAGTGAACACTCATCCCAATAATTCCCAGGTAAGCACAACTGGTCTCGCGTCTGATGAGATGTATACGAAGTGCTTGCCTAGACAGAAAACCCAGAATACAGGCATTCACCCTTCCAGTTTGCACGTGTTCACATTATTTAAAACCCAAAACCTTGACGAGATTTTGAAAATTCAAAGGGGTTCAAAACCATATAACAGAGGGTTCAAAATGTTACAATAGAGGGTTTAAAACCTAGAAATTAATCATCCTAGAACAGATGATTAGTTTTCAAAGCGGTTTTGAAATTTATGTTCTTGTTGTGGTCGTCACCTAAGGATAGGTGACGGTATTGTTTTATGACTAAACGCAAGTAAACTCGCGTTAGGGTCCTAAGAAGGTTATAGACTAGGTCAAAGCATTACTAATAACCTAATTCCCTATAACCATTGGCTCTGATACCATCTTTTCTGTCACACCCCGACCGCGTAAAACAACAAATCGCGGCGGAAACATCGGGGCGTGTTGCAACAGAATTAATGTTTCATAACCATGGATATCAAAAGTGTTTCGTTTTATTAAACATTGAGTAATTACATCGTCTGGAAATCTAAATATACAATTTAAACATAATCTATCATTGTTATTGAGTCACTAAGGCCTTGTCCAGTCCTATGTGAGCATGCATCTTATCAATCGATATCATCCAACAATACCTGAAACATATGTGAAAACGAGGTCAGCAAAGAAATGCTGGCGAATACATTGGTTTTGTTGAAAATAAGTTTCATGACTTCTGTTTGAGAAAATGTTTAGTCATGAACCTTGTAATTTGCTTTGTCTTTGTAAATCATTTGAAAAATAATAAGTTCGGATGATAAGTATAAATAAGAGAATAATGCATGATTAAATGAATAACCATGTAAAATGAGTTTGTGTAAGATAAGTTGTTTGTAAAACAATGTCTTGTTAAAAGTATGTTATTTGTATAAAATGTTATATGTCTCAAACTGAAATGATTCAAATAACGCTACGATATGTAATACCATACAAACACTTATATATAGGAAGTACCAGCGGCGTATCCACCATGCTTGTATCATATTACACACGCATCGTTACTTAATCACTTAACCAAACCAAACAATGTAAAATGTCTATGTTTAAATCAATTGTCAAATGTATTGAATAATATGTCAAAGTATTCGTGTCAAGATGTAAATCATGTCAAAATGTCTATGTCAAATATCCATGTCAAATGTCTATGTCAAATATCCATGTCAAATGTCTATGTCAAATATCCATGTCAAATGTCTATGTCAAATATCCATGTATGGCAAGTGAAATGTCTCAACTAAACCATATGCACAAAAACAAAGTATTGAAGTAAAACTTGGTTTAAATCAAAGTTATGTTTTGTGGGAAATACATGATCAGATGTCAATCATGTACAAATGTTTACCCAATCGTTAAACCATCTTGTTTTAATCGTTCAAATCGTTCTTGTTTTAACAAACCCTTACCAAAGGGTAAGTTAATATTTTAATTGTGAAACTACTTTATGGTCGATTCTCTAATAACATTCAAACCTTCTTGACGCGTTCCTCGTTCCAACTCGCTCTCGCTCTCGTTCTTAACAAACCCTTACCAAAGGATAAGTTAATAATTACAGATTCAGTCGCTACCCACAACCCCCACACATAACAATGGGTGCAGTAAATAACGGGATTTGTCAGATCCTATGGTACCATAACCTAATACTGGTCGGCTTGATCATTGCTAATGAATGTCATCGGTCATGTAACTACAACCAACAAGTTTGTTCACTTTTTGAAATTTGTTATTAGTTTTTGAAATCATTGTATTCGTTCTTGAAATCATTGTTAGCGTTCTTGAAATAATTGTTATTGTTCTTGAAACCACATAGTAATTGTTCTTGAAACTATTGTAATTGTTATTGAAATCATTGATAAAACATATAGCACATATGAGTCACCCCAAAACAGTTGAAAACAGTAAAAGAGGGGAATAATGTACTCGCCTGATAATGCTTGGAGGTCTTGAACAACAACCAAACAAAGCTTGAGGGAGCACGGAATCAGTCGGCAAATCTAAACTATATAAATAAACCAAACTTAAATCGGAAGACTGGGTAGCAGGAGGGTTTGTAAACCAAATGAGTGTAGGAACTCATATGATATGGTTTAACAAAGCCTACATACTAAATGAAACTTAACCTAAGTGCTTTCGACCCATCGCGACCCATTAAGGTAACATACGTTACTTTAACGCATCGTGCGCGCGAAACGCGTTCGGACCGTCTAACTAGTCCTATGACAAGTGTTATATGCCTAAACATGTTACATAATCAGTTATGTGACAAAAGTTTAGGTTACATATGCTTAATTACCAATTATACATGAAAAGGGTATTCTGGTAATTTACCTAAGGCATATAAACTACCTATCATACAACTACTTAAACGATGTGACCATAGGGTATAACCTCGGAAGGTTATGCCTTATACTAGGGTCACCTAAAGTATTTGGTCGGATCCTAATGATCGACCAAACTGGGTCGGGTTCGAAGGTATAGGCGATTTATTAGATCGCCTACCCTACGACCCTAGACAACGTGGTAATCAGTGGGCATAGTCCCAAGGGACTATGACCAACGTGATTACACTCACGTTGCGAAGTTCAAACGAACTTCGCATTGACCATTACTGGTCAACGCTGAAAGTCAAACAAAGTTTGACTTTCTGACTCGAAAAGCAGTAAAATAAGGAAAAGAACGAAAGAATACTTACGAAGGGTCCCCGAATGCTAAACCCGATTCAAAAATCTCAGGTATGAAACAAATGTTTCAACTTAGAGTTTCTCAAATCAAGTTTCTTGTAAGTTTAGCAATGGGGGTGTTGGGGTATATATAGTTTTCGGTCCACCGTTGAGATCGTTTGAGGGAAAACGTGCCATGATCCAAGGCGTACACTTGTCGGAAACTCATGGTGGCTAAAAACCATCGTTATCAGTTGATTAGGCAAGTGGTGAGTGTGTGGTTGTGGTTAAAACAGCTGCAAACAGCTGTTAAGAAACACTGCATCTGGTCTGTGCAAGGCTAGCGCACCGCTACACTAAAAGTGTAGCGCACCGCTAGCCATAGTTTGGCAGAATTACACTTTTAGTCCCTGTCATGCATTCAGCCCATTTTCGACACGTTTAAGGCCCGTTAACCCCATTTCAAAGCTCTAAAATGAAGTTAAAGTATAGGGAACTTAAAACATGTTCAAAAATATCTCGGATGTCGGTTCGTTTGGCCGTACGGTCGCGATGTTCGCTTAATTACGACGGAATGCGCATAAGCACGAAAAACGAACCAAATGACGCGACGAATGGATTTTTCTTATGGCGAACACTAAAATAAAATATTTTAGTGCTTACATAAATTTTTGGATGTCCGGATGTATTCAGAACGTAAGTTACGCGTAAAAATGCAAACTTGTGCACTTTTTGACGCTTTTAGTCCCTGAATGACACAAAAGTTTATTTTAGCATACCGAACACCTCAAAGCCTATTTCTAAGCTATGTAAAGGATATTTATGGTATGTTTAACTTATGTTCATGTCCCGGAAGGTCTGTTACAGTTCAAATTGGCATACTTTCGCAGTTTGTCAACTTTAGTCCCTGTAAGCGATTAAACTTGATTTCCCTACACCAAACCTTCCAAAACTTATATATAAGTTATGTAAAGGTTATTTAAGGTATGTTAAGCCTATGTCGCTATTCCGGAGTGTTTGTTGCATTAAACTGGTTATATTTACGCATCGGTGCGCGTATAACCTTCCAGAAAGCGATTTAGAGTTTGAAATCGAACAAGAGTTGATATGTGTAAACGATACACATATTTTTACAAATCCCAAGTATGAAATATGATATTTCATTGGTTCGGTATTTGTTTGATGGCCGTGGAGGCACAGGTGTTACACAACTCTTCTGCCATACCTCGACCTCGTAAACAACAAACCACGGCGGAAAAGTCGGGGAGTGGAGTAACAAAATCATTATTTCATAACACATGGTGATTGAAGTTTTGTTTTATTGAATTAAAATGTTTACATTGATTAAGAATTTAAAAAGCACAACATGAATTAAACTGTCTTTCATAGTTTTATGTCACCAAGGCCTCGTCCAGTCCTATGTTTGCATCATGATCACCTAACAACAGGACCTGAAACACAGGTGAAAATAGGTACGTCAGCATAAAAATGCCTGTGAGATACATAGGTTTTGTTGATGCAGGATTCATGACTTGTAAGTTAAAAGAAGTGTTTAACAAAAAGTTAGTCATGAATCTTATTGAAAGTGTTTTCTTTTATAACTCATATGAAATTTGATTAGAAAATCAGATGATATAAAAGAATGATGCTTAGTTAAATAATTAACTACTTAAAAATGAATTTGTATGAAATATGTCGTTTGTAAAACAATGACTTGTGAAAATATGCTATTTGTGTAAAATGTAACATGTTCTTGTGAAATGATTTAGATAACGCTACGATATGTAATATCCTAAAAGCACTTATATATAGGAAGTACCAACGGCGTTTTCTCCATGCTTTTATCATATTACACACGCCTCGATATTTAAATCACTTACCAAAATAAACCACCAAATCATATTGTTTAAACCAAGGTCAAAATGTCCATGTATAATCAAATGTTATGTATGACAAGCGAAAGTATCAACTTAAATCATATGTAAAATGTACAAAACAAAATATTTGCATAAATCATAGATTAAGTCAAAAATTATGTTTTGCTAATAAAACAATGCTTTACTGATACAGACATTTATGCGGTAATGTTTTACGTCTACATTCAAGCCTTGTGACTGAGAAGACAAACCCTTACCAAGTTAAAGGTTTATCAAAATTATGTATATCGGATTCAGTCATCCCTTACGTCCAAACAAACCTAGGATTCCAGGGATGGGAGTTGTCAATTCCTATGGTACCATTACATACTACCGAGCGGCATGATCAATGTTAATGAACGTATTAGTTACGTTAAACAAACCAAATGTTATACCAAATGTAAGCATGTTATGTGAAAATAATGTACTAAGTATGCTAAGTGAACATACAAAGTAAAAATGTTTAATGTAAATCAATGTGCTAGCATGCTCAGTTAACATACATAACAAAATATAAATGAAATCATGTACTATATGCGTACTAATGAACATAGCAAGTATATGTTATGAAAACATGGAATCACCCCAAAATATTTGAAAAAAGTAAAAGAGGGGACTATGTACTCACTTGATATTGCTAAATGATCTTGAAACTACAATCAAACAACGCTTGAGTGATCTCGGAAATCAAACGACACCTAATATAGGTAACTATGTTAATAAACCGGACTTAAATCGGAAGATTGGACAGAATGAGGTTTGGTAAACAAATGAGTGTTGGAACTCATATAATATGGTTTAACAAAACCTACATTCTAAATCGGAACCTATCCTAAGTGCTTATGGCCCGATATGACCCGTTTAGGTAGCTTACGCTATTTTAACACGTCATTTGCGCAAAAGCGCAAACGAGTAGCCTAACTAGTCCTATGACAAGTATTATATGCCTTAATATGCCTAATAACATTGCCTAATCAGTTTAGATGTTAAAATTTAGGTTACATATAATTAAAATGAAATTATGCGTAAAAAGGGCATTTTGGTCATTTTCCTAAGGCATATAAACTTCTTATCATACAACTAAGTAAACTAAGTGACCATAAGGTATAACCTCCGAAGATTATTCCCTATGTAACTATGGTCACAAAATATGTTTGGTCGGATTCTAATGATCGACCAAATGGGTCGAGTTCGAAGCTCAAAGTGGTTGTTTAGACCGCTTATCTTACGAGCCTATATAAACACTAAACTAAAAGTGATGAGTTAAACATGTTAATACATGTTTAACTAAGTTAGAAAACAAGTTTGATATCAAAACAAAGTGTTTTGATACCCAAAGATAGCTTCGTTGCGAAATACGCGTAAACACGTATTTTGACCGAAACTTTGACTCGTCACTTTGACTATTCAATGTGGTAATTAGTAGGTATAGTCACAAGGGACTATAACCATCTTGATTACGCTCGTGTTGCAAAGTTCAAACGAACTTTGTGTTGACCAAAGACTAGTCAAAGCAGAAAGTCAAACACTGTTTGACTTTCATTCTTGAAATACATAACCAAGCATGAAAGAACTTATAAAAGGTCCAAGCTTTGAAGATTTGAACTCAGAATACTCAGGTATGAAGCTTCACAAGTGAGAGCATCAACTTAGAGCAAAATTGAGAGCAAATAAGCAAATTGGATAATGAAATGGAGTGGATATTTATAGAAAGTCTAGAACCATTAGGATCGTTTCTCGGGTTTTGACCTTCAGTCTTGGCCCTCCCATGTGTTACCCACTGATTTAGTATACTAGGGGAGTCCAAAACCAGCTCAAGGTATTGCAAATGTTGCACAAAAGACCCTAGAAATCAAGCTGGTTGCTGAAAAAGGAAATTCTGTCAATTTAGAGCCATCGCATCGGGTCACGGCACCACTTCTTTGGGGTCGCGCTTTGCCACCACTCATCATAGCCAGCAATTTTCACAAAATGGCAAGAATGGTCCCTGCAGCCTCTAAACTTGGTTTCCGACGCGTTTAAGCCCCATTAACCCATTTTCAAGGCTCAAAAATGAAGTTTAAGTTTAGGGGACATGAAATATGCTTGGAAACATCTCGGATGTCGGTTCGTTTGGTCGTACGGTTGCGTTGTTTGGTTAACTACGACGAAACTCGAACGGACGTGAAAAACGATCCAAATTGCATGACGAATGGAAATTTAGCATAACAATCATTAAAATAAGATATTTTAATGATTACAAAAATTTTTGGATCTCCGGGCATGTTAAGAACGTAAGATATGCGCGTAAATGTAAACTTATGCACTTTTTGACGCTTTTAGTCCCTGATTGACCAAATAGGTTTATTTTTGCACACCGAACCCCTCAAAGCTTATTTGTAAGGTATGTAAAGGATATTTATGGTATGTTTAACTTATGATCAAGTTCTGGAATGTACGTTACTATACGAATCGGCATGCTTTCGCAGTTTGTCGAAATTAGTCCTTGCGGTCGAATAAACTTGATTTCGGCTCACCAAACCCTCCAAAACTTATTTCTAAGTTATGTAAAGGTTAATTAAGGTATGTTAAGCCTATGTTGCTATTCCAGAGTGTTTTTTGCATTAAACTAATTATGTTTACACATCAGTTCGCGTATAACTTTCCAGAAAGCGATTTAGAGCTCGAAATCGAACAAGAATTGAAATGGGAAATTTGTCTAATATAATTAAACAAATTTTGGGATCAAAATACATTGTTTTATAGAAAGTTGAACTGTTCAGAGTTTGTATAATGACTACACAAGCACAGGTGTCACAATAGATGTTTGAGAAATAATCAAATAAGAAGTTTTTTGAAAGAAAAGCTCGAGAACATGTTCAAGTACCTTCTAAAATTGTGAGAAATCACAAAGATAGGAGAACTTGTTTCCTATAACTGTCCAAAGCATAGTCTAGATAAGAAGAAATTAGTACCTTGAGTTTCTAAAGCAAATGTTTCAAAACCAACTCCCAAGTTGAATGAAAACATGTTTTCAAACAAAGAACAGATACTGAAAAGTCTGTACAAACCTTGTACAAACTAGTAAACGTTAAATCACAAGAAACTGATAACCCTAAAAAGAATGAAGAATGTGAAAACTCCAAATTTTATTTCAAAAAAACACTTTCAAGAGACAAAGTTGGAGACAAAAACCAGTAGAAACTTCAGGGGGAGAAGCTGAAAGTTCATGTTTGAATTAAAGTAAACAAATTATTAGAGGAGCTGGAAAAGCTAAGACCAAGATGGCTTGGGTTTCCATTAAAAACTAATCCATTACTTGCATGTGTAGGGGCGTCCTAGGTCCGCATTTTCGAAGTGGATCATGGACAATGGAGTCTCGAGGCACATGAGGGATATGCTAGCTTTGCTTTACGATGTCAGACCAATAAAAGGCGGGTATGTCAAATTTGCTGGAAACAAGGCAGGAAGAATAGTTGGTGAAGGAATTTTATCTAATTTTAAGGTTTAGTTCGATAAAGTCAATTACATTGCTAAACTT